>CM032625.1:45448417-46142683 GCA_019097785.1 Fraxinus excelsior | reverse complement strand
GTCCTCATGGTTTCTTCGCATCTACACGTGGCCTCAGACAATGGGATCCTATCTCCCCATCCTTATTCATTATTGCTGCTGACTACTTCTCTCGACTCCTCATTCAGAAGTTTCACACATTTCCTAGTATGCAGTACCGACATGGAGGTATCTCCCCTGTTTCACACCTTGCTTTTGCTGACGATATCATTATTTTCGCCAATGGTCAGAAAAAGTCTATCAAGAGGGTCCTCGAGTGCTTGGAACACTATGAGGGGGTTTCCGGACAATTGGTGAATCGAGACAAAAGCGGCCTTATTTTGCCAAAGCGATCATCGGACATTCAGATACGCAGGCTTGTGATCCTCACTGGTTTTTCCCATCAGAGACAACCATTCACATACTTGGGAGTCCCTTTATTTAAAGGGGCTAAGAGGAGCTTCATGTACGATGATCTCATTATGAAGGTCAGGAACAGGATCTCTGGATGGGCTTCACGACTCCTCTCACCTGGCGGTAGGATTACTTTGTTGAAGTCTGTTCTTTCATCCTTACCCTTGTACCTCTTCCAGATTTTGTGTCCTCCCAAGATCGTTCTGAAAAAGTTGGAAAGTATATTTGCGAGATTCTTGTGGGACTCGAAGGAACAGGCGCGTCGTTTACACTGGCGCAGTTGGAAAGGGATTTGCCTCCCCACTGCAGAGGGTGGTCTGGGATTTAGACGGTTGCAGGATGTTGTGGACACTTTCTCTATGAAACTTTGGTGGTTGTTTCGAACCCAGAGCTCCCTTTGGGCCCATTTCCTACTAGGCAAATACTGCAAGGGGACCCACCCATCACTTGCGACGATCCCCTACTCGGCCTTATCTACTTGGAAGAGGCTGAAGAGATTCGCGCCACAGACTGAGCCACACATTGCTTGGCACCTTGGAGCGGGACAAATGTTCTTCTGGCACGACTGTTGGATGGGTAATACTACCCTAGCGTCCTTGTTTCCACACAGGCAACACACATCTGAGAGGGTGCGAGATTACTTTGAGTACACTGGGTGGGACTTTAGACGATTATTACAGGCTCTTCCTCCTCTTAGGCAGAGCAGATAGGGGCCATACCCTTATCTACTGAGGCCCCAGATCGCATTATTTGGCGGGACACATCGGATGGTAGTTTTACCACCAGTTCAGCTTGGCAGCTCGTCCGTTCTGTTCAGCAGAATCATGACTCGTATCGTCTACTGTGGAGCTCTATTTTGCCTACCACCATCTCTTTCTTCTGCTGGAGACTTTGGCAGGATCTCATTCCAGTAGATGTGGTTATTCAGAAAAGAATTGGATGTCAATTGGCTTCCCGCTGTCAATGCTGCTCTGAGATTGAGACTATTAGTCACATTTTCACGGGAAGCAGCATCTCCGACCAGGTTTGGCAACACTTTGGGGGCATTTTCCAGATTCCTATGAGCGCTGGTGAGGGGGTCCGTCAGAGGTTTCAAAGATGGCGGTATTCCGGACAGTATGTTCGTTGTGGACACATTCGCACTATCATTCCCCTTCTAATATTCTGGTTTCTATGGACCGAGAGGAACGACGCAAAGCATAGAGGGATTCGTATGGTGTCCAAACGGATCATTGGGAGGGTCTACCGCATGATATCCTTTCTTTATATTGGAGGACTCTTTCGAGTTGTGCACTGGCGAGGTGATATCACACTTGCACACACTTTTGGTTTTTCCTTGTCTATCCCTACCCCACCCCCACCTATTTTAGTTGTCTGGCGTACTCCACCATTGGGCTCATTCAAGATCAACACGGATGGATGCGTCAAAGAGGGATTCGCGAGTGGCGGAGGCATCATTAGGGACCACACAGGGCGCTGCATCAGGGCATTCTCAGCATCTTATGGCCCATGTCCAATTTTGGAGGCCGAAATCAGAGCTGTACTTGATGGGATTCTACTGGCCAGAGGACTTGGTACATCAGTTATCTGGGTTGAGGCTGATTCTGCTGTGGCTATTCACTGCATCACCAGAGGTGGAGGACCTTGGACGATTCAGGGCATTCTCAGACAGATTAGAGATCTCATCAACTTCGACAGAGATACGATTTCCCACATTTACAGAGAAGGAAACCAGGTTGCAGATGCACTTGCTTCGGAAGGTTGGGATCATCGACGTTATCAAGAGTATGGACCATCCGAATTACCGCGACATATTAGGGCACTTGTTCAAATTGATAGATATGGCTTGCCCAGTGTCAGAATCTGATCTTGAGGTTGTTCCTTTGTATCCTAGTCTCCTTATATTTAGATTACATTTGCCTTGTTGTAAGGGAAGTAGTACTTCCTCATTTACTGCTTTACTTTACTTCTACTGTAAGGGAAGTAGTACTTCCTTATTTACTGCATTACATTACTTCTACTGTAAGGGAAGTAGTACTTCCTCCTTTACCGTCTTTCTATACCCTTGCTGTAAGGGAAGTAGTACTTCCTCATTTATTGCTTTCTTGATTTCAGTTGTAACCACGGTATTCCTCCGCCACAAGTGAGGACAATTAATAAACTCTCGGAGGTACCGCCCTCCTTCAACTAAAAAAAAACCCTAAACCCTAAACCATAAACCAACAATCCTACAATACCTTTTAGGCTCTTCAATGCGAACACGATGGATAACAAAGTAGAATAAATAAATAGTGAAAATATTGAACTAAGAAACTTTAAGTAACGTTTTGACTACCAAATGACTTCAAACGTTTTAAATCCATCATTCTGAATCGTTGCTAGCTTTTCGGAATGGGGTTATGGGCCCAAAATAGACACCGTATGCAAAAGTTACGCCATTTTCTCCGAACGCCGACCACCCGAGCGTTCCAAATATGTTGCTTTGATCTTCAATAATAACCTTGATGCATAACGGAAGTATAATCGTTGCTAGCTTTCCGGAATGGGGTTATGGGCCCAAAATAGACACCGTATGCAAAAGTTACGCCATTTTCTCCGAACGCCGACCACCCGAGCGTTCCAAATATGTTGTTTTGATCTTCAATAGTAACCTTGACGCATAACGGAAGTATAAGATTTACCGGCGTAGAACGAAAATTGGAATCCACCAAGAAGAACAATTTTAGTTCAAAATAGAACGATGTTAATTCAATTCGAAAAATTTTGATTAACTGTCGACTAAACTTTAACTGCAATTTTGAGGTTGAAAACGACCTCAACCGGGCTTTGCCGGGTTGCCACGGCATGGGGCTCCGCTTCCCGTTTCCGAAAACATATTATAATAGAAATTCTAACGTTCGAGCTAAAAGTTATGCCCGTTTGAAGTTAGCACCTGTTTTCTTACCCCCTTTTTCCCATTCTCTTATTCAATTATCCTTCAAACTCTAACCCCAATCGTCCTACATCAAACATGATCAACTATATGTCACTATATGAATCACAAAAATTAATAATATTTTTGAATTATAAAATTAATTTTTTATAAAATAAAATCGAAGTCTTATATCATTACATACTCCTACTCGAAAAAAATGGGATTGTTATAGGTTTATTTTCCATCCTCTAAAGTGCAAACCAAAAACGTTTTTCCTTTTAAATAAATCCATAAAAGAAGGGTATACCAATAGTTTTAAACCCTTTTTCCTTTTTATATAAATCCAGAAATAAAGGGGTAACACCAATGGTCCATCAATCTGGAGGGAAAATTTCTGCTTCCCTCTTTATTTTCATCATCTCTATTTATAAGTAATCAAGTGTTTTTCATTTTTTCCTGCACGTTTTTAGCTTCTTTCATTTTGTAAGTTCTCGAGACTAATGATTCAATTTTATATTTTGTATTTTCAGTTTCTTCTTGATCTATTTTGTATTTTCGGTTTCTTCTTGATCTATTTTATTTTCGGTTTCTTCATCTAATTTATTTTCATTTCTTTGTTTCATGTTGATTCTCTTGGTCGTTAATCAAAGGTCGTTCATACAAGAATTCACGATCCAGGTAAGTGAACAGATCCGTTTTCCCATTTGATGATGAATAGATTTCTACCAATAAATTCATCCTAGTTGCATGACGTTTATAACCTGTTGCTTTTTGACGAATAATCTATTGCTTTTTGACGTTTATAACCTGTTGTTTTTTGAAGAATCAAACATTCAGAAATTATGAATAACCTGTTGTGTTTGGTTTTATAGTTACTGTAAATTCAAGATTTTTTTCTTTGCTGTAAATGTGTCTGGTTTTATAGTTACTGTAAATTACATGCTGTTACGTTTATAACCTGTTGTTTTTCTTTGCTGTACATGTGTTTGCTGTGATTCAGAGGTTGCAAGATTTGGGTTCTGTTAAGGAAAATTTCTGGTCCTATAGTCCTACTTTGAACTAATGAAAATGAGTGTAATGTGTTTGCTCCCGTTAGTTCTAACGATTATCCTATAGTTTAACAGTGACCTCAAACTCTTGTTAGTTTTTTTTAAACCTGATCAGCCTCTCAGAGCCTGTTGCTGATAGAAAATTAGACTCCTTCCACGTAAGACAGAGCTCGAAAATCTGGTCACTTTTCCTCACCGTGAAAGTGCAGAAATACAAGTTGTTAGCTACTTGTTAACTGGGTTTGATTCTTTGATCTTCCTCCCAGGCCTTGAGCTGTAAACAACAGAGCTTCAAAGAGCTCGAAATAAGTTTGCAGCTTTTTGGAATAAGTTTTTCCTAACCCTTAATAGGAATGAATAATAATGTCCAAAGTATAATTTCAGTATAAAGGTAGAAATAGAAGAAATGATCTAGAAAAGAAATTTTCAATAATTTATTGAATTTGGCTAGGCACAAGTCATTAAGCCTCTTATTAAGATTCCTCTACTCAGTTGAGTGGTTGAGTGGAATTATACTTGGGTATTTGTTGATATGAGTAGTCGCATTACTACATAATATACTGTAATGCACAGTATCTGGATGATGCCTCAGACTTCGACAACTTCAATTACTGGAATCCTTAAATTCAATTCAATCTAACAAAAGTCTCATCATTATTTGTGGATACGACTTTTCCGCAACACCTGCCTGAATACTTGGGAGGGAGATTGTATGTCGGAAGTAAAATTTTGAACTCTGTTGCTTTGATTTCTTGAGTAATTTTGTATTTTTGATAAGTCTGAATACTTAAAGGTCCAGATCCTCTTTTTTTTCTTGATAGATAATGGCTTCTCGAACAAGAATTGGCAGGAAAAATAGAGTGCTTATACATTATACGACCCACCTTCAGACGTTTCCTTGTCGAAGGCATCATGCAAGGATCCATTGTCTCAGACAAGTAATGTCCAAGTTCCTACTCCATTAACTCAACATTTTCAGGTTCCTGCCCCATTATCTCAACCTCAAGCTCAGCCTCAGCTTCAACTTAATTCATCACAAGCAACCACATTGACCCATGAGACCATTCTCAATTCCAACGATAATCATTTATCTTAATGTTTATGATATAAAATCATCCTAACGTATACATTTAATTGATAGGATCTCATTTTTTGTTTATACATTCAATTGATATAAAATCATCCTAATGTCTATAGATTCCCATTCTTTGAAGATGAAGGGGCGTGGTCTTACAAGAGGCAAGTGCACTGATGATATCGTCAGTGCAGCTTTCTAAAACAATGGGAAGAGCGATTGGAAATCAGCAAGCACGTTTAGCTAGTGAGTGTGGCTATGTCGTTCGATCATTTGCTCCACTCTGTTACAAAAGATGGATCGACATACCCAATGAAGAGAAAAATAAATTATATGATCGAGTTTTGGTATGTCATAAACAAATTAACGTTTTACAAAATTTTGTTGAATAGTTATTAGTTTCCCATATTTTCATAAATAATTTATTTATATATACACTTTTTCTTTTTTTGGTAGGCAAAGTTCAAGCTTGATTTGACAGTTGAGCATGTCCATAAATGTGTGAACGATACTTTAACGAGAAGATATCGTGATTCTAGATGTAGACTCAAAGAGAAATATTTCAATGAAAAAATATTGGATGAGACAATAAAGAATTGCCCACCTTTTGTAACTCAAGTTGATTGGGAATGACTATGTCAATATTGGTCTACCCATGAATTTCAGGTAATTTTTTTTAAAAAAAAAATATTTACACTTGTAAATATGAATAATCACATAATTTATCCGCCATGTTAAAATAATTAATATAATGAAAAATAATAAATTATAATAATGAGTTAATTATTTATTTCATATATGAATTAAATGCATGCACTATCTACGCGTAATATAGCAAGCCACCACTGCATTAAATATAATCATCGTGGCGGATCAAAATCATTTATTGCACGTCTTGAAGAAACGGTAATATTTTCTTTCGAATTTATGGATAAAAATATATTTATGTAACATGATACATATTACTTCAAACAGAGATCAATAACTAAAGACAAGGCACAATGAGAAATAAAACTTTATTATGAGACTCATTATAATGAGAAGAAAGGCTGGGTAAACGATGAAGCGCGAACAAGATATGTAAGTATATTAACAATTTATTCATCGTTATTGAGATTTTATATGTATTCAGTTATTAACATATATCTATTCTTCTCTCTCTCTTTACTTATATATAGGAAACGATGCTTCAGATTAAAGAGCAACATGTTCCAGATGGATCTGATGCCCCCACTGAACTTGAGATTATGCAACAAGTTTTAGGAAAATCTAGAGGTTACATTAGAGGACTTGGACATGGTAAAAAACCTGCCTCAAACCACTCTGTTCATTTGACAATAAGATTTGTTGCTAAAAATTCGAATTGTGATTTTGCAATAAGATTTTTCACAGCATACAAAAAGTTGTTGCAATAAGTGACTTAACACTACACATTTTTTTAGTTTGTCGCGAAGTTTGTGATGAGAAAAATAAGTACCGAAAAACATTTGGCGACATAAAAAATTATTGTGAAATGTGAGAAGTTGCGACAAATAATAAAGAATGTCGCCAAATATATGAGGGATAAGTGATGTAATATGATGCAATAGGGTCTAGTTTTCGCGATAATAAATATTTGTTGCTAAAAATTCTAATCGTGATTCGCGATAATATTTTTCGCGACATACAAAATGTTGTCGCAATAAGTGACTTAACGCGACACATTTTTAGAGTGGGGTTGCGAAGATTGTGATGAAAGAAATAAGTACCAAAAATAGAAAGCGACATAAAACGTTGTCGTGAAATGTGAGAATGTGCGACAAATAATAAAGAATGTCGCCAAAAGTATGAGGGAAGCCAAAATATTTTTGGTGGGAAACTTATGGCGACAAACATTTATTTCTTGCAACAAGATACTTGTGATGCAATAGGGTCTAGTTTTCGCGGTAATAAATATTTGTTGCTAAAAATTCTAATCGTGATTTCGCGATAAGATTTTTCTCGACATACAAAACATTGTCGCAATAAGTGACTTAACGCGACACATGTTTAGAGTGGGGTCGCGAAGATTGTGATGAAAAAAATAAGTACCAAAAATAGAAGGCGACATAAAACGTTGTCGTGAAATGTGAGAAACGACAAATAATAAAGAATGTCGCCAAAATATTTTTTTGTGGGAAACTTATGGCGACAAACATTTATTTATTGCAACAAGATGCTTGTGATGCAATAGGGTCTAGTTTTCGCGATAAAAAATATTTGTTGCTAAAAAATGTAATCGTGATTTCGCGATAAGATTTTTCTCGACATACAAAACGTTGTCGCAATAAGTGACTTAACGCGACACACGTGACACATTTTTAGAGTGGGGTCGCGAAGAATGTGATGAAAAAAAAAGTACCGACATAAAACGTTGTCGTGAAATATGAGAATATGCGACAAATAATAAAGAATGTCGCCAAAAATATGAGGGAAGCCAAAATATTTTTGATGGGAAACTTATGGCGACAAACATTTATTTCTTGCAACAAGATGCTTGTGATGCAATAGGGTCTAGTTTTCGCGGTAATAAATATTTGTTGCTAAAAATTCTAATCGTGATTTCGCGATAAAATTTTTCTCGACATACAAAACGTTGTCACAATAAGTGACTTAACGCGACACATATTTAGAGTGGGGTCGCAAAGATTATGATGAAAAAAATAAGTACCAAAAAATAGTACTTGTAAAGTTTGATATCTTAAAAAGAATCTTCAACCAAGCGTTAGGTAGTTAATACCTAAAATTGTAGTCTTTTGTGTGCATAAATACCTAGATTAGGTGAGTGAGTTTTGTAAGTAGAAAGGACTACTCAGTCAAACCAAAAAATTTAAGAACAATTCATTATACGATTAAACTTTCCATCACATAATATAATAACATGCAAAAAAGGACTACTCTGTCAAACAAATCCATAAAGGAAAATAATTGTCTCATAATTAAAGCAAATAATTAAATAAATCATAATTCATATATTATCAATAGGACATGCTAGACTATTGATGCTGGTTCAAATTGTTGTGGAGACGTGCCACCTTGACTCGATACGAACTTATGCATTAGTGTCTCAAATTGAGAAAGCTTAGCACGCATATCCAATAATTCCTGCTCCTGCTTTAGTATTTGCTCTCGAAGGGCTATTGATTCAGTATCAACCGATGTCAAATGAACAGAGTGGTTTGAGGCAGGTTTTTTACCATGTCCAAGTCCTCTAATGTAACCTCTAGATTTTCCTAAAACTTGTTGCATAATCTCAAGTTCAGTGGGGGCATCAGATCCATCTGGAACAGGTTGCTCTTTAATCTGAAGCATCGTCTCCTATATATAAGTAAAGAGAGAGAGAAGAAGAGATATATGTTAATAACTGAATACATATAAAATCTCAATAACGATGAATAAATTGTTAATATACTTGCATATCTTGTTCGCGCTTCATCGTTTACCCAGCCTTTCTTCTCATTATAATGAGTCTCATAATAAAGTTTTATTTCTCATTGTGCCTTGTCTTTAGTTATTGATCTCTGTTTGAAGTAATATGTATCATGTTACATAAATATATTTTTATCCATAAATTCGAAAGAAAATATTACCGTTTCTTCAAGACGTGCAATAAATGATTTTGATCCGCCACGATGATTATATTTAATACAGTTGTGGCTTGCTATATTACGCGTAGATAGTGCATGCATTTAATTCATATATGAAATAAATAATTAACTCATTATTATAATTTATTATTTTTCATTATATTAATTATTTTAACATGGCGGATAAATTATGTGATTATTCATATTTACAAGTGTAAATATTTTTTTAAAAAAAAAATTACCTGAAATTCATGGGTAGACCAATATTGACATAGTCATTCCCAATCAACTTGAGTTACAAAAGGTGGGCAATTCTTTATTGTCTCATCCAATATTTTTTCATTGAAATATTTCTCTTTGAGTCTACATCTAGAATCACGATATCTTCTCGTTAAAGTATCGTTCACACATTTATGGACATGCTCAACTGTCAAATCAAGCTTGAACTTTGCCTACCAAAAAAAGAAAAAGTGTATGTATAAATAAATTATTTATTAAAATATGGGAAACTAATAACTATTCAACAAAATTTTGTAAAACGTTAATTTGTTTATGACATACCAAAACTCGATCATATAATTTATTTTTCTCTTCATTGGGTATGTCGATCCATCTTTTGTAACAGAGTGGAGCAAATGATCGAACGACATAGCCACACTCACTAGCTAAACGTGCTTGCTGATTTCCAATCGCTCTTCCCATTGTTTTAGAAAGCTGCACTGACGATATCATCAGTGCACTTGCCTCTTGTAAGACCACGCCCATTCTTCTTCAAAGAATGGGAATCTATAGACATTAGGATGATTTTATATCAATTGAATGTATAAACAAAAAATGAGATCCTATCAATTAAATGTATACGTTAGGATGATTTTATATCATAAACATTAAGATAAATGATTACCGTTGGAATTGAGAATGGTCTCATGGGTCAATGTGGTTGCTTGTGATGAATTAAGTGAGGCTGAGGCTGAGGCTGAGGCTGAGCTTGAGGTTGAGATAATGGGGCAGGAACCTGAAGAGGTTGAGTTAATGGAGTAGGAACTTGGACATTACTTGTCTGAGACAATGGATCCTTGCATGATGCCTTCGACAAGGAAACGTCTGAAGGTGGGTCGTATAATGTATAAGCACTCTATTTTTCCTGCCAATTCTTGTTCGAGAAGCCATTATCTATCAAGAAAAAAAAAGGATCTGGACCTTTAAGTATTCAGACTTATCAAAAATACAAAATTACTCAGGAAATCAAAGCAACAGAGTTCAAAATTTTACTTCCGACATACAATCTCCCTCCCAAGTATTCAGGCAGGTGTTGCGGAAAAGTCGTATCCACAAATAATGATGAGACTTTTGTTAGATTGAATTGAATTTAAGGATTCCAGTAATTGAAGTTGTCGAAGTCTGAAGCATCATCCAGATACTGTGCATTACAGTATATTATGTAGTAATGCGACTACTCATATCAACAAATACCCAAGTATAATTCCACTCAATTGAGTAGAGGAATAATTCCACTCAACTGAGTAGAGGAATCTTAATAAGAGGCTTAATGACTTGTGCCTAGCCAAATTCAATAAATTATTGAAAATTTCTTTTCTAGATCATTTCTTCTATTTCTACCTTTATACTGAAATTTTACTTTGGACATTATTATTCATTCCTATTAAGGGCCAGGAAAAACTTATTCCAAAAAGCTACAAACTTATTTCGAGCTCTTTGAAGCTCTGTTGTTTACAGCTCAAGGCCTGGGAGGAAGATCAAAGAATCAAACCCAGTTAACAAGTAGCTAACAACTTGTATTTCTGCACTTTCACGGTGAGGAAAAGTGACCAGATTTTCGAGCTCTGTCTTACGTGGAAGGAGTCTAATTTTCTATCAGCAACAGGCTCTGAAAGGCTGATCAGGTTTAAAAAAAACTAACAAGAGTTTGAGGTCACTGTTAAACTATAGGATAATCGTTAGAACTAACAGGAGCAAACACATTACACTCATTTTCATTAGTTCAAAGTAGGACTATAGGACCAGAAATTTTCCTTAATAGAACCCAAATCTTGTAACCTCTGAATCATAGCAAACACATGTACAGCAAAGAAAAACAACAGGTTATAAACGTAACAGCATGTAATTTACAGTAACTATAAAACCAGACACATTTACAGCAAAGAAAAAAATCTTGAATTTACAGTAACTATAAAACCAAACACAACAGGTTATTCATAATTTCTGAATGTTTGATTCTTCAAAAAACAACAGGTTATAAACGTCAAAAAGCAATAGATTATTCCTCAAAAAGCAACAGGTTATAAACGTCATGCAACTAGGATGAATTTATTAGTAGAAATCTATTCATCATCAAATGGGAAAACGGATCTGTTCACTTACCTGGATCGTGAATTCTTGTATGAACGACCTTTGATTAACGACCAAGAGAATCAACATGAAACAAAGAAATGAAAATAAATTAGATGAAGAAACCGAAAATAAAATAGATCAAGAAGAAACCGAAAATACAAAATATAAAATTGAATCATTAGTCTCGAGAACTTACAAAATGAAAGAAGCTAAAAACGTGCAGGAAAAAATGAAAAACACTTGATTACTTATAAATAGAAATGATGAAAATAAAGAGGGAAGCATAAATTTTCCCTCCAGATTGATGGACCATTGGTGTTACCCCTTTATTTCTGGATTTATATAAAAAGGAAAAAGGATTTAAAACTATTGGTATACCCTTCTTTTATGGATTTATTTAAAAGGAAAAACGTTTTTGGTTTGCACTTTAGAGGATGGAAAATAAACCTATAACAATCCCATTTTTTTCGAGTAGGAGTATGTAATGATATAAGACTTCGATTTTATTTTATAAAAAATTAATTTTATAATTCAAAAATATTATTAATTTTTGTGATTCATATAGTGACATATAGTTGATCATGTTTGATGTAGGACGATTGGGGTTAGAGTTTGAAGGATAATTGAATAAGAGAATGGGAAAAAGGGGGTAAGAAAACAGGTGCTAACTTCAAACGGGCATAACTTTTAGCTCGAACGTTAGAATTTCTATTATAATGTGTTTTCGGAAACGGGAAGCGGAGCCCCATGCCGTGGCAACCCGGCAAAGCCCGGTTGAGGTCGTTTTCAACCTCAAAATTGCAGTTAAAGTTTAGTCGGCAGTCAATCAAAATTTTTCGAATTGAATTAACATCGTTCTATTTTGAACTAAAATTGTTCTTCTTGGTGGATTCCAATTTTCGTTCTACGCCGGTAAATCTTATACTTCCGTTATGCGTCAAGGTTACTATTGAAGATCAAAACAACATATTTGGAACGCTCGGGTGGTCGGCGTTCGGAGAAAATGGCGTAACTTTTGCATACGGTGTCTATTTTGGGCCCATAACCCCATTCCGGAAAGCTAGCAACGATTATACTTCCGTTATGCATCAAGGTTACTATTGAAGATCAAAGCAACATATTTGGAACGCTCGGGTGGTCGGCATTCGGAGAAAATGGCGTAACTTTTGCATACGGTGTCTATTTTGGGCCCATAACCCCATTCCGAAAAGCTAGCAACGATTCAGAATGATGGATTTAAAACGTTTGAAGTCATTTGGTAGTCAAAACGTTACTTAAAGTTTCTTAGTTCAATATTTTCACTATTTATTTATTCTACTTTGTTATCCATCGTGTTCGCATTGAAGAGCCTAAAAGGTATTGTAGGATTGTTCATGAAATAAGAAAAACATTTGTTTTCTTAAGTTCAATTATTTGTTACAAGTGCATTTCAATTACACTCACTATTCTCCGACATACTCCCAAACCTAGTAAAAAGATACTGATACAGTGAATTTATAAGAATCAAAGGCGAACACTAGACGGACAATTCGTCGTTTCTCACTATGCTAAGAATTGTTACATTTATTGTCTTACTAATTTGGATATTATTGCCCGGCCATCGACCCCCCATAACATTATTAGTTGCCAAGACACGACAAACCGTTAGGAAAAATAACCCAGGATTGGAGCTAATATTGATCTGGAAGGTTGAATTTCAATTGAACTTATAGTTTTCAGATTAAATTAGTGATCTCCAAGAAGTATCCCTCCTCAACATGTTGCCTTGTCCACTGCTAGTTACATGAGACAATTCAAAAAGCGTTTACTGTGGTAAATTATCTTTAGTATAAATTCATGCAAGAGGTAAAAATATTTTGGTTACTTTGTTTTAAAAATATTTTTGTTTTAAAAATATTTGGGTTACTTTGTTTTAAAAATATTTTGGTTATAAAAATATTTTTGTTTTAAAAATATTTTTGTATTATTTTTTTAAAAAAATATTTTGTATTAAAAATATTTTGGTTACTTTGTTTTAAAAATATTTTTGTTACCTTGTTTTCTCAAACCGATTTTTACATTCTTAGTGGAATTAGACATTCCAAACGCCATTCACAATTGAGTGGAAACCCAACGGCCATTCTCTCTCATTTCAGTGGAAACCCAACAGCCATTCTCTCTCATTTTTTATTTCACTACCATATGATTCTCTCTCATTTTCGATTTCCCTCTCATTACCAAACAGATTGGATTTTAGAACAGATTCCAGCATTTTGAAAATCTGCATTTGAACCCGTTTGAACCAATTGAACAGATTCCAGCTTTATTCAATATTTCAGAACCCGTATTTCAGAACAGATTGGTTCAGTGTTTCAGTACTTCAGTATTTCAGAACCCATTTGAACCCGTATTTCAGAACAGATTCCAGCTGAAAGTCTATCAGATATCTACATGTGGGGGTTAGAATGACTTTCACATGAACAATTTTATTTCTCAAAGGTATGTATTATAGACTTATTTGCATGTAACAATACGAGTTCCATTTACCCTATTAAGTCTCCCATTTAATATATCAAATGGTTTATCTAATGCTAGTTAATGCATACGGTTTTTACTTTGAGTACATCCTTGTAGGAGAAGTTTGCAGCTGCCACAATGTATAAAAATTAATCTTAATTTAATTTTTGGCTAGGGTTAAAAGATGAGCCCCACTTTTAATTAAAATTTCAAAATAGGTTGGTTGGTTGGTTATTTCCAGCATTGACCAACAAATGAAATTATTTTTTTGAGAATTTACTTTATGTTTCAAGCTTAGTTAAGTGTGCTCTCAGTCAAGTCACGTACAAATGGGGTTTATCATTTTCCATTTTGCTGATTTTGTAAATTCTTTTCTTTTCATCCTATGTTATATTTGTTTTTGTTCCATTTTGCCTTGTTGAGGGAAATTGATTATAGTTTCGTTATCATTGATAGGGAGCCCTACAAATTTTAATATTACAGGATGTTATATGGATTCACTAGGTATCATTTTCCCAAATGGCCATTAAATCAATTTATACTGATCTTCAAGTCTTATCTAATGATTGTACAAATTACTTTGTCACTCAGAATTTAAAATTATGATTTCGAAAAGAAATTGGAATTAAGCCCGTACATATATGGAGAGAAAGAGAGATAACAACAAATCTTCTGGGAAACTTTGAGCTGAAATCTTAGTGGACGAGAATGATTCCCCCAACCAAGTTGGGAAACAACAAAAAAAGGAAGGAGAGAGAGAGATGCACGAGGAGCGTCTTTAATTTGAGAGTTAGTGTAAGTGTGTAAGAGAGATAGAAGTCAACTCCCATTTGCAAATGTATGCATTAAATCTGTTAGGTTTCATTGTATTTGTAAGTTCATTTCCTAATTTAAATGGCTACTGAATCTTCTGCAAACTTTTTTACAAGGTTATTTTGGCCACGAAAGTTGCTGGTAATATACGGGAAAGTGTAGATGATGCGAAGGTTGTGCGAGTTGATGCTGCTAAGTGCCAGGAAAGTGTAGAGAAAGTCTTAAACGTCTCAATACGGATTACATTGATTTACTCCAAATACATTGGTAAGCTTTTAATGTGACAAACATTTCCAAATTGTGAAGAGCACCTCGGTAGTTATAGTCCAACATATGTGCAACTGATTTTACTGTTATGCTTTTGTCTCTTTACCATTAGTAATCTGCCTATCAGTGTTATAACATATAGTTTCTCTTATGAAGAAATTACATTTTCGGTAAAGTTTCCGGTGATGTTTGATATACATCTAATTCATACTTGTTCCTTCTTATAATGTTAAAGTTTGTGAAGTTAAAGGTGCAATTTGTATGTTAGAAGAAAGTAAAAAGAAATAAAATATTGTGGTTCGTATGGGGTTTATTTCCAATCTTTACCAAATGATGCACTGGATCTTACTAGCTATTCTACCAAAGTAGTTGCTGATTTCTGATTAATTCTTCATGCTTATGTGTAGTTGCTGATTTTCAACACGCTTATGTGTAGTTGTTGATTTTCTTCGTGCTTATGTGTAGTTGCTGATTTTATTCATGCTATGTGTAGTTGCTGGTCTATGTGAATCAAGTGACATACATGATGGATAGGAGTTTGATGCGGCTTTATAATAGATTAAGTGAAGAAAATCTAGATGGTATCAATTCATTTATGGAGGTAGCAAAACAATGTCTGGATGAGAACAACAAGGTTCGATGTCCATGCCGAAATTGTCAAAATGCATTCTTTCAGTCACTAGATGTGGTAGAATCTCACTTATACCACTCTGAAATCTCTGCGAGTTATGAGAGATGGATTTTTCATGGAGAGGAACTCCAGAATGACTTTGATGGTGCTGAAAGAAATACATTTGAATTGGACGAAGAAGAAAATTATGATGAGATGAATGATATGTTAGAAGATCTATGCGCTAACCAAACTCGGGAAGGAGAAGAACCTGGTGGAAATCATAATTTCTCACCTCAAATGCCTAATGATGAGAGCAACCAGTTTGTGAAGATGATGACTAAAGCCCAACGAACTTTGTTTCCTGGTTCTAAAATGTCATTATTAAACTTTATGGTGAAATTGATGCACATAAAAGTTATGAATCAGTGGAGTAACAAATCTTTTAATATGTTGTTGGAATTACTCAAAAACATTTTTCCAGAAGATATTGGATTACCAACTTCAACTTATGATGCCAAAAAAATGCTAAGTGAATTGGGATTGGGTTATGAGACTATTCATGCATGCAAGCATGCTTGTGTATTATTTTGGAAAGAGCATGAATTTGCATTTAGGTGCCTAGAATGTGATGAACCACGATACAAACCCAATTTTGGCAAGGGAAGAAAGGTACCTCAAAAAGTATTGAGATATTTCCCATTGAAAAAAAGATTACAGAGATTATTCACATCAAGAGATACTGCTAAGGATATGAGATGGCATGCAGAAGGTCGGGTTGAGGTAGAAGGTGTTTTAAGACATCCAGCTGATGGTGAGGCATGGAAAGAATTTGACAAGTTATACCCAGGATTTATGCAAGATCCTCGCAATGTTAGGTTAGGTCTTGCAACTGATAGCTTCAATCCATTTGGAAACATGCATAATTCCTATAGCATGTGGCATGTTGTTCTAGTACAATACAATATACCAACATGGAAGTGCATGAAAGAACCGTTTATGTTGATGTCATTGCTAATTCCAGGACCACATGCACCAGGAAGAGATATTGATGTTTATTTGAGAACACTAGTGGATGAGTTGAAAGAATTATGGGAAGTTGGTGTTGACACGTTTGATGCTTATAGTGGTCAAATGTTTCCTATGCATGCAGCTATAATGTAGACCATTAATGATTTGCCTGCTTATGGAAATGTATCAGGATGGAGCACTAAGGGATACAAAGCTTGTCCAATATGTAATGAGAATACTTCTTCGCATAGGTTATGTAGTAAAATATGTTTGTTGGGTCATCGACGTTATTTGCCACTTAACCATCCTTGGAGAAAAAGTAAATTACATGATGGTAAATGGGAATTACGACCACCACCCAAAAAGTTATCAGGAGATGATATTTTAAAGCAATTACATGCTGTACGGTATGGGAAACCTGGAAAGCACCTAGTAATAAAGATAGAAAAAGAAAACGAACTCCATATAAGATAAACTGGACAAAAAAAAAGCATTTTCTTCGAGTTGGAGTATTGGTCGAAGTTGAAACTAAGACACAATTTAGATGTGATACATATTGAGAAGAACGTGTGCGATAATATTGTTGGAACATTGTTGAATGTTGAAGGGAAGACAAAAGATACGGATAAGGCTAGATTGGATTTGCAAGATATGAATATTAGAAAAGAATTGTGTTTAAAACCACATGGTAATGAATTTATGAAACCTCGTGATTCTTACACATTAACGTTGCAGAAAAAAAAAAATTTGCAAGTTCTTGAAATCTGTGAAGTTTCCTGATGGATATGCATCAAATATTTCTAAATGTGTACGTGAAAATGAAGGGGAAATATCAGGTTTGAAAACTCATGATTGTCATGTGCTGTTACAACAACTTCTTCCCATTGTTATTCAAAAAAATTTGCGAAAAGAAGTGTGTACTGCAATTGTAGAGCTCTATTGTTTTTTAAACAATTATGTTCAAGAACATTGAATATAAATTATTTAGAGAAATTGGAAAAAGGGATTGTTATAATTTTATGTAAACTACAACGAATTTTCCCACCAGCATTTTTTGATGTAATGGTTCATTTAGTTGTTCACCTACCTGAAGAAGCAAAACTTGGAGGTCCCGTTGCATTTAGATGGATGTATACAATTGAAACAAGATTTAATCGACCAGAGCGCAATGACGATGGTGGGACTCCATCTGCAAGCTTGTCTGTTTTCTCTCAAAATACTAGATTATTAGGTCATGTAGAACCAAAGTTACTTTCGAAACATGAAATTGATAAAAGCCCATTGGTATGTCCTAAATAATTGTGATGAAGTTCATCAATATTTAGAGTGAGTTCTTAATCAACTTTTAAATTTTTTTGCTATTAATTACTAATGTATTGTAGTATTTAATTGAATGTTCCTTTTGTAGTGAACATATGGAGCTATTGCAACAACAAAATCATAACAATTGGGAACAAAAACAAGAAGAATTGTTTCCTGGATGGTTTGCTTCACGTGTAAGTTATAATGTATGTATTATTTATTTATTAATGCAACGTATCATTCCTGGATGGTTGAAGGTATATTGATTAATATTTTTTGTTAGCACATATAACGAGATTATATAATCAAAAAGATTCAGTTGAGAGCAAAAAATTGTATGCATTAGCATGTAAACCGTATTTTAGAATATTTTCCTATTCGGGTTGTATTGCTAATGGGGTATGATTCCTTGTTAAAGATCGAGATGATTGTCGTACAACACAAAATAGTGGAGTGATAGCGCCGGGAGATGACATCAATTTTTTTGGTATACTATGTGACGTTATTAAGTTGGTATACGTTTTTAACTACCGCGTCACTTTGTTCCAGTGTAATTGGTACGATAATAATCCAAAACAAAAAAGAACAGTTGTAGATTACCATCTTACTTCTATCAATGTGAATCGCAAATGGTACATGGATGATTCCTACATACTTGGCATCCAAGCACATGTATTTTATATGGATGATCTAGTGTTGGGTCCACAATGGAAGGTAGTGGAAAAGGTACAACATAGAGGCATATGGGACATTCCTGAAAAAAAAGATGAGGATAGTGAGCAAGTAATATTTCAGGAAAATGAATCATCAGATATTGTCTTAGCAATACAACAGGAAGATCTTGATACTCAAGTATGCCATAGAGGAGATGTAGATCCAGATATTATTGAAAATGAAGCACTAAATAAAAATATGAATAATGTTATATATGATAATTCGGGAGAGGAAGATGATACATTGAATGAATATTACAGTGAAGATGAGAAATCTCTAGATGGTGAAGATGATAATGCTGATAGTGATATTGGTAAGTATAATGAATCATGCTCTTTTTTTGCATAATGTTTTTCTATTATATTTTATAATGACTATCTACATTTTTCCTTTCCTATATAGATTCGAGTACTGACGACGCATCTATCGATAGTTGATAAGATTTCTTTATTGACATTTAAGGTTAGAGCAACTAACTATTGAGCAATGTTCTAAAAGGCGTAATGCGTTGCGAGGCGTCGAGATTGAGAATCAAGAATCACAAGTTTAAGCGTGTCAATGCGAAGAATAAGCGTCATAATGCGTTTCGTATTTTTAATATTATTTTAATTATTTTTAAGACATTAAATATATTTTATATAATAAAAATAGATTTTTTTACCTTAAAAAAAGATAATTAAAAAATGATAAATTTTTACATTTAGGCCCATGACCGTTTTAGCCATCCAAATGGGCGGGTTCATAATACCGAGATTACCCCAACAATAGTAAGGGTCGTCCTGACTGGCGGCGGCTGCACCAAGAAATGACTTCAAAGTTCAAACCAACACGTTAAAGCTCCACTAAATTGTAAAACAACGTTAACAAATGAACAAACTATAGCAATCCAAACGGATTCATTTGGACCTAACTTGTCTTGCCTCTCTACTTCTAGCAAGTAAAATCAGGAAGAAGATATGAAAAACTACTACACATCTCCATGATAACTACACATAAATGCTTAAAGATTAATCATTTTGTTCCAATCAAGGTTACAAATTTTTAATCATAGCTAATAATTAGACTATGTTGTGATTTAATCAAATGGTTCAGAAAGAGGCACAAGAACAAAATATCTCTTCAAATTTCACCAAAAACCATCTAAATCGCGCAAATTCATGAACTCATACAAATTATTAATGGATCTACACACAGGCGAAAACAACATAACCAAATTGGAAGGAACTCTACAAATGTTAAAATCATTAAAACAATCCTCACTCAACAAATTCTCATTCTCGGACTCCTAGGCATAGTTGTGGATAAGCTGAAGGAGTGAGCTGGCAATGAGCGAAGCACGAGCGCCTGGGGGATCCGGAACCTGAACCTCATCCCTGTAAGGTTTGGACTCCGAATGGTCGGGTCGTAAAGATAGGGTCAGCAAAAAGAAATTGGAGCTGCGAACCCGATGGCAAACGGAGGGCTTCCTGATGTATGGAGTGGGTGAATCAAGGGCAATGTCACCGTCACCAGTACTGATTTTATTGTATCTATAATTGTTGTCTTCTTCAGAGAGTAGAACCTGTATATCTTTCAAGGAAGAGCAAACAAATTTTGGGGAAGATGCAACATGAATCCTTGATTTACTTCGCCTAAGAGTCTAAGACACATGGGTTATGAGATTCAATCAATTTAGTATATAAAAGGATCCCACATCGGAATCCTATGGAAGAAGCACAAGGAATTCTGTCTATAAATAAATGGGCCAACCAGGGGATAAATAAATGGGCCAACCAGGGGATTATATGCTTCTGGGCCTGTCTATTGATGGGCTGGAAGTTGGAAAGTTTATAATAAAAAAAAATATAAAAAAAAATAAAAACGCATTTTTACACGCATACCTTGAATGCGAGGCGTTTTGGTCACGTTTCGCGTGTATGCGCGCCTAGGCGGCGCATTTTGCCGCCTTTTAGAACACTGCTATTGAGATATATTTGATTGCTTATTGTGATGATTGTTGATCTTGTCGTATAGCAATTACTCAAATATTATTGTGGAGTTTGGGTGTCCCGTGAGGTTTTTGTTATTTCTTCCATATTTATAGTTCTATTTTCTACTTTTTCAAGTTTGGTGAACTATTCTAAGTAGTTCGACCTTGAAATTTGTATTTGTTTTGATCTTGGAGGTAATCAAGTTGTGTATTCGATTTTCTTCTTCCTTTTTATGTTTCTTAGATTGTAATTGAAAGATTTGAGCTCTAGAAGCAGTTGGTTTTAAATTGCAACTTTTATAAAGCTTAGTCTTACTTTGGATCAACTGAACAATTAATTGTTTAGAATTATGTAATTGGTGGCACATTTTCTGTATTATTAGGATATTCGTTTTATTTGTTGGGTATACAATGCAAGTTTCCATTTTATTTTTTATAAAATTGAATTGCATATTGTAGATTGTGTTAAATTTTGGATTGTGAACTGTGCAAAATTTAGCCTTCGATTTGATCCTTGATAGTCATTAATTAGTTGGTGATGGCTATGATTGATCTGTGATTTATCTTTGTAATGTTTATTGGTAAGTAGTAGGAATCTTGTTTAGCTAATGATTGAGACATTTCTTAGGTGATTTGTTTATGTCTGGATGGTCTTTAGTTGTTAGTATTTGGAAGGAGTTCTAAGGAACTTTCGGGTTGCTTATGGTTCGAAGGTCCGAATTGCATACCAGGTAGATGATATTTTTGTTATTCTAAAAAGACTTGCCTAGTTTTTTTGTAACAATTTGTTAATAATTTATTTGTTTTCCCTGCATTAGGGGGTTCCAGGTACTTATTATGAGACTGTTGTAGTAAAATCTTATCCGGAGTTTGAAAATGTCCTATGTCATTAGTTTGAGACTGCATTCAAGGTATAATAATTTTTCACAAATGCCCATTTAGATTTTCTCAATCATCTTAACTACGATTTGCTGCTCCGTCATAAATTGATCTATATTTATTTCGTTGACAGTAATATGATTTTTTCTTCATTTCATAAAGTCGCGAGTTACATTTTCATATAAATGTGCACCACAGTAATGATTCCATTGCGACGAAATAAATCTAAAATTATATGTTTAAAATAAAATTATTTGTTTAGAATTATGTGTTTAGAATTATGTGTTTAAAATAAAATTATTTGTTTAAAATTATGTGTATAAATTGAATCAATTAGGCGATAATTGTACATCATTGAAGCGATAAACAATGTGTTGCTAAATAAATTTAACTACGAGCTACGAGCAAAACTTGACACAAAAATAAATGTTTATTGTCACAAAATACTTTGCGTAGTAATTTTATATGTTGTAAAATAAAATATGCGACGTATAAAAATAATCACGAAATAAATTAGGCAACAACTATACTCGTTGTACAAACGATGGCACGATAGACTCTTTGTGTTAATTCATATTTTCTGTGGCAAATAAATAGTGTTCCTATGTTGTTAATGCGATGAATAGTTGAAAGTTATCACAAAATACGTTCGGCGACTCAACATTCGAAACAAACATATTTGTCGTAAAAACGTTATTGGAACATTAGTTGCGACAACCCTTTAAATTTTTCACGACATATATACATTGCGACGACATTATGGCTACAGATATTGTGTTGCCATTTCATATTTTTCGCGTCAAACAAATTGTGTCGCAATTTTGTTACTGCGATGAATGGTCGAAAGTTGTCGCAAAATACGTTCGGTGACTCAACATTCGAAACAAACACACTTGTCGCCCTTTAATTTTTTTCGCGACATATATACATTGCGACGATATTATGGCTACAAAAATTGTGTTGCCATTTCATATTTTTCGCGTCAAACAAATAGTATCGCAATTTTGTTACTGCGATGAATGGTCGAAAGTTGTCACAAAATACTTTCGGTAACTCAACATTTGAAACAAACACACTTGTCGCCCTTTAATCTTTTCGTGACATATATACATTGCGACGACATTATGGCTACAGATATTATATTGCCATTTCATATTTTTCGCGTCAAACAAATTGTCTCGCAATTTTGTTACTGCGATGAATGGTCGAAAGTTGTCGCAAAATACGTTTGGTGACTCAACATTCGAAACAAACACACTTGTCGCCCTTTAATTTTTTCGCGACATATATACATTGCGACGACATTATGGCTACAAATATTGTGTTGCCATTTCATATTTTTCACGTCAAACAAATAGTATAGCGATTTTGTTACTGCAATGAATGGTCGAAAGTTGTCGCAAAATATGTTCAGTAACTCAACATTCGAAATGAACATATTTGTCGTAAAAACTTTATTGGAACATTAGTTGCGACAAACACACTTGTCGCCCTTTAAATATTTTGCGACATATATACATTGCAACGACATTATGGCTACAGATATTGTGTTGCCATTTCGTATTTTCTACGTCAAACAAATAGTGTCGCGATTTTGATACTGCGACGAATGTACGAAAGTCGTCGCAAAACACATTCTGTGACTCATATAGAGCGACAATACCCGGTAACAAACGTATTGTTGTCGCTAAATTACTTTTGCAACAAAAACTTAATTTTTGCGACAACATTTGTTTGTGGCGAAATCGGTTTTTTTTTTGTAGTGTAGGGTTATATAGGGCGTCAAAATACCTTACCACAAGAGATTTGGTCAAATAAGGAAACCATAAATTTCACGCCCAGATTGAACCATGCGACTGCATGGTAGAAATTATTTTCCATTCGGTTCACTTTGGTCCCCAAATTTTATTTCATTTACCGTTAGGCCTTACTTCCTTCTCCTTCTCATTCTCCTTCTCCTTCTAACATTCCATGACATCACAATGTGTTACTTAGCTCAATTTCATGCTTGATTCACCATTCAGGTCATCTTCTGAATAATTATATTTTGGTCCCCAAGGTTTCATTTTTTTCCAATTCGGCACATTTAACGATAGTTATCCACGTTTGTGAATCGAAATAAACGTGTAAAAATGTCCTTATTACTACTTTTAATTTACGACGACCTAGTGAGGCATAAGCATGTATTGAGGTTGATATTGATTCTAAGCTTCCCGATAGGATATGGATTGAGCTGGAGAAAAGAGGTGGATACTGGTAGACTATTTGATATGACAAGATGCCAAATTATTGTTTTCAGTGTAGACACTTGGGCACATCGATGAGCATTATATAATTGGATCATGTCTCGCACCACCAACCCCTACTACACCACTCCCTACTGACCCTGCTTCTAGGCATCTTCAACTAGCCAAAGACAAAGGTAGGGGAAAATAGATAATTGTGGAGCCTCATCGAAGATGGATGCCAGTAAAGAGAGATCAGATGAAAGATCAATATGCTAGCACTTCAGGGGGCTCTTCTATACCACCACCAGCTACCACTTTTGATCCTACAACTTTACTTTCTACATATACTGAGTCTCAGTCAATCATTCCTTCTGTGGTTCTTTCTCCAGTTACAACTCCAGCAGTTAATAGCACGGTTGCTCATCAGACTCATATTCAGACCCAGTCAGTTGCTCCTTCGGTCCCTTCTTCCATTGTTAGAGATTTGCTAGTTACTAGCACATCGAATCGCCAAGTTGATCTAGTACTACCACCTATTTCTACTTCGGTTGATACCACTTTAGCTCATTCTCAAACTGTCAGATCTTCATATACTTCATGTTTTAACCCCTTAAGGATTAAGTGATTGAGGCTCCTCCTAAGGCCCCTTCCGATTCTGTAGAAACTCCAACTACTTTACTGTCGTCTCTTTAGATCGGGATAGTAAAGCATCAGAGGAGACATCACTATGCTATCACTTCATGGGGCTCTTCTATATCACCACTGCTACCACTATTGATCATATCGCTATGATTTCTACACATACTAAGTCAATAGTCGTTCCTTCTATGGTTCTTTCTCCAGTTACAGCTCCAGCAGTTGATAGCACAATTGCTCATCAGACTTATATTTAGACTCAGTCGGTTGCTCCTTCAGTGTTTCAACCCAATGTTATAGCTTTGCCAGTCATTAGCATAACAACTTCCTAGGTTTATCCAATACCTAGCCTATTTCCACTTTGGTTGCTCCTATTTTCACTCCACACCAGACTTTTAGATCTCCATATACTTCATATTTTAATCCATTTACACATTATGTGATTCAACCTCCTCCTGAGGCCCCTTCCAATTCTATAGAAAACTCAGCTAATTTACTACCGTTTCCTTAGACTGGGATAGTAAATCATCCAGTTTCTATTACATCTACTCCAATCTTAGATTTTATTCCTCTTATCAGCCCATTTATAACTTTTTTTAATGATCCAATGTTGGATGAGATCATGCAGAGGTTAAAGATATTTGATTATCTACCAAACACATTCACCATGGCTACTTACATAGTTCAAGCACCTTTTTCTACTTCTTCTCCTCCCATTTGTCATCAGAATACGTAGACATCTATTCCTTCTTTGCAGTCAATCAGATACAGAAAGATCATCTAAAATTGAGGTTTATAATTAGGGCCCATTTCGTAGATCTTCTAATGACTTGATTGGTTTGGATCAGAGAAAAAATGATGATGGATTTGCCCTAGTTGTTCGGAAGAGACATCCACAAGCTACGACACCCCATTCCCAAATAGAAAGGTCACTAGGAGTTAGTCACAAAGTACATCCTCACATCTACGTCCCTATGAGTGCTTTCATATAGAATGTGAGAGGTGTAGCTACTCGAAAGCACGTGAGGAGACTTATTCAACTTTATCAGGTATATCTTTTGGTCATTTTGGAGCCTTTGGTTCTTGAGCTGAGTTTTGATTTTATTCATTGATATATGCATTTTGATATTGGAGTTAAGAATTAGGCAAATAAGATATGGGTTTTATGGAACGTGGGGACTACTATTTTCATACTTGATGATCATCCCCAATTCCTATACATTAAAATTAAGGATTCTTTACTTGTACGCCCCATCTTTTTTACGTTAGTTTATGCCTCCATAGAGGCTTCTATTAGGAGGGACTTGTGGGCTGGTCTTCACCACATTTCCCTCTCCATTAAGGTTCCTTGGCTAGTTGGGGAAGACTTTAACGTTATTGTATATGATGGTAAGCACATTGGTTACATCACTTGTGATCGAGGTTCTACTGATTTCTTTAATATGATGTTGGATTGTAGGTTGCTAGTCTCTTTGGGAGTCAGTATACTTAGACTAATGGTAGGTCATGAAAATATTAGATAGAGTTTGATTAACTCTATGGCTATAAATTTTTGTCGACAGTTTAGTGTGAGTCATCTAAATCGTATTTTATCTTATCATTCTCATTTGCTTCTATAGTGGACATCTAATGATTTAAGGCCTAAGCAGTTTCGATACTCAATTTATAGACCAAGAACCATAATTATTCATCCTTCGTCTCTCTGAAGTGGTCACTTCCTACTCATCTTACGGGGATGGCTGCTCTCTAGGAGAAGTTCTACAGGCTAAAATAGGGTTTGCGTTGAAATCGATGGGTATTCAGTGATATTTTCCAACGTGTGAAGACATTTAGGATAGGGTCAACCATGCAGAGATAGATTTTGAAAGTGACCTACACCGGAGCATCGTGACTTGTCGTAAAAGGCACAGACTAATATGAACAGACCTTATCTATTGAGAAGGGTTACAGGAAGTAGAAAGTCGGTTCATGTTGGGTGTGCAAAGGGGACCACAATACCAAATTCTTTCATGTAATGGTTCGTCGCCACCTCTATTGTTTTGCTCCCGAAAAGAGAGAATGTTTGCCATTGGATAAATTACAGACCTATCTGATAGCCCAAAAATAACTAACCAATAGGTTGATGAATTGGTTTTTAAACCTTTTTCAAACAATTCATCTTAATTGAAGTAAGTAAAGACTAAATATAGTAATTCAAATAATAATCACAAATATAAAAACGATAAGTAAAAGGGATAGAGGATGCAAACAATATATTTGTGGTAGTTCGAACCAAAGTAATGATCTACGTCCTCCATTACCAAGCTCTCCAGCATGAGTAAGGCCTTTTTACTATGTTGATTGACTTATGGTGCAATCCAATCCTTTACAATGCTTCCGATGACTTACAAACAAGGAGCGCCGATCCTTACACAATATTGAGCTTTACGGGACCTAAACACAACCCACACTATTGAGCTTTACATGACCTCAATATGACCCACATAGTGACTTATAACGAAGAGCACCGATCCTTATAAAATATTGATCTTTAAGGGACTTCAACACGACCTGCACTTTATCAAAATGATTTTACAATAAAATTCCTCTCTCGATAAATAATACAAACAAATTACGTACTAAAAGATGATAACACTTTAATGAATAGTAACAAATAATAGCTCAAGTGTTAGATGAAAAACTTTGATGAATATGATGTTTACAAGTTTGATTTAATCAAAGTTTCAATATAAAGAAGTAGAAAAAGTTTATACAATGTAAGTGCAAAAACTTTGATAAGAGAAATAATTCAAGAAACCTGATTCAACGATCAAAGTTTTTGTTATGAACCAATAAACAAAGTGAATGTTAAAATTGTAAGCTCAAAGAGGATTTTTCAAATAT
This sequence comes from Fraxinus excelsior, assembly GCA_019097785.1. NCBI lineage: Eukaryota > Viridiplantae > Streptophyta > Magnoliopsida > Lamiales > Oleaceae > Fraxinus > Fraxinus excelsior. Next base: position 46,115,508 of record CM032625.1, on the reverse strand, counting down.
GTTTCTCAAAAAAGCATTCTTATAGTTGTTATAATGAATACAAAGTGAAGTGGTATTTATAGCAATCAAAGTAAAATAAATTCTGCCAAATCGGATGACCAGTCCGGTCAACCGCCAATTTTTAGATTACCAATGTAACCGTTTGTACAAGAAAAATCAGATGTCAGATCGGTCAATTTTGGACCGTTGGAGAAGTTTGGTTGACCGTCGTTTTGGCCGATCGATCGCTACGTCGGTCGGTTGACCATAGAACATTGACCTTTTTTTAAAAGATATAATCTAAATTCAAGTATCACTTTGAAAGATCAATCTTACTTTTGATCAAAAATATTTTGTGCAAGTAACATGAAATTAACTCTTTGAGCACAAAATGATTTTTGAGCTACTGACATTCATCACTAAAGATCAAAGTGTTATACATTTACATATGATCTCAAAAACCTAGTCTTTAATCTTGCTTCAAAGTTTTTTCCTGTCGATTATTAAACTCTTGATCTTGATCTTTCTTGATATTTGACTTTAATGCTTGACTTCTATCTTAACCTTCTTCATGAGCCCGATTTAATTGTCTTGATTTTGATCTTTTAAGCTCTCGTCTCGAATGATTTGCATCGAATGCTTAACTTTCACTTTGATCTTCATTTCGAGTTCAATTTATGATGTGTTGACTTTAGCAATGCTTGATTTATTTTAATATTGAATTATCATCACTCAAAATCAATCGTTAAAAATAATATTAATCTTGTTTGTTATGATTAAAACATCAAGGATGAAATCAACCATAGGTCAACACTATCAGCTTTTATACGGTGTTCAATAAGCTAATCAATAAGTTGTTGAACACCAGATTGAGTTCACTACTTTCCCATATTATCTCTCTTCGGTAGAGTGGTTTTATCCCTGTTTACCTTATAGGAGATAATGTGTTATTGACTCAGGAGCTCCTCTACACTTTGGATGATAAAGTGGGAAGAGGGAATGCTATGCTGAAGCTTGATATGTTGAGATTACTCTATCCCATAGTGGTCGGATTACTATGTTGAGATCAGTAATATCCTCTCTACCACTTTATCTTTTTCAGATTATGCAACCTCCCAAGGCTATACTGAAAAAGTTGGAGAGTATCTTTGCTTGGTTCATATGGGATACTAAGGAACAGCCACATCGACTACACTAGAGGAGTTGGAAAGAGATTTTCCTTCCAACGGATAAGGGCGAACTAGGTTTCAGGAGACTAGAGGATGTGGTGGACACTTTCTCTATGAAGCTTTAGTGGTTGTTTCGATCACAAAGTTCTCTTTGGGCTTAGTTCTTACTAGACAAATATTGTATGGGGACGTATCCATCACTTGGCACAAGATAGATGTTCTTCTGACACAATTGTTGCATGGGTGGTACTACACTGCCATCCTTGTTTTCACACAAGCAGCACACATTTGAGAACGTGTAGGATTTCTTTAAGGGCCCTGGGTGGGACTTTGGACAATAATTACAAGCGCTTCCAACTCTCATAGTGGAGTAGATAGGTGCTATACCTTTATGTACAAATTCCCTGGATTGCATTGTTTGGCAGGATACATCGGATGGTAAGTGTTGATATGTTCATTTTCTATTGGTTTGATGATGTTGCAACTTGCCTCCTCTTGTGCTGCTTATAGAGCTCTACCCTCATCTCATTTCATGTACTTTGATCAATTTTGTGTATTCTGATCATTTTGAGAGTGGATGTTTTAATAAATTTTGAGAGTGATTGTTACTAAGTTTCATGTACATTTTTTGAGTCAATATAAGAAAGTGTCTTTATCCCATTTTAAGTGCTAACATTTGCGTTAAGTCATTTGATGTTGAGTTAAGATTTCTTCTTGCTTTCAAGTTGTGCTTTCAAATTATTATGTCTTATATTTGTGGAAATTGACTAATTTACCTAGAGTTCGTCAGCATCGCCGATATCGTATTCTTTTATTGTTATGTTGTTTAATTGATGCAATTTTCAAATATAATTTCTTGTCGTGGACATCAAATGCTATACAAATCATGCCAAATTATATTGCTCTTTGTCAAAGGTACAGTTAAAAACATTTAGGCCATGTTTGTTTCGGATTAAAATTAAATTTTAATTTAAGTCAAAGTCAAACAATCAATATTAACTAGGACTGGGCCAAAAAAACCACAACCCGCTAAATCGACCGGACCCGAATCGTATTGGGTCGGGTGAAACAATTTTAAAATTATTATGGGTCGGGTCGGTTCACTTTCAAACCGACCAACCCATGGAAATATGAAGCCCTATTAACCATTCTTTTTCTCGCTCATATCTGACCTCCAAGAGTACTGGTAAGTCCTCTTGCTCTCTCTACATTTTTTGAAATTATTTACTTTACATGGTTGTTTGTTTCATTGTTTTTGTTTACACATCTATATATTTACTCTTACACTTAAATGTATTAACCACATCTTTCACAGTCACACAACTTTTTAACCACACATTTTAAAAACTTCTAACACAATCTACTAAAAATCTAATTTTAATATTCACCAAACACCCACTATAATCATTGAACTTTAAGTGAGAGCTTACTTAGATCACTCAACACCTTTCTGTTATACATTTTACTTGAATTCACAGTTTGTTCCATGCACCTCATGTCACTCCACCCATATCCGTACACAATTGAAAATTTGATGTGGCCATTAATTTCAAGGCTGTGGCGAATATTCATTGATAATGCTAATGAAAAATGGAACAAACTGATGTTCATGTTGGTTTTGTGGTGGTTGTACTGTAGGAGGAAAATGTCTCGAGAAGTTTATGATAGTTACCTGGCAACAAAACAAGGCAACCATATTGGATTTTCATCTTTTGGTGTCCCATTTTTTATGTCTCAGCCATGGTAAATCATGTTGATCTATGGGGACAAGTTATAATTTTAGTATGAACGTAAAAGAGATACTACTAAAACAAAATGCGACAAAATTTCGCTACTGTGTCTGTAGAAAAAATGGTATAAAATTCGTTCTCCTTGTTGATAAATGAATCGTGCATGGCAGCTCAGATTCGACTAGAGTCCCTTCCAAAAATGAAACGTCTTCCCCAATCAGAAACAACCAACATCCTTGTGCGCCAGCTGACTTGCTTGCTGGATTTTGAAGTAGTGACAAACGTATTAATAGAGCAGAATAAACATACACATAAAGAGAGAGGCTTGCACGAATGAGAATATATTTACCTGGCATACACAGAGTACCAGAGCCACTGGGAGCTGTGGCCAATGGAAACCCAGTCTCCAGGAAGTTGAGCTGCAGCTTGCTCTCCTCCTAATGGTGCAAATTGTCCCAAGTGCTTGTACCTTCAATCATTCAACAACCATGTAATCTATCTCTTCCAGCCATTACAAGTTACTGAACAAAGTTTAAACTTGACTAAATATTAAAAAATCCGAAGTCGTCCTTTGCTATTGCGACACTAAATATCTCGAGTTGAGTATCGTCACAACCCCTTAAGAACAACAACAAAATAATTCTAATTTTCAATATTACTGGGGTGTCCCACAATTATATTTTATGTCAGTTGCCTTCCAACCTTTTAAACTGAGATCACATCACCCTCGATCGATTGCAGTAACATCCACTTGTTATTATATATATATATATATTTTTTTTTAAATCTTATCTTATCCATTTTAACATTCTAATTTTCTTAATTTCTTTAGGTTCATTTTATAGATTGTCCTTTAACAGCCTAACACTCAAGTCACTTCTTTTGGGATAAGATCTGATACTAATTACCTGAATGAGCGGAATCGATGCCTTCCTGATCCTCGGAACCTTAATGGACCTTCAGGATACATTTTGCAGATCTCCATTCGATTGAAACAATCAGCAAGGTAAGCACCTTGTTGAGCAGCTACCTAAAAAAAATGACTTGTTAAGTTTGAAATGCAGACAAACTATATATATACAGAGCTTGTTTGGTACAGCTCAAAATTCAATTAAAAGTGAAAATATAGATGTTATTGGGTCCACTCGTCTAATAAAAGTCAACAATAACGGTTAGTTTTTCAATTTTAATCCGATTTTAATCTCTATCGAACACGCATTACCTGTGCTGTTGGAGGAAGATTTTTAGTCTGCGAATCCACTTCAGAAAGTGCTGCTTTAAATTTTTCAATATCCAATTCATCATCGCCTTGTGAATTCTTAAGAAGTTGAATGAAATTCTTTAGCTGTTTCTTCTTCAAGTAGATTCCCACTTGAGGATACCTTTCAGATATATCGTTAATTACTTCCTTAAAATCTTCGACTTTTAAACGGCCGGTATTTTTCTTGTCTGCCTTGCTAAAAATGGCTGCAATATCTTCCTAATGACAAATGAAAATTTCAAAGTTAAAGGAAAAAATCAACCATAATACAAGACAATAGATTTTGCAAATTAGTATCTAGCACAATATCCATTTTCGTCGGCCTATATAATCCCAATTTTCATCCACAACTTCTTGCAAGCGTCAGAAATCAAAACAAGAATGTATCAAATGCTATCTAGCCACTACCACAATCTCTACCCACGAAGTGGACTTGACAAACCCTTTCTAAAGCCTATTTTCTTATGAATTTTTCTGCAGCAAACTCAAGCTTAAACACATTCAAGCAACTGGTATTCTGAATGTTCAGTCGCAAAGACCTAATCACCCGTTGAGCATCCACAAACGATATAGCTCTAGATGCACTAAGTATCAAACAAGAAACTAATCTCGCATCAACAAACCAAAATCGCAATCACAGAAAACAATCCTTAATCTATGTGTACATAGACTTCACAAAGAACATGATTGAAGAAAACACCAAGACCGATTACGATTACAGAACCATGAAAGAAACCATAAACTTCACTCAGAGAAAAGGGAAAATAGAGAGACGAAGACAGAATGGAAGACTCTCGAATGTCATAACCCAAAAATCAAGTCAACCCAAGTAATATGAACAATTGGCATCCAAGGGCAGCCACGTGTACGGCTAATAACATTAATTCATTGAGGCCACAACCAGTTTCACTTAAAGGTCCAAACAACAAACACGACACAACCCAAAGTATAGTGAGGCAGCCCAATACAATTAACAATAGGGAAAAATTCAAAAGTCGGGGTATTAACTTTGACACAATTCAATTTTCAGGGTCAAATTTCAAAATGCAAAACTCGGGTATTTATTTATTAATAAAAATATTTTTATTAATTAATTATTAAATATTTAATTCTAATATAATATAATTAACTCACCCCACCTCCACTACACATATCGCTCTGGGGACTATTTCGGCTACCGTTCTGACCATCACTCTTCTTCGCCGATCATTCTGATGATGATTCCGGCAATTATTTTGACGACTATTCCAGTGACCGTTCCGCCGTAACTTTATTCCGACGACTGTTCCGAATTCGATAATTTATACAATACAGTCATAGATTCGCTTTAGATAATCACATATTATTTTTCAGTTACAAATAATAGTTTTTATATGTCATAGATTATTTTACAGTCACAGTTCAAAAAATTGGTAGGACAAAATTAATTCGTTGGTCACAGATCAATTTATAGGTCACACGATCATAGATTTCCAAATTAGTTATCACGGATTTTTTCACGATTACAGATTATATAATTTTTCGGTCACAAATAACAAAATGTTTGGTCACGGATTATATTTTTAGTCATAGATTACCAAATTTTAAGGTCACATATTATATTTTTAGTCACAAAATCAAAATCACCAGATCCACTAGATCTTCCACCTGCACCACTTTCAACTGCAGATCCACCAAATTTGTGGTGGTTTGGGTGCTCGTTGTTGTATTTAATCAATTTGCTAAATACCTGATTTTTGCAACTTTTAAACTTGAAACCAACACCCAAACAACACACAGCCACACACCAACAACAGATCCGCCCAACACCCACAGATCTGTCGCCTTTCCGATTCCCTCAACTCCGATCCGCCACACACACACATATCAGCCACCAACAACAGCCACAGATCCGCTGCCTCTCCGATTCCCTCAACTCCGATCTGCCACACACCCACAATAGCCAGACACACATCAACCACACACACCTATCAGCCACCAACAATAGCCAACCACCAACAACAGCCACAGATTCGTCGCCTCTCCGATTCCCTCAACTCTGATCCGCCATATACCCACAACAGCTACCACAAAGTCGCGACGCCGACCCATATACCCATAGTAGCGTCGAGGTGCTGCTGGTAAGAGAGTGGAGAGAAATGATGATGGTGGCGGCGGAGAGAAATGGTAAGAGAGTGGAGAGAAATGGTGAGAGAGTTGAAAGAAATGGATTAGTTTAAGGTTTGGATAGATTTAGGGTGTTATATGTAAAATAAAATATCTGATTTTGAATAAATAAACTTTAGACCTATTTTTAAAAATCGGTCTTTAAACACCTGGTTTTATGTAATTACCACTTAACAATAAAGAAAGCGAGATTCTCATCATATTGTATAATTCAAACCTAAAAATTTAGACCTAAAATAAGAATGTTCCATCATTTCATTCTCGATCTAATTGATACATTGTTGGTTCAGTTTAAAGTACGTTAGGATGAGGATTTCCTAACAAATTGTTGTTATCTTATTCAGTGTAATAGACGTATCATTAGTGAACATAAATAATGAATATATCAAAATTGCAGAATATGCGCATTCATATAAATGAGAACTCGAATTCAAAGATATTTGAAATCATATGGATAGATTTGAAAAATGTATACCAGGACTTTGCGTTGATTTATTGTAGCACAATCACCCAGAGCATAGATGCTATCACATTTTTCCACCCGCAACCATTCATCAGTTGCCAAAACTCGCCTGTTTGTCTGCTCTCCAAGTGACAAAAGTGAAGATGATTTGAAACCGGTCCGAAAATAACAGATTTTCATGAAAGTTTAGAATTGGGAGAAATTATTTGAAGAAACAAACCTGACCGATTTGCTTCATGAAATCCATTATAACTGGGCGAGTCCCAATACCAGTTGACCAAACAACCATCCCATATGGAATTGATACATTTTGGCCAGTGGCTCTCTCTTTAATAGATATTTCTTTATCAGAAACCTTTGTAACCATTGATCCAGTTTTCAAGTCAATTCCATCCCTCTGGAATTTTTCTTCAGCAAAAACAGTAATTCTTTTATCAAACCTGCAGAGATTTAAGAATAGTCAGTCCATTAATTATTTCTCTAAGAGAAGAAGAAATACTTAAGCAAGCGGTAGCACTGGAAGGATTAATTTGAGTATCTTATTACATGTTTAGAATATGATCTGTAGCCTCAAGCAATGTGATTTTCACATAGTCCTTCAAAGTAGGATAGAGTTTGGCTAGATCATCAATTACAAAGTCATGAAGCTCCGCTGCAAACTCAACTCCCGTTGGACCTCCTCCAACAATAACAAAATGCAGGATTCTTTTCCTTTCCTCTTCACTTATTGTGGGGAGACAAGCCCTTTCAAAACAGTCTATTACTGTTCTGCGGATCTTTTGTGCATCTTCTATTTCCTACAAAATGTCAATTCTTTTCCATTTTAAACAAGTAAAAACATAAGCAATTAAAGAATAATACAGACATAGAATAATATAAATATATAGAATCTGCAGAGCTTTAGCCACTACCATTTAGTTTTCTTTGCGTTCAATGTTTAGCACCCACCACCCAAAACCCAATCGGTCCCTGAGTCTCTTTCGCCTTCCCATAGATTTTGCACAATTCCAATGGTTTCCCTATTTCATCTACTACTACACCTTTCCTCCTCATTGGGTGCCTAAGTATCTACTCATAGCCTATCCCTATCGAAGTCATTTCCCACCTTCTCTTCTTTTGCCATCTTCTTCTTATTGGGAAGGCTTCTATATATCAACCATCAATTATGATTCAGGCTTGGGTTTACAAAAGAATAAGTTGAGAACTGAAAGTAAGTGGACAACCGGATGCATCCTATCTCGGTGGCATATATGGACCCAGTATTACATATAAAAAAATGAGTTACTGATTCCAAATTAAATCATATCTAGTTTCTTGACTGTGTGTTACCTTCAAAAAATGTGCATGCTCCACAACACCAGGGGTGTTGAATGTGTTTACACGAGCACCCATGGCTATCACCAGATAATCGTATTCTACACTAAATTCTTCACTGACGCCCAAATTGTTGTCTTGGATTGATCGGCAGTATACTTTTTTGTTTTGAGTGTCAATTTTGTAACACTCGGCTTCCTTGAATTGAACATTGAACTTTTTCTGTCACAGAAAAAACAAGATGAGAAAAAGATCAAATTTTTCGAAGTAGTAATTTCCTTCCCCGTATACATAGTGATCCTTCAGCATATATACATGTAATGCAACAAATAAAACCTTAAACTACCAAGTACTGAATTATGTCTAGCCAACAAAGAAAAAAATGATTGACAACATAAATATTAAAAGAATGATGATAATCATTAACACTGAAAGAAGCAACAAAAAAATTGCTCTCCCAAAATAAAAGAATAGAAGCACATATCAAAAAAAATACGTAAACTATGGGTCAAAAAACTGCAGATTTTGTAGTCATGATCAAACATAGAAAATGCAAAGCTTAGAATTTACCTCCATTGCTTTATGCAACGAGTCTAATTCATAAAACTTTGAAAATACTCCTCAACATCAATATTTACCTTTTATGTAGTATTGCGGAGAATCTGTGGCAGAATGTCTACATTTCTACTGGTCCATTATTTTTCTTCCCCGATTTTTTCTTTCTTGAAAAATTCTCTTCTTTATTTACCCTTAAATCTTCATTGATAGTAAAGAAATGGCAAATTTAAATATTTAACATAAACAAATTTGCTGCATATAAATGAGAATGCATTTTAAACGTTGAATGACTAATTATTTTGACAATTATTTTTTCATGAGGGAGAATTTATAAAAACCGAGGAAGGTATTGAATGCTTATAAATTATCAAATCAAGCCTTATCTTATTAATAATGCGGGAGAACACCGATCACTACACGCAACAAGTAGTACATTTAAATAAGTACCTTTCTAACAATATTGCGAATCGGCTCCACAATACTGCGTGCTTCAACCGTTCCATTGGTGACACTTGGTAACAAAGGAGTGAAAGCAAAATAGTTTCTTGGCGACACCACCTGAACATCATATCCAGGATCTTTCAGATTTTTAAGAAAACTGGTGCCAGCCCAACCAGTTCCAAGAACTACTACTTTCTTCTTCTTATTATTAATATCACCATGATCTGCATCAGCATGTGCAGTTCTGCCATCAGAGAATCCTAGGAGGCCTCCACCACTGCATATTTACGTCACAAAATAAAACAACAGATGTAATATTCTTTGTAATGAATTATTAGCGATTCCAGGAATGTTCACAAACGGATGACTTACAAAGATTTAAGGTTTCATTTTAAAAGTCAACCTTATTAAGAAAAGTAGTCAATATCGTTATAAGTTGATTTATATTTTCATTTTATTCGATGTGAATTTTATCCTTTAACGTGATTGTGAAAGTTGAATGGGTTATGTTTTTATTTTAGTCCATTATAATAAAGCATCATGTAGGAGTGGTTAAGTCTAAGTCTAATAACCTCAATAAATAAATACACGTGAGGACACTCGACCACAAGAAAATGACACAAACAAACTAAACAATGTAACTAATCTATACGATTAAGATGCTTCTAGGCACAAGAACGAAAGTTACACGAGTTGGTAAAATAACTTTTTTAAGTAAAATATATAGAATCTAATCCTTCACTTCTTTCTTTTATTTTTTAGGACCAAATGAAAAATCAGCACCTTTAGAAAGGTTAAAGTCTCAATGGTTCTTGACATTTATTTGTATTTAAAAACTTACTAGGATTGATATCTCTAGAATATTTGCTATGATAAAAATCTAAAGAGAATTTTTAAAACCAATTTAATGATATCCTTAATGATATTTGGATTAATCCCCATGTACAGGGATAGTTTCACAGGGGCCTTACAGGACCCTCACAAGGGGGCTGGCCCCAAATGTATTAAAAAAAAATTTGCGCGGACTTCACAATATTTGTTGTCTGTAAAACTTCTATAAAAAAAATTATGTACCACGAGCATCATTCATGATATTTATCCAAGACTTGATGTTTATTTTAGGAAAACCAATTGGGGTTTAATTTTAAAAATTTATAATATTATATATTAATATGGTTTTTTTTATTTTTATTTTTTTTTACTTAAATTAGACTATTTAAAACAGATTTTACTATGTTTCAGGAAAAAAAAAAGACAGAATTTATAGAACTCTCTAATATAATGGCTTTTCTTAGATTTGTGAGAAATAATTGGGTAAGCTCAAGGAACTTTTCATAATAGACCTTGTGAGCGGACGGGCCCAAGTGCTACTGGTCGATAAGGGGTCAATCCATTGCAGCGGTTTATAGGCTTAGGAAGTCCAACATGGGGTGAATTTCGACCATAGTTTGAGAGTGGCTTGAAAGCCTAGGGTTGTCAAAAAAATCCTTGGAAATTTACATACCGGTGAGATATGAGTTTCTTCAACCATATAAAAATAAATAAATAAAAAATTCTCTATTCTCCTTTTAAGACATTATCAGTATGTAAAGCATTATATAACTCCATTATGCAAAATTAACATTATTCAATGGTTAAAAACAAAGTTGTTTATACAGATAAATTGTACATGGAAATTTATAGATGTTGAGTTGAAAGCACCTTATTAGATGTTTTAACTTTGATTTTTGTTCAAACTCTAATGAAATATTGTCGTCTAACAATTTTGTCTATACATGTAGCATTATTGGTAATCTAATTATGCTACATGTATATAATATATATGACTTTACACTCGAGAGGTGTTAGAAAACAAAATTTTGAAATAATAAACATGTGAATACAATTAACAATTTAAGATTTTAGAATATGTAACTCAATACAATTGCAACAACTGTGACAACAAAAAAGTACGAAAATTGTCAAAATTTTCATCCACTCACTGGATTCAGTGATCCATATAATGCACAGCAAAGAAACTCTTATCTAAATCAATTGAATTTTATGCATAGTGGAAATTAATGAAATTTTATAAAACACAATGAATATCCATTTCTAAACGTACGAAAAGTCGGGATTCAAACCTGACAGTGCAGATAACAAGCAGTTTATACAGATGAGGATGGCTCCGATAAGCCCTTGATGCTCTCTGATAAAAACCATAACCACTCATATTTTATTATGTTGTTTTGTATATGAAAAATCAAACCCTACTTTTCTCTGTTTTTCCCTTCCCTTTAATGAGTATAAATAAAGAATGAATTAAATTAATATGGAAGTTTGTTAGACAAAGTAATGGCTGCAGTTTCTTGTTTGTGTGAGAATAGAGAGAAGAATGGAAAGTTTTTTTTTTTGGCATGTGGATTATATATACACAAATAGGTAATGTAAGGGAGGCGCGAGGGCTGTGGAGTAACAGTCGCCTAATATAACACTGACTAGTCAAACCTAGGAAAATAGTACATGTGTTGAGAGATGAGATCTGACCACAAAGCGAACGAATTGTTTGCCTGCCGTAAGAATCGGGTCTTGTGCCGATCACAGCCTCTAACATCTTAATTACTTTTTGTTCATATTCTAGGTCTAATTCCAATCCAATATAGCAAAAGACCCATTATAGTTTAATTTGAAATATATTAAATTATACTATCCAAATTTAGCACAAAACATATTATGGTAAAATATATTAATTTATACAATCCAAATTTGAAATATATTAAATTATACCATAAGATGATTGAACATGGTAATTCTATATCGTGCAACAAAACAAAGCTTAAAGTCAGCTTCATAAGTAATATTGGGTGTAATTATAGAATAATCGATATTATATGATCTCACAACATACACATTTTATGCACCGTCAAAATAAAGAGAATTATTAAGTATTTTTTTAAAATAAAGAATGAATTAAATTAATATGGAAGTTTGTTAGACAAAGTAATGGCTGCAGTTTCTTGTTTGTGTGAGAATAGAGAGAAGAATGGAAAGTTTTTTTTTTGGCATGTGGATTATATATACACAAATAGGTAATGTAAGGGAGGCGCGAGGGCTGTGGAGTAACAGTCACCTAATATAACACTGACTAGTCAAACCTAGGAAAATAGTACATGTGTTGAGAGATGAGATCTGACGACAAAGCGAACGAATTGTTCGCATGCCGTAAGAATCGGGTCTTGTGCCGATCACAGCCTGTAACATCTTAATTACTTTTTGTTCATATTCTAGGTCTAATTCCAATCCGATATAGCAAAAGACCCATTATAGTTTAATTTGAAATATATTAAATTATACTATCCAAATTTAGCACAAACATATTATGGTAAAATATATTAATTTATACAATCCAAATTTGAAATATATTAAATTATACCATAAGATGATTGAACATGGTAATTCTATATCGTGCAACAAAACAAAGCTTAAAGTCAGCTTCATAAGTAATATTGGGTGTAATTATAGAATAATCGATATTATATGATCTCACAACATACACATTTTATGCACCGTCAAAATAAAGAGAATTATTAAGTATTTTTTTAAAAGAAATATTGTTATACTCTAATAGGAAGTTATAGAATTAATTCGCGAATGTATATGGAAGTACGCCTTTTCATCATTTTTTATGTAATCAAAAAGTGGAATAGTTCTATATATAGAGAAAGTTGAGGATAGAGCCATTATGTACTTGTACAAAAGAGAATCTCAATGCATCTACCTCTTTATACAATGCTAAATTTGGCATAGAGGATTCAATAAGACGCGATAATAGTAAGGAAGGAAAAAAAAAAATATTTGTGCGTCATATTGTCTAGTCGTGTTTAAGTAAAATAAAAATTTATTATTTGTTGTTTTTGGAGGACATTGATTTTTCATTGTCGGCACATGGTATACAGTAGGTCGTAATCAGGAACCAAGCATCTTTTGTGAAATGTATAATGTGCACAAAGAGGATTGAAGATGAAAGCAAAGAACAAAAAACCAGAGAAAATGGAGAAAACAAAAAGAAGATCAATAAGATGATGAAAAGAAGGTTTGAACACGATATCCTTATCCTCAAACTATATTTGTCCCTCTTCAGATTGAAAAAATATTTGAAGAGATTTAGGCAAACAGTTTGCATGATTAAACAAGTCTTGCCAATGATTTGCATTCAAGTATTAAGTTTTTACTATTTATTGAATTTTTCATAGTAGTTGGAACAGTTAATGATGGAATGAAAATAAAGATTGGCGGCTACCACATTTCTTCTTCTTTCCCCTTTCTTTCACAACTTCTTCATTTCTTCTACTGCTTCTTTCTCCCTGCAATTCTAATTTTGCTGTTGATTCTACATCAACATCCATTTTTATCAATTTTGAACAATATTTCTAACAATCATCCACTTGTTCAAAATTTATAAAATCTCATATTCAAGATATACAATACTTATACATAAGGATTAGATATCTTTCTATTTAAATCTAACCATATATTAATTCCAACAATGTTAAGTCGAAATTAAATGTAGCATGAAAGCTTTGAATCAATAATTCCATATGACAATATCGGTAAGAACACATACACATACACACACAAGTATCACGTATTTTCAAGTTCCTCAATCTCGCTTCGCTCTAATATGACTTTACGCGCATCCCTTTTAACAAACTTTTAAGAGAGAAACTATAATTCTCTATTGAGGCGGCACCACCTCGAAGTTTATCTAGATAAGTTTTTTTAATATCTTTTTTACTTTTTAAAGATACTTGTACTTTAGTACTGAATTTCATTAAGAGCTTAAAGTTCAACCCTCACTTCAGTAACAACCAGCATTATTTAACTAGAATGGGGTTATTATAAATTACATAATACTGAAACTATCCATATATTGAATGACTTATTGTTACCCTTTTGAACCCGTTGATTACTTGTTTAATAATAGCGATAGGGTTACTATTATTGATGGACATTTAGTTCAAGAGTTTCAATCGCATTCTACTTGAAGTAGATGTCACTAAGTCTCTATTTAGAGGTTTAGTTAATGTATCCGCTAAGTTCTCTATTCATTTAACATAATTTAGAGAAATTATTTAACTCTTAATTAACTTTCTTACATAGTCATGTCTTAGACTCATATGTCTAGACTTTCCATTGTATACATCACTGTATTTTTTGCTAATGAGGCTTGACTATCACACATGATAGGTATAGAAGATGTATTCTTCGATCCCAAATGTATCTCATAAAGTAGATTCTTAAGCCACTTAGCTTCTTTTTCGATTTCTGATAATACTACAAATTCAGACTCCATAGTTGAGTGTGTTATACATGTTTATTTTTTCGATTTTCAAGAAACAGCACCACCTCCATAAGTAAATACCCAACCTGAAGTGGATTTATTTTCACTCATGTTAGATATCCAACTAACATCTGTAAATCCTTCCAATATAGTGGGAAATATAGTCTATTGTAGACCTAAGTTCTTATTTTTCTTTAAATATCCAAAAACTCTTCCAATGGCATTCCAATGATTATTGCTCGGATTATTAGTAAACCTACTAAGTGTACTAATAGCAAAAGTTATATCTAGTCTTCTGCATTCTCTTCCATCATTTTATTACTAGTCTAGCATTAAAGATATTAAGAGAACCATCAACATTTTATTTTCTCCTAAACACCCATTTACATCCAATATGTTTGGATTCAAGTAGTAAATCGATAAGTTCTCATGTACTGTTTGACATATTTGAATTCATTTCATCCTTAATTGTATCTTTCCAAAAAATGCTCTTTTGAGAATTCATAGTTTTCTATAAGTTTTGGAATTGGTTTCTACTTGTAGAACAAAAGGAATTGTTCTTATAACATTCTTCTCATTTCCTTCGACTAAGTAGAACAAAATAAATTGAAAGTCAATTTCATCCAATCCTAAAGATTTCTCAATTCGATTTCTTTTACTTCTTCGAGGTTCACTAGATTCATTAACATCTTTAGAAATTATTTCATCTTGTGTTCCACTAGAACTTGTGATTTCTTTATTAATTTGCGTTAATTCATTATCCGAAGATAGTGAATTCTCGAAGAACTCTACATCGCTGGATTCAATAATCACATTAGACTCCAAATTCAACAATCTATATGATTTGATATTACTAGCATATCCAACAAAGACACATTTTGTAGCGCCCCGAGTTCCGTTAACCCGGATTGCCACGTCATCGTCTTTTGCCCTAATTTAATAATCAAAATTCGCGAAAATAACCTAATTTTTGAAATCACATTTGTAATTGAAAACTTCGTCGGCAAGGAAACTCATAGGATAATTATTTTAAAATTTAGATATCATGTTTTTGGAATAGCGAAAACGACAATACGTTAACAATGTTCAAATACATAAATTTCAAAATTTAATAATTTCGATAATCAAATTTTTGTGCCACCACTGCCTATCAATCACGATCGCCTCCGAAGTCTGCAAAGATTTGTTAAAATACTAGAGTGGGTATTTCGAAGAAATACTCAGTAGACTCATCGTCGATAATTAGTTTACAGAATAATTGAATACACACTTATGCAATATACAACGTGATATCATCTTCTTTGACTCATTTTCTTGAAAATCATAGATTCTTTAAAATTATATGGTGTGGGTAGTCTTTCTTTCTCGTGCATATAAAGTACAGAAGTTATGCATAACATTCTCATTTTATCTTATAAGAGATTCTCGTCTTTCTCATGCATTTAAGTATATAAGTTATGGCAAGCATAACAACATCATAACAATATGACATATTCTCATCTTATGCATTAAATCATATAAATCACGCAATTTCACATAAAAGCATGCAATTATAATTTAAACTAATTAATGGTGGTGAGTCTACCTCAATAATTCTCGAGTTAATGCAAAAATGAAGCGGAAAGTGGTCTCAAGCTCTCAATCGTCCATACGTTTCGTCTAGTCAAAATGGAAAATAAGTTTGAATTAGTATTTTGAAACTTTAAAGTTTTAAAGTGTTAAAATAAAGTTGTTGGACTTAATTAAAAATTATCGAACTTGTAATAAATGGCTTAAAATGATAAAATAAAGTTTAGGGGCTAAATTGAAAATTTATTAAATCTGAAAATAAACGTTTAAGGGTTAAAATAGTATTTTTTGAAAGTTAGGGACTGAACCGTAAATATAATAAAGCTGAAAATAGAACTAAAGCTGAAAATAATAACTTTTGAAAGTTAGGTACTAAACTGTAAATATAAGAAAGCTGAAAATAAAACTAAAGGGCTGAAATAATAGTTTCTAAACTTGGGGACTAAATTGAAAGTTTTATGAAACTGAAATTTAAATAAATAAAACTTAAGAACTGAAAATGAAACTTTCTAAACTATGGGACTAAAATAAATAACTTTTAAAACTAAGGGGCTAAAGGGTTAAATTTCTAAAATCCAAATTAAATAAAATAACACAACCCACTCTCTCCCTCTTCCAATCCCGTTCGAACCAGAGAGAGAGAGAGGAAGCGGCGACAGAGACGGGGAAGGGAAGACACAAGGGGCGTAGCCCCTATTCCAGGCTTCCACCGGCGGCATGATGCCGGCGAGTGTGGGGGGTTTTATTTTTGGGCGAAATGGCGGCTGGTCCGAGAATGGCCGAGACAAATGAGGTTCGGGTTCGTGATTTTCATTAGGATTTCTTGGCGAAAATGAGGTAGGTGTTTGGGTCCTCGCTGTTCTTGGTTTTTGTTGTGGTTTGTGATGGATTTTGGGGCGATTGAGGTCTCGGTTTTAGGTTTTCATTTCTTGTTTTTGGGTTCGGTTTTGTGATTGTGGGCTATGGTGTCGACGGTGGTGGTTGGAGGTTGTTGGCAATGAGTTGGGGTTCGATTTTGGGCTATTGGCCGTGAGTTGGAGGTCACGGTTTTTGGGTTGTTGGTGGCGGGTGGCTGTTGGTCTCGGGTTGGAGTGTTAGGCAGTGTTGGTGAAGTCGGTTTGGTTGTGGAGCTGGCTGGAACTTGGATGGTAATGGTGTTGTTGGTTTTCGTGGGTGTTGGTTAGCTTGGTGATTGTGTTCTCGGGTTGGAGTTGATGTTGGGTTGATGGTGGCTTTGAGGTGAGCTTGTTGGTGGTGTTGCAGTGAGTTGGGCTCGATTTTGGTGTGCTGTGTTGGTGAGGAATGGTGTATTCGGTTTTGGACTTTGGAGAGATGGTGTGAGTTGCCTGTTGGTGGTTTGAGGTGGTGAAGAATGGTGGAGGTGTTGTGCAGTGTTGGTGAGCTGCATTGTGTATCTTTGTGAATTCACTATTGATACTAGGAATAGACTTTCTAGCATCAATGGTGTCTCACATTGAAATGAAAGAGTTTGAGAGAGAGGAAAAGTTTCTTACCAAATGGATGTTGTGTGAGTGTGAGGAGAGTGAGAGTGCTAGTATGATATATGAATAGTGATAATTAGGGCACAAAATCTTAGGTGGGTAATTGGGCTAAATAGTTGGGCTTTAGGGGTTTTTTCTAATTGGACCTAATGAATTTGGGCTAAAATAATTAATTCCGATTTTTGACTTAAAGTAATGGATTTCAATGGATTGGGCTAAAATAAATAATTTCGATATTGGACTTATATTAAATTGGACTTTAATAATTGGGCTTGAGATTATTAAAAATTGGATTTAAATAAAATAAATCGAAATTGATAAATAAAATTATTATTCGGGATTGGATTTGATCGAATAAATTTGAATTCATTTTTTATAACGGCTGGACGAACGCGCTTTCTCTTTAAAACTAGGGTTAAAGTTTAGCGACACGTTTTTTGAGAAAATTAATTTTATATTATTTAAAAGTTCTCGGTCGCTACACATTTGATGCCTTTTGGACTTAACTAGGTCCTATTAGATTTTGTGTTCTTACAATAAGCAAGACACCCTCACACTTTGAAGTATTCAATATTTGGTTTTCTTTCTTTTCACAATTCATAAGGAGAAACATTAGTAAATTCCCAAGGAATTCTATTTAATATCCTACATGCACTTAATAATACTTCACCCCATAAATTAAATAGAAACTTAGCATAAATTAACAAGGAATTTATCATAAGTGCAAAACATTGATGAATTATGACTTGTTGTTCACAAAATTAATTAAAATCACTAGAAAAGTACTCACTTCCTCTATCGCTTACTGTGGCCACAATATTGTCTTCTTTAATGGAGTTCAATTTTCCTTTGGAGTTGTTTCTTTTCTAGTGTCGACATTCTTTTGCATAATGTCCAGGTTTCCCACATAAAAAACAATCACATTTGGTCTTCCTCTTGAACTTATTAAGTTTCCTTGGAGGCTTTCTCTTGTTGAATTTATTAGAAGGCTCGACACGACATTAGCTTTTGAAGTGTCTTCATAAGAAATATCATTCTTATCTCTTGCCTTCGATTCTTCCTCAATTCAAAGATGTTTCTGTAATTGTTCCAAAGAATAATTTTCGGACTATGCATGATTTTCTTCTGATATCCTTTTCAAGTTCTAGGAAGTTTTGCAATAATTACTTCAACTTGAAAAGTTACCAAAATTTCAATTTTGACCACTTTCAACTTGTTACTAAACACTTATAATTTTTGAATTTAGGGAAGAAGGGGAATATTCTCAAGAAATTTAAAATCGAAATATCTTGATATAAGGAATTTCTTCATACCTTCTTCTTCGACTTTGTACTTACTCTCTAAAGCGTTCCAAATTTATTTTGCCCCCTCTCAGATTGAAAAAATACTTGAAGGGATTAAGGTAAACAATTTGCAAGATTAAAAAAGTCTTGTCAAGGATTTACACTCGAGCATTAAGTTAAATGATATTTTTTTAATACTTTTGGAATGAATAGTTGATCTCAGAAGTGGGAAAAAAAGGTTTATATATGTTTTCAACATTGCGTTTAATGATCACAATCCACCTACATATAGCCATAAAACATTGCTATACGAAGTGGTGCCAAAAACCTTCCAAAAGCCACCAAAATTCAAAAGTCAACGGCCAAATGACGGCTAGAATTTTGTTTTATGTGATCGCATAGTTATTTCAAAGGAGTCTCCAGTCCCGATAAATATCTATGCGACCATATGATATATTGAACTATACGGTCTCATCGTTTAATATTTGGCCTCAAATCCCATTTTTCATTCTACATCCATTTTTATCAATTTTGAACAATATTTTTAATAGCATCTACTCTTTTGAGAGGATAGTGTAAAGGAATGTAAGGTCAATCAATCACATAAAATCTAGAATATCCTTATAATTTTGATAATCAACAATATTGATAATCACTACTGATTTGCCTCCTGATTAGAGAATGGGAATGTAAATTGGCATTTATAATATATAGGCTCCAGTTTAGGATCTAAGTTAGTCATTGTATTATATATTTTCCCATGATATCAATGGACAATATACAGAGAATTCATATCGATTTTCATGGAAAGTGTTACCCCCCGAAAATAAAAGCTCCAAATCAGCACTCCACGTAGACTGTCATGTAAGCAATATATTCACATAAGTAGCCACGAATTCCCAGTAGTCAAGATGACAAAGGGCAATCTGGAAATACAACAGGGAGGACCAATAAAACCAAAGTCGATGATCAATACAGCTGTCCGAGGCTCCTTCAAGTGCCGAAGTACTGATCTATCAGATGTCTCTTCAGCCCCAAATAGTAAAGAGCTATGTACGGTCCTCCCAAGCAAACGCAGAGGCTCTTTATATCCAAAGAGCCGAAGTTCACAAGCCCCTTTGCAAAGGCCCCTCCACGCTATCCGAAGCTCAAGCCAACAAATGCTAAAGCCAACGCAGCCTCATAACAAGATTCGGGGATCTGTTATGATTGATTGATGTGACGTCTGTAATAAAGTGTATGTGGTTTTAGCATTTGCACGTCAATGTGTCAGCCTACCACTAGGCTGGTTGACCCTTTGTCAAACATTAAATGTAAATAGTAGATGGTGATGTGTAGCCTCGGTTTAGGAGATGCCACCACGTTGTCTAGACTAGTATAAATAGTTTCACTTTTGTATAGAAAAAAGGGGGATATTTGTTGAGGAGAATACGAAATATATTCATATGGAGAAACTCTTTATGAGATTTTATATACTAAGTCCTTTACATATTCCTTGAGACACGTAACAGCAAGAACAGGAAGATTCCAATACAAATGTGTTGTTATTTAATATCATATCTTTCCTTCTGCATATTCCATCATAATAGGAAGACTTAATATGGGAAATTGATTGGGTGTTCATTGATAGTGCGAATATCTTTGAAATCAAACCGTCGAGATCCGAACATCTTTGTCTCTTGTCGAAAAGTGCCTACCGCATCAATTCCAGTCAAACTACCGATTCCATTCTGGTATAAACTTACCGAATCCGTACTTGACGTGACAAGAGTGAATCCGATATCTGTTGAGTTCATTTTTTGGGGTCAACAGAAAGAAATAGTTTGCAACGAAAGAAATAAAAGGAAAATTAAAGGTAATCCTTGTATTGTAATCTAGCAACACTAAACCTTCCTTTCCTTTTGCCTCCATTACTCGTATGCAAAATTAACAGTGTAACTCATGCCAAATGTAGTTCAAGTCTGTTGTAGCCAGGCTATAAATGCAAAATTTTTGTCAAGTGCCTTTCGATGCCCTCAAATCTTCGTGTTTTTCTTGATTGAACAACCATATTCTTGAAAATGATTTCAACTGCAGGCAGAGCATGGATTGTGGCAGCCAGATGTGTGGGAACTGTGGAGGCACTGAAAGATCAGGGATTCTGTAGATGGAATTACACTATCCAGTCTATACACCAGCAAGCAAAGAACAATCTCAGATCTTTCTCTCGGGTCAAGAAGCTTTCTCCCTATTCTACTGTTATGGTTTCCAATAAACTCAAGAAGAAAAATTGAAGTAATCTGAGGAATCATTGAAGGAAGTCATGTATTTGAGCTGTTGGGATCCAAATTTATCCATTATTAAGTACTTGTCTCTGTATTTGTGTATAGATAAATTAATAGACAATTTTCGTCATCCATTCAACTCCTTTCTTTTCCTTCACTTTCATTTGTTTGAATTAGAATTTACATCTCTAAAAATTAAAATGAGATGCTAATAAAGAAAATATAGGCTCTACAATGATAAGCCCGTTGCACGTCATCCACGTGAAGATTAAGTAGTTTTTTTGGTCAAGAAATATTTTTCAAATTTACAAATCCGTCCTCTTTTAAAGATGTTAATTCCTTAAAAGAAGCAACAATTTCAAAAATGATTAATAATATAAATTTAAAAAAGAAACACATTCAATTTTTTAAAGAAGAAATCAAATTCAAAAGAATTGAAGACCAGTTACAAAAATCTTCAATAAAAGAAAAAAATTCGATTTTTCAAAAACAAATTGAAAAAGAAATTTGCTCTACTATTCCAAATGCATTTGGAATAGAAAGAGACACATTATTTCCCTTCCATACAATTCTGATTTTCAAGAATCCAATATCCCTATCAAGTCTAGACCAATTCAAATGAACAAAAAATTACTTGATCATTGTGTCAAGGAAATTAATGATCTCCTTGAAATCCTTTACCTCAAAAGAAAGATCTCCTCAATAGATTATTCAACACATGTATCTTCTCCAAATTTGATATGAAGTCTGATTTTTGGCAAGTTCAAATCAAAGAGGAAGATAGATACAAGACTGCATTTAATGTTCCCTTCGGACAATACGAATGGAATGTTATGCCTTTTGGTCTAAAAATGCTCCTTCCGAATTTCAAAAAATCATGAATGATATTTTTAATCCATTTTCAAATTTTATCATTGTCTACATTGATGATGTTTTAATATTTTCTGAAAGTATCGAACAACATTTCAAGCATTTGCATACATTCATTCAAATTATTAAGAAAAATGGTTTAGCAGTATCAGCTTAAAAGGTTATTTTGTGTCAAACGAATATTAAGTTTTTAGGACATAATATTCATTTAGGAACTATTATTCCTATTCAACGGAGTCTTGAGTTTGCTGACAAATTTTCTGATCAAATCCTAGAAAAATCTAGTCTTCAAAGATTTCTTGGTTGCGTCAATTACGTGTCAAACTTTATTAAAGACATTAAGCTGATATGTGCCCCTCTTTTCAAAAGATTACAAAAGAAGCCTGATCCCTGGAGTCACGAACATACTTTGGCTGTTCAAAAGGCTAAAGCAGATATCAAAAATATACCTTGCCTTTCAATACTTGACCCACAAGCCTCGATAATTGTCGAAACCAATGCCTCTGATATAGGGTATGGTGGAGTACTAAAGCAGATTCCAAAAACATCAAAACAAGAACAGTTAGTCAGATTTTGCAGTGGAATTTGGACTGGCCCTCAAAGAAATTATTCTTTGATCAAAAAAGAAATTTTATCAATTGTTTTATGTATTTCAAAATTTCAAGATAATTTAATCAATAAAGAATTCATTCTAAAAACTGATTGTAAAGTTTCAAAAGACGTTTTACAAAAAGACGTCAAAAACTTTGTTTCAAAACAGATTATATATATATATGCTTTTGTTGTTCAGCTACTTTTATTTCTAGTGTCAAGTAACAAAGTTTTGATAGATATTAGCTGATCGAAATTATTAATTGGTTCTTAACAAAATAAATTTGAGAAAAAAAAATTTATATATGGCGCTTAAATATAAAAATTAATTTGAATATATAAGAAATGAAAAATATAATTAGATGATGTTATTGTGCGCTTTTGCTGGATAAAGTTAACTCCGCTCCATGTGCAGTAGCCCGCAAATCACACAGGAAATGTAAACTGCACTAGACAATCCTGTTATGGGAGCCTAAAACAAACTTAATAAATTAGGCCACAAAATTGTATTATGCACACAAAATCTATAAGTATATTATGAAACAAATTGTTAACTTGTTTAACTTAAAACTTAATGGTAAAACAACAAACAAAATGTATTATACAAAAAATAATTATTATAATCAAATAACAAAACAGACAACGCATTAATTGCAGTTTTAGAAGCAAAAATATTAATGAAATTGAATAATCTAGTTGTTCAACCAATTATTTCTCAAATGATAACATAACCAGTTAATTCAATCTTTCTTGAAACATAGTTGATATGAGATAAGTCAAGATCAACTTTAATTTGAGAAACTTTTTTTGTGGATGCAATTGTAACAAATATGATTAACAAATTTTTGTAAACAATAAGTATTTGAAAAACAATCATTCAATGTTTTCAAATATTGTAGCACTTCAATTGCTCTCGTTGCTTCACTTGGTATGCAGCGCTTCAAGACTAGTAACTCCAAATATAAATCGTCTTCATTAATGTCCGAGCAACTCTTTTTGAACTCATCTCAACTAAATAATCTCTCATTTTTTATCAATGTTTTTTCAACTCACGGGATCCTCCAAATTCAAAGAAAAGCAGCTCTTTTGATTTAATTTTTTATGTTGAACGTCATCTTCTTCCTTCTCATCTATCTCATTTTATACGTACTGGTTGAATCACTTCTTCATTCTTAATAAATTCATTCACATTGTTTCTATTAAAGTACTTATCAATATCTCTTGATTGGCTTTGAATTAGTGCCAACTCATTTTGTTTCCTTTTTCTTTTTGAGCTCCATACTCATATTTAGGAGACATGTTACACAACTACTGTTCAATGATTAACCTAAAAATGGTAATAATAAAACATTTCAATCATATCACAATTAAAGTTTACAACATGATCCCTACGTGCACCTATGCAGTTGATCTTACGATTAAATCTAACAAAAGCCAATATTACCTCACAAGGGTACAATACTACAATGCAATCATATAAGCCGACGAGGCTTCAGACATTTCCTATATATGTATAAATAAGCAAGGGCAAACCATTGCTTACCTGAAATATAGAACTTGAGCAAAAATTATGAAATGATACAACTCACAATCCTAAAATCAAAATTTAAAGCAATCACAATAACCAATTAATTATTGGAGATAAATTTAAATTAAATGTGAAGATAAATTTAATACCTTTAGCACCTGCAAATTATGTCAACGCCTAAAAATTGCACCACTACAATATTTAAAATTCCTATAATTCTTACAATTGAGATGTGCATCATTAAACCTCAAAGCAGTATTAATCTGACTCTTAAATGAGTTGGGTTTGTCTCAAAGTAATCTTTCAATTGAGATGTTCACAAGTAAACCTCCAATGAGTTGGATTTGATTCTGTCATTCCACAAAATTACTAATCTTATTCTCAAGGTAAAGAATTGTTATTAATATATAATAGATCCATGTTCAAGTTTTATCTCGATTCTCCAACAACCACTACAAGAAAAATGAGTTTTGCCGACCAAGAGATTGGTCGCTAAAAGTCCAATATTAGTCGGTAAATACAATTACTGACCAAAAAGTTTTGGTCGGCAGCTGGTTGCCAAAGGGCAGCCAGCAAAGGATCATACTTTCTTTTTTCTCATAACGAGCTACCTTTTAGAGCTGACATGCTTCCTTAAGCTCTTAGCATGATCGATATAATTGTTGTTGGTGATAAAGGCGTGGCTTTCGATCCTCCAGTGACCAATAAATGTGTATCCCCTAATTGTACTTACGATCACCCAATAAATATCAAGTGCTAATAATCATAATATCACAAACGCACAATCAAGTGGTCCATCCTCCCGTGATCACCAAGGGGTGAACCACTTGCCCACTTTTATCTAAGACAATGAAGTCCGCTGGAAATATAAACTTGTCTACTTTAACGGGCACGTTCTCAACAATTCCAAAATGATGTTTAATATATCGGTTTGCTAGATGAAGAGAGATTGTTGTATCCTTTAACTCTTCTATACCTAGTTTCCAGTAAACAAAATATGCATTACATTTATCCTTGCTCCTTAATCACATAAACAATTGAAGTTAGAGCTATTTCCAATTAAACAATCTAATGAGCATCGGTGGTGTGTGATAGTAGTAGACCCTCAAAAGGTGAAGTCGGTGATATTTAGGGAAAGTATGTAGAGAATGCTAGAAATATAGATATTTGATTGAAAGTACCACGAACTTTAAATGATTATGGTATTTTATAGGACAATCTTCATATTTTCCTATAGATTATGGTAAGTGATGATATTTCTATACCTACTGGTTGTTGAAGAACCTTAATCTCTATTAAGTGAAAAATTATTATTCTATTTCTTGTTTATTTTTCATCGAAAATTATTATTCTATTTCTTGTTTATTTTTCCAATGAATTATGAACTGAGTTTTATCAACGAAATTATTTCCTGGGTAAATCCATCGATATTTTACTTTCTGTATTAAAAAAATGTTAGCATTAATTGGTCATTGATAAAACTTGAAATTACATCAGTAAGCAATTAAAATGTGCACTAAGGCATTATAATGAGAGAACTAACATTATTTTCTTTGTTGTCTTAGTTAATGTATTTTTGGATCTTAAAGGCCAGCTAATTATAACATCCATATCATCAAAAAATTTTGACCAAAAATAAGTATTCACCAATCCCTTTCATTTAGTAGACAAATACGTCTCATCTATGCCAATTAATAATTATTTTGGTTATAAATATTGTGGTCATAATTCCCACCAAAAAATTTATCTAGTCGGCAAATGTATCCCATCTATGACGTCTACTATTTATTTTGGTCGGTAAACGTTTTTGGCGCAATAATCTCCGCCAAAAAATTGGCTCTAATCGAGATATTTGTCGACCATAATTTGTCTAGTCGGCAAATGTATCCCATCTATGCCAACTACTATTTATTTTGGTCGGTAAATGCAAGATAATTAACGACCATAATTTGTCTAGTCGGCGAATGTATCTCATCTATGCCGACTACTATTTATTTTGGTCAGTATATGTAAGATATTCGCCAACTATAATTTATCTAGTCGGCAAATGTATCCCATATTTGCCGACTAAAACATCTTTTGGTCGGTAAATATTATTTCTAGTGGCCAATATTTGGTTGGTCGGGAAAAACTGGTCGGCAAAGATTATTTTCATTGACTACTTCAATTTGGTCGGTAAAAAATTGGTCGGCAAAGATATGGCCGCCTAAGAATTTTTGTTAGTCGATAAAAGAGTATTTTCACCGACTAATTTTTGGTTGGTCGGGAAAACTCTAATTTCTTGTAGTGAACAAATTATCAAAAACCTCTCTTTGCTTTGAGTTACAGTTGAACCCATGAGGAAAAGTGGGGGAAAAAAATCATACCCAATACAGCAGTACCTAGACACTCCATCTTATCACCAAAATAAAGACAAATTTGAATAAAATAGCCCTATTTGGAGGTTTACTTGTGAACATCTCAATTGAAAGATTACTTTGAGACAGACGGATAAAAAGATAAGAAGGAAAACATAAAAATCAAATTTTATACCGGTAGGCAGACAGGTAGACAGTGGCGTGGATGGCGACAAACGGATAAGAGAGAAGTGTGGGGCCGCCATTTGTCAAATATGTCAAAAATTAGGTTAAAGTTTATGTACATATAATTTTATTCTTAGAAAAAATTCTAAGGCTTCTTTAATTGTTCCATGGACGTACTTTTGTCGTGTGTTCTGTAATATCTAAAAATATATTCCTTCCGTCCCATTTATATACGTTCACTTTTCTTATTTTCTAGTCTCAATTATATAATTTTGTTTCTTTATTAAGAATGTTTTGTTTTGTTCATTTATTAATATACATTTATTTATTTAGTACTTCTAATAATAATTTACTGCTAGTTATTGATAATTAAATTAGGGTTAATTAGAAAAAAAATTGGCAAGAATTATTTTTCCAATAACATTAAATAAGATTTTTTAATCCGTATGAAAAACAAAACAAGCATATATAAATGGGATGGGGGGAGTAATTATTTTGAAGTAAATTAATAATATTTCCACGGTATGTTTTGGTTGAAATTCGGACTTTAATGCAATAGTTGAAGGCTAATAAATATTAACTAGTTGAGAGGATTATATCAAATCACCTTGATCAAAAATACCTCATTAGATATTTGATTTATTTCTATTCTTGTCTTGTCCATTAAAGCACTTTCAAATAAAAATAAAAGTGAAATGTAATAATTTTTTTTTAATCTTGTTATTGAATTTACTAAATTTTATATTGACCATAGCATAAGTTTCAATTCGGACTTGAGAGTGTGTGGATCACCTGTTAGGTTATGGAATCTAATCATTGTCGATCCTAATTATAGACACTTTGTGGAGCTGGTCGCAGATTGACATCCGTGGTGATATCATCATGGGGGCTGGAAGCGGGCAAGAGGCCCCCAGAACGATCTGGAGCCCTCGACCAAAATTTTATTGTAGCGGCCGGAGAAAATGTAGTTTCACATTGAGGTGGTCCTCTATAAATCTTGCATGTTTTTTAGTGTTTATTTTTCGTTCTTCAGTATAATTGCTCTCGAAGGAGTAGAATTACGGTTTATAATTTTCAAAAAATGCTATCGAAGCTTTTGATTTTGATCGAGAACAATAATAGGCGAAGAATGAACGTCGTTGGAGATCTGGAAGTTCAATGGTGTGAATTTTACATTTTGGAGAATGCAGATTGAGGATTATCTGTATAGTAAAAATTGCACCATCATCTTCTAAATGAAAAATCAAAAGGAATGAAGGACAATGAATGGAACTCCTTGATTGTCATGTATTAGGTGTTATCCGATTGACACTGTCGAAGGACGTTGATCTCAATGTGGCAATGGAGAAAATCACGATGGATTTGATGAATGTATTTTTCGATATGTATGACAGACTATCTGTGTGTAACAATGTACATCTGATAGAAAATTAGATTATGAAAAACTATAATGCTTGAAATTATGGAAAGGTATATCTTAGTGATAGAGAACCTATGGATATTGTTGGCATTGGTAATGTAAGTTTATAGATGTCAAACGGGTCTATATAGAAAAATCATAAGGTGAAGCAGTAACTAAACTAATGTGTAATCTGATCTCGGTATAATGTGGGTTTTGATGATGGTGCTTGAAAAGTTACTAAGGGAGCCATGATTTTGCTCGAGGAAATAAATCGGAACTCTTTATGTCACTTTCAATTGTAGAGACATGGTTGCTTGTTGATTCATCTGTTAATTCTGATTTGTGACATTGTAGGCTGGGACACGAGTGAGAAAGAAATGAATATGATTCAATCTAAAGGGAAGCTAATTGATTGAAATCTGTTAAACACAATTTGTGTGAAGTCTGCATTTTTAACAGGCAAAAAAGGGGGTTAGTTTCTCTAAATTGAAAGAGTCAAAAGTTACAAAATTGGAGTTGATTCATATGGATATATGGAGACCTTCAACTATTACTATCCAGGCAAACAAAATTGGGAGGCAATAAAGTGGATTCTCAGATAATTGAGATTAACTTCATATTCAGCCTTAAGAAGAGTAATCTCACATTAAGGCAATCCTCCATTAATTTTGCGTGTTGTTGACTTTTTTCTTTTTCTTTTTTCAAATTGATTATTTTGATGGAATAGAATTAATGTTTATAATTCTCAACATCCCTAGCCTAATGCACCTCGCATCTAGGTTTTAGATTGATCCTTGGGTGGGGTGCCTTGTCCTTGGCTCTCAAGGACCCGATTTCACTATATATTCAGTTATAGTCATGTTTCACCTCTATGATCTCGATCTTACACGAATTTCACCTTGGATTCATCGTTCCATCTTAGCGATGTGTCCTACTCCATCACATCTCCTACATTTTGATCCCAACTAAGATTATAAGACGACTTGGAAATCAACTCTATCTAATCTACTTATTGCTATATCAAAGGTGTTTCAATAGGGTTATATTCCTATGCTCAGTATATATACTTAGCTTAATTCATTATGAAGTGCATTTTCATTATTGTTCACTTTACAATCTCAAGCACATATTTTTTTTCTACGAGTCTTTGACTTTAGCATTGAATGGATTGTGGGAACAACTCCATTAACTTTCTTTGTCGCTTGTTCGAAGGTCTTATTCGTGTTACTTCACAGCTCGAGATTGGGCCTCTCGTGATATGATTTTTTGTAGCATCATATATTATGTGATGATTACTTTATCTAAAGTTAAAAAGTTGTTTCATCTACTAAATAAGTCAAAATAAATAAGGTCAAGTATGTAATACTTGCCCTTGTTGAGATACATTATTTTGCTAAAAATTGATTTTAGAATAGTGATTTTTTGAAAAATGTGTAATTGAAAAGTAGAAAAAAGTTTTAATATTGTATGTAAAATTATTTTATTAAGAGAATATGTAATTGAAAATAAATTTAAAAAAATGCATTATTGAAAATAGGATTCAAACAAGAGCTTAGAGATCCAAAGAAAATATATCAAATACATAGTCAGGATAATTCTTTCCGAGTCGGATGGATCAAACGACCCCGATTGTGTCACGTGAACGCCCATTGGGCCACACCCGGTTTTGGGGTGCCAAAATGTGGGAGGCAGTGGCTAAACCCATATTCACACCCACGTGCCTCACTGGTACCTTTGTTCTACAAAACGACATAGCTTTACCAAGAATCAATTGTAGAGGACAAAATAGAGATAAAAATAAAAGAATAGGGGCCCGTTAGTAACTGTAGTCTGTAGTTGGAAGTATATTGAGGAAACCTGTTGGCTAGCTATTGGTTACATGGATGAGTCATAAATGGATGTTAAGGATAAGGTTGCCACCTGCCCCTCTTCCTGGTACTCGAACGGGATATTTCAATATTTCGCGATATGTAGCTTGCACATTTAATTATTGTTTTGTACACATTAAAATTTTTTTTCTCATTTTTATACTCATTTTCAAACACACAATTTACAATAAAATAATATTTTCATTACATTAATAATTTTTTTTAACCACACATTTTCCATCAATCTACTATTCCAAAATACGTTCTTCCAAAATAATGTGTCTAGAACACACCCTTAGAATTAGAAATATTGCTATCTAAGTGGCTTTCGTTTGAGTGATTTAAAGGAAAAGCTTTATTTCATTGAAACTATATATGGTTAATTATATTATGTTAATTGTAATAGATTAATAATTACTCCAATTTGTCCAATCTTTGCGTAACTATAATACTATAATGAGAGAATTTTTTTTTTTAAATCTGACCCAAATATTTAAATAGAAAAAGATAAAAATAAAAATAAAAATGAAGTGTCTAATATTGAAATAGGTCGAACAAGAGGATAAAAATAATGAGTTGAACTTTACAAATATAAGCCAATAAACAATAATAATTACTCTTAACTTTCTCTCCCAGATTTCTCAATAAATTTGATATCAAATCAAGAGACTTCGACTTAAATTACATTTCAGTGTAAATACATAGGTGGATAGAAAATTTACTTGTGTGTCCATATCAGCAGAAAACCATCAATTCTTGAAATCTTCTTTTTGCAATTCTTAAAAGAGCTCTGGTGAATGAAAATCCTTCTAAAAATCTATTTCTTGAAATATAATTATAAGGAACCACCTCTGTATCCCAGAAATATGAGACCTTTCAATTACGCACATTAGGGGTGGGCAAAATCCTACCGAATCTACCCAAACCGCCCAACCGGACCGAGTTGAGTTGATTTTTTTGTTGTTTTTGCACGGGTTTGGTGGGTTGGCTGCGTAGGCGAGGTTGGGTTGGGTTGAGTTGGGTTGGGTTGGGTCGGGTCGGGTTATGAGTTAACTTATGAAAATCGAATAAACCCGCTCAACCCGACCCGCTCAGTTTAAAAAAAAATTTAAATAAAATAAAATGCCTAAAAAGTAAAAAGAACCTAAAAAGTATGAGTGAATAGTGTAACTATAATTACCATGGTGCATTTTAGAGAATGAGCTTACTATCATTCCCACAATAAATGTAGTACAAGTTTTTCATGTTATGTTAAATGCATTTTGTTCTTTGTAAACTCGGCTAATGAAGATTGAATAATATAATAGATAATTTTATTTATTTATTATTTAATCTTGTCTGTCCGAATTTAGTGTAATAGAAAATTGGACAACTTTAATTTTGGTTGACGAGTCGTCACAAACCGACCAACCCAACCCGACCGATACTTGATTGGGTTGTGTTAAATTTTGATCAAACCGATCACATTGGGTTGTTTTTGGGTTGAAGCAAAAACCGACCCAATCCAACACTTGCCCACCCCTAACGCACATCATATATTTCCCCAAACAAAGACGTATAAAAGACGTATAAATCATCAAACAAAGACGTATAAAATCTAAAAAACGAATTGAAACACATATTAGAACAATATATCAGACTTTCACCCTCGTGATGAACTATTTTGGAGCCACCAATGTATTTCGCTTTGTTTCAATGAGTTGGTGCTTCGAATGGTATTTTTATTTTCCAAAAAACACGGTGTAGGAACCACTTGTCCCAATTGGGAAGACCCTTACCGCATTAAGGAAGATGTTCAGTCTAGAACCTATAAAATTTAAAATATGAATAGAAAGGCACAACCTCATCCATTGAATGTAGAGCATCTACGGAAATACTCAGTAATGATGTAAATATCCAGTTTGTACAGTTTTTAATTTAATGAAACGATTTTTATCAAATTGTTTGTGTTTTAAAATACCTCCCAAGAGACAAAAGTACTGTGGGAAGCATCTGCATAGACGAACTATCCTTATACGGAGAAACGTGATTGCTTCGATGAAGAGTTGGATCCCAAGATGGACCACCTCATGCTCGCAAAGCGCTGTACATGCCCTTAATAACAAAAGTTGTCAATGAAGTCTCAGCATGGGAGAGTTGCTCAACCTCATGTTCAGGAAACAAAGTTCGCAATTTGAAAAATTAAATTTGCACAACTGAAAATCAATAATAAAAAAAAAAGCCTCCTACTGACAAGAATCAAAGGGAAAACCTCTTTGTACATCTACACTGTGAAGTGGAACATGCCCTTAACAACAAAAGTTGTCAAGGAAGCCTCAACATGGGCGAGCCGTTCAACCTTATGCTCAGGAGAATTATACTTCATGTTAAGTTAAACTACTTAATATTCATTAAGTCAAGTTTGTAAAAAATAAAAGGTGCATCTTTACAGATTATCTGTCCCTATAAAGATGGTTTGAAAAACGTGAAGAGGCATGTCCTCTCAAAGGGAATTTTCCTTCCAGATGAATTGAACGATGAATGCATGAAAGATAAAGTGATTTTATGCCATAGATACTCGCCTTTTAGGCAAAGGCTTTCAATCCTAGCCGTTGGATGTCAATCCGAATTATTTGACCGTCCATTTGAAGTCTTAATTTGAACCATTCAATACGTCAGCCACTTCGTCTTCCACAGTCCAGATCAGAGTGTCTACCTTACACGCTTTCATGCGCCTGAACTTCGCAAGACGTGTACACAATGACCATCATTTCTCATTAGATGCGGCGATGGTTGCGTGTGTGGAAAGTTGAAACACTTTAGTTGTTTTTTTCTTGAAAACATGGAAAGACGACAAATCAGTTGGGCACAATGATTCAGGACAACTCGTGTCCCCCAAAAGTTTTAAAATTAGGCTCCTCGTAATTAGCAAGTTGAAGACCCATCAAGGGTTAGAGCCACTTCACATTAGAGGTGTCAAGATGGACGGGTCGGCCAGACTTGTGAAAATCGGCCCGGATCGACCTGGGACCACGAGCCGACCAGTGACCCGAGTGGGCGATTTACGGGTCAATGAGGTTTGACCCGCAGGCTTCGTGGGTTGCACCTTCACGGGCCGCGATGAAAAAAATTAAATATTATAGTTAAGTAGGTGTCAACTTAGTTGGGATGTACTTAAACTATAAATTATAATAAAAGTAGGTACCAACCTAGTTGGGATGTACTTATATTATAAATATTTGATAATAGTAATTAGAAATGCATTTAGTTGTTATTTGTTTAAATTAAATTTAACTTTGCAAAGTTATAAATAATTCATGTCACATTAAATTTAAATTCTATGTAAATATTTTTTAGTATAAATATGAATTTATCATTTTGTCAATTCTTAATTTACCTTTAACAAAAAAAATATTTTTTGCTATAATTATTAAAAATTATATATTTTATAATTTTATTTATACAATCATATGGGTCAAACCAGAACAAATCGCGACCCGTGATCCGCATGGACTCGACCAGGATGGGTCAATGGGCGGGTCTGGATTGTAGTCCAAAATTGTGAGCGACCACCCGAATTGACACCTCTACTTTTCATCAACCAGCTCGAATGAGACTTCGGATGTGCAGAGGCACTTCGAAAGATACAGCCTCGGATGACACTCTTTAGAATTATTCCAAAAAGAGAAATATCTCGAAGTATACAACTTCGGACAACACCAGCAGGTGGTTCGCACAAGTCAGGTACCTTTAAATTCTAACTATAACATAAACGTTTATATTTAGACTTGAGGGATTATTGTGACATGGTAAAAACCACCTCGAACAAAATTTTGCATATGTATATATAAAACTCCTTGCATTACATAAATAACCATACTTAGATTTGGGGAATTATTGTTACACCTCGTTAACGAGGCTAAAGTCAAAATGTCAGGTGGCAAACCACGTGGGCAAAAAAGTCAACAAAGACCCAATGGTCAAAGATGAAGAAATTATATGAATGGCCAAAGATCTTAAGTCGAAGCACTGCCTAAACAGCCGAAATGTGTTAATATGAAGCGTTGCATAAATAAATGGAAGAACTCAAAGCTTTTCATTCGGAGGACCTTCCTCCGAGACCTTTAATTCACCCGAAGCTCATGAAAGCTGGAGTTGTCTCTTACAAGATCCTTAGATAATTTTTAGAAATGATTAATATAACATTTGTAATAAAGAATATGCCCAAACACTATAAATTGGCCCTCGTAACTCTTAAAATGTTTGGATAATTGGACTTTAGATTCTTGAACCCTTGATCCTTGTTAATACAAATGATCTTACAAATTCTCTATATATCATCTTGCATTTTTTCCACACATTACTTTGATATTTTTATTGGTTTATTTTGATATTTGATTGGTGATTGTTATTAGCGCAATAATTTTTGTTCCACCCATCAGTGCTTGAACACTTTTATCTCATACCGTGAATCATCTCCCACATTCATGTTCACCCACTTCTTACTGGTGCTCCGATCAAAACGCTCCGAAACTTGCTTGAATTGGCGTGAGTAGATTCGACAACTGTTAAGCTGAAGTCACATTTTTCGGGGTCAACACATACAATAGCACTTGTTAAGCTGAAGTCCCTTGGAATCCCACGAGATTTTATGTTTTCCTTTTCATTTCTATGAATTATGACATTAGGGCTTTTATAGGTTCTCACGGGAAATTGACGAGAAATTATACTTCTCAATACATCTAAATCCAAAACCTCTATAAATACACTCTCCTCCTTTCCCTTGCAAATCACTACGCTATTTCTAATATTTCTTCTAAACTAGTGAAGGAAAAAAATGAGTTCCTTGAACAGGGTTTGGATGGCAGCCAGTGTGGCCGTTGTCAACAGACACACCGATCAGTCAAGCCTTAAGTCCCTCCACCATGGCAAAAGGCGTTTCTTTTCCAGCTCCTCCTCCGCTTCCCATGGCGCCGATCTGGCGGATCTAAGGCCATTTTCCGGCGCCCTCAACTCGGAGATTGGAGGATTTCTTGGGATCAGTGGTGGCGAGGAAAACAAAAAACATACCGACGACTCTCTCCGGCAAGTCATGTACTTGAACTGCTGGGGCCAAAGTTGAGCCTAATTCTTCTATTTGAATTAGTTGACTCAATGAGTGGTGGAGTTGACTCGGAGCTCCCTGAATAAATAGGAGGGATTCCGATTTAAGAATTTAGGCAGGTTCTGATTCAACTCTCTCGTACCAATCACTTAGAATCGAGACCGACTTGATTAGGGTTAGAGTGTACCAGAGGAACCTTAAAACATGGACGACTCGGATGTAAATTGCTCGAGTCCATTTAATTATGATGTTTGTATACTTGAGCCCTGAAAATGAAACGTGAAAAAATCAAAAGAGATGAAATTTCAATGGTAAATATAGTTTCAATTTGTCATATATCATTCTCTCATATTTAAAATTACCCAAGCTTTAGTCAAAAGTGATCATAAATTTATTTGATTTTTCCTGTAAAAAATTGTCCCTACATTGTGATAGGGTCAACTTTTTGCTGAGACTATTTTAGAATATATGTCAATAATGTCAGCATTTTTTTTTTCCCTTATCCAACATCGTTAAAAATTAAGCTACAAGAGTATGGAGGTTTGATTATACAAAACAAGACGAGAACCTTCGTTGCAAGTGAAAGGGGAGAGAGAATTTGTGTTTCAATTTTAGTAGCTTTTTTATGAAAATATAGAATACATGTAAATGGTATTATAGTGACATTGTAGCTGTCCTCCATCTTAGTATACTTTCATATCAATTGTAGCTGTCCTTAGGTAGGCCCCATGCTCGGAAAATAACAATGATCAAAGGCAAAGATGAATCATTTTAAACTTTATTAAATTGATAGTGGTGATCCCCCACCTTTGAGATAAACAATTATTAAATTGTTTCCCCTTAAGATTTGGGATAAGCTCATCTTAATTTCTTAATATTTAAATTTTAGCCTCAACACAGTTGATTGGTTTCGGGGAAAAAAAGGAATCCAAGCTTTACCCCGAAAAATGAGTCAACAGATATCGGGTCCACTCTCGTCACATCAAGCAAGTTCCGACGTATTTCTACAGGCAAGATGGTGAGAAGAACAAACGCGAAAGCAGAAAATGCCCTACGACGAGAGACAAAAATGTTCGAACTCCAACGATTGTAACGAAGATGATCGCACTAACAACGATCACCAATCAAGATCCAATCCATTCGACAAAAACCAAAGGCTTAGTAAGAATATGTGGAAGGATAGATGGCATGTGTGTTTATGAGTATTAAATTGCATATCGAGATTTATATCCAATTGCAAAATGTAGAATACAATAAGACTTCGTTTGATATGCATAATTTTCCATGAAAAATGGTTTCCAACTTTTGTAGTGTTTGATAGGCAAAATTTTTCGAGAAAAATATTTTCCAACTTTCCAAATTTTCCATATTTTTGAGGAAAATAAATTTTTGATATTTTGGTTGGTAAATATTTTTCATTTTTTTTATGCAATTAGAAGAAATTCTAGATACAATGGTAAAAAAATATTTTCACTTTTATTGACAATTTTTATGCGAAACAAAGCCAAACGAATGGTATCCGGTATGATTATTTTTTTTTATTTTTGGCAATTGAAACAAATTCTAGACCCAATAGTAGAAAACATTATCACTTTAATGGACAATTTCCATAAAAAAATAAAGTCAAACGGACTCCTAACTTTCGACATTTTCCATGAAAAATTATATCAATTAAACACAATTAATTACAATTCATATTAAAACAATTTTTAGGAAAATCTTTTCCCTGTAAAACATTTTATTTTCACCCATTCTCCACAATTGCAATCAAATAGACCCTAAAGATGATCACCCAAATGGTTGTATATATTGCTTATTCACTCAATAATTAGGAGTCTCTCCTTTTAACTCCCAAAAATCCCCCTTTTATAAGTCATAAAGATAACCTGCTTATGCACTTGACCGACGTAGTGTCCATTGATCAAAATCACATGGCTTCATCTCCTTAAATGAGGCTTCACATCACTAACTATTCTTACAATTAATACATTTGTAAGAGGCCATCCACCCTATATAATAGGTTGACCCACCTGAAATTCTTTATTACAAGTGTTACATCAATCACTTTTAAAAGATCTTCAAATATGTTATAAGAGCAGTGTCGACTTCATTGAGCTTCAGATGTGCTGAGAGCTTCAGAGAGGTCTTTATACTGGTTGTCCATGTAGGGAGCTTCAACTCTTTTATTTGTTTCCTTAGGCAGTGTTTCAACTCAAGTTATGGTGCTTCGTCTTTTGAGGTAGTGCCTCGAAAAGAGCTTCGGCTATTGCACGATTTCTTTGTATTTGACCAGTTAGGCTTTCGTTTGACTATTTTGTTGACTTTCTGCTCACGTGGATTGCTACATGACGCTTTTGAGGTTTGGTATCAAGGCGTAATAATAATCCACCAAATTTAGGCACTGTTATTTATGTAATGCATGGATTTGAGTATATACAAAAAAATTTAGTAGAGGGTGGTTTTTGCCACACTACAATAATCCGCCAAGTTTAAGTATAAATATTTATGTTATAGTTAAAATTTCAAATGTACTTGAAGCTGAACATAACCGTCCATTGTTCGCCGAAGTTGTATACTTGGAGGTATTTCACCTTCTTACTCAATTTGTGAGAGGGTCATCAAAGCAGAGTACAACGAGGCTGTATTGTCCGAAGTGCCTTTGAACATCCGAACTGGTTAAGAAGGAGTAGGTCTAATTCTTTTTAGTGCCTCATTATTGGAAATTACGAGGAGCTCGAGGCGTCCTAAATTATTGCGCCCAAATGATTTGCTGTTGTGGTACGTTTTCAAGAAAAGTCAGCTGAGATAGTTCGACTTCCCATACACGCAACCGTCGTCATATTTAATGATCAATGATGGCTGTCTCCCACATGTTTTGCGAATCCCGGCATCATGAAGTTGTGTGAAGTAGACACTCTAATTTGGGCCGTAGAAGACGAAGAGGTAGATGTGTTGAGTTTCTCAGAATGGACAGTCGGATGACTTAGATCGACATCCAACGGCAGGGATTAAGAGGCTTCTACCTATAAAAGGCAAACATTTTGGCAAAAAATCACTTTGAATTTCTTGAATTCAGTACTATTATATTTTAAACTATCGAACTTTCTCTAAGTTTTTTCTTCAAGAATCTTTGAATCTCTTTTCTTTTCTTTTCTTCAGTTTACACCTTCTCATTCTCAAGTTCTTCTTTCTTATTTGAATTTTGCAACTTATCTAGTGTTTCCCATCACCACCTCTTAACCAAAAACTTGTAAGTACTTTTTGTAAACTTTTATCTTGAAAACGTTTTGATTAATGGCCTCTTCTTCGTTTGCGGGCCGGGGAGGGGAGTTGGCGTAGATTTGAGTGCTAGCCAGTTAGATGGGGGTTGAAATCATTAATATTTCCAACCTCGTTAAGGTGATAGAGGCTAGGCGAAGTGTGCTTCCATTTGGGAGAGGAGGGGAGGAGGGTACTGAAATAGAGTAAGGGCTGCCAAAATCCCATCTTCAATAGATCCAAACCACTAAGCCAACCTTAGAGACAAATAAAGGATCCCATACAACAGAGAGATCCTCTCTCATTCTCTTGATTAGCGAGCATGCTATCCGATGCAGGGCTACATCGTTATCGACGAGTTCTTCCTTAAGGCTTGGCTTCACGTGCCTTTGCATCCTTACTTATTCCTAATGCCTGGGTCCAAGTGGTAGGAACCTATTTCTTCTGGAAGGTAACCTTAATGGGTGAGGACATGTCCCTTTACATATTCCAAATGATCTTCCAACCTAGGTCATTGGGTAAGGGGGACTCTAGGGAATGGTATTCCTTGTACCCGAGGGGGACACTGATAAGTGTATTTTATACACTTATTTGCGCTCCAAAATTTTGACATTTCGTAATTTTTTTAATGAAATTATAGCTTAATTGATTATATAATGTGTTATTAGGTGAAACTCTGTGAATGAAAGTGAAATTGAAAGAAAGAACCGAAAAATGGCGAAAAATGACAAGATCCAAAGTTTGAGGGCTAAAGTACAAATACTCAAAAGTTGTGTCGAAACTCACGATGAAGATTCGAGAATGCTAAGGATCAAATGGATACAACTAAAGATCAAAATGAGTGAAAACAAATCAATTTTCAACTGTACAATGATGTCTAAATTTCTAGTTGAAGACTGAGATCTATTTTTGGCCTAGTAAATGTTCGAATTGGAAAATAGTTATTTCTATCAAAGTTGTATTCCTTTGGGTTATCTTTCCAACTCATTTTAAATCTCCTTAATTGGATATCAATAGCAAAAATTATAACCAAAATACTAAAGAAGATGCAGGTTAGACAGCGACTCAGTGCCTATATGCTACAAACCCGATTATTTTTTGATTTTCAGCACCCGTAGTGCCCAGGCACTGCGCGTCACCATAGATGTTATGTTTTTATTGTCTAGGCAGCGAAAATCCCACAAAAAGACTCCAAATTAGTCAAGAACGTGTAGGAAAGTATAAATAAACATAATGATGCATGAAAAAAATGAGGTTCCTACACATTGAAAAGAGGGTTGC
Organism: Fraxinus excelsior; assembly: GCA_019097785.1. NCBI lineage: Eukaryota > Viridiplantae > Streptophyta > Magnoliopsida > Lamiales > Oleaceae > Fraxinus > Fraxinus excelsior. Next base: position 46,076,086 of record CM032625.1, on the reverse strand, counting down.
ACACTTTGTAAAATTGAGAGAAAAACACTATATCGAAGAGGAATTCGCGAGAAGAAATACATCAAGAATTCAATTTCAAATTAAGGATTGGAAGGGGAAGAAGATTTTGGTGCAATAGCTGATTCTTTTCCATCTTTTTTATCAATTAAATCCATTGATGTATTCAAATATGTTTATTTATTTCATCTTTTTTATCATCTTTAGCTAAATTCCTTATTAGAGCAAACAATATAATCTATTGAAACCCTTAGTTCTTTAATTAAAGAATTCTGTATTTTATTCTTCTATGTTTTGATTTTATTATGATTGCAATGCATTGAATTATTTGATCAATAATTTGATGATCCATTGAGTTTTCTTACGAATCGAAAGGTGAGTTTGAGACTTAGAACGTGTAATAAAATTCGGTAATGAAGTATAACGTGTAGAGATACCTACACCTAGTACTCCGGTCGTTATATGAATTCCTAGTGCCATAACTCATTTAATTAAGGTTAATTCGTATAGAGATATGGAATTGAATAGGTTAAATAGGCTCAATGAGAACTCGAGATGGGTAAATTGAATACTATAGGAGAATTCGACCGAACACTACATTAGACTAGAATCTTGAATTGAGAACTAAGGTGATCATTAGATGAAGTTGTTTAGCCATAATATATCTTACATACATGAATCTTTGATCCATTTGTATTTGTTATTTCATCATAATTTTTATTTATTTTAAGCATTTAGTTCATTTTAGAAAATCAATATTCACAACTATCACAATCCTTTATTTGTTTTGTCTTTTATCAAATAAGAGTTAGGAAAAGTAGGTTAAGACTAAAGTATAGTCATCGTGGAAATGATAATCCGGACTCAAAGGTCCATTATATTACTTGTTACGATATTGTGCACTTGCGATATAAAAAAACTCAACAAGCACCCTCTTATTTTGTCTTGGTCCTACCTCCTCTTTCAAAGGATGGAATGAGACGTGGTTATGGGTTCGGGGGAAGTGCAGGAGTGTGAGGGTAACACTATTTTCCATGTCAAAGTCCCAACTTCTTACTCCAAGCCTAGTGAGTGTCGCCTCTGCATTTTGTTTATTACAACTTGTTGAACCCGATACTAACATTTTTTCGTTGTTTTGCAGGGTCCGTTGAGCGCTTTGACATAAGTGAGAGTGATTGGGATACTTCGAAGGGCATCTACTGCCGACCCTCATCGTCTCGTGACTTTGATCGTTAGAACTTCTCCAGACGATTTTTTGAAGAATTCTGTCTAACGGCCAAAAGAGGTATAACATCATCTTTACTTGTAACTTTTAACTTAGCTTTCCCACATTTACTCGTGTCTAACCTTGTATTTCTTCTTGTAGAAATTTTTTAAAAAAGGAAGCATCCCACCTCCGACATGGCCACGATCCTAGTGACCACCACCATATCTGGTCATAAAGGAATGAAGCCCTCATCTGCTGAAGGAAAGTAGGCGAGTGACAAAATTGAAAGGGTTGACAGGGAGGCTGCCAATCAGGAGGATAGATGACCTCTCTTGGTAAACAAGGGCAAAAAGGTAGTGGTAGAAGAGCCCAAGAAAAAATTCAGGGCGTCTACCATCGGGGTGTGTAGCTCCAATGATATTTCCCTCCCTCGCTCCGAGGTCCTAGCGGGGAAGAGGTTAATGGCAATGTCAATAGCTACGGCCTCTGGAAGCAGAAGAGGCCTAATGCCGTAGAGCCCCAAAGGCAGGATTCTAAAAAGAAGGCAAGTACTTCAAGTGATTCCACCACTTCTGAGCTCCTACGAACAAAACTCGCCGTGATAAAAAGGACCGACGAGCTTGCCTCTAAGGCTCTTACCCTTTTTTCTCCAGAAGTTCAGACCGCTACAATGACCTTTCACAAGTATTAGACGAAGAAGTGGCAATCATTTATGGAGAAAAGCGATGCAGTCGATGTCTTTGCTACGATGGTGGCCCAAACGGGAAGGGCGTTTGGTATGGCCATAGAGGTTGAAGCCCTCTTAAAAAACCTTCAAAGTAAAAACTGGGGGTTTTCCTAATAAGGCCTCCCAGGTCGAGGAAGCTACCAACAATGCCAAGGTAGAGGCAGATGCAGAGGCAAAGACAGAGGCTTTGAGGAAGAAAAATGAAGAAGAGTTTGTGAAGCTTGTTTATGCTTTGGTAGAAATTGAAAAGTTGAAGAAGAAGGTCCGCCTTTCTCAAAGTGAGGTGGTCTTTCTAGCGAAGTGGGTGGAGACTTCTGATGCTCACCAGTGGCTGGCGACAGAGGCTTTGGAGAAGGCAAATAAAGAAAACTCTGCTGGTGGTGATGCTAAGAAGCATTTCCTTGGAAACTTCAATTTAACTGAAGTATACAAAAACTTTGAGAAGTACTGGTCGAGATACGCTTACAAGGACATGGTTGAATGGTTTGAGGTTAACATTCAAAGCATCAACACCTTGGAGTTGAGAGCAGAGTTCTTTGAGAATGAAGCGAAGGAGCCTGAGCCTCAAACTCTAGCAGAAGAAAGCCAAGTAATCGAACTGGATGATGATGCACTTGACAAAGAAGCTGAAGAAGTGGCCCCTAATGCAATCATACCTTTTGTGGCTCCCCCTCTCCCACCTAACTAGAGCATAGGTCTCCTATATTTGTTTTTATTTTTCTATGTAATTGGCTTTAACCCTCATTTTGTAAATATTTGTCTTTAATGAATGAAATTATTATTTTTCAATACTTGTGTTACTTTAGTTTCCTTTGCAAGTACTACCTCTGCATAATGTATGTTGACGTACACATCAATACAATTCTAACTACTCTCACTTCAACAAGTGAAATCAAACTTGAAATGATGTTAAAGTAACGTTAAGTTTATAACATCGGACGTATTAACAACATCAACTTCATAACAACTTCGAACTTATACCTTAAAACAATCAAATTGAAGATCTTAAACTACTTTAGACATATATCTTGAATTCATTCACGATGAACCTCATCAATCAAAGTAAAACTTACAATTTTAGAAGGCCACACTTCATAACAAACCTTTGAACTTATGCATGACTTCAATACTGAATCAATTGAAGATTTTAATCACTTTAGACTTTTGTCTAATCAGATAATCAAACTTGTAAGATCAAACGTACATGTAAGACTTAGGCAACATCAAACTCATACACGTTAGGTTCCAATTATTATAAGGTCATATACTTTTGTGAGTTTGTGCTTAGGAACTTCAATATTTATGAACTGAGCCCCTTGACTGCTTCAGACTTTTGTTTAACACTTTGTTTATAATTTTTACATCTATAGGTAGGTCGATTGCCTTTCTTTTCCTAAGTATGGGGTCGAGTAATTCACGCATGCTGAGACTGCTTTAACAACTTTTGTTATTAAAGGCATGTGCCACACTTCTCAAGTACAAATCTGGTCCTTCTTAGGACCCAACTCCTCGTCAGAGTGCCCCACACATCTCTTCATAGGGACGAATCATCTATGAAGAGGCTTTTCCTTTGAGCTTTCTCAATATGAGGTACTTTTTTATTCTTAATGAACTTGTGCAAATTTAATTTAACTTTTATATTGCAAACTTCATTTCATGAGCATGGGGCTAAGTGGCTCACCTATATTGAGGCTTCTTTATCAATTTTTGTTGTTAAGGGCATGTGCAGCACTTCGCGAGTAAGAGGTAGTCCCTTTTGGGACCCAACTCTTTGTCAAGGTGCCTACGTGTCTCTTCATAGGGATAGATCATCTATGAAGATGTTTCTCCTAGGCCTTTGCCTCTTGTGAGGTATTTTAATTTTACAATTACTGAGATAAAAGTCACTTTCATTAAGTTATAAACTATACAAACTGGATATATACATTAGTATTGATAATATTTGCGTAGACGTTCTACATTCCATGGATGAGGTTGTGTTTTTTCGTACATATTTTTTATTTTGTAGGTTCATAGCCAAACCTCTTCATTGATGCGATAGGGCTCCTCCCAAATTGGGACCAAGGGTTTTTGTGCCCCAAGTTCTTTAGAAGATAAAAACACTCTTCGGAGTGCCAACTCGTTTAAACGAACTGACTTCTTCTTCACTTTTGCATTGTAATATCTGGTCATTTTTCATTGGTAAATAGCCAACTTGGCCTAAGATTCATCCTTCATTTCTTTAAGGAGGTCGAGCTCACTTCTCTGCATCTCCTCATTAGATATTTCATAGAAGTGAATTCAATGAGGGGATGGTAGACCCACTTCTAATGGGTTCATAGCCTCGACCTCATAGGCCATGGAGAAATTAGTCTTCCAAGTAGCAGTTCTTTTTGTAGTTCTAATGGCCTAAAGAACTTGAGCCAGCTCATCATCCCAGGCCCATTTTGAGGCATCCAACTTTCTTTTAAATGTGTATTTGATAGTTTTGTTGATAGCTTCTACTTGCCCGTTTGCCTGGGATGATGTGGGGAGGAGAAATGTTTATTGATTCCTAAACCTTCACACAAATTCCTAACCTTGTTGTCAAATTGTCGACCATTTTTGGAGATGATCGAATGAGGGATTCCTAATTTGCAAATGATGTTCTTCCGGAGGAACTTGGAAGTATTGGCCTTAATAATCTTGGCAAGTGGCTCGAACTCTAACCATTTAGTAAAATAGTCAATGGTGACAATTGCAAAGCTTGAATTTCCTCTCCCTTTAGAGAGAGGTCCTATAAGATTGATCCCCATTTGGTAAACGACAAAGGACTGGACACAACACTCAGCTTGGTTTAACACTTTCTGGGCCAACGATCATCCCCATGTGTGGTTCCTACATAACTCCTTCATGAATTTCCCAGAGTATATAATTGGCTTGTTTTTCTCCAATGCATCGTGAAAGCCCAAGATTGGCTAGCCAAGAGGGGGGTGAATTGGTTTTTATAACTTTTTTATTAACACTACAAGATTTTAAGCTAATGATCATGCAAATGATAGTAAATCAAACCAAACACAAAAAGGAATGTAGATAATTAAAGTAAGTTTGCACAAAGTAAAAACGTTAAGTAAAAGAGTTATAGAATGCAAACGATATAATATGGAGGTTCGATCCAACGCAATGATCTACGTCTCCCGTTACCAAGCTCTCCGTTACGAGCAATGCCTTTTTCACTATGTTGATTGACTTGTGGCTCAATCCAACCCTTTACAACGCTTCCGGTAACTTACAACCAAGGAGCACCGATCTTTTTATAATGTTAAGCTTTCCAGGACCTCAACACGACCCACAATTCAAAAATAAATATACAAGTGAAAACTTCTCTTCCTTCCTGATGAATGATATAATTAAGATTGAAAGCAAGACAAGAAGAGGTAAACACTTCAATAAATAGCAAATAGTAAAACTCGAGTGTTTATGATGAAAACTTTAATAAGTAATGAATAATGAAATAGTTTATATTTGTATTAAAGTTTTCAACCAATGATTTCTCTTAACAAATAATACATGTTAAGTATGAAGAGAGATTTTACACTTTAATAAAAATGTTGGGCAAAGAAAACTTCTAATAAGAATGAAGAGAATGAAGTTATGAAAAGTTTTTTTCAAAATGAAATTCTTGATAAAATGAATGAAGAGTGTTAAATCAATCAAGATATTCCTTTGTTACAAATAAAGTAGAATTTTCAACTCAAGTATTCTCAATGATATTCAGTAAATAAGCTCTAAAAATCTCTTGCAAGTTGGTAAGAATTGAATGCAAAATGGATAGATATTTATAGAGCAAATCAGTCACTTTCAGTTTTGTAAGTTCGGTCGACCGAAGTGTAATATAGCCGTTTTAACTTTTAAACCGTTAGAATTTCGATTGACACTTTAGTCAATCGAACCGGTCGACCGGAGTAACTTTCGGTCGACCAAAAGTCTATGAATTTTGAAATTTAATTTAATAACAAGATATTCATATTTCAAAATTGCTTTGATTTCCAAAATGTTTTTATGCAAGTGAAGAGTTATGAAATATAGTTTGAGCTTATATTCTTTGCTAAGAATGGAATATTATACCTTTACATGTAACCGAAATTAAGATAAATACAAATCTTCAAGATTCTTGTTCTCTTTGAGTCTCTTTTGTTTTCTTGTTCTTCAACGGATGACAATTTGAGTCTTTGTATGCTTGAGATGATATATTCATGAAAAGCTCAATAAAGACTTGTTAGAGAATATAAGTGTATTGTTTGTTATAATAAAAAAATGGAGTTATATTTAATCATAGGTCAACACATTGGAGTAAGGGCAGCGAAAATCCTCATTTATAGAGCATATGATCCTGAAAGACAAAGTGACTAGCTCATTTTCTGAGCTTCTGGGCCTCTTCTTTTTCAGAGGGTAGTGTCGGTCCTTGAGAAATGATATGATTGGCTACATCCATAAGGGGGTATCTTCGACCTACATTATTACTTCGTTGATGGTTGTGGAAGGTCTAGAAAGATGTTCTATGGGCACCATGGTGAGTAACTCAGAGAATCTCTACAGCTTGCCAATTTTGACAGGGTGTCGATATGAACATTTTCAGTGCGTGGGATTTGTACCAGTTCAAATCTTTCCAAAAAGGGAATGAATTCCATAACCAATTTTAAGTACACATCCATGAACTTGTCTCTTACTGAAAAATTGCCATTGACCTAGCTTACTAACAGTTGGGAGTCACTACTGATGATGAGCATTTTTGCTTGCATTTCTTTGGCTAGTCTGAGGCCAACAAGAAAGGCTTCATACTCTGCTGCATTATTGGTTGCTTTGAAATCGAACCTCACAGCACAAGTAAGCGTATGACCTTCTGGGCTGATAAGGACCATACCTGCTCATGACCCTGAGTCTCTTGAGGACTTATCTATGAAGAGGGCCCATGTTTGAGATTCAACAGGTTCCATCTTCTATTCTATTTCTAAAATAGGAGTGAACTCAGCCATAAAGTCGGCGAGGGCCTACCCTTAGTTTAAATATGATGTCAAAATCACTAAGCTCTATTTTAGCAACCTCTCTAAATTATCGGGCTTCTGTAGCACTTTCTTAAGGGAAGAATTTGTTAACAATGAATTATGTGAGCCTGGAAATAATGCCTTAACTTTCGGGAGGCTGTCACCAAGGAAAGGGTTAGCTTCTCCATGTCTGGATAGCGAGCTTCGACTGCTAAGAGTGTTTTGCTCACATAGTAAATAGGCAGCTGGTGATCATTCTCCTATTTTATTAAAACCAAACTGATAGCACTAGTGGTAACCGCTAAATACAACTGAAGTGTCTCTTTGGCCCTAGGCTTGGAGAGGTACAGAGTTTGTTCCAAGTGCTTCTTCAGCTCTTGGAGGGCTTCCTAACATTCCTCTGTCCATTGGAATTTACTTCCACATTTGAGAACTTTGAAGAGTGGCAAGCACTTGTTCGTTGCCTTCGAAAAGAAGCGGTTTAAGGTAGCTACACGTTCGGTGAGGCTTTGAACCTCCTTTGGCTTATATGGCGACCTCATGTCCATTAAGGCCTTGACCTTTTTAGATAGATTCAATACCTCTTTGGTTGACAATGTAGCCCAAAAAACTTTCCAGAAGTGACTCCAAAGGCACATTTTAAAGGATTGAGCTTTATCTGGCACCTCCTTAAAATTTGGAATATCTCATTTAAGGTTTTCAACATGATCCTTTGCTTTCAAGCTCTTCACTAGTATATTGTCCACATAGACGTCCATGGTTTTCCTAATTAGATATACGAGCATTTTGTTAAAAAGTCTTTGGTAGGTGGCCCCTACGTTGTTCAACCTGAAAGACATGACCTTGTAGCAATAAAGACCCTTATTTATGATGAAGGAAGTGTGATTTTCATCTGTTGGGAACATTAGGATATGGTTGTGTTCGAAATATGCATCCATGAAACTAAGAAGTTTGTGCCCTGCAGTTGAGTCCACAAGTTGTTCTATTCTGGGAAGTGGGAAGCTGTCCTTACGACATGATTGGTTCAAGTTTGGGAAATCCACAGAAAACCTCTAATTTTCGTTGTGTTTTTTGACCAATACTGGGTTAGAGACCCATTTCGAATACACTGACTCTCGGATGAATCTATTGTCAATAAACTTCTTAACTTCATCTTTGAGAGCTTTACATCTTTCTAGATTGAGAGCTCTTCATTTTTGCATATGCGATATGGCCTTTGTGTTAATATTTAAGTGGTGATAACTGACATTTGGATCAATTCCAATTGTTTTCCCATGTTTCTAGGCGAAGATATCGAGATTCTTTAGTACAAAACTTTTCAGCTCCTCCGTAGCCTTCGAAGGTTGGCATCATCATAGATACCAGGAATATGGACCAACCGACCTACCACGACATATCAAAGCACTTGTTTAGATTGACCGATATGGTTTTCCCAGATTTAGAGTTTAAGTATTTGAATTTTTCTTTTACTTTTATTTTTGGTTACAATTTTGCTTTTTGTAAGGGAGGTAGTACTCATCTTTTATTGCTTCTTATTATTCTTTACTTTCACTGTAAGGGAAGTAGTACTTATTCATTTATTGATGTTCTTGATATCATTTATAACCACGATATTCCTCCGCCACAAGTGAGGACATATTAATAAAATATCGGAGGTACTGCCCTCCTTCCACAAAAAAAAAAGTTTCTTCCAACCTACAGGCGTTTCGAGAGGTCCTATATGTTTATAGGGAGGCTCTCCAGTTTTTCTATAGGTGCTGTCTGAGGCTTGCAACCAATTACACGAGATCCAGCTTCTCCAAGTTAACTGCTTCTTCAGCAGTTCGCCCTTCTTCAGGGGTGGTCTATTCTTTACAAACAACCTTTTTTTTCAGAGTTGTATATGACTTCGAGGACGTTTCCTTCTTCATAGGCATCTGTCATTTCGACGTCAAGGACGTCATTTATGTTAACATTTGTGGTGATGACATTAACGCTTCTAGGTTCAAATTTTCTTAGAAAATTCGTGTAGCATTCCTTTGCACTTCTTTGATCGCCCTGAATTGTCATAATTTCATTTTTAGTTGGGAACTTTATGCATAAATGATGGATGGAAGTGACAACCCATAGTTCCTTTGGACTTCTTCTTTCTCATGATAATATTGTAGAGGATTATGGAATTCATTTCCTGGGGCTGGGTCTGGAGCTACTGGGTATCCTCCTCGTCCCTACATGTTCATCAGTAGCTCATGCATTACCATATTCTGCTGGGTTATGTTTCTCATATTGGTAGCGATTGAGGTGACCTCTCTGGTGAGTCTAGCTGCTATCCTACATCTACCTCTCGACCCACCTCGTCTTAAGGCTAGTGAGGTCTAGGGCGAGCCACTGGGACATGATGCATTTTCTTTATACAACCATTCAGGTTTCCCTTCTTCATGATGTTCCCTTGTCCTACAGGGTGCATTTTCTTCACTATAGCTCATATTAACAAACTCTTTTCTAACTCAACAGTCCTTTCCTTAAGGATTTAAATGAGCACAAGATGTTTTCTTCAAGAACGTTACTTTTTTAAGGGTTGAGAGACTTATTCAAAGATGTTTTCTTACTGGCCTTTCTTTGCGGGACTTTCGTGTTTAAATGTATGACTTCCCACAGACGGTGCCAATCTTAAATGTATGACTTCCCACAGACAGTGCCAATCTTTTGACCCTAAAAAATGAGCCAACATATGTCGATCCACTCTTACCACGTCAAGCAAGTTTTCTCATGGTTCTATCGGCGAGACGGTGAGAAAAACGAATGTGAATGCAGGAGATGTCCTGCGGCGAGAGGCAGAAGTGTTCGAGCTCTGGTGAGTGTAACGAACATGATTGCGCTAACAACGATCACCAATCAAGATCCAATCCATTCAATGAAACCCAAAGGCTAAATAAGAATATGTGGAAGGATAGATGACATTTGTGTTTATGAGTGTTAGAAAACAAGAAAGATGATCACCCAAATGGTTGTATATATTGCTTATTCACTTAATAATCAGGAGTATCTACTTTTAACTCCCAAGAATTCCCCTTTATAAGTCACAAAGATAACATATTTATATTGCATTGGCCGACGTAGTGTCCGTTGGATCAAAACCATATGGCTTCATCTCCTTAACTGAGGCTTCACATCACTGTTTATTCTTACAATTAATACACTGATAAAAGGTTAGCCACCCTATACAATAGGCTGACACGCCTGACATTCTTTATTACAAGTGTTACATCAATCATTTATAAAAGATCTTCAAATATGTTGTAAGAGACAGCATTGGCTCCATTGAGCTTCGGATGTGCTGAGAGCATCATAGAGGTCTTTATGCTGGTTGTCCAAGTGGGGAGCTTCAGCTCTTTTATTTGTTTCCTTAGGCAACATTTCAACTTAAGTTATGGTGCTTCGTCTTTTGAGGTAGTGCCTTGGAAGGAACTTCAGTTGTTGCACAATTTCTTCGTATTTGACCAGTTAGGCCTTCGTTTGACTTTTCTGTTAACTTTTTGCCCACGTAGATTACTATGTGGCACTTTGATTTTGAGCTTTGGCATCGAGGTGTAACAAATTCTTTAAAATCTTTTGAAAATCTTAATCAAGAACAATCACGATTTTTACTTTTCTTTTTGAATTTTGATCTACTACAATCTTTTCATGACTTTATGAATCACGATCTTCCCACATCACAGGTATCCAGTTGTCTAGAATTGAATGGTAATCCACACGGGAGAACATGAATAAGAGAGTATAGTTTATCAAGATTATGATATTGTAATGTGAGTTATGATACGTACTAATTACAATCTCATTTGCTATTATAGCAACTATGAAAAATTTAGACCTTAAATTTTTATTTATAGATATTTAAGTGGGCTTGAGTCATTCACTAAACATAAGTAGACCATTATTTAATTAATTCAATTAACTGAACTGGCACGTGAGTTAATTAGTCAATAAATGTTTCACAAGGCCAAGTTTAATTAATCTAATTAATTAATTCTATAAATATCTCCCACTTGTTAATTAATTAATTCTTAATAGCATTCTTTTAATTCTCACCTTTATATGTTACCAATTAAGTTTTGATCACGACGTGAATTATTATTTTGGTCTAATCAAAATAAGATAAGTTAAAACTCCATTTTATTTTATCATTAATTCACCTAAATTAATTAATTCGTATTTATCGTTCCCAATTAACATCTAACAATATATCAGAGCAATACATATGACAAAAAATGCCATGTGGTGTGATAAAATCAATTTTTTATTTGTTTATAATGAAACTACAATTTCTACGTCAATATGATCTAATCAATTGAGAGATATGGAAGTGTATTAATCGAGATTATCGACCATATATTTCATCCCACTCTTAAACGAATAATATTTGAAACTATTTTCGACTTATGTACCTACTACCTCAGTCAAGGATTTCGATAGCAACTTAATTGAATGAAATGTAGATCATAATTTCTTACTATCTAAAAGTGACAAATCATATATTAGTCATTACATTCGTATGGTTCTTGACATACCCGAACGATATCGTATTAGCGACTCTTGACAGAGTAACATCCAACATCATCAAAGTACGATCGTCCATATATAAGGATCAATTTCACTATCGAACGTTAGAAATTAACTACTGACACTTAGATAATTATCCATGTGAAATCTTTATTGTGGATCTTCAATATTTTATTCTATTAACAAAACATCCACATGTCCATTTAAATGTCATTACATTTTAGCCATAAGATCAGCTACTCACTTTATAAGTGAGAAATGTCATACGTGTTGGTCTCCCTTTAAAAAAATATCAATATCTCGTTATTAATTATAATCACGTATAATTTAAGATTCAATTATAGGTAAATTATATTTCATAATCACAACTCCCTGTGGTTAAGTTATCAAGACTTGAATATACGATATTCATGAAAATGTATTTCAAATTAAATCACCATAAATGTACGATTCGTTACCAGTAATAAAGCGAACTTTTTGAGTCCGAACTTTTATCTTCTCTCGAATGCATAAAACAAATCACCAAACTCACATAATTATCGCACACTATAATCATAGAGAAAATAAGATCATATAAATCATTCAAATATTTCAAAACGTGTTTTTTTTATGTCAAGAATGTAAAACTAAGAATGAAAATCAAATTACATAGTTTATCGTTCCCTAGCACAAATAAATTTAGTCCAGCATGGTGGAGAGAAAAAAATTAGAAAAATAGATGAAGAATGATATCACCCCGATTAATCTTCAATTGAATTTTCATGTTCTTGGAGTTGTTCTTCACGTTCTTCCATTACTCTCTGCTCCAAAAGCTCTTCAAATATGTTGTAATGCCTCTCACTCCTTTTTGGATAGCCCTACGATTTTAAAAGACGCCTCAAAATTTGTTTCCAAAAGATTTCTATTGAAATAAGGAAACTAGAAAATTTTGCGTTGAATTGGCTTGGGTAGGTGCCCAATATAAAATGAGGAGGCCGCCCCAGGTAAAAAAATTGCTTATATTGATGATGTTGATGGCTGGGCGGCTACTTAGTTATAAAACTTTCGCGATTTTTTTTTCCAGTCATTTTCTTCATTTATTTCTTTCATCTTTGGTCATCCACATCAAATTACTTCAATTTTAGTGCTTCAACTTTTACCCAAATGCATATTAGTCCCCAAACTTCCATCAATTGGCCGATTTATCCTCATTTATTTTCCAAATGCTTAGAAACATATCCAAAATTGAAATAAGATAAAAATAACCAAAGTTAAGTAAAATGCAATAATAAAAGGATACAAAAGCTTAGTAATATGGCCCCGAATAAGTGCATAAAATTGAACTTAATAAACACCCAAACTAAAACCTTTGTTCGTCCTTGAACAAAACTAAAACTTAATTTTAGGTAAAACATGGTTTAACAACCTGCCGTGTCTCAGGGTTGAAACTTAGTACTAAACAAAATGAACAACTACAACAGTACAAAATCAAATAAATCTCCACATATTGCATGCATAACTTGACGTGTCTATGTGTGAAAACTCATGCTAACATATTAAGATCATGATGAGCTTAATACCCGACCCAAAATAGTCAAATATTTTCTTACTTTGCTCGAGAGATGCACACACCCCCAAACTTATTCTTTTAACTCAATTATCTCGGGATGTGCTCTAAAGTTGAACTCATTTACATCTACTCATTACCCTCTCTTAGTTCGGATGTATTAGACTATTACAAGTTCACATTTTAACAAGTAGAGATTCTCCTATTTTTTATTACTTCAACATCTAAGATTAAATTAAGTTACTCGCATTGTATTAGAGATATAGTTATATTGACCGAATGTTTAGGGCTTAATCAATGCAACTCATACATATATGTATTTATGTTATTCATTGATATTTTTATTTTTATTTTTGTAACATCTTCTCATTTGCTTTCTATATAACTCTTGTAACGAGCTTTAGGCCGATTACTCCCAAATCAGATGATCATAGGGCACCAGGTTTTAAACCCTTGCAGGCTTAATCACTCGAGTTATACATGCTCAAAAAGAAGTTTTTATTTACTCAAAGAATAGTGCAATGCCATTTTTTAGACATCCAGTTTCTAAAACTATCCTCTAACTTGAAACTTTCATCTCGTTTTCATCTCATTGGTTCAAGATAATCCACATAAGATAATATCATGTATGAAACCCCTACTCATCACAATGTTCCCTTGCAACGGTTCAACCACCTCCAAACTATTCTAAAAATTGGTCATGATTTAGTACAAAAGAGGTTATTCGAGTTTATTTACATCAGAGACAACTGTTCACATATCTGGGCGTCCCTATGTTTAAAGGGGCTAAGAGGAGCATTCTGTATAATGATCTCATTACGAAGGTCAAGAGTAGGATTTTTGGATGGGCTTCACACCTTCTCTCTCCTAGTGGTAGGATAACTCTACCGAGGTCTGTTTTTTCCTCTATACCACTATATCTATTCCAGATTATACAACCTCCTAAGGTCATTCTGAAAAGGCTAGAGAGTATATTTGTACGATTCTTATGGGATTCTAAGGATCATTCGCGTCGTCTACATTGGCGTATTTGGAGGCGATTTGCCTTCCTGCTAACGAGGGAGGTTTGGGCTTTAGACGATTACAAGATACGGTGGATACATTTTCATTGAAGCTATGGTGGTTATTCAGGTCTCAGACTGCTTCTTTTGTTTCTTCTACTTAGAAGGTCCTTCAACAGTATCCTTAGATCTTTTCCTTTCTTATTTTGAGAGGTTGACACCAAGTGAGCACTCTTGGTCTTTCTTTTTATACACAGTGAGATATAAGCTCATGGAGGGACCATTTGTCCTTATGAGTGTTATAACTCACTTTGAATTGCCCAACATGTACAGGAAGAGATATCAAAACCAAGTGCAAAAGCAAGTCTTCAGACAGCTCCCACTTAAGCAACTTAAGTTTCGATGTGAGATGAAACATCTCCTTGATGTATTCCCTTATGTTTCCTTTACCCTTATACTTCATCGCGACGAGTTTAGCCAAAAGGTTACTAGCCTTCGATTTTTTGTTCTTAACAAAATATTACTCAATTTCCTCAATGAACTTTTTGGCGTTCTCGCTCTCAGTAATAGAGCCCCGAAACGCTTACGGAATGGAACGTTTCATGATCATCAAGTACATTCGATTAGAATGATTCCACCTTTCAATGTTAACCTCATTGAGGTTTTTCAGAGTGGAAATGGGTCGATTTGAACGAAGTGCAAGATCCAAATACATCCAACCGAGAACAATCTCCATGTTTCTTTCTAGACCTTAAAGTTCGTCACGCTCAGCATTGGGATGTTATTGACTTGGGCAGAAACATTTGTAGTAGTAGCAACAGAAACTGGATAGAGAACAAAATAAAGAAAAATTAGACATGCACAAATAATCCAAATTGGGGATCCATCTCAAGATACCTAGCATAACATCGATTCCTAGTATTTGGACAGAGAAATTAACTGTAAGTGGTACTTTCAATACAATGATCAAATACTGACAATTTATTCTATCAAACAATAGCCTTTCTTTGGACCGACTGTTGTTCACATGAAAAGTCTTTATAATTGTCACACATTTATCATCGTATGTGCGTTGTTATTTGGCCAAACTATGTCGTTCTTTGGGCCGAGCATAATTTATATAAATGACACTGCACAAATAATCTATGTATTTTCAATCAAATGTGGCCATCACTTTCGGCCACGTTTAGTGTCTAACAATTCAACAAAACAAACTGAATTCATTAAAAAAAAACACCGTAATTTTCTCATTTTTTTAAAAGTCTTTCACAAAATTGAAACTTGATTCAATGGCCAAATGCATCAAGAACAACCAACAATTCTACTCAGCAATGGCAGAGTAGATCGCGACCATTCCACTATGTCTTGATGTCTCGGATATTCTGGAGGGTCACATCAGATGGTAGATTTAATGCTAAATCAGCATCGCAGCTGGTCCGCTCTAGCAGGCCAGTTCAGGATTCATTTCGCCTACTGTGGAGCCTTATCGTACCTACTACTATTTTGTTCTTCTGTTGGAGACTATGTCAGGATTTAATACCAGTTGATGTCATTATCTAGAGGAGGATCAGTAGTCATTTAGCTTCTCGATGTCAGTGTTGTTCTGAGATGGAGACCATCACTCATGTTTTTACTAGTAGCAGTTTTTCAGATAATGTTTGATAATATTTTGGGGCTTTATTCCAGATTACCATGAGTACATGAGAGAGGGTCTGATGGAGATTTCTGAAACTGAGGTATTCTGGACAGTTTGCATGGACCAGACACATTCGCATCATTATTCCTCTATTGATTTTCTGGTTTCTTTGGACTGAGAGGAATAATTCAAAGCACATGAATATACGTATGAGCTCAAGATGTATTATCTAGAGAGTTTACCGTATGGTATCCTTCATTTATATTGGTGGACTATTCCGACCATTACATTGGCGTAATGACATGCAACTTGCTATATTTTTTTATATTTCTTTGACTCTCTCCCCATCTCCTCCCCCTATCATGGGTTGGTGACGCTTTCCAACATTTGGATCTATCAAGATCAACACCGATGGTTGTGTCAAAGATGGGTTTGCAAGATGGGAAGACATCATCAGGGACTACGTATTAAATTATATTAGGGATTTCTCAGCTTCATATGAACAATGTATGATATTAGAGGCGGAACTCATGGCTATTCGTGATGGAAAACTATTGGCCAGAGATCTTAGTTTGTCAGATATTTAGGTTGAGGTAGATTCGACTATTGCCATTCACTGCATCACCAGGGGTGGCGAACCGTAGCCTGACCAGGGGATACTCAGACAGATTGCATATATCGTTTCATTTGACAGAGATATGGTCTCCCACATTTTCATAGAGGGGAACCAAGTTGCAGATGCACTTGCTACCGAGGATTGGTATCATCGTAGATACCAGGAATATGGAACAACCGACCTACTACAACATATCAGGGTGCTTGTTCAGATTAACAGGTATGGTTTGCCCAACACTAGAGTTTAGGTGTTTGTATTTTGCTTTTACTATTATTTTTGCTTTAACTTGTTCTTTTTGTAAGGGAAGTAATACTCATTTTTTTACTGCTTTCCTTTTATTTTTTACTTTCACTATTAGTGATGTAGTACTTCCTTATTTATTGATTTCATTTATATCATTTGTAACCACGATATTCTTCCGCCACAAGTGATGACATTTTAATAAAATCTTGGAGGTACCACCCTCCTTCCACAAAAAAAAAAAATACAAAATAAAAAAAAATCATTATATTATGAATCAAAATCCAATTTAGATATTCTTGAATCTTAAGTTGATAAGGAAAAAAAATGACTTCAGTTATTCTTAAATTTTAAGGAATTTCACAAAATCTAAACATTATATTCAAGAAAAAATAATCCAAACACCATATGAATAAAATATGCACAAATCCTAATAATCTAACAACGATGACCGCTATGATACTACTCGTTAAAAATATAAATCATATCTAAAACCGAAATCAAATTTAGATGCAAACATGCTACACTAAAATAACCAAAAGTTTAGGATCTATATCATGCCAAAATATTAGGATTCACGGATTCGGGTTATATGCCTGGATTCATTATGAACGATTGTTAACTGTTGCGGAATTACTACGACAATCGATCGCGTACTAATGAACACGAACGAAGGGGTGTAATTTGTGATCTTCCTCAACCAAATCGCCTTATTTCCTCAATGGGATTGTTGTCTCTCTTCCAGATAGGGAGAAAGGAAACTATGAATGATTTGATGTGTAGAGGACCATAACCAAAAGAGTCTTTATGTATTGCTCAATTAGAGTTCCCATAATCCCCTAATTATAACAATATTGGTATCTATTCAATTAGCCCATATTTATTAAATAGCTAAGATAATTGAATTAAATATGTTGTCGCTAAATAAAAAACACAATTGGTTTTCCTAATCTCCTGAATGTTTAGAAGTGCCATTAAATAGAAAAACTTTTGATTTTACTAACCTTCTAAATAACTTAGAACCGTTGATTTTCCTAACAGATCCACTTTGTCACGAATATCATGGCAAAGAAAATCTCTTTTGGCATGAGTTCGTTGAAAAAATTTTAACTTTCAGCTGGCTCCATCGCTACAAACAAGGCTTAAACGGGCCATCACAAGTGAATGAGTTGAGCTACTAATTTTGGGCTCCATCTTGTGGTGTTAATCCCCTATTTCGATCCTGGACCGAAGCTTATGAGTTATGATATTAAACTTTAATCGGTACAAACCCTCACTCAATCAAACAATACTATATTGACTTGAATATTCTCCATTCAGTAAGAACTACTACTCACTCAATTGAGAGAATACATTATATGCAATTTAACACTGTCTAGTGCTCACTGAGGACGAAAAGGAAATAAGCTATCTATTTATTTCAACTTTGTCATTTTCTGGTTTTAATTAACTTCATCACTTTGGCTTCAAATTCTACAAAATATCATACTTTTCTACGTACATATACAGTATCAAAAACACTATATTATGGGATCAATTGGGACCCCAACAGCTCAAATACATGACTTTTCTGAGTGATTCCTCTGATTGCTTCATTTTTTCTTCTTTTAATTTATTAGAAACGATAGAAGAAGACTGGGTAGAGAGCTTCTTGGCCTGAGAGAATGATCTCATGTTGTTCTTTGCTTGCTGTTGGATCAATCTAAAAGCGTAATTCCATCTGCAGAAACCCTGATCTTTCAGTGCCTCCACAGCTCCCACACTGGCCGCCACAATCTATGCTTTGCTTGTTGAACTCATTTTTTTGAAGAATTGTTTTGCTTGTAAGATTTTGGGTTTTAAAAAGGAGTTGAGAAAACTTTGTATTCTGGAGAATGCTTGCTCTTGGAAACTGAAGACGACCATATATATATATATATAATATACGCACACATACATGTAGCCAGTAAGCACAAAACTAGAGTCAAGTGGTTTTTTTCTTTTCTGGTGTGCGGTTGTAGGATTGGGAGTGTATGTAATTACATATTTGACCTTTTATAGCTCTTGATTCATATAGCTAATTGTTGAGGGGGCACAATGGGAATTAAAATGACGTGTTTGTCTATTATGCGCACACTGGATTGATTAAAGAAATCTATGGACTGTGGAAATGAAAAGTTGGGCCGCCGTGGCTGGTGGTAAAACCATTTATTTGGAATTGGACAACAATGATTCACCTTGAGATTTGGGATAATGTCACTTTAATAACTTAATATTTAATATCAAGGAAATTTTTTTAATAAAGTTTTGAACTGATTGTTTATAAATAAGTTCAAATATTTATGAAAAATATACTATTAGATAGGTCTAATAAACACTTTAAATGGAGCTCACATTGTTTGAACAGTATTTTTATCAGTAAAAATTAATTGTATTGATCAAAAGCCATATACAGATGCTGCGGGCATACCCGAGTGAATCAACAATACAGTTTCAATGAAATACAAAACTATGGGCATACCCAAGTAATCTCACGCAGGAGCATCAAAATCTGAAAAAACTAAAACAAAACAATCATCCCATTGCTAAAGACTCGTAGGAAATCAAAACATTTGGATAAAAAGAGAACATTACTTTGTATAGATGTATTTTGATTCGTCTTACAGTGCTATCGACATGGGGTCTCATATTTTCAAAAATCAACATATTCCTTACCACCTAAATATAGTAAACGGAACTAGCTAAAGCAATTCTTTTAGCTTTGTTACGCCACGATGTTCCTCTTACTTCCTTCTTCATCCATTTAAGAGCACTTGCCATGGTGGTCATGGCTCTAGTGATGCCCAACCAATCCTTGATGTGTTTCCAAACAGTCGAAGAGAAAGGGCATTCAAAAAAATAAGTGGTGACACGTTTCCTCATGTGAGGCACAAAAATTGCAATTACGATCAATTTCCAAAAAATGCAACTTGTCTTTCGTGAGTAATTTGGAAAGAGCTCCCAACCAAAGCATAAATGAATGTTTCAGGGTAATGAAGTGTATCCAAACCGCTTTAGCCCAACATTTTACAGTTCCTTTAGGTCGAAAAAATTCATATACCCTAGCCATGCAAAAGTCGTTACCAACAAAACCCAAAATTTGTCCAAAAAGCTGAACAGTTCGGCCCACATCATGCTGGACGGCATTCTGCATAGAAATCTGCCCAGAAAACTGTAGATTAAGCTATGTTTGATTTAATAGCCCACCTATGATGTTCAAGTCAATTTTTTTGAATTTTTATATACAAGTCATTCTATTCAAATGACAATCTCAAACGCTCTTATTCAACAAGCATTGCATAAGTTCAAGTGATTGTCAAAATGAGGGTAAAAGAGCATAACAGTATCTACTATCTGCCGACGACATTATGTCTCTTTCCCTCCAAAAGAATATGTTAATCAATTCATATGCATGACTTTATTTGCAACCGGTAAGTTTTTTGTATAACATTATTACTTGATTTTTCAAAGTAAGTGATCGAGAATTAAGTTGAAATTCTTACATTTGAAAAATATTTTTTGTTTAGACGTTTAACGAAGTGAATTTTTATCGTGCATAAACAAATTCGTCACTCCAGATTTTCAATGAGTCATTGTTAGGGATTAAAGTGTTTTACTTTTACAAGTGAGTTCAAACATATAGTTCTAATATCTTCTATTTATTTGGCGTGAGTGCACGATTTGTTGCTCGATTTTGAATTTGACGTAAGTGCTTGATTTTTCTTCGATTGTGAATGCTCGATTTCTACCTGAGCTTTCTTGATCATTACATTCAGGTCCTTTGGTAGCAATTATTTTGTTTTCAATTTGATCATGTTCGTAACATGTAAAAATGAAGACTAGAATACAAATGTTAGAGATAAAAATATTTTGTTTGTTATAATTAAAACATGAGATCAACCATAGATCAACACTCGAGCTCTCCAATCTTGTGTTTCACCCATGCAGTAGCATTGTCATCTTGGTCATCCTTCTCTTTCTAATTTGTCTGTTCATCATTTTTTTCTATTGTTTTTACCACTTCTCCACAATACTCATTACCTCTCGAGATTTTTGGGCGTGTTTGTTATGTTCATCACTTTGGTCTTGATCATGACAAACTTGACTCTCACTCCATGAAATGCGTTTTCCCTGGTTACTCCCAAACATAGAAGGGCTATCGTAGCTACAATCCTTCGTTATAACACTACTTTGTAGATGCAGATGTCACTTTAGATGAGTCCACACCCTATTTTTCTATTCATAGTATGTAACTAGAATCCACTAGGGATCCCATTTGCTTAACCGTTCCATATCTACCAGTTGGTAGTTTTCTCATACTAGACTCGTCTCCATCTACTATACCTAGTTTTCTGCTCATGAAGAAAAGTTTATCCTCGACAATCTAAGCCATCGACATCTGTAAACAAATGTTGCATTTGTCACCTCGCCATCTACAAATGTTGCATTTGTCATTTGTTCTGAGCTTGAGTAATTGCCCATTGCTTTTCATAAATGTAAACATACTTGTGTAACTAAAGATCCTATCAGCCATTTTGTCACATTTGATTCGTTGTCACCTTTGTTTCCCTGTTTCACATCTCGACTTTCTAGTATTTTGTACCAAAGATAGTGACATAAGCTTTATTTGATCTTGAGTAGTGACTTGCTATGGAATTAGAAATTGCAGCCTTGCATGAGAATAAAACTTGGGACTCGTTCCTTCACCACCTAGAATACATCATGTTGGTAATAGATGGGTCTTTGTTTCGAAGTTCAATCTTGATGGAACTGTTGATCAATTGAAAGCTTGATTGGTTGCTAAAGGTTATATACAGACCTTATGTCATTGATTATGATTAAACATTCTCTCCAGTTGCTAAGATCTCTTCTATTCGCATGTTGATTTCTATTGCTGCTAATCTTGATTGGCCACTATACGATGTCGGATTAGAAATTCTTTTAGCTCGAATAGTTATCACAACTGTTCGAGCGAAATTCGAGTAAACACCCTATTCGTTTGTTACGAACTAGACACTTTTATTATTATTCTCGTTTTCGTGTTGCATTAGGTAGTATCAAAACATGCCTTTTCCCATCTCTATATCTTTTATTCGTATCCATTGGTGATGTACCAATTACTAGAGCGGATTTGGACGTCCAAAATCGGCGACTTGAAGATCTTACTACTTAGATCAGAGAGACTCATCAATTGTTGTTACGAGTTGTTGGAAATAATTGGCAGAATCATCAACTGACAATAAGGAAATAAACCATGAACGGATCATGGAGCCTTTATTTCGGAGAGAGAATAACATGAGACTTGCAGTAGAAGAAAATGAATAGGATATATGAGATAAGAAAGAGAAAGAATATATCGATGAAGTTTGTAGGGAAGAACAAGGAGATTTTTATGTATTGTAGAGAAAATCTTATGCTCACTTAAGTAAGAAGATTTAACTCGGTGTAAAAAGATCTTTCAGGCCAATGATACTATTTGCAATCTAATCATAGACAATTACAGTTGTAAGAATCTAATCACGAATAAGCTGGTGCATCATCTAAAGCAACTAAATGAACAACATTCAGATCCTCATCAGATTGGATGTATTAAGAAAGGTTTGTCTATTTAGGTGACTCAAATTTGATGCTGTAAATTACCAATGAGAGGATAAAGACTATAAATAATTGTTTGGTTAATCACAAACATGCTTGTATGCATCTTGCAATTTCCCAAATCCATCATTTTTCTCACCCTTGATCCAACCGCATCAATTGTAGAACCACCAATACTCCATTGTAAGGAATCTGGAAACAAACAATCACATACAGGACCTTTAAGGTAAGAGGGTAACGATGTAGACAAAAAGTATGTTGGACTACTAAAGCTCTCCCAAATCACTTATCAACATCGTCACCATCTTTCTCCAAGATGAGGATAGGGGAGGAGAAGGGGATGAATGCACAAATAAATTGAAGAAATGGAAACATTTTTAAGGGAAAACTGCAGTGGCACCGTGTGCGCGTAAGAGAAGATAAGGGGAAGAATTTCTAAGACTATATTACCATTCATTTTTTTAAATAAAAATGGCTTTTTCTGTGGATGTAAGGACTTTTTGGCAATTAAGTTGAAAGTGCCAAAAATGAAAGGTATGAACGGTTTGCACAATATTATTGAAATGTAAGATTTTTTTTGCGCTAATTACCCTATAACATAATGTCACGTAGTCTGATGTTCTAGTGGTGCTAGATAAGTTTATTCTACAACAACTCATATGTTTAAAATAGTCATTGATTGGTCCCATTATTTTTAAAATACATTTTTCTATCTTAATTTCAACTATATGTTTTTCATTAAAATAATATTACACGCAAATTCAATTTTTTTTCTTTTTTTAAGATTTAACTGTACATTTTTCTTTTTTTATCAAAACTATTATTTCAAAATATATCACTCCTACTATTGAAAGAGTGAAGGGGAGATTTACTATTCATTTTTGAAACATTGGTTTTCACACTGTCTGGTTTAAAACTGGTTTGGAATATAAAATATCTATTTTGAAATAAGAGACAAATATAAATTTCTTGCTTTTCACGGTAGAAGAAAGGCGTAATTTTGAGCTCTTAAAGGATGTGGTTTTCCTTTTGGAGATCTCGGGATCGATTCTCATTAGATGAACTCAGGTTCTACCTGTTTAGTGTATGCGGTATATCTGTCCTTTCATCGGATAATGTATTGAAATGTGTTCAAGATGCAGTGAGAATATTTTTTAGTATGTATCAATCATATTTTTTATGTATAGGTGGCATGATGACATCAGTTGCTGCTAACTTACTTGTCTGTCAGATATTTTCTTGAAATGTATTCTAGATGTATTTTGTACCTGAAGGGCTTACAGATATGATGTAAACCTTTTTTGTAATACATTTTAAAATGTTGTTTGGCATGTTTCTATGGTTCAATTGATCATCGGATTCAAATATCGTTTCACTTTTAGTACTTTCTTTGGTAAGATTTTCTTTTATTTCGGTGTTAGGATGTTATGCGTTTTTGGTATTTTGGAGAAGACGTGGGATTTTTTTGTGACTTCTCGATTCTTATGCACAAGTTTCTGAAGTTTTAATTTGTCTTTGGTTGTTCTGTCTTTGGGTTGGTATTTTTGGCTAGGTGTTGACACCAAAACCAAAGTGCAAGAAGAAGTGAAATCCGCAGAAGAAGCTCCTCTATCGACGACAAAACAAAACAAGTACAATTACGAGCTTCCTTAGGTAAGCTGTTCTTTTGTTTAGTTGTTGAGATCTTGCGTACTTTTTTTTTTTTTTCTTTCGAATGAAAATGGGGTGTTTGGTGACCCTTTTTGATTTCATATGCACAAGTTTTCAAGTTTGAAATTATCTTTCGATTTCCTACTCTCTTCTATTTTGTATGGCTTAAGATGTTCTATTGGTATTCTTATTTTATTCGATTAGCTAATATAGTGAAGAAATGGAGTACAAGTTCCTTTGGAATATAATTTTGTAGTATATATTCTGTAGTGAGCTTGAGTAAGAACATGGGAGCTTAATATCAAACGACTATCAAAATGTTCACTCTTTAATCATCAAATACCAAATAGATGGCCATCTGTCATCCTAAGGACGATTTGTTAAACAAATATCAATTTAACAATGTAGCATATAATACAAATCTGATTTTATATTGTTGTCATTCCTGAACTACCCACTTGGTTTTCTGTGTCCATTTTTTGGAAATTGGAAAAAGAGACGAGGAATGGATGGTTTTGAGCATTTCCCGTGTTTTCCAATTTTTGGCGGGTTTTGTACTGAAAACATCCAAAATGTAAAAAATGTTGTTTTGTGTTTTCAGTATAATTTTTTTTTTGTTTTCAAAAACGCGTTTTCAAAAATGAGAAAGAGAACGCGTTTTCATTGTTTTAAAAAATCGAAAATAGAAAACGGCTTGAAAACGACAAAGAGAACATGACCTAGACTTTTCTCTCATTTTTTAGCAATCTTGCTCAAGTAGTTTCTATTTGGGGTTTGTGAGTGCATTAATGACATTTTTTGCTATATATATATTACTTTCTCAATTGTATTCGAGTCTGTTAGTGTTGGTGCTTGGGTGTATGTTCATGTGAAGTACTGTTGGAAAATTGTTCTTCTGAGGAATTTGTTTGAGAAAATTGTGCTTCAGAATTGAAGGGAAACTCTAGGTGCTTTAATATCAAATATGGGTATTGGTGAAGCAGTGTTCAGTGGAATTTATTGTGCATTTCCGGCTCAATGTATATGTTCTGTAATGTGTTACATTATTCAGTTGATTACTTCTCTAGAAAGTTCAATTTTTTATCGATTTTAACCAAAAAAAAACAACAAACAAAAACAAACAAAAATGGACGTCTTTTTTTACTTGTCCAATCCACGGTGCTTTTGTTGGCTATCTTAAGTTGGACGCTAACATTTTGTTTTATGCAAGGAAGTGAGCTCTTGTTGACAAGTGAGTGTCATTTGTGGTTCTATGCCAGATGGTTTTCTACAAGGTTCGATAAATGTGACATTGCAACATTCTAGACCAAGTGCTGGAAAGTTCTTAGATTAGTAGTTTTTTGTTTATGAGAGGATTCCCTGGATTTCATTTGGACCATTGTTTTGTTTTAGTTTGCTTGGTTTAGATTTTAGACTTAGCTTTTTATGCGAAATGGTTGTTTTGATTTCTGATTTTTTTAATTGTTTACAAAAGTAATTGTAATTTCACGCGTTCTTCATAGGCTAAAGAGAGAGAGTTGAAGAAACTTAAGGCTGCACAAAAAGCAGAGGCAGCCAAACTTCAGGAACACTATCATCTATAGTCCTCTTAGCTTGGAGTTTCTCTATGCTGATCCCGATAGTGCAGTTATTATTATTATTTTGTTTCTTTTTGTCTATTATAATACCTTATGCATGCTTTCATTTGCATTTGAAGGCACATCAAGCCTCTAATGCTCCCAAGCCAGGGAAGAAAAAGAATGTGAAAAGAAAAGCAGAGGAGGAAAACCCTGATGATTATATTGACCCTGAAACACTTGTGGGTGAGAAGAAAAGGCTGTCTCATCAAGCTGTCGAGAAATCGTAAGTATTGTGCTTACAATATATTGTTTTCTTTTTATTTTCTTCATTGTTATTGGATGCTTGATTTGTTATATTTTCCTTGTCCTTCTAATTTCTAATTTAGGTGGTATGCATGGTGGAAGAAGTTGAAACTCTTTGAGACAGACCCTAGCAGCTCTAAACCACCTTTTTGTCATTGTGAGTTTGTCTATGAACCTTTCTTTGGTTTTGCTTTAATAATTGTTGGTTTGTTTTAACTGTTACGTGACAATTTAAGCGAGAGCACAGTGATGAGATTATTTTAGGAATAGGTGGATATTCTGTGTTGCACATCCTAAGATACTGAATAGCCATTCAAAAAATGAAATATAGTTACAAATTGAAATGAGCAGAATTGAACCTGACAATGGAACATGTAACAAATGATTTCCCTGATATTCTCATCTTCTAGATCTCTCTCCTTTTCCTTATCTTTTTCTTTCTACTCATGCCAATGTGCGTGTATGTGTGTATATGTGTAAGTTTTCTGGATATGATTGTGCAAACCTGGTTCTCTAAGAGAGTTTGTAATAAAGCCTTCAATATAGTTGAGAAACTCAAACAAGATCAGACGAAAAAAGTGTGAGATATAAGGAAACGTGGAATCAATGGATTCTATTTGACTGATAGGAAAAAAAATGGAATTTGTATGTACAAAAATACTAAGGTTATTTCAATCAATATTCAGACAGAGTCGAATCACTTCAGTTATAATTGAAAGTATAATGTAGCAGATATGTAAAAACATTCAATTTAGAGGTTTATGGTCACTACTAGAAAATGCGACTTCAGAGACAGAAATTTCTGTCGCTGAAGCCTTAAATTCTGTTGCTAAAGACCTTCACAAACGGATTTTATTCGTCGGTAAATCCATCGGTAAAACCCCCGGCGATAATTTTAGCGACAAATTTGTTCGTCGGTAATTAGTGATGAAATATTCCCCGGTGTTTAGCAACGGCAAAATTGTAGGTGATTAGCAACGGTATTAGCTAAAAATTTTCCGTCGCAAATTACCTACAGATTTTGGCGCGTTGGTAATTAGCTACGGATTTTCCGTCACTATTTCCGTCGCAAATTTGAAATTTTTTTTTTTTAATTGAATAACTATTTAAATTAACTACTACTGCCTACAGCTACCTATTGATACTAATATAAAGCCATTACAAGTACTAAATGTAAAATGTCAAGTATTCTGAAGAGAAGCAAGCAAAGTCAATGGAGAGTTTCAACATAGTGCATATGTCCATTGTGTTGTCAAATACTTCCAATATGATACTGAGTGCTAGTGACCTCAAATCCGGCCCAAATATAAACCTTCCCTGAAGAAAAAGTTTCTGCACCAAAAGATATGCAATCAATTAAAAACTTAACAAAATAACTAGCATTAACCTTATCAATTTATATTTCAAGACATTCACAATCCCCATAAATGGCTAAATCAAATAAAAATTTGAGCATACATATTTCTTTTCTTTCCTAGAGACTTTGATAATACCATCAGGAAAAGAAATTCTCAAGCATCATAACTTGCATAATCTATGTCTTGACTTTTTTCAGTAGTTTAGCATAGTACATGAACATGATTAGCCTCTGTAATCTCTATTATATTGGAATAAAACATTATGAAATTATATCACTTCTTCAGGTCCATAATATGCAATAAAAGCCAAATGTTCTTTTCTATCATCTTACCAAACTAGTTATGAGAACGCAGAAGCTATCCTGTTTCAGATATTAGCTCAAGTGAGTAATTAATTAATTCCAGTTAAAGAATAAGCAAGCAAAAATCATTAAAAATAAATAAATGCTATTAAAAATACCTAAATCAAGAAAGAAAGATTACTCTCCGATGGTCTTCTCATAATTCCACCAATGCCCACTGTTGAAAATCAGCATATCTGCATCCTTCCACTTAGCAGAGCTCCAATCCATTTGATCCAACTTCAATATTTTCACCTTTTTGGGACTCCCAACTGGTGCGTGGCTTTGTAACACTAGAAATCGGGTTCTGTAATACTCAATTGTGCAGTTGAAATCCCTAAACTTAAAAATTAAAGAGCCTGAGTGCTTTGGAATTGGGCTCCCATTCACTTCATAAATTGAAGCCTTATTAGTAATAGCAGAAGATAGCATGCAAAGAAGGGACTCCCACTGGTTTCTTCCTATAGAATCTCCCACAAACACTATCCGATAGTTTCGAAGCTTTTCCAACATAATTTTTGCATTGAATCTGCTCCATGTCAAAGGAAGAAAACGTAAAAAAATTGCATGATCACAGTTATGTTAGTGTCTTGTCAAAGTTACACATTATTGTCATTCTACCATTTCAATTCACCAGAACAACCAGAGAATACATGCCCTAAATGGCTAAAGCCACAATCCAAACTTTAAAAAAACAGAATAAAAAGCTAAATATCAAATTTGCTGAACAAAAATCCAAAGAGACAAACTGGATTGGATTCTAAACGATAAAATTTAAACTAGTCACCTATAAAACCTTGGAACAAACAAAGACTGAAGTCATAAAAAATCTAAAGCCTAGTCAAATATAGCCTATATAGCAGCACACTTTCCAGAGCAACAATTGTTCAAGCAAGGATTTTTATCATATAATCTTTGAACTTATCATTTGAACTCAAAGTACCTAGTAAGGTACATAACAATTATCCTAATCAATTCATTCTTGAACAATATAACATTAAGATTATAATATTTAAAAAAAAAACGTGGGCAATTTTCAATCTTTGGGTTCCCAACGCCAATTGGTATAGATTTATGCAATTCAAAGACAAAAACAGACACAGATGAAGAAGAAAAAGGTGACTCGAGAAAATAACTATGTTTTTTTTTTTCTTTTTTGAAATTTAAGATTGTGATAACCGTTACAATATACAACAATCAAGGCAAATCCCTTCTATACCTACATCCAATGACCAAAGGGTCAAAGAGAAGCTCAAAAAGGTGTACATTTTGTCTAGAAACCTTAATAAACACTATCTGATGGTTTCGAAGCTTTTCCAGCATAATTTTTGCATCGAATCGGCTCCATGTCAAAGGAAGAAAACGTAAAAAAATTGCATGATCACAGTTATGTTAGTGTCTTGTCAAAGTTACACATTATTGTCATTCTACCATTTCAATTCACCAGAACAACCAGAGAATACATGCCCTAAATGGCTAAAGCCACAATCCAAACTTTAAAAAAACAGAATAAAAAGCTAAATATCAAATTTGCTGAACAAAAATCCAAAGAGACAAACTGGATTGGATTCTAAACGATAAAATTTAAACTAGTCACCTATAAAACTTTGGAACAAACAAAGACTGAAGTCATAAAAAATCTAAAGCCTAGTCAAATATAGCCTATATAGCAGCACACTTTCCAGAGCAACAATTGTTCAAGCAAGGATTTTTATCATATAATCTTTGAACTTATCATTTGAACTCAAAGTACCTAGTAAGGTACATAACAATTATCCTAATCAATTCATTCTTGAACAATATAACATTAAGATTATAATATTTAAAAAAAAACGTGGGCAATTTTCAATCTTTGGGTTCCCAACGCCGCTTGGTATAGATTTATGCAATTCAAAGACAAAAACAGACACAAATGAAGAAGAAAAGGTGACTCGAGAAAATAACTATGTTTTTTTTTTTTTTGAAATTTAAGATTGTGATAACCGTTACAATATACAACAATCAAGGCAGATCCCTTCTATACCTACATCCAATGACCAAAGGGTCAAAGAGAAGCTCGAAAAGGTGTACATTTTGTCTAGAAACCTTAATAAAGAACTAACTGCCTACTCTTCTTGCAACATAGCATAAAGTCATGTTTCACAAAGGAGAACCACACATCAGTTTGAGAAACACTGATCTCCTCATCGATTTTCCTAGAAAACTTTAGACATAGAGCTCACTGTAGAGTTCTCTTCAGATATCATCTCTATACTGCCAACACAGAATGAAGCCATGTTTCAACAAGAGAACCATACATTGGCTTGTGAAACATTAATATCATATATTTTCTGAGAACACTTTAGACATAGAGCTCACCGTAGATTTTCTCATCAGATATCTCCACCATTAGCAATTTGCCAAAATTATACAAGTTTTAACCCGAGCACAACAAACTTCATTTTAATGTCCAAACACCCAGATAAAACTCTGAACTTCTTGAGTGTAAATAATGGTGTTGTATGCCACAACATCCAACTGAATTCCCTTCTTCTTCATATCCTTATACAGCTTCACAGCTTTCCATGGCTTTCCACTTTTGCAATGAATATCCATATAGATGGAGTATGAACATCCTTCTTATCCATCTCCTCCCAAAGCTCCCTACATTTCGTCCACCATTTCATTTTAAACCACCCACGAAGAATCATTTTGTACCTTCCACATTAATTCCCAACAGTTCATATTTATTTATATCCCTTTTCTTCTTAAAGCATAATTCTTCAGCTTCTATCACATGTTTGTACTCGCACAAAGCGTCAACCAAATTCAGAAAGGAAATTTCATCCCTCAAATTAAAGTCATCCAATTTATCAAACGCATCAATCGCTTCTTTAACGAGGTGGACCGACACATACCTCTTGAATAAAATGCGAAATGTAACATGATCAGGCAATGCAGATTGATTATTCTTCATTCTTTCTATCAAATCCCACGCAATATCAAACTCGAAAAACTTACCAAGTATGTCAATGAGGCGGTTGCAACTTTGGGTGGTGTGCTGGAACCCGCAATGGGTTTCGACCCATTTGAAGAATTCCAGTGCAAGTTTCCAATCATTGGCGTAACAATAGAGGGTTCCAAGAACAGTGGTGGGGTTAAAATCGACGGAATTTAAGTGGGTTGGTGTTGAATTGGTGAAATTTTTGGCTGAATCTTGATTGTTTTGAGTGGAATGTGAAATGGAGTGCGAGATAAATGGTGGTTTTTTTGGGAGAGGAAGTGTTGTACAGGAGAATTTGGAGACAGGAGAAATGGGGGAGAGGAAAGCGCAGGAGGGTGCGAGAGGTGATTGAGAATAGCATCGCTATACAATTGTCGCAATGCCCTTTTCCTCCACAATGTTAAGAGTCGACTTAAATAGGGATGACAAACTATCCGCCCACAGCCCTAACGAGGAAGAAGAAGTTGTCCCTGCCCCAATTCCGATTTAGGGCCTACATTGTAGTTTGGTGTGAGAAAATAACTATGTACAACATACATATATGATGATAAAACCATTCGACCAACGCAAGCTGAGAGAAGTAGCTTGTACCTGAATGAAGACACTTGAACAAGGTTTTGGGGCCACCACATAGCAGCGGGCTCGACCAAGTACCTTCAAAAAAGTTCGGCCCATCCAAATCCCAAAACTTGAGTCGTCAGAACCACCGCCTGCGCCACCCAGAAGCTCAACCTCTGTTCCTCCTCCGGCTCCGGCGAGGCAAGCGATTCCGGCTTCTGAACTGCACATTTTCACTTCAGATTCAAATCGAATTTTAAAAACAACAATTAATGTAATAAAAGAATGCTAACTCACTAGGAGGGGATGAGATTTCTTGAGTTCCAGACATTTTCCTTTTGCAGATTCTCCAAGTAGATTGAAATTTGAAACCCTACCTTTTGGGGTTTCTTGCAGGTTCTCCAGAAATGGGCCGATTTGGCGTGAGCAATGGGAATGACAGAGTGGTTTGAGAGTTGGGTTCAAATAGGGGGAAATAGAAAAAATCTAGTGGAAAGTGAGGGAAACAGAAAAATATTTTAATGGGAAGTAAAAATTTAAGTAGGAAATTATTTATCAACAGATTTTTTATGTTGGAAATTATTTTACTCCTTTTTTACCCTTTCCAACGGAAATATCCGTTGGGGTAGTCATTGATAAATTATTTAATTTATCATTTAGTTATTTTTTATTTTTTATTTTTTACTGACGGATTAGCAACGGAATTATACCAACGGAAGACTTTCGTTGGCAATTTTGTCGGTAATTTAATATATAATTTTGAAGAATAATAAAATAATAATTCGTTGGTAATCCGTTGGATATCGCAACGGAAAATGTCCGTTGCTAAAATTCCGTCTCTGTTGCCTCCTTTTGTCGTAGTGGGTACTGCCACATAATCATGATACTAGGCCATGTTGGACAACTTGTGTGCATGCTTTGCTTTTTGCTCACTTACATTCTTCGTTCAAACTTGTTATTTATCTTTGCATACACATGAATATAGTTTTTCAAGTGTTATTATTTCAAAGACATTATGCTAGGTACATAGAAACGTGAATTTTTTATTCTTGGTAGATGTAAACGGAAGGAGAAACACATCGCACGAATATGAACTTTTGATGAATGGTTCAAGAAGACACAATCTACTAAAATATTAAAAGTGTTCTATTATGGGCGAAAGAGCTCAAGGGACCTTTTAGTTACTGACATGCTAACTTGTGTAAAAAGAATATATTGTTCAAGATTAATGGGTTAAACTGTCTTGATTACGCACTTCAATTTATTGCGTGTGAAGAATTCGCAAGCTGATATGGACTGTGAACTTGTAGATATTTACGGGTGATAGTTTTTGTGGTAAATATTCATCGAAATATTGTTTTTGACATGCACGGGTATGTGTGAGATGGGTGGTCTCATGGTTTAGACATGAACATGATAGTTCATTAAATAGATCAGAAGACCTAGCTACTGAAATGAATTAATCATGAAATAAGTATATGCTTGTATATACAAACACACAAATAAAGACTAAGAGAGAGCAAGGGGGAGAATGTTTTACGTAATTAAGTAAAACAAATTAATGGGAATATATGCCAAGTTGCAAACAATTGATAAATAGGAGAGCGATTGCCCATTTCCATAATTCCCCCCGAGGGACAAAGTAATGGAAATACCAAATCATGGCACATCTATTTAAAAAAAAAAATTTATGCCCCTATTTGTCTCCCATTCTCTCAACTCTTTTTTCTACATACTTATTTTCAACCACACATTCACACAATAAATTATTCTACATGTAAACCCAAAACGTTTTCCTACTTTTTAACCTCACATTCTCCAAAAAAAAAAATCACTATTCAAAACAATGTTTATCCAAAAAAATGACAACCAAACATGGGCTAAATGTGTGTAAAAGGATAACACGGCAGAGATCAGATAGCCTTGCCAATTATTAAAAGTGGAAAAAATGTCCATGCCTTCAAATCTTCAACTTCAATGCATATGATTCTCTCTTTAATCGAGATAAACTATGTACATAAATAAATTGTAAAGAATCAAATGGATTTGAATGGAAGTATGATACATGCAAGTGGACTCCACAAACATTTTAATTCAGTTATTTTTGGATTAGTCCCAATGCTGCTAGCCTGCGACGAACCCATAAAGAGTATTATTATTCATTACTGTACTTGACAAAACTTCTACAAGGTCAGCTATAAGTTCACACGGTTTTTAATGTAATGTTTACATTACAACTGGTGAGTTGTAAGTGCTAATTTACATGTTTCCAATTTAAAATTTTCAAACTAAAAAAAATATGATGATAATATCTTGCCATGGTAAAGAGGCGAAAAAGTTAAACTAGAGAAGATGAAAATGTTTTGGTGCCGTTTTGTTTTCCGCTTATTTGTAGATAATGTGTTTTTAAAGCACGATGATGCTCTTTTTCTTTATGTTATTCCAACTAGCAGACGTTAATCCAAGTTGAGATTTAAATAATGTTGTGGTCTGAAGCTTGAATGGGTTGACTGGGGAAATGAAAAGCTTGAGATCATTATATGCGTAGATGAGAGGAAGGGTAGGAGTAGAGGAAGCGAGTTTTTCTGCACTTGATATTTGAATCGTCTGTGCAATTTAATTACTCCTATATACTTCTCTCCTTGTGAATGCAGGTTTTGCCACCTCAGAACGTTACTGGAGCTCTACATATTGGCCACGCTCTTACTGCTCCAATCCAAGTCTTGTAACGTTGTTTGATATTTCAATTGTGAAAGTTTATCCAGAACTGTAGTTTCATTTTATTTTTTGTTGAAATATTCACCTCCAGAATACAATTATTCGCTGGAGAAGAATGTCAGGATACAATACATTATGGGTGCCTGGCTAGAATTTGTTTATTATAATTTTGCTACCGAGTTTGTTTTTTCCGCCAAATAATTCTCATTTTTATTCACTTTATCTGAAGGAGTATAGGGCTTCTACTGCTGAAAACGAGGCTTCTCATTTCCATAATGATGATATTCGTGATGGTTAGCTTTTTTTTTTTACTGCAGTCTGGATTTTTATAATTTTATTCTTGTCTCTGGTTTGTGTTAATTTGGAATAATTGAGTGAATTGAATGACTTGATGTGGTTTTTAAGGCGAAGGAAAAAAGAGGAATTTTTCAAAACTGAAACTTAAACCAGCCAATCTTCCACTGCAGCCTTGTGTTGATGGTCCACTTTTTCTCGAGACTTTCTCCCCGCTGTACAGACAAGCTTATGACTTCCTCATTGCCATTGTTGAACCTGTTTTCAGGTGTCGTTTTACTCAATTTACTGTGATTATATGTCTCGTGTTTGAGCCCTTGTTTACATTCTATGATACAAAAATTCGGAGTTGATAGTTATAGTAGTATTAGTCTCTACTGCATAAGGGAAAAATAAAAGGATTAATGACTCGGTGGTTTTTGTATGTTGGAAGAAAGGCACAACTGATATTGAGCTACTACACTTGCACAATTGCAATAGCTAATTTATTGAATTCGAGTATAATTGGGATATAGGATTTTGATTTACGTGTCTTCTATTTTACAGGCCTGAGTCAATGCATGAGTACAATTTGACGCTACACTCTATATGCCGTTGTGTATGTGAGACTTGAAACGGAAACAATATTTTTTGTTTTGAATAAATTGTCATGGATGAAGCTTTCTAAAGATATGATTGATTTCATATATAGTTCTATTGACAATTATGGCAAAATGAAACTTGTACTCGAGAAGAATCGATACTTGCTACAATCTCCATTTCCCGTGGCAAAATAGGTTGACCCTATTCATATTTTAAATTAATATGTTAGATGCAAATCAGGAACTTTTTTTTTTTTTTTTACTTTACCAACAAATGCTGCATGTGTTAAAAAGGTTGCTCCAGCATGAAGTCATAGCACATGCAAGAATATCATCTGAGGTATATGCTTAGGGCAATTGGTTCTCTGAATAGTTTTATAGTTACTCGACATTTTCAAGTTAATTGAATTTTGAAAATTCAAATAGTGGAGCTTTCCTTTCGTATTTTGCGCATGGCTCAAATATGTTGAATTCTTTTGGTCCACGGGGTGTATAGAAGCGATGGTTTTACGATTGGAAGATCAGCATGTGAAATAGGTGGTGGACACGATGAACTACTAAATGGCAACAAGTTGGAGAGCATATCAAGAGAATCTCCCGCCTTAAACTGTTCATGGAATCCCAGATATTAGTATAAATTCAGCTGCTGAAATTGGTCATGTGGTCCTGAGGTAGGTAATAATGTTATATACATGAGAATTATTCCCTAATTGTTGGATTGAGTATCTGGCATTGAATCCTTTTAACTCGAATAGGATATTTAGTTGATAGGATACCGTCTGCATTTGGCCACTGTACATTCGGACACCTATTTGGCTATTTCAATATTCTGCCTTAGCTAATAGTATAACAATTCAAAGTGCTTGCTTATTGTTAAGTTCTTCATACTGTATGCCTAACTCATAATCTGGACATTCTTTACACATTCCATCTTACAAAAAATTCAGCAAGGACATTGAATGTGCTTGAAAAGTCTTGATTCTTTACCTATCAAAAAAAAAAAAAAAAAAGTCTTGATTCTTGATAGGCTGCATCAATATTTCCTTTTATAAGAAATTAAATCAATTTAGTGCCTTTGAAAACTAGACTGAGTTTGGGCCCAAGAGGCTATACTACAATTTCAGGTTTGTGTGGGTCACCACTTCTGTGAGTTTTTTTATTTGTCATTTATCAAACCTTGGTCAATTCTCTGGTTGAGGATGTAATCTAAATAATCTATTGCATGTTATTCCTTATAATCAATCAAGTGATTTCAGTGACTAGTGTTGATATTCCTGGGCATCTAGATTTGGATGGCCGCATTTCATTTGCAGGAACTTTTATTGTGCTCTCATACAACATTTTATCTGATGCATATGCTACAAATGAATTATATAGCTATTGCCCCTCTTGGGTACTTCCTTGGCCTTACCGCAGGCAAAATCTGTTACGAGAAATAGTTTGCTACGGTGTTGATATTGTTCATCTTCAAGAGGTACAACTACATGAGAAATTGCTTGTGCTTTCTAAAGCTTTAATTATTGTCTGGAGCCTGTATTTAAGTTTGTTAGTATGGTAGAAATAGTTGGCTACCGTGCTGATATTTTTCTGTCTTCAAGAGGTAAAACTGCATGAGAAATTGCTCGTTTTTTCTAAAGCTTTAGTTATTGACTGGAACCGGTGTTCAAGTTTATTAGTATGGTAGGTAGAACGTATCTGAAATATTGGAGGAAATAAGAATTGTGAAATATGAATGCAATACTTGTTGATCACTTGACTGAAAATGGAGCTGTTTAATACCCTCATCTTTGGTTAAGCATTGGCCATTTTGGGTTAAATTGTACTTGTTTTAAAGTGGCTCCAAATGTTAAAATATCCTTTTGATTTGGAATGTTAAATACGCGATGTATGTTATTCTAATCAAATGCTAATTCGTCGAGGTTCATTTCTTTCAAAGTGATGAATATATTCGCCAATTGATTAGGTTTCTATGCATATTTCTTATACAAGAATTAAGATAACACTTTCACTGTCTTTAAAATAAACAAATACTTTTTTGTTAAATCTTTTCTTAAACTTTAATTGAATAAATATTTGCAGATATATTTATATAGATCTGCTTGTCCCATCTTCTCATGTTTTTCAAGTTCTATTCTTTTCCATTAATAACAACCTCTCCTCCAAGTTGGCTAGCCTTTAGAAGTGAGATTTTACACATCCGAGTGCCTGTTAGTATTTGGGTATTTCTGCTCCTGTCTAGCTTGTCCAAAATGAATAATGCGGTAAATACGCCGTTAAACCCTCATATAGCATTTTATTTACTGTGTCTTTTCTATTTCAGGTTCAAAGTGATCATTTTGAAGAATTTTTTGCACCGGAGCTGGATAAATATGGCTATCAAAGCTTGTTTAAAAGGAAAACAGCCGAGGTTGTTTAAAGCATCTATTGACTTGGCCTAAAAGCTTTCTGTCATTTATGATGCTATTTTTTTAGCAGGTTTTTAGGGGAAATATGAACACTATCGATGGTTGTGCTACTTTCTTCCACTGAGATAAATTTTCACATGTCAAGAAATATGAGGTGACAAATTCGACCATATCCATTATGCTATTAACTCCTTTATTATCATTTTAATCGAAGGCAATCCCTTGTGTAGGTTGAGTTTAACAAAGCCGCACAATCTTGGACCGATGCTGGGTTTCCAACTGCTTACAATAAAGGTTAATCATATTCAGTATCAGTCTCCTACAAGGTTTGCTAAAAATGTTCCTTTCCAATGTTGTATGAAGCAACTGCTTACTGGTTTTCATTACACGTCAATCATGTGCTTTACAGAGACATCGAAGGTGATTTGGTTCCATTTCCTGCTTAATCAATTTTTGCTCTGTGAAAGTGGAGAGCTAATCTTCAAGATAAAAATTTGCACGCTCCTATCTTCTCATAGATGACGAAGGAAATCCAAAGCTTTGCTGATTTTGGACTAGCATGATCCTTTTCAAGTGACCATAATGCTAATCTTACGAATCGTGTCATTACTTTGTGCTACAAGTAATTTTTTTTATCCATCCTACCCTATCTTTACATGAGAGTAATAATTTGATGGATGTATAGTATAGGTAGATTTATCAGTTACTTGGTATAGGTTATTGATATTTAATTGTGCAGATTCATCATCCGCAATGCTATTTTGTCACCTATTTTCCTTTCTTAAAATAAAAAATGGTGTTTCTTTGCTAAAACTTGTTCCCGCTTTTGATTTCCCTACTTATTGTTGGAATCCATGTAACATTTCAATTAATCAGGAGACTCTTTCAGTTGCCTAAAATCAGTTACTTCACTGAAACTAGATCTTCAGTCTTTATTTGTCTTCTTTTCTTTTCTATTTATAATCAAGTGAATATCTTTTCTTAATTTTAATGTTCTTCCAGCATGCAATAGCATATATCGAAGGAGACAAGTACTATGGTACTAAAGCAACTATGAATGTATGGGAACCTGAAATACAACAGCCTAATAAGTTCAATTTGTCCCAAATTTGGTTACTGAGGTTCATTTGGTGAAGATCTAAATAGCATTGAAGCTAGCAACATGTATATTTTCCCTAAATTATTGGTTAATCATAATTTGTTGCATTCCTTTCACTGAACGAACATTACTTCAATATATTTGCATATATACTTATAGCACGGTGCTTGTTGTGTCGTGGAAGATTTTTTTTTGTTCGGATTTTAAATGAAGAAGCGGGAAATTTATACCTTAAATTACATAGCGGTCGATGGTTGATGTTGTGTGTATATTAGACATGTTGATTTTTCTTTTTTCTTTTGTCTTTTTCTACTTTGAATCATTCTTATTTCCTTATCTTTCACTTGTTCACTATAGTTTGTTAATTATTTTTTAAAATACTAGCTATTCTCATGTAGGGGACAAGAAATGTAATTTTGCCCGAGCTTTCTATTTCTTAGTTCATTGGGAGAGTTTTTATGCTAGAGTTACTCATTTTTCCCCCTTTTTTTTTTCAAGTGTATAAACGATCATGTAATTCACTTAGGTGGTGGTGGGATTATCCGTTGTGAACTTGCGCATCTAAATTTTTGGAGCGGTCTTGATGTTGATAATATCATAACATCACACGTTTGTATTCCGACGAAAGTCTCATTTTCAAATAAATTGTTGTATTTCACGTTGTAAAATGCATTGTTTCCCTCTTGTAAATTTGGACTTCCCAATTGAAGGTAGCTTCCATATAGTATTTTTTGATGTCCCTTTGTTCAAATTTTGGATTGTCCTTATATCTCTATGAAACATTATTTATTTTATACAAATGTGTGTAATAAAATTTTATAACACAATGTGTCATCTAATCTTAATATTTAAGAATCTAATATTACCTTAAAAATAACACAACTCGTGCATTGCACAAGTGTAAAACTAGTTTATGACAAAAAAAAAAAAAAATTGAGCTCCAATGGGTAGATAATAATAAAGTAGAGCATGAGCTAAAATGTGAGGTCAGCAACCTGCTTAAAATCCAAGTGTCAAACGCTCATTGGCTCTCTCTCAAAAATTTCATATGATAAAAATCCGAAAATTGCAGTTTCTGCTTTCCCTTCCGAAGAAATGGAACTCTGAACTCAAATTTCCACAAACACAAACAACAAATTTCTCTGTAATTCATAAAAATGGCGGCTGTAACTTCACTTTCTTTCAGTTCGATTAGTCAATCCAAGTTTCCAATTCCTTCGGCGAGTAATTTGGCTTCCAATTTCGATGCTTTTAAGTTTCGGAACACGATTTCAACTTGCGATTCGTTTAATCTTCGAGTTTGGACGAGCTCACGAGTGGTAATTCGTTGCATGTCAACTTCCACAGGCAAGTTTGAGGTCATTGTGGAATTATAGTAGATTTTGTGAAAAAAAAAAAAAAAAAAAGTGGTATTTTCGATTTAAACTAAGCATTTTTCACTGGTCAGAGTGGAAGTACGGCTTTAATTTTTGGAGGAAGGTAGAAATTTTAGTGAGCTCAATACAATGTTGAACTTATTATTTGCTTAATTCTATTGTTAATTGAACTGTTTTCTTCTTTGGATTTTCACTTATTGAATCGACACCTGTTAGTAGCATTTTGGGCATAAATTTTTGTACCTTTCCATTATCAATTTAATGGTTCAATTGAGTAGTTTCTGTTAGTGAATTGACAATTTAAGATTTCTGTTAGGTGTAATTTATGCTCGTCTACTCATACCTTGCACGAATATGATAGATACTGTGCAATGGAAATGTTTATCGAAGGATGACATTTCTAGATTTTTATAATTTAACTGATTTGATTCAGGCCCCCATCTTTCAGTTTTCCCCTTGAAAATATGTGTTTTTACTTCATTTACTGATTAAATCCCAGATAATAAACTCCTGCTATTTACTTTGGATGC
Source organism: Fraxinus excelsior (assembly GCA_019097785.1). Taxonomy (NCBI): domain Eukaryota; kingdom Viridiplantae; phylum Streptophyta; class Magnoliopsida; order Lamiales; family Oleaceae; genus Fraxinus; species Fraxinus excelsior. The sequence continues at coordinate 46,036,206 of CM032625.1, read as the reverse complement.
TCGTTGTTTTCAGATGTACCTACTGTATCTGAGACGAAGCTAAATTTCTTGAAAGCATATAAGAAGCCGGTTCCAAGTATATACAACACTGTATTGCAAGAGCTGATAGTACAACAACATTTGATGCGGTACAAGAGTACATATCAATATGATCCTGTGTTTGCACTTGGTTTTGTTACCGTGTATGATCAGCTCATGGAGGGCTACCCAAGCAACGAGGATCAATACACTATTTTTAAAGCTTATATTATGGCTCTAAATGAGGACCCTGATCAATATAGGTATGTCTTAAACATCCCTTAACCCTTAATTTGTTTTTGCGACTGGTGATGTGAATCAAATTGAGTCAATGCTTATTTGGACTAGTTTCATTTTAGTTGTCTTGTAGTGTAAATACGAAAAATTTATGTAGCTGATGTGATACTACTTATTCACCAAGTCTGATAAATAGAAAATTGCAGAAAGCCAGAACAGTATATAAATGTTGGTTATGTTCTACGAATCATACTGCTAATTGTTAAAAGAGAGATGTTTATATAGCCTGTGTAATTTCATGGTTATATTGGATGCGGCCTTCTTCTTGGTCTTGAATGGTTTGAATTAAGCTCTCATGGATTAAATTTTATGTCCAATTTTATGCATTGCAGGGCTGATGCACAGAAGTTAGAAGAATGGGCCCGTTCTCAGACTGCCAGTACTTTAGTCGATTTTGCATCAAGGGAAGGAGAAGTTGAAGCCGCCTTAAAGGACATTGCAGAAAGAGCAGGGAAGAAAGGAAATTTCAGCTACAGCCGATTCTTTGCTGTCGGTCTCTTCCGGCTGCTCGAGTTAGCAAATGCAACAGAACCCACTGTCTTAGAAAAGGTAAAATTCTCCTTTCCTGTTGCAAGACTTTCCTTATTCTGAAGCCTCGTGTAAGAATGCCAATTTTGCTATTTTAGTTTATATATTCTGTTGTATCTGTATAAGGGATATTATAACTTATATCAGTATGGATACAATGTCGATAGAATGGCTCGGCCATTTTATTTTCTTTTTGAGGCCTGGAGTGGAGTTTTATTTGTCCGTGCAGCAGCTTGTAGCAGTTCATAAAGTTCATTATATAGAAACTTGGGTACATGAGTAAATCAGCTTGCAGCTACAGTAAAAAAAGTATCCAACAGTCCAGAATTAAGATGACAAGAACCTCACCAGGCTACTATCAGTGGGCTCCACCAAATCAGTTCCAGAATAAGAAATGAAGAAAAAGACGTGATTGAAAGGGATATTGAACATTGAGTGGCAATACATAATGAATAGCTATGAGAAAAATTCAAAGTTGGATAACTATCTCCAAAACCAATTAAAAAAAAAAAAAAGTTGAAGAAATATCTGTTGCCACCATCTTTTATTTTGGAACCAAATATTGTTTCTTTTCTATGTTCATGTACATGCATTAACCTTTTAAAATTTCATGTTGACCCTATTTTGTAAATATTTCTTTTACATGACTTATTATCCCCCAAAACATCTTCTAAAATGATGCGGATGTGTCCCTGCAAGATGGAATTTTGAAATGTAAAATAAAGTAAAATTGTGACATGTATTGAACCTTGTCGGGACCATGTTAGTCTTGGACACATGTTCTGACACCAATACTCTGGCCTTGGGAGAGTGCCTTTGCTTCAGGGCATGACAACATTTTTATTGCTTAAGCCAGGCTTTCCTTATCATGGAAAACTATAGATATGAAATAGGAATAGTAAGGATATTAGTTATCAACGAGGAGCACCAAAAATTAGTTTTTTGTTTTCTGCTTGGTCTCTGCTGAAAGTATGATGGGTATTAGAATGCATTAGTAATAACTGCATTAGTATTAATGAATTGAAGGTCCAAAGCCGGCTATTTTTTAAATTGCCAAAATTCATTTGAGTGAGGGAACTGTAGAAAGAATATTTGTTTTAAGTCTTGAAAGGAAGGCTATTGTTGAAAGCAGGTGTTTACAAATTATGTAGGTTAGCTTGGTTTAGGTTCCGGGACATCAAATTTTTCATTGCTATAAACGGCAAGAATTATGAGTCTTAGATGGATAGGATTAGATCCACAACTTACTTTAAAATGTGATTAGATATTCTGCTTCTCTAGACATCCTAAAAGTCAGTAGCAGTTGCTGAATCTAGTGATACAACTCAACTTAATTCAACAGTCTTATCCCACACTTACTTAGGACTGGTTTCATGGATCCTCTTTTCAAACTCTGCAGTATTTGCATTTCCAAAGTTACTTCTCTATGCCATCTTCACCCTTTAGTTTCTCTTTGAGCCAAGTCATTCTTGACTGCATCATGTCATTTCATTGAGAAGTAACTCTTCTACATACCTCAGAGTGATTTATGATCTCTGAATGGGTGTGTTGACTGAATGGAGGAAGAAATTGTTTTTGGATTGCTAACTGTATCTGTATTTGATACTTGGTAAGGAATTAAAATGGATAAAAGTTGTGGGTTCAGTAAAATGTGTGGTTCAAAAAGAAATTTGACTAGCTTAAAATCTGAAAAAAGCTATACCAAACAAGAGCTAAACATATTGTCTCATGAGATGGCGTATTTGTTTGTAAAAGAAGATATAAATTTGAAATCGATAGGGTCGTACAGAGAGGCTGAGGTACCCAGTGGAGAAATTTTGCGAGGATGTCTCTTCTTAGACCTGTTTACACTTTTTATTTCTTCCCTGGAATTCTGTAGTATTACAAATAGGTTTAATAGATGAAGGGCAAGTCATCAGTTGTTGTTTGAATCAGAATCTTTGATCATTGTCAACCTTCCAACAGTTAATGAAAGAAGTCAAAGCTAATGCTGTTTTTGTCTATGCATTGACTCATTAGGACTCTCAAATCCTGAGGCATTGGTATAATTCAATGGTAGAGCTGAGTTTTACAACTCATTTACAGAAGATTTTTCTGGACTGGTTAGAAAATTATTTGAAATTGATACTAATAATTCCGTGAAGAATTTGTAGTCAAAGGAGCATATGATCTTTAAGAGTACCTTTCAAACATCAAGGCTTGTCTACTTGATTGCTGCCAATTGTTTTTTTGGGATAAAACAGCTTCATCTTTATGTACTTGTTAGTTAATAGGCACCTGTTAAAAATGTCCTGAATGGGGGTAAAACTAATATATTCAATAACTACCTTGTTTTAGTGTAGTGTTCTAAAGCCCCCACAAGCTTACCTGAAGTTTCAAAGGCCATGCTTTATCTCCTTCTCTGAAGATAATAGCTACATATCTATGATCAATATCCAAAAGTTTGCCAGGTCAAGCCCCAGTAAATTATCTGATTTACTATCTTTTGATCTTGTCCCATAAAAGGAGAAAATGTTTGAATAAAAGAAAGCGAAGACTTCCCTCTGTTTCTATTCTATTTATCCCATTGATGAATTCCTATCCAATGCCTCACTAGCTGGATAGGCTCAAGAAAGCTACCTGAGAAAAAGGCAAGGTGTACAGATCTATAACATGTTTGTCTATTTAAAAGATACGAACAATGGTCCATTTGATCAGCATTCTAATTACAATAATTTGCGTACAAATGAATATCATCTGTGTAAGTATATTAGAGTGATGCCTCTCTTTCTCTCTCTCCTGTTCCCTAAGTATTATTACCCAATGTCTTTCATGCATTATGAGTAAACATGTCTCTTTATTCCTTTTCCACACATCAACGTGTCTCTAATTAATGAAGCTGTGAAAATTTGAGTTCAGGTTGAAAATGTTCCGCTTAACAGAGTGTTGTATTCACGCGTGTGTTTTTGTTTTTTGGGGACGCTTATATATATATATATATATATATATATAATCATTAACTCATTTCTGTCATGGCTTGACAGCTTTGTGCAGCACTGAATGTAAATAAGAGGAGTGTTGATCGTGATCTTGATGTCTACCGCAATCTACTCTCTAAGCTGGTTCAAGCAAAAGAACTGCTAAAGGAATATGTTGACAGGTTAGAATTTCCTCCCCAAAACTCCAAGCTCTTGTACAGTAAGGTGGATTAGACAATATTCAACATTATTAATCCCTTGTTTGATCTCCATTATTTTTCCAAAATACATTTTTCTCTCTTATTTTCAACTGCATTCTTCAATAAAATAATATTACACGCGAACCCAAACTTTTCCTTATCTTTTATCCACACATTTTCCATCAAATCACTATTCCAAAATGTATTTTTGGGGAAAAAAATGGGGCTCAAACGTACTCTAAACAAGACAAAGTAGTTAAAAGTCTTGGATATAGTATTATCCAGTACAATGCTGCATACCAAAGAGTACACCAAATGAATTATGCCCTCACATTCTAGCTGAAATCTTCCACAGATTTGTTTATTGACTTTTGCTATTATTGTTTATGGCCTTCAGGGAGAAAAAGAAAAGAGAAGAAAGGACAGAGTCTCAGAAAGCTAATGAAGCTGTAACAAAATGCTTGGGGGAATACCAATATGCTGGGTTATGAAGTAACCTTTACTGTTTGTTAAATCTCTCTCAATATATCTCACAATTAATATGATCTTTTGCATGATAATGGTTCAGACTTCAGACAGGTTATCATAATAGCGGCTGTATTTAATGACAAATAATAATTCGGAGTCTGGTGATGTACAATTTTCATTAGCTATTAATTTCTATAGAATTGTTTGTTATTTTTGTTTAGTATGTAGTTTGAGCAATTTGCGCGAGGCACCGAGTCCAAAGAGTAATGTTATTCATCAATGGTGTTGATCACTCGTCTAAGTGGTAGTGGATCATTTGATTCATTGTCCAAGATGGTTGATCATCACCACTGGTGATGAATAATATTATTTGAGTTGAAATATCATATCCATACTTTGGGTTCTGTGAGAATGTCACCTCATAAGTTTTATCCCAAAATAAGCAACAATATGAACCTTTCAAACGTTCTATATATAAATTTCAATTGTCCATTCCAGTTAGCCACAAGATAGTTCAACCACTACAATTCATCACGCCCTTAATGTTGCCCAACACAAATGTCTAAATCAACAAGCTAATTAACCTTATGGTTTAGGTGAAACAGACTAGTATATAGAATATCAACTAGTAAGTGTTGAAGTTCAGTTATTTTTAGTAACTTCAACCTGTAAGAAATAAGATGCAATAAATTTCAAGAGATTCAACTAAGATGAGAAATGTCAACCTCGTCCAGAATCTTGAATGTATCTGCTGCCCCGAATTTTCTCCATTCTTCCCCTACAGACTCATCTTCATTGTCGCTATCCCTTTCATCTGCATCCTGAATGTTGTGAGATGAGGGGTCTTGAACACTTTTGGATCTGCAGTCATGGGTAGCAAGCATCTTCACTTGGCCGAGATGAGAGATCTCTACAACAACAGTGTCATCATCCACAGGAAGGGGTTGTTTCCATGGTTCACCATCAACCCTCATGAAGGTGTGATCAGCCGCAGCCTTGTGAAACTCAAAACGTATTCTATGTGCCTGAGAAGAAGAAAACCGAAAAAAATCAACAATAGCTCAGGTCACTGGTTTAACTGAATCAAAGTTTCTCCCAGCTTTCTATTTGACTCTAACCTGTGCAAGACGTGTCCCATGACCGTTAGGAGCAAGCAAAACCAGTCCATGCCAAGCATTTTTAAAACCAACAATCTCTAGAAGGCCATCATCGACAAGAGGTGGGGTCAAGTCTCTCTAGAGATCAAGTTGAAGCATGAAATATATTAGAAAACAATGTTATATGAATTGATTATAAGAGTTCCTTCCCTTTTAAGTGAAATAAAAAAATAAAGAAAAGAAAAACGTGTTTTAAGAGAGCACGCACATCACGTCTTTTATTTATATTCGGTGTTCCCCAAGGATTTAGTCCACCAGAGAAGCTAGGTAAGTTGAGACATACAATGGACCTGATGCTGCATTGTTAGAACAAAACAAACAAAATTAGGAATAAAATCTACAAGATAAATAAAGTTAGGGGTGTCCAAAAGTCCCGAATTGAACCGGACCGAACCGAGCTGTTCTTCGTAAGTTAAATACCCGAACGGATACCCGAATCGAGAACCGATGAATTTGGGTCGAGTATCGGATCTAGACCAAGAACCGAATAACCGAATAAGAACCAAAAATAAATAATTTTTTATTTTTTTTATTGAATTAATTAATTTTTTTTATTTTTTCTAAATAAATTAACAAATTAATTAAATAAATCAGATCATTTCATAATTTTAATTTTAAAGCCCAAATCATTTTAAAGCACAAATACTTAAAAATGTTATATTTTTATAACTTTTAATTTATATTTCATTTTCTTTATGCAGGCAGACAGGCTGCTTGAAGCAAATAAATTATTGATATAGATCACTGACATTTTAATATTAATATCTACTTTTTGATTTTTGTATACATTGAATTAACGTTATTCGACAGTTAGTTATTTATATATTTTTGAATTGGGCTACATTAATTTGTAAAAGTTACGAATGAAATGTCATTGATTATATTTATGTAGTGTTGCTGTAAATATTAAAAAATTTAATTATTGTACGGAACCAAACCGAACCAAACTCGAACGGTTCCATAATTATATTTGGACTCGACAGTTCCATTTGTTAAATACCCGAAAATTTTGGAACCAAACCGAACCGACCAACGGACAACCCTACATAAAGTGGAAGCATAAATGGTTATGTAGTTACATTTCATTTGAGAGTTTTAAAAAATTATGCCAAGAATTCGAAGTATTTAAACTTTTTCTCTGTAAAATCTCAACAGAAGATCTCTGCACATTAATCTGCAGCCTAAAACATTGATATGTCCGCTCATGTCGGTATTTGAATCCTTAATTAACACATGATGGTCTCCGAAGTGGGGAAGAAAAACAATCATTCACTATTAAAAGATCAGTTAAACGTACACTTGCCTATACCTCTCCTTTTTGACCCTTCAAAACTAAGAGTATGTTTGAGCCTCAATTTTTGTCCAAAATGCATTTTGGAATAGTATTTTGATGAAGAATGTGTGATTAAAAATAAGGAAAAGTTTTGGGTTTGCTTGCAATATTATTTTATTGAAAATAAAAGAGAAAATTATATTTTCAAAATAATGGGGACCAAACAAGGGCTAAATCTACTAAACATCTCAGGCATACAATTCTTCAGAGGCTTCACGTAATTTATCAAAAGATTGGACTAGATATAATATCGGAGAAAATCAGATTGGGTTAGAAATGTCTCTTTAACAAGAAAATATAATTGTATTCAGCTTCTCATTTCCTTCCATATTCCCATGAAATAACAAATAGAAGAAGAAACTGCAAGAGGGGAGCATTATTCGGGCAAAACAAATAAGTGATCTACCTGTGGGGAATATGGAGATCTTGCCAATAACCATGTCTTTTCATGATCTTGACCTTGGCAAGTTGGGCTATATTCCTGCATTACGACTGCTATTTCAGGCAAAGAAAACAATAAACATACTGTGTAATGCTCGTGTGTTGTTATGAGGTACATCCAACGCATAGTACTAAATAATGCATGGAAGAAACATTGCCGATAAGTTTCAAAACAGGTACAGCAAAACTGACAATTTTCAGTAAACACCTTTCGATTATTTTATGGGCAAGAAGTAAAGTGTACCCTGAAATTGGACACACGTATACACTTACTTTGAAGAAGGGTGAACAAGAGGAGCAAAGAACCATCCTTGCGTGCATCCGAGCTTTGCATATGCACTCTAAGAGGAAATAAACGCATCTTTACAAGAGAGATTTGTCCATGATGTGCAAAATAAAAATATTTTCGTTTTATCTAGAAGAGCCCGAAGAAAGTAGGTGATATCATATCACACAATCACCTCCATCGTTTGATAATATCAACCCAATATGTGATCATTTTAGCAATTAAACTGACATAATCCGAATCTCGAGCTTCTCTTCTCCATACATTATTCAAGAAGAAAAAGTCTTTAGTGTCATCAATAACTTTTAACTAAAATTACTGTGACTCAAGTTTTTGTAAAAGTTAATCCTTGTTTCGCATTTTCAAACTTCACATTATTTTAGTAAAATAAATGAACGTAAATGTTCAAAATATTATGATGAAAACATCATGTAGCATAGAGAGAACAGAATAGCATCTAATGCTATCATATTACCCATGTCTAATCAAATAAATGTATCAGCAGTAACAGGATTTCTTATCTGATTGAAAACCAGTTCATAATTTACTATAAATTTGTTTCAGTGCATCAAACAAATTCTAGATGGAAAAAATTTCATGGTTTGCACGAAATGGAGCTCCAATCAACAGAATAATTGACATGTTTACCTGATTAACCAGCTGGTTCTTGAATTTTTCTGGATGCAGCTTTCGTTCAGAATGGAATGCGTAAGACACTTGTGCATCCATCCCTACAACATAAAATGAGAAACAAAATATAAGTTCATGGCATTAGACATCATTTGTAGCTTAACTGCTGTAGAATGTTCTCCAAGCTGTAAGTAGTCAGATAGAAATATTTTTTTGTAAATGTGGCTATCTTGTTGTTGTTGTTTGTGATGGTGCAGGCACCATCGCAAGAACTAATACTAAACATGAGTAGAGAAGTATGTGTAAAATAAAGAGAGATTGGAAACGATTCTCTTTCTCATTACTTAATTGGAAAAGCCAATACGTATAAATATACACAAAACCTAAAACTATCTTAGGAAAGTACGTAAATAAGGAATTCTAGAATTAAGGTAATTAGCTAGCTATAGACAACTAATTACAACCTATAACACTCCCCCTCAATATTAATCATGCCCAACTTGTTACAAAGATAATCAACCCGAACCCCACCATTTAAAGCTTTCGTGAAGATATCCCCTAATTGTTCTCCGGTCTTCACATATCATGTAGAAATCAAACCTTGTTGAATTTTCTCGCGAACAAAATGACAATCAATTTCAATATGCTTAGTTGATTCATGAAACACAGGATTAGATGCAATATGAAGAGCAGCTTGATTATCACACCACAATTTTGCTAGTACTTAAATTTTAAGACCTATTTCAGTCAAGAGCTGACATATCCACATTATCTCACACGCAGACTGTGTCATAGCCCTATATTTTGCCTCTGCACTCGATCTCACTACAACACTTTGCTTCTTACTCTTCCATGAGACCATATTTTCTCCAACGAAGACACATAACCTAATGTGGATCTTCTATCCACTTTAGAACCTGCCAAATTGTATCTAAAAAACATTCAATACGAGTGTGCCCCGTTAAGGCTCCTATTATTGTGTAATTAGTTGGCCTAATTTAGCTCCTGATTCAGTGCTCATCACTGTGTAAATTAGCTGGCTTGATTTAGCTCATGATTTAGCTCTCATCCCGTAATTAGTGGCTATGCTATAAATCTATAACAATCCCACTAACTATGCTGTAAGTCTCTATATATATTCATCAACGTCAAAGGAATAAAATCATCAAAAATCATTTTCCAAACTCTAAGTTTTGTCATGGTATCAGAGCTCTTGCTCTAAACAATTTTTTTTTCTCGAACCCTTCCTCTTCACTCATGGCCTTGCCTCCACCACTTCCACACTTGCTCTCTCATCATCGTCTACACATACCTTCTCTATCAAACTCAATGGCAAAAACTACCTGGCATGGCGGGTCAATTCATCCCGCTTCTTCATTACCAGAATCTCTATGGCTTTATCGATGGTACCTCCGTTGCTCCTCCACATACTATAGCCTCAACAACAACGCCAATCACTCAAGTTCCCAATCCTGAATATGATCTTTGGTTCAAGAAAGATCAACTTCTCTTGTCTTGGATTCTCTCCTCCCTCACCGATGATATTTTCTCCTACATTATTAATCTCTCATCCTCCTTTACTGCTTGGGATGTACTAGCACGTGCTTTTGGATCGGTTTCGCAAAACCGTTAACTACAACTCTACATTGAATTACAGGAGTTTAAGAGGAATGATCTTTCTGTTTCAACCTATTTGCAACGTGCAAAGGCCTTGGCTGATGAACTCAGCACTGCTAGTCGCCCTCTTTCATCTGCTGAATTTAATGCGATCATTTATCGCAATATTGGTCGGGACTTTCACAGTATTATTACTGCATTGAATCTTCGGCCTGATCCTGTGCCCTTCTACGAACTACATGCCCAACTCGTGGCTCATGAAATACTGCTCAAAGCCATGCAGGAACCACCTCTTGCTCATGTTGCTATGCGCAATTCTGCTGCTCCCTCATTGCCTACCCCGCAACGCCAATCTGCTCCTGCATACTCCAATTCTGGTTTTCAACGTCGCCCTCGTGCACCTTGCCAAATCTATGGCTGGCGCAACCATACAGCTGACCAGTGTCGTCGGCATTATTCCGGCAACCCTCCTTCGTACCTCAAGCAAACTACTCATATGCTGGTCCTCAACAGTCCACACCTCCTGGCTATGGTGGACATGTCTCACAACCTGTTTGGATACCCGATATTGGCGCCACCAACCACATCACTCCTGATCTCTCTACACTACAGATAAGCAATGAATATCGTGGTAATGACACTCTTCATGTTGGTGATGGCCAAGGACTTCACATTGCTAATACTGGTATGACTTCTATCCCTTCGGGAGATGGTAAGCTTGCTTTAAAATTCGTACTCCACGTTCCTAAAATTGTTAAAAATTTGTTGTCTATTCAAAAGTTCACTTCCGATAACAATTGCTTTTTTGAATTTCACTCTACTTATTTTTTGGTTAAGGATCGCTTCACCAAGAAGGTACTCCTCCACGGTCTCAATGAGAGTGGACTCTATCGCCTTCATCCTTCCATGAAGTTTGCCCTAAGAAGCACCGACACGGACACGAGTGTCCGACTCGAGACGTGTCGGACACGTCGACACGTGATTTTTCAAAAATGTTTCGACACGATACGTCGTCGACACGTTGATTAAAATATTATTAATTTTTATTTTTCTAATTTAATAGTGTAAATTAAATTTTTTTTATACTTATTGCATCATAATTTTGACTTCCTTTGTAAGTTTATTTTTTTATCGTGGAAAAAAATGGGAAATAAGATGATAAAAAATTTGATCCACATTTTATTTTTTGAAAGGAAAAAAAAAAAAATGTAAACCCCTCAAGAAAGAATCTGCTTAAGCCCTCATAATACTTTTTGATCCACATAAAAATTAACTTTTTGCTATGTTGAAGAGTAAAGTTGTAAAAAAAATTCTAACTACCTACTCGAAAAAGATATTTTACATAGCATTTAATGTTTGATCAATTGGGCCCAAAAATTTGAATTAAAAATTAGGTTTAGCCTTTTAAGTCAGCCGTCCCGTCACTTCTTTTCTTCCCTACTTCATTTTTCCTTTTCCTCCTTTCTTCTCATAGTCGGTCACTGACTTCTTTCTTCCTCTCTTCCTTCCTTTCTTTTTTTCTCTCTTTCTTCTCAAAGTCAGCCTTCTCTTCTTCCGGTCGTCTTTCTGCTTTCTTCCTTCCGGTCGTCTTTCTGCTTTCTTCCAGCCATTCCAGCCTTGTTTTCTTCCAGCCGTCTGTTTTAATTTTGGGCTCCGACACGCGTCGGGGACGTGTTGGAGACGTATCGGACACCGATACGTCGCCCCCGGCAATGTGTCGGTGCTTCCGAGAGTTTGCCTACCTTACCAGCACTCCAACACTTCAACAGTGGCATGAACGCCTTGGACACCAAAATATGCGCACTATCTCCAATATTGTCAAACGTTTCAAATTACCTTGTTCTAATTTTAAGTCTCAGCCATGTTCTTCTTGTTTCTTAGGAAAAATGTCTCGTTTACCTTTAGCCATTGTCGAGCATTAAAGTAATGCTCCTTTTGATATTATTTTTTCTGATGTTTGGGGCCCTGCTCCAGTAATCTCAAGTCTTGGACATCGTTATGTTGCCTTATTCATTGATGATTATACTCGATTTACTTGGGTTTATTTTTTGAAAAATAAAAGTGATGTCTACTCATGTTATCTTAATTTTCAATCTCTCGTTGATAGACAATTCCATGCAAAAATTAAAGCTTTCCATTCCGACTGGGGTGGTGAATATCAAAAACTAAGTAAACTATTTCAATCTATTGGCATTGTTCATATAATTGCTTGTCCCTACACCCATGAACAAAATGGGACATCTGAACGAAAAATTCACCATTTAGTTGACACTAGTTTAACTTTGTTAGCTCATGGTCATGTTACTCTAAAATATTGGAATTTTGCTTTTACAATAAGCATTCAATCCATTAATCAAACACCAAGTCCGATTTTAAAACACAAGTCCCCATATCAAATTCTCTTTGGCAAAGATCCTAATTACCTAGACATGAAACCTTTTGGATGTGCCATATTCCCTTTAATTCGATCGTACAATCGCCATAAATTTGCTTTTCGATCTCTACCATGTGTGTTTCTTGGTCAAAGTCCAACCCATAGTGCCTATCATTGTTTAGACTTGGAAACAAGTCGCATATACTTAGCACGACATGCTAAATTTAATGTCACAATTTTTCCATATCAATCATGTCCAACCCCCGCATCCTTTCATCCAGACAATTCTTCTTGGCTACAAGTTACGAGTTATTCAACTCGCTGGGACTCTGAGGCTCCTTCAGGTACGGTTTTTAATTCCAATTTCACTTCTTCTTTCTTCTCTCCTTCCCATCAACCTCATCCACCCACACCAAAATCACACTCTACATCTCCTCCCACTTCGACATCCCATCACAACTCTCTTGTATCTCCTACATCCTTATTCCCTACCATTCCAACCTCTCCCAATTTAAATTTAATTGTTGACTTATCATCCTACACCAACCAAACAACCTCAATGTCCACTTCTCCTACTCCAACACCACCCATCCAAACCAACCACATGAACCTTCGCCCAACTACACTCCACAAACGCCAAGCTCGCCTTTCTACCCGAACAACAACACAATTTTTAACACAGGAACCGAACACTTACAATCAAGCAAAACTATATGCTGAATGGCGGAATGCCATGACCAAGGAAATTGATACTCTTGTTTCCAACAACACTTGGACATTGGTACCTCGCCCATCTCACAAAAACATTGTTGGAAACAAATGGCTTTTTTGCATCAAGCGCAAGGCCGATGGCAGTATTGACCGCTACAAAGCGCGACTTGTGGCCAAGGGCTATACATAAGAACATGGTGTGGATTACCATGAAACCTTCAGTCCAGTAATTAAATACACCACAATCCGCACTATTTTATCTCTTGCTACTATGTCGGGTTGGTGTGTTAGGCAATTGGACATCTCGAATGCTTTTCTTCATGGGACTTTGGAAGATGAAATATATATGGAACAGCCCCCTGGCTTTATTGATTCTAATTATCCTAATCATGTTTGTCATCTTCACATGTCTCTATATGGACTAAAGCAAGCTCCCCGTGCATGTTTTCATCGACTTTCTGATTTTTTACTTCAATTGGGGTTTCAATTCTCTAAGGCCGACACTTCTTTGTTCATACGGTGTGATGGTACCTCTAAACTCTTTGTTCTTATTTATGTCGATGACATCTTAGTCACTGGCACCTCATCTACTCTTGTTGACTGGTTCATGACTAAAATTTAGTCCACTTTTCCCATTCGTGACTTGGGTGCATTGAATTATTTCTTGGGTATGGAGGCACTACATCTACCCGATGGTCTACTACTCTCTCAAGTAAAATACATTTCTGATCTTCTACACAAATTTCAGATGTCCGAATGCAAACCATGCCTTACACCAATGGCAGTCTCCACCACTCTTACCAAAACTTCGGGTGCACCCTTTGAACATGGTGATTTATATCGCCAATTAATTGGTGGTTTACAATATGTCACCATTACACGTCCTGACATTGCTTTTAGTGTCAATAAACTTTGTCAATATATACACTCTCCTACAACTATGCATTGGCAGGCACTCAAACGGGTTCTACGCTACTTGCAACACACTAAGCGATATGGACTCTTCTTTTCTAAACACTCATCCTTTGCAATACAATGCTTCTCAGATAGTGATTGGGGGGGCTGCCCTGACGATAGACAATCAACCAATGGGTATGCTGTCCATTTGGGCAACAATTTAGTCTCTTGGGTGGCCAAAAAGCAACCCACTATAGCTCGATCTTCAACAGAGAGTGAATATAAGTCCATGGCTAATGCTATTGCCGAAATTATGTGACTTCATTCCTTGCTCAGTGAATTGGGTTGTCTATCATCCACACCCTCCACTCTTTGGTGTGACAATGTCGGTGCCATTTATCTTAGTGCCAACCCGGTATTCCATGCACGGACCAAGCACATTGAGTTGGATTACCACTTTGTTAGGGAGCAAATTCAGCAAAGAAAGGTGATCGTTAAATTTATTTCTAGTGCAGACCAAATAGCCGACATTCTCACAAAGCCATTAAGCCAAGTTCTGTTTGAGAAACATCGCACCAAACTTCGCCTACTGTCCCATCCGCCATCAGTTTGAGGGGGGGTGTTAAGGCTCCTATTATTGTGTAATTAGTTGGCCTGATTTAGTTCCTGATTCAGTGCTCATCACTGTGTAAATTAGCTGGCCTGATTTAGCTCCTGATTTAGCTCTCATCCCGTAATTAGTGGCTATGCTGTAAATCTGTAACAATCCCACTAACTAATATATATTCATCAACGTCAAAGGAATAAAATCATCAAAAATCATTTTCCAAACTCTGAGTTTTGTCGTGCCCATTATTTGCATACAAGATACCTCGTCCGGGTGCTCCTTTCAGGTAGCACAATATTTGTTCTAGCGCTGCCCCAATGATAAACTGTCGGTGATGACATAAACTGACTAACAACGCTGACAGAATATGCAATATCTAGACGAGTCACTGTAAGATAATTTAGCTTTCCAACCAACCTTCTATATCTCTCAGAATCTTCAATTTTTTCTCCATCTCATGTAAGGCGCATATTTGGAGTCATTGGAGTACTATAAGGTTTCGCCCCCAATTTTTCTGTTTCAGTTAATAAGTTAATGACATATTTTCTCTGAGATAAGAAGATTCCCTTTTTACTCCTTGTGACTTCAACACTCAAGAAATACTTTAGCATTCCTACGTCCATCGTGTGAAACTGAGTATGAAGGAAAGACTGTATCACTTCCAGTAATGACAATGTCATCACATACACAACTAAAAGAATGATACTAGTTGTCGATTGTTTGTAGAACACAGAATGGTCAGACTTGTTTTTCATCATACCAAATTTTTCAACAGCCTAACTAAATTTTTCAAACCAAGCACGAGGACTCTGTTTCAAATCATACAGAGATTTTCGAAGAAGACAAACCCGCCCAGACTCTCCCTAAGTAACAAAACTAGGAGGTTGCTCCATATACACTTCCTTCTGAAGATCACCATGAAGAAAAGCATTCTTGATATCTAGTTGATACAAATGCCAATGATGAGTAGCTACCATAGAAATAAACAACCGAATAGATGTCAATTTAGCAACAGGCGAAAAGTGTCATAATAGTCCACTCCATAGGTTTGAGCATATCATTTAGCGACAAGACGGGCTTTCAATCGAGCAACTAATCCATCCAGATTTACCTTAATTGTGAACACTCATTTGCACCATATAGCCCGTTTCCCTGAAGGTAAATCGACCAAATTTCAAGTACCATTATCATCTAAAGCATTCATCTCCTCAATCATTGCATGATGCCAACCAGGATGAGATATGACTTCATGGACAGTTTTAAGAATAGAAATAGAATCAAGGGATGAAATAAAAGAAGAAGAGGAAGACGACAAGAGTTACAAGAAACAAAAGAAGAAATAGGATAAGTACATTGGTGTTTACCTTTGTGTAACGCAATAGGAAGATCATCGTTTGAGACTGGATCTGATGACGAATGAGCAAGTGCGAGACATAAATCAGGAGGGTTGCGCCTGTAATAGACTTGATATATAAAAGGCCTGACATGAGCTTGTTCCGAGACCGGTCCAGAGACGATGAAAAATAAGGTGTGTCTTCCATGAATGTAACATCAACTGAGACAAGATATTTATTAAGACGAGGACAATAACATCTATAACCTTGTTGAAGACGTGAATAACCAAGGAAGATACACTTCAAAGACTTGGGATCTAATTTGGTTACAAGAGGACGAACATCTCGAACAAAACAAGTGCTACCAAATATCCTAGGCTCAACAGGAAACAATGACCAATAAGAAAAAAAGATTTTGTAAGGGATCTCACCATGAAGAACAGATGATAGCATACGATTAATTAGAAAACATGCAGTAGAGACTGCGTCGGCCCAAAAAGGTTTGGGAACATTCATTTGAAATAATAGGGTTCGTGCTGTTTTAAGAAGATGTCCGTTCTTTCTGCTCTCCATTTTGAGATAGAGTATCAACACAAGAAGTTTCATGAAGCATGTCATTCTGAACCATATAAGTTTGAAATAAAGCGACCGTATATTCTTTAGCATTATCACTTCGCAAAGTGAGGATCGAAACATTAAATTGAGTTTTAATCTCAGCATAAAACGCACCAAAAAGAGAAAACAAATCAGAACGACTTTTCATTAAATATAACCAAGTAACATGAGAATAATCATCGACAAAAGTAACAAAATACTTAAATCCAGGTTTAGACAAAATAGGGCAGGGACCCCAAACATCAGAATGAACTAATTCGAAAAGAACACTAGCACGTTTATTGACTCTGGGACTCGAACTAAGACGATAGTATTTTGCAAACCGACAGGACTCACAATCTAAAAAAGACACCTTACTAAATTATGGACAAAGCTTCTTGAGCGAAGGAAGAGATGGTTGATTCAATCTATAATGTACCTCGAAGGGAGATGTTACACCCGAACAAGCAATAGATTTAGGTATTGGTGTGTCAAGAATGTAGAGGCCTCTAGACTCACGTATTTTACCAATAATCTTCTTCGTCATAAGATCCTGAAATAAGCAATGATCAAGAAAAAATGAGATGCAACAATTAAGATTGCGAGTAAGTTGGCTTACAGAGATCAAATTAAATGACAAATTAGGTAAATGTAAGACAGATAACAGAGGAAGCAGGGGAGTAGGAGTAACTGTGCCAGAATCACAAACACAAGATGGTGACCCATTGGCTAGAGTAACGGTAGAAGTTGAAGTGTGTGACTGAAAAGTAGCAAAGAGACCAGAATTACCCGTCATATGATCTGTGACACCAGAATCAATGACCCATTTGGAGGATGAGGAAATGAGACACGTATTTGGTTTACCTGAATCAGCAATAGCAGTGATAGAAGGAGAAGACTTTAGTGATTCTTGATACTGTAAGAATTTGGCAAATTCATCTGAAGAGAGAAGAATTGATTTTTCAGAAGTCTCAGTAGTGAACACAACATGGGCCGAGTGAGCTTTTTGATTCTTGTACTGGAGCTTTCTACAATCACGCTTCGTATGTACTGGCTTGTGACAGTAATAACACACAATTCCTCCAGAAACTTGTGTTAGAGTTTCAAACCCTTGCGAGCCTCCTCCTTTGTTTCCACATTGATTGGTTGATCTCCCAAGCTCATAATTATTATTTCGACTGACCAGAGCACCACTTATTTGAACAGGTGAAGTACCTTCAGTGCAGAGTACTCGATTAAATACTTCTTGTAAAGATGAGATCTCAAAACTAGAAAGAACTTGTGACTTAGCAGTCTCAAAGTCGAAGGAAAGGCCAACAAGAAAACTCATGACAACCATTTGCTCTCGTTGGCGTTGTTGAACATTTACATATGGGCTATAAGGTAGTAACATATTAAGCTCCTCATAAGTCTTCTTGAATTCCATAAAATAAGTAGTAAAAGACGTATCTTGTTGTTTTGCACGGTAAAACGCTTTGCACACCTCAAACATGCGAGAAATGTTTTCTTTACCAGAATACAATAAATCCAAATAATCCATTAACTCTTTGACAAACTCACAGTGATTGATCAAGCCAATTACTTTGACATTAATGGAATTTTGAATTTGCAGGAATAAACGAGCATCTTCTCTAAGCCACGTATGCTTTGAATCATCTATGGGAGGATCGTCAGTCAAATGAGTATCTTTGTGAATACTCCGTAGATAAATTCGAACGGTCTTGCTCTAATCTAAATAATTCAAGCCATTAAGTTTATGATCTGTGATTTTGGACATTACAGGTACAATATCCGAGCAACAATAGATTTCTTTTCAACCATAACTTCAAAGCAGAGATACAAAGCAGCAAAAACAAGAAGGCACAACAAGCCCAATAACCAAATTAATCACAAATAACTTAGACCTGATAAAGTCCAAGTTCAAACAAAATTATATTTCACCAACCTCTTTAGCCCAAATGAATATAGCTGACGCAATTAAATTCCAGCAGCCTGTCACGGGGTCAAATTTCCTACACTAGAAATACTAGACACCGTGCGGCCTTAACGTTCACAATTTCCGTCCCTACGAGAAAACGCTAAGTCAGTCTTTCGACGCTCCCAAAATAATTCAACCAAGTAGGCTAATTCACTACAACTTTGAGTAGATGATTTTGAAGTAAAGACACAAGTATGTGGGGAAAACTCCATCTCATACATGAATTATACTAATATATGAACCCTATAAATTCTAGGAATTACATATATGACATGAATTACATGGATCCCATAAATCCTAGGAATCACATGTATTCCACATACCAATTTACAAAGAGAGCACATCTCTATTTATAGGCAAAATTCCATGCAAGTGCCTTGGATTAAACGGCTAGGATCAATCCTCATCCAAGGGTCCAAAATGGATTCAACTTACCTTAAACCTCCTTAGACCAAAGAGAAGTCAAGTTGGAATTGACTCCATGCAAGTGGGATGTCTCTACAAAAAGATCTCATGTTAGACATGTCCCCTTCATAGTCATCAATTTGGCTTTTGCTTCCTCTTATGGCATTTGGTCTTACAAGTGGCTTAAGTAGCCAACTTGTCCAAGACTCCCAAAATATCCCAGCAACCTGCCCATAGTATTTCTCCCTAGAAAACCACCTGGTGTGCTGGGAAAACCGTCCATGTCATGCCCATGTCACCCCATGTCACACAGACTGCAAGCTGTGTGTTGCTGTGCTGCCATTACTGCAATCTGTGTCTGGCCATGTCCTGCCTACATCCTGGGTGCTGCCTGCAATCTGCCTGCGATGTCTGCCTGTGTTGCTGCCTGCACACCCAAATTTTCCAGACATGAACTGGACACGAACCTGCCACTACCTGGACACGAACCTTCCCTCATGGACATGAGTCATCTCTTCCCCATTTTAGGTGACACCGGTATCGCCATATACCTTTGATGCCTAGACCTAGTCAACCATAGGTCTACCTCATTTTCCCACCTAGTGCCATGACATCCCCGTGCCATGCTACGTTTCAAGGCATCACCTTGCGATCCGTCACAAGCCACACCAAATATGGCCCAGTAACTCACAAGCCCAGCCCACCTCATAGACCAAAAATAAAACCCAGAGCAATCACAGCCCAACCCAATCCCACACTGGAAACTCTAGAAAGCAACCACTGAACGCACCGAACGAGCTCACTGCTTTCTTCTCCGATGAGGTTCGCCTCCAGATCCTCAAGGGGAGATGATGGTATTACTTCCGATGGCTACTGCCGGTGAAAAAGCTTCGGCCGAAACAGAAACGGAAACAGAAACCGAGGTCAGGAACCGAAGCCGAAACAGAAACCCGAAGCCGGCGCTCGACGCTCACCACCACCGAAGGCTCTTTTGATCTTCAACGGCTAATAATTGACTCAGGTAAGTGTCGATTTATCTCCAAGAGTATTGACCTAAAGCTTTGCCACCACCGAGAACAATTACAAATTTTCAGAAACTCTCAAACCCTAAAATTCTCTGATACCATGTAAAATAAAGAGAGATTGGAAAAGATTCTCTTTCTCATTACTTAATTGGAAAAGCCGATACATATATATATATATATATACACAAAACCTAAAACTATTTTAGGAAAGTACGTAAATAAGGAATTCTAAAATTAAGGTAATTAGCTAGCTATAGACAACTAATTACAACCTATAACAGTATGTTTCACTTAATACAGAACTACAGAGGAAATTGGATTTCGCAAACAAACTATGGATTTGTTCTTCGACGATCAAGCAGCTTTCCTTGCTTCATCTGATCCAGCATTTCCGTGGAAGGATATAATATATGGTGGATTGCCATTTTGTTCAAGAAGAATTATTAGAGATGGTGGTTCACACTTCATACATTAAGAGTTAATAACAGTTAGTAAATTTGTCTCGCTAGTCATTGGGTAGTTTGAGGGTGAAGTGTACTCATTAATAGATGAAGGGGAATTTGTTAAGCAGACTAACTAACTTATGTCTTTATGTTCTTCCTCCAGAATAAAAATAAGATAAATACGATCCACTCTCTCTTTTTCACGTGTCTTTGCTCCTCTCTTATTTCTCTTCCATGATTTTGTGCTATTTTGCATAGTACTGAGCTTTGAATTTCCATGGTTTCAGTCCCTAAAATAGAATTCTACGAGATAAGTCAAGATAACCAAGTAATATGCTTCCCCATAAGTGTGCATGAAGTAAGATAATTACTGCTATGAATTAAGAATCATGATTCTGCAGAGTGAAAAGGAAAAAAATAAAAGAATAATGCATATTTTACGTAATTGATTCAATCATCATGGAAACAAAACAGTTTTGTACAATTTTCATACACATTGGACTGTGCAGCTCAGATCAGCTTTAAATTTTGCTGAATTTTGTGCGAGCATATCATCCAGAAGGGCTGCTGTTACTCCAAAGGTTTTACGAAATTCACAACATTTTAATTTTGCAAAAAGATGTATGCGGTTCTATCACGATCACAGATTTGAGATGGTTACAAATTTCACCAACAAAAATAGCGATTTAAGGATTTATGTTGGTTACTATTAAGCAATTATAGACTCACCCATGCTGAAGTAATTCCAAAATCCTCCACGAAATGTGATTCTACCTTCCTGCAAAACAGTCAAACACAAAAATAATAAAGCGTTAGAAGCATTCTAAGACTTAAAGAAAAGGATTGGGTTTGACTTTTCAAATAAAAAAAGACAAGCAAGTCTCGTATTGCTTTATTATATTTAGCAGCACTGGTGACCATCACCCGTAAGTGTCAAAGAGAATAATTGCATTCCTAGTTACAGTATTATCTCTCTCTAGTCAAGATCTTCTCTGGTCAAGATATAGTTTCAAGTCATTCAGACAACATGAGCAACTAGAGAAATCACAGCACTTAGGCAACATCAGCATTGTATATATGTCAGAAATGTTAGGTGCAGCTTCATCTTCTTATTCAAGATGTCATTAATAAATAAAAATCTTTGAACCCAACTGCAATGAGTTAAATCTTCCTGAACTTAAATATTTCCTACACCGTTGGAACTGCACATGGAGAACAGAAGTCGAAATGCTTAAGAGTTGTAAGCATTCCATGATTTTTCTAGGATTCTTAACTAAGGGTGTGTTTGAGCCACATTATTTTGGAAGAATGTATTCTGAAATAGTACATTGATAGAGAATGTGTGATTGAAAAAAAAAAAAAAAAGTTATTGATTTGATGGAAAATATTATTTTATTGAAAAATGTGTGGTTGAAAATAAGTAGAATAATAAGAATTAGATTTTTAATGTGGCTCAAACAGGGGCCAAATTGTAGTAGATTATCAACTGCACCATTCAAGAAGAGTGCAGGATCTAAATTTTAACTCTTAGTGCCTTTGCTCACCAAGTAGAACTAAATAATCTATTGGAATCCCTTCCTACTGAAAGTCATTTTCATCAATAGCAGAATATACAATTTTACTAAATTTTAAGAAAAAGCGTGTTCAAACTCAGAGCATCTGCCAATTTGGGCCTTGGGAAGAGAGGAAGAATTTGCTCTGATGAAATATGAAGTACAACATTCAAGGGACGTTCGAGTGTGCAAGGAAAGGTAAATGAAACTGAGGCGGAAACGTCATCTTACCACATTGAGATCATCTGTTGAAGATACCCGATGAAATGCATGCAATGAATGTGGCAACTCCAGTGGGGCAATTGGATCACAAGAACCGTCTTTTGGCAATTTCATCCTCATGAGAATGTGCCAGCTGGATTATAACAAAAAGTTTGCACTCAGGAATTGAAGAGCTCTAAATTTACAGTAAGTAATACAATGCAGTAATCTTAACTGACATTTCATCAGGCTTCAAGAACCATCAATGAGAAGTGATTCTAATGTCCAACAGCTTATACTAAACTTATTATAAAGCAGGTAGTTTAATGACTAAAGGAACGAATGAACCCTCTCATGACTAAAGAAGATTTATTTGGTTGACAGCAAGCGAGCTAGTATATTTACAATTTCAATTTTAACATCAAATCTTTTATTGTGTTCTGTGAAGAAAGCAAATTCTATCATGTGTTATATATATTCATTCATAACTAAAGATAGATAAAAATTTAACCAACGATGCAAAGAGATTGTGATCATTTTACTAGTAGTTCATTAGTGTTAGATTTTACAGAGTAAATAGGGAAGCCACTAAGAAGATATAAATATATAATGATGATAAGAACAGTGGGCATAGTTCATGGAGTTTAGACTAGTGACATGAAACAACATGAGAACTTTGAATGTTAGATGCCTTAATGTTGTAGAAAATACAAAGCATAAACACAACAATGTATTGGTTTTCGTTAGCAGATAAACCCAATAATTGTATCAGTGACAACTAATTGTGAGGCAAAAGGAATTGAAAAGGATGGAAACCAAGGGTTGATCAAGGTTTTCAAATAGTATTTTGTTTCAAAGAGATTTTCCAATATAATCCGAAGAGTTTTATAAGCCACTTTCCCGTACCTACATCAGGAAGGAAACCACCAGCTCGTGTCAAATTCTGTAAACCAGACCTGATATGGTATATTCATGACTATCAACCTTATTAAAACAACTAAGAGTCTACTCAAGATGAAACATTTAGAATAGTAGACTTTCATTTAGATTAGATTTTGCCCCAGTTTGACCCATTTTTGGGTTAAAATGTGTTTTAAAATAGTATTTTTTTTAAGAATATGTGATTAAAAAATAAGAAAAATTTATGGGTATATATGTAAAATTATTTTATGGAAGAATGTGTGGATGAAAATGAGTTTTGAAAAAATGAGTTCTTAAAAAAATGGAGCCCAAACAGGGACTTTATCATTTTATCAGATAGGATTTTTATTTTGCTCTATTCAGATATGTATTTTATTTTATTCATTGTTATGGATTAGAAGTTCTCTTGGAGTTCAAGTCTATTTTCTATAGAAGAGGACTTGGGTTTTTCATTTTGAACACAACTTTATTACTAGTGAATCAGAATCATATATTTTCCGCCAGTTTTCTTGTTCTCTTTCTCTCCATAATTCGTTCTTGTGACATTCTACATCACAAACTTACAACTGCCAAAATGTTTTCTAGGACAACAATGAATTGTCTGGTGAACAATGTTCTAAAAAGTGCGCCTAGGCGCAAAGCGTGATGAAAACGCTTCGCCTTGAGCCTAAGCAGAAATTAAGCGGTCAACGTTGTTGTTGACTGCTTAATGCTCGCCTAGACGGGCCTAGCCTAAACGGAAATTAAGCGGTCAACATTGTTGTTGACTGCTTAATGCACGAGCATTAAGCAGTCAATAGCCTACTATCTAGGAGGCCTAATTTTTTCCTTTTTAAAAAAAAAATAAAACCCACAATCCAGACTCAATAACACACTATCCTTTCAAATTTCAAAAACTCGACTCCAGAGAGCCGAGAAGACGGAGAACGGAAAAAAAAAGGTAATACTTTAAAATGAATTGGAATTCGATAAAGACTTGATTAGATAAGATTTAAACTAC
Organism: Fraxinus excelsior; assembly: GCA_019097785.1. Classification (NCBI taxonomy): domain Eukaryota; kingdom Viridiplantae; phylum Streptophyta; class Magnoliopsida; order Lamiales; family Oleaceae; genus Fraxinus; species Fraxinus excelsior. The sequence continues at coordinate 46,012,231 of CM032625.1, read as the reverse complement.
AAGTTATCTACGTTATGTAATTATAATTTTGAAACTTATCTTTATGTAGGAATTATTAAGTAAATACAATATTTTATAATTTTAGATGTTTGGTATGTATTATTGAATTATTGAATTTTTTTACAATAATTAAAAATTAAAATTAAAAAAAAATGTTTTTTTTACGTCTAAGTTTCACCTAAGCTTGTAAAGCTTGAAACTTAGCCTCCACGCCTAATCACACTTTAAGCTTTTAGAACACTGCTTATGAAACAATTATTATTAGGGGAGCTCACACAAAAAACTAGTCACATAATGCTGGACTAAAATAATATCGGTAACAGACCTATCTATCTTCATTTCTTTCGCTCTCTGTACTTTATCCAAGAAGGAGAGAATGGAATTACGATCAGTTCCTGGATTTTTTTTTCCCTGCAATTGACAAAGTAAGACAAAGACAGCAAATGATTCATGCATAAGAAAAATCATAAACCAGGAAATCCTAAAGTTGATGCACAAATGATCTAGAGAAACTGCCAGTTGTGAGGAAATTTTGACCAATAGATGCTTAGTTCATTGATTATGTATTGGTTCAAATAAAATTTGTAAAAATCTGTGAACTGTTATACTACAAGCAAGCTAATAGATGATAGTCATACTGCATATTAATAGAAAACATTTCATTTGCAAAGTAAATTTACCACGAAATATCACTAAAAAGATGAAAACTATGCATTAATTGCATCATCTGGGGCCAATAGACAAACAAAATTTTGCATACCCAGCCAAATGCAAATGGAAGGTTATTTCCAGTTCCAAGCGGCAATGTAGCAATAGGTGGTGGCTGAGACAATTTGAGATCAGAAACAACCCCAAGAAGCCAGCCAGCTGTGCCATCTCCACCTGCAACCTATAAATAACATTCATGTCAAATGTTATATGAGAAATACTGAAAGTGAAGGATATCAAATGTTATATGAGAAATGCTAAAAGTGAAGGATATCAAATGGTATAACTACGCAAGTTCTGAAAAATAAAAGGGAAAAGGGCAGGACCACACATTCATTATAACTCAACTTACAATTATTTTCAAGTGCTCCTCGAGTTTAGTAGCCAGTTTATCCGCATTAAGCTTGAGCCTTTCCAGATTGAGATAAAGCTTACGTAGCACATTTTCAGGAGCCTCTTCTCCTAAATCAAAAACCTGAAATTCATCAAGATCAGTGCAAAAGTAAACAAGTTTACTACATATTATTGACGATCAATAGCTTTCTAAAGTAAAATACCTTGCAGAACCAGATGGGACAATTAACTTGGAATCAATATAATTATACAAGATAAAGCAAAAGGAATGGCAACTTCACCTGGTTTTTGTTCAGTACTGAGCGGCAAGTGATTAGAAGATCTCCACCTAATTGACCACCACTTTTAGAATTGATGAATACCAGAACAGGGCATTCAGGTATATTAGGCAGACAATTGGCCGTGGAGTTCGGCACAAATATATAATCTGGGATGTAAAACTGCTTCACAAATATTTCAGAATCAAGATCTGAACTTGCCATTACTAACTCCAAGTCTACCTATGTAACATCAAATTTTAAGAAATTAGGGTATTCAAGACTAATTTATTCTCAAGAAAACAAAGTAATCGTCAAGTTTTCATGAGTAAATACTAAAAACTGATTCTCTAGAGAAGGGAACTAGTACAAAATCCTAAATCCTTATTTGGACTGCAACCAATCAAAAAATTACTAACTCCAACTGTAGTAGACAGGAAACAAAGCATAAACAATCAGTAAAGCTACTAGCTTTTACTTGATTAATGGCTAATAATGTAATTTAAAATTTAGCCCCCTCAATCCAACAAAAAATCTTTGTCACATAGTTGCACGTGCAAATTTAGATGCAGCAAGAATGAAAAACTTAATGGGAAATTTTCACACAACATGAAGTCATACCCAGATTCTCGTATATAAATTTCAAAAGCATGCGAAGAAAATCAAAGATAAATGAAAAAATTAATGGGAAATTTTCACACAACATGAAGTCGTACCCAGATTCTCGTATATAAATTTCAAAAGCATGTGAAAAAAATCAAAGATATTGATCATCAACAACACTCCTTAACAAATAATCATTGAACAGCTTCACTTAACAGATAATATATACAAAATTAAGCTGGCATGTAAGGATTTCAACAAACATGATCATATATGAATCGCATTGGTCAAACTCAATTATTGCAACCCCCCACCCCCCAACCACCAAAAAAAAAAAACTCAAATGGTAAAAAATGAAACCTTTTTGAATAATGATATTCAGATTCAGTAATGATTAGAAGCCACAATTTGCATCCATTAAACTCAGTGATAAATTGAAAAAAAAAAAATAGAGGAGAAAATATATATGCAGAAATGATACAGAGCCAACGTGAATATATACAAACCCACAAAGGCAAGAAAATTTGAACCTGAAAAAGCTAACAGAAGAATTCCTGAAAGAATTGTGAGCGATTCTGTAGCGCAATTCGGAACTGGAAAATGTAGTAGGTTGCATATGCAGATAAAAAGAGAAAAAGACGCGATCCACTTTCAATGAACAACGTGCGTGAAATGAAAGGTTGACAAAAAAAAATAGTGGATTAATAGATGGAACAAGAGCTCTGAATGGTCGACGGGCGGGGGGGGGGGGGGGGGGTAGGGGGCGGGGGGGATTGGGTGGGGGATGGGGGGGGGGTGGAGGGGGTTGGGGGGAGGGGGGGATGTTTGGGGGCGGGTGTGGGAGGGATGGGGTGGGGGCGGGGGGGAGGTGGGGGGGGGGTGGGGGGGGATGGGAGAGGGTGTGGGGGGGGGGGGGGGGGGGACTATTAACGTTGATTTATTCGTGTATCTAGTTTGGATTAAAATTTCAAAATTAACATTAATTTTAATTACATATTTTATAGTATCCACAATTTTCAACAACATATTTCATATTTTTTATCAAACTAGGTATAAGTAACGTGCAATGCACGTTTGCTTAGTTTATATATAATTTTTTTGGTTCATTAAATAATTAATGATATAATGTTTATGTAATTGATAAATAATTACACACTGTGATATATTAATTTTAATTTGAATAGTGTTAAATTCTAAATTAAAATGTATAAATTTGTATTTCGTACTATTATATTATATTAAATTTTGTATTTAATCATGAACTTTTTGTACATAATAAAATAATAGATAACATTATAATACAAAACTAAATAAATAAATAAAAATTCTTCATTGAGTTCAATGTACCTTACCAAATAAACTATTAGCATTTTTAAATTGATAATCTCCACATCCATTTTGTTTTTTTAGTTTCATTTTTTCCTAATGACTAAAATGTAGTAGTACAAAGTTTTTTGCATTTTCCATTCATTTATTAATAATGTTCTAAAAGGCGTAATGCGTTGCGAAACGTCAATGTTGAGAATCAAGAATCACAAGTTTAGGCGTGTCAATACGAAAAATAAGCGTCATAATACGTTTCGTATTTTTAATATTATTTTAATTATTTTTAAGACATTAAATATATTTTTATTTTAAAAAATAGTTTTTCTAATTATAAAAACAAACTAGAATTTTTTGTACTATATCACTAAAATCTAACTCTAATATTTAATAACAATACATACTTACTTAAAACATTTATATAATACTATTATATTAGTTTAAAAATATTTTTTGTTTATTTTTATTATTTTTGCTTTTTTTATTTTTTTAATTATTTATTTATTTTTTTTAATTATTTTTTTTTTCCTATTTTATTTAGTTAAAGATTTTTATAATTTTTATTTATTAATTAAGGCGAACTAAATATGTAGCATTATCATTAGGAATTTATCAACTAAAAGTTCGCGATCTTTGATAATTACGTGATATCTGAAAATGGAGATGAAGGATTTTGATTCACAATCGAGAATGATTTCCGACGTGAAGTTCGTGGGAATTCAACTGGGGTCGAACCAAATGCAATAAATACATAAAAATAATTCAAAGTAAATCTATCTTTTTTAATTAGATTCATTAAATATCCTACAATTAGTCCCAACACTAAAAATTAAAAATGAATATGTTAAAATAGTTTACTTTGTTAAATTAAAATATTTTAAACTTATAGAAAATAATATCTAATATTAATATATTAATAATCAAGTAGACGAATTTAAATTAAATTTGAAAATTACTATAAATGATCATGAGAATGAAAGTGAGAATATTACATTTAATACAGTTGTAATTCAATATCAAATAGTCAAGTAGACATAGTATTCTGAAAATGATTTTGATTGAGCATTGTTTAACATATTTTTGTCACCTATCGTCCAGCATCGGAAAAAATAATTACATAAAACTATTGGAGTTAAGAGTATATATAAAATGCACAATCCCACATTGGAAGTTTATGAAACCTTTGGAGAAAAGTGTATCTATAAAATGAGCATGACATCCAATACTTCTACATGGGCTTTAGAATTGTAAATTTTAAAGCCCAATTATGGAGTTAAAAGATTTTTAAATTAAAAAAATTCCGTTAGTTTTTCCGTTAAATCAAGAAATTCCGTTAGTTTTTCCGTTAAATCAACATATTTCGTTTAATATGCACTTTTTATATATAGAAAGATGTACTAAAAATTAAATTTTAATCGCTAGATACATCATATGAATTATGAAATAACCCTTGGGAAGTTGGAGGAATTGTTTTTTTTTTTTGCTACATGTATATTAAGATTTATATAATGGATTGTATAATATTATATGACACTCTATCATTTGTCAATTTAAAACACAATCAACTTTTTCATATAATATTTTCCCTCTATATAATATTATGTAATCTACTATATACATTTTTATGTATAATTAGTAATGTCCTGGAGGAATTTGGTTTCAATACCGTATCTTTAGACACGAGTATGTAAGGAAATTAATTAAGCATAGAATAATTTCTCTTATATTTGTAAAGTCTAGTGAGTACTTAGCGGATCCGTTTACTAAACCTCTTACGAGAGAGTTAATGAGATCAACATCAAATAGGATGGGGTTGAAACTTCTTATATAAATCCACCAATGATAGCAACCCTACCAAAATATACTAAACATGTATATTTAGGTTCAAGGGGTAATAACAAGTCATTCGATAAGTGAATGAATCTCATCACTATTAAAATTATTAAACCCTATCGTTGACAAATAATGTTGGTTGTTACCATCAGAGGGATGAGTTATAATTGAAACTCTTAATGAAGTTCAATACGAAATACAAGTATCTCTAAAAGTAATAAAGATACTGGAAGAGATTCACCTATGTAAACTTTGAGGTGATGCCGCCTTATTAGAAATTTGAGTTTTCTCTCTTTAAAAGATCAAAGAAATATGATAAGTGCAAGGTCACATTAGCATTAAGCGAGTTAGAGGAACTTGTGAAAATTTAACACTTTTGTGTGTGATTTCATCGGTATTGTCACAAGGAATAAGTAGTTCAAAACATTCTAGATACCTCGAATTTCTATAATGCTTTATGAGATTTACACTATGGTTAGATTCAAATCGAAAGTATAACCCTTATGCATGAGTGTTGATATTTGATTATGTGATTAAAGTTGATTGTGAACAAGTGGAGGATTGTTAGTATTATTGTTCAAAAAAATCAAGAGAACAAATCATAGGTGAATCAATTGGAAAGAGGAAGAAAAACTAACCTTGGAGCCATAAAATTGGCCTATGCTATACGGCATGTCGTCAAATAGGCGAGTGCATGGAAATGTGGGAGCTACAGCATAGTATAAAAATCCAACCGTTGGGTTGGATTTTTTCGAATTTTCTTGTGGTTTTTTTGTGAAGCAATGCGCCTTTTTCATATGGGTTGATATCATTTCATGTAAAAATGATTGATGACTATAAAAACATGTTAAATAGAGCTTGTTTAAGCTCCATTTTTCTTAAAAATGCATTTTAAAATAGAATATTGATGGAGAATGTGTGGTTGAAAAATAAAGAAAAAAATTTTTATTTTGTATTTTGGTAAAAAAAACAAACAAAAGAAAATTAAAATGAAGAAACGTTTTTGAATATTTAAAAGGTTTTCAAGAATTTGGAAAATTAAGTTCATGTTTGTCTCCTATTTTTTAAAAAAATTATTTTTTCTACATACTAATTTCAAATTGCACATTCATATAATAAAATATTATACACTTAAATTTAAAAAAATTCCCTATTTTTTAGCCACAAATTCTCAAAAAATTCATTATTGAAGAATCAAAACAATAATTTTCCAAAAATATTCCACCAAACAGGAGCTAAATATATAAAAAACAGAAAATAGAAATTATAAAAATTACTGTTCAACCTAAGTATACACACATACATACGCGTGTTACTTTACATGATTATACAAGAAAAAAGTATAACATATTTATCATTTCAAGCCCCTGTTTGGTACATATTAAAATTTTCATTTTCATTCTTCTACTCATTTTCAATCACACGTCTTTCATTAAAATAATATTTTTCATCATATCAATAAATTTTCTTTCTTTTTCAATCACACATTCACCATCAATCTATTATTCCAGAATACATTATTCCAAAATAATGTGATCAAAAGGGAAAAAAATGCCATCATTTTAGGAAAATGAAAGTTTAGATTGAATTAAAGGACTACGTTAGATTTGGCTCGACTTTCGATGCTCTTGTGGTTAAATATGGTGTGAGATATAAAATTGCTACTTCAAATCATTCCAAATTACAAGCGATTGAAAATGTTTCTAGAACTCACCATTAGTGCTCGAAGAAAAGATTGATCTAAAAATCTTAATGATGCTCTATGAGTTTACCATACGGCATTCAAGACTCCATAGACGTGTCTTCTTCACCAGTCCACCACCCTAGGTTAGCACCATTCTTCATGGCTTTTACCACTTCAAATACAACATCTTCCTCAAGCGCGTCCAACATTTCAACTTCTTTCCCTTATTCTGGGATCTACCCTTGTTCAGGGGCGTCATTCATGTCAATATCTATTAGAATTACATTGACGTGCCTAGGTTTGACTTTTCTAAGGGAGTTCAGATAATACTCTCTTGCATTCATTTGGTTGCCTCTAACAGTAGCGATGTCATTTTCAGTAAAGAACTTCATGCATGATAGGAATGTAAAATGTATATTTTGCATCCTTATTTTATGCACTCGTATGTTTATTTTGTATCGAAATGTACTCATTACGCTCATATTTTGATTTAGGTGTAGCAATTCTATGGATATGGCGCAATTTGGAAGAAATAAGTGAAAAGCGACCAAAATGTAAGAAAGTGATAGTTCAGGGACTAAAGTGCAAATATTCTTAAATTGTTTCTAACCTTGTGATGAAGATTCGAGAGTATTAGAGGTCAATTGGATGAAGAAATGAGTCAAATGGATGAAATATAGCCAAAACATTATCACACATAAACTTTCAAGTTGAAAAGGTTGCACAGATTTTCAGCCTCATATTGAGACCAGATTTTGATATGGAAAACAATCGAATTTGAAGATATTCTCTGAAGAAAAGTTGTATACCTTTGAGTTAGTTTTTCAACGCATATTGAATCGTCTCAATCGGACATCGGTGTTGAAAGATATGACTAAAATACTGAAAGTCTGGGCAACCGCCCAGGTTGCCCAGTTATAATAATTGGGCGCTCGTCCAACCATCAGAGTGATTAACAGAGACAAAAAATAGCCTGGGCGACCGCCCCATTTTGTACTGGGCGCCCGCCCAGGTTAAATCAAGGAAAAATTCCGGTTTCTAAATTTAAGTCAACTACCTATGGAAACAACTATAAATACATATTTTAAAACCCTAGAACACAACCAGAACGTAAAGAACGCCTCCCAACTTTATTCTTCTCTATTTTTCTCTTAGATTAATGAATTGTAACTAAATGATTTTTCTTAATTTAATTCATATTTTTTAGTATTGAATATTTTTCTGCACTTATTTTCATAATTGTTATGTTTAATTGTTAGGAGGCCTACTAGTTTATTATTCATTGCAATCTATTGCTAAGTTAAATATCAAATTCGTAATTGTTTGATTTCTTAAACTTGTGAAGCACTAGGATTTGATGATTTTCTACGATAGAGTTTATTAAATATTAAGAAGAATGTTTAAATAGATTGAATGCAGCCGCTGGTGTTTGTGTTATCTCGTTCATCGATTTCTCTATTTTGTAAAACTGTTATTAAATTGAATCTTGAGTGCTGGTATGAGGTTATTTAATAATTAAGGTTAATTAAAACGTTGGTTTCTAACTAGCTAAAAATAAGGAGAAATAAGAAAATAATTTTGACGGTGAATATTCAAAATATGAATTGAATTATCCTTGCATCTATGATTAATTGTGGATTTCCAAAGGTGGATATTAACTTAGACCAATGTTAGTCTTTTGATTGTTTTCGTTAATTTAATTTTCATTGTTATTTATTGCATTACTTATAATTATTTGTATACAAAAACCCTCAATCATTATACGAAGTATAAAATACCGAATTACACACTTTTTGTGAGATTGACCCTTACTTTCACTACTACATTAGTTTTAGAGGTTAAGGTATTACTTTTGGGTGTCTGTGACCGCACACCAATGCACAAGTGGTAGATGGACGTAACAGACTGTAAATCCTTCCACGCCAGTCCTCCTAGTACCCATGGTAGGCTGGCCGATTGTCCACTACCAAATACTCCATGAAATGATAAGCAGTTAGTTGTGGCATTCCAAACTCCACTGTTAGAGTGATTTTTTTCACTTTGTATGATGATGTTGCAAGTAAAGACGTACAAGGGTGAGCTCATAGGGGTTAGTTCGTGGTCCACTTCCATTTTATTGAAGGTCGCTCGAAATGTGTTGTTGATCTAACTCCCATTATCCATAGCATTCCTTTAAGGTTGTTTTATACCACAACGACCGTCACTATCGAGGCATCACAATGTGGGTAGTGCAGTCCGATCCCATCATCTTGTGTGAAAGTGATGGGTTGTACTCCTCATCCAGTTGAGAGTTGACTATCGTTGACTATGAAGCTTGTCATTTAGGGATCTTTGGCCTCCCTTGCTTAACTCATTTGCATATTTTCGATTTTCTCCCGACATATGGGCCTTCAAAAATTGTGTTATTTCTTAAATGGGCTCATAGTCAATGTAAGCTGGAAATCTTCTTCTTTGCTTTTGGCCTTCCCTAGGCTTATCCTTATTACTTTCTAGCCTTCTAGGAGCATCATTTTGAAAGGTACGCCTGGCCCTCAACTCTCCTATGTTGTCGATACTGCCTATGAGGAGGTACATTTCCTCGCGGGCATCTATTCCTTCATTGATTATCAGGTTGCGGGTATAAGGTGGAATTAGGTATCCTCCTTAACTTTGCATATTCTTAAGAAACTTTTGCATGGAAATATTATGTTGGGTGATATCCTTCATGTTTGCAACCATGGTGGCCATCTCCTTGGTGAGTCTGACAGCTATTCTGGATCAGCCTTTAGATCTACCTCGTCACTGCTGCTGATGTAATCAATGGCTATCTATAGGAGTAGTATGCAAGGGTTTCCCTTCTTCAAGTTATTCTCTAGCCATCCGAGGCTCCGACTCTTCATTTTCAAAACTCATGTTAATATCTTTCCTTCAAAGACAACTTTATTAAGGGTCTTCTCTTAGCAAATAATATTCCTTTTTAAGGAACAACCTGGACTTTTACAAGTGGGTTCTTTAGGGTTTTTAGTTGTTCTTTCTTTAAGAATAGCCTATTGACACGCCCTACCCCAGATAATGCTAGTAGACCCAGAGTGTGACGTGCGCCAATGATAGATACCAACTAAAAGTGAGACCCACCATCAAGGCTACTACAATATGAACCTTATAAATCATTTTAATAGAAATTTCGGCATTATCTCCCCTGTATATTGGACCAACCAACCTGTAAACAATGTTATGCAATCCCAACTATAATAGCATATCAATACTAACTCATGATTATATATCACGGTACAGAGATAAGCCGAATTCTCAACTTTTACTGTGAAAATACATCAACTATACATATGGATACAAAATACATAGTGAGCCCATCTACTATCTACAGATGATGTGAACTGACATCCAAAAATGAACATGTGTCACAAAACACGACTACATGCTCTAGAAAATTAGTCATACTAGTCGCCGGTGGTTCTGACTCCAAATCGAGGCTCAACTCCACAAGATGCCCAAAAACTCAACTGCTACCTGATAAGGAAATAATGGGAAAAATATGAGTTGATAACTCAGTGAGTGGAGAAGTTAAAAAATAATCATACCTTTTCGTTTACACATTTTATCAACCTCAAGTTTACATAATTTAACAATCCACAACATAACAACATATAATAATAATAATAATAATAATAATAATAATAATAATAATAATAATAAAGGTGAGATATCTCATAACGCTAAAAAATGTCATCTCATAATCATGATATAATCATCCACTCAAATCCATATCATCATCTCATCTCATCACATGTAATCAACAAAAAATGTACCCTCTGATTGAAATCAATAATCCGCCCCTCGGGCTAATTACTTTCGTCACGGCCCGTAGGCCCCTCCGTGATCGAAAATGGGTCTCAAAGACCTCTTATAATCAATACTAGAACACGCACAATGCCACTCAGTGAACTATAGGTACACGATCAGACCCCTTCATCCACGGTCAATACCCCTCAATGTAGTATAGAACACGGTCGAGGCTACTTCGTGAACTAGAATAAGGATATAATCATGGGTACTTTTCTGGTTGATTTCAATATCACGTGTGTCACATTTCAAATCACAAATAATCCATACACAATCTTTCAAATCCATACAAACCATAATGAAGGTATTTCCAAGTCAATCATGTAATTGTACAATTAATTCACTTACCTGCACAAAATTGAGAGTAATATAATTAATTAGCAATACTTGGAAAATACTTTAGTTTTTCCACTCACAAACTATTTACTGGACGATTTGTTTGGTTGGTATGCTGTCTCGATCTCTGCGCTACCTCCTGATAGAATAATAAATTTATTTGGGTCAAAACTTAATTCACAACCTTAATAAGAATAATAAGATAACAATTTCACTTCCCCTTGCCAATTCACCTACCAATTACCAAATATATTAAATTCATTATTCACCACATGTATAACCCCCATATATACTTTAATTCAATACTTAAACTTTAATATTTATCATTTAGTCTCATTAAACTTGAAAAATTTCAGAAAAATCAAGTTTTGACAAAAACAGCACTAAAATTCCAAAATTTAGAAATCTGTCACCTGTTTTACTATGCTGAAAATTACTGCAAACTATTGACAGAAATAACACTTTCTGAAAATTATTTTCAAAAATAGCATTTGCTCATGATTTTGTCCGAAAATTGCAAAAAAAAAAAAAATGGAAAATTCCAACCTCAAATCCCTAATTTAAGTATTTAACATTATATACTCAAAAGAAAATCAAAGAACATGTATGTATTTGACAAACCCATTTCCAAATCTCTACTTTCCTAAACTAAGATCTTCAATTACACACTTTTTTTGTTATACTCCTACTTAAAACCTCAAATAAACATCAATAACTTCTCATTCTTGGCTCAATTTCGAATTTAGGAAAAATTTCTAAAAACCCTAAAATCTAAAATCATTATGAAATAAATAAAATTTAGGCTTACCTCTATGAATTGAGAACGAAATTGAAGATGATAGCCTATCTCTTTTTTTCCTTTCCTTTCCCTTTTTCCCTCTTTTTTTTCCTTTCCTTTCCCTTTTTTTTTCTCTCTTGCCCGGTTCTGCCTCTGTTCGCACAGTGCCTTAGTCCCAAAGAAAGAGAATGGACAAGAAAAAGTCAAAAGAATTGATAACTATTGCCAAATTGCAAGGTTAAGTCCCCACTTTCCATACTAAACCATACTTAGTCCTTTTATTGCTAATAATAGAACCTAACTCCCCAGATTTTTTTCCCATATATTATCTCTAGTCCTTCAAATTTTAGTAATTACCAACTAGACCCAAACATGAAATATTTTATTCAATGTAATTCTAATTTGACATTAACTTTGACTATGAAAGGGATGAGGTGTAACACCTATTTTCTTCAAAAGTGAGAAACTTACCCCAAAATATATCCCTTTATTAGCTTTTTCCACATTTCCTTAGTGGTTGAATGTGTGGTTTCCCACATATGACGCCAATATGCTGACCTCGTTTTTCGTAAGGGTGATATGGACAACATATGCCTAGTTCATGCAAACAAAATCCAACGCGTTTTGACTGGATACTTGGATGGAGAAGGTTGCTATTTATGAACGTGGGAGATGCATTATAACGCAAGACAATAGTGTTCAAACACCGTCGTATGAATAAAGATGATTGCATATTAATAAAAAACCACAAACAACTCAACTACAGTAAGATAATTTAAACTCAAGCAAACAAGTGTGAAACAAGTGAGAGAGAAGATCGAGTGTGTCTTAAGTGTATATAGTTGTATTAGATTCAAATGTTACAAGAGTTGCTATTTATAGAGTTCTGGTCGAAGTGATAACAAGTGGATAACAACCACATGACCTCATTTCCCAGGTCGAAGTCTCATATCACAAACTGCTATGCATTTAATACATTGAAAATGAGTCAGCCACCCTACATCCTAGGTTGACAATCCTGACATTTATTATTATAAATATTACATCAATCATTTTTAGAGATTGTCTGCAAATCCTCTAAGAGCCAATGAGGGTTTCGGCCAAAAAGAGCTTCGAAGTAGAGGCCTTCATCATGGAGAGCTTCAGGATGTGGAGCTTCAACTCTTTTTTTCTTTGACTTCTTTACTTTAACCAATTGGGGTCAACTTTGATTTATATCTCCATATGGACAATCACGTGATCTTAACTTGGAGCCTCGATGGCGAGGCATAACAATCTCTGCAATTGACTCAACTATGGTGAAAAATTCGTCATTTTCTATCAACTCATAGTGCTTCTTTGTAATGATTGCAACTCTTATGGAATTTCTAAAATAATTAGTATGCATAGGAAGATTCTTGCATTCTTGGTAGTCCATTGCAAGACTAACTGGCCCGAATTTCACCAAACAAGTTCAGAGATAGGCAGTTGTAACTAAGGATGGCAACGGGGCGGGTATGAGTCGGGTGGGTCATTCCCACCCCCGTCTGATCGAGTATTTTTGTTACCTTACCTCATTCTCATACCCAGTTAAAGCTGGACGGGGTGGAATCGGGGCAGGGCGGGCCAAGTCACTTGCCTCATTTATCGTCCCATTTATTTTTTATTTTATTTTTTATGTATTTAGTTAGTAATATTATTACTTTTTTACTAATTTGGTAAAAGCAACTTATGTTTTCTTTAAATACAATGATAAATTTATTATTTTTGTTCGACAAAAACTTAAATTTGAAATTAGTTTTAAAAGGGGCGAGAACTATGTTTTCCGTACCCGCCCCATTTACCTGGTTCGGCGGATAATCCTCGTCCCATTCGGGGCGGGCCTTCACGGGTATCGGGTTGAACGAGTTTTTTTTGTCATCCCTAGTTGTAACCACAAAAGATGAAGTATGAACTAAACTTAGGTTTCGGGCTAAACGTGAATATTTGAGTTTTTGGATATCAACTTGGTGAAGAATATACGTAGCCCAAACCTTATTGGTGAGTAAATGCAAAGATAAAAATTGAAAAAGGAAGATTATTCAACTAATTCCACCATAAACCTCATATTCCAATGGGATCTTGAACGACGATCTATCGAAGAGTCGCAAAGATCTAGTTTCATTCAACTGTGAATCTCCATCGAGTTTGCTGATTGAAGCCCATGCCTTTGTAAGGCCTACAATTGAACTTGCATCACCTACAATATGATGGTTCGTAAAACTAATACACATGCATGATATGGAAACAAAGTTATATGTATTGCGAAAACCCCTCGAGGAATCTTGAATTCAGGCTCAAAAAACCATCAAACAAACACGACCCGACCTCGGCTCAATCCACACCCTTCCTTCACTTTGATTGCCTCAAGTTTTCACCGTCATGCGGTTTTCCTTTTCTACCCACAAAAGATCAATGGTACGACTACAATATCTCAAAGAGAGGAAGAATTAAATGAAAGAGCAAATGGTTGAGTCTTTCTCTCAATAAATCCAACTCAAACTTGGGCACTTCAAAATTACTGGTCGTTTTCAAGTCGAGCCAAGTCTATAGTGTCAATAATTTATCTGATAAATGTTTTATCATCATCGTCCAAATTTATTGGGTATTAAAATCCAACAAATATCCACCTTGATACCCAATCAACATCCAAGAAAATAAAACACAATTTATACTTACATAATCAAGATAACCAATAAAATTGGTATCACAGACCTTAACTCGTATCTCGAACCCAAAACACATATCATACTTGCTCTACGTACTCGCCAAGGCTAAGGTCAGAACCCTCAAACAGAATTAGGTAGTCACGGTATTCAGTCAAGAGCAAATAATCACGCGATAAAGATATAATATATGATAATATACATATCTTTTCAAAGAGTCCACAAAGAACAATAGACTAACTCCAAGTTAATCAACCAAATGGCCAAATACATATGTAACAAATGCATAAATGATCACACGAAAAGATTACTCACACCTTGAGAACACATACCTTCTTTTATCACCCACTATGTTCACAAAACATGTCTAACTTGTAAACCACAATAGATCCCAAGTCCACAGGATAATCATCTATCATTACCTCACTTCTATCAACCAATGTGGAAAATGGGTCTCCACCTCACATAAGTGATAGAAGTGTCACTCTCACACTCCAACGTTAGGGCTTCATAGATGAAGGATCTCAGACACTTAATCACACTTTCCACTCATGTTCCAAACATCACATTCTACATCCCCAGTATATACCACCAATGTACCGTTAGGCATCTATATTCTACATTACTAAAAGACATACTGCTCACTTACTGCAAAAGCATCTCAAACCCACTCTGACAAAATTCACACTTTTGATGACCACAAAGGTTAGAGCTTAATTTAAATCGACTCACGCACCACAAGGTTACTCCAACACCAATACTCAAAAAGGTTCGCAAAGAATTTATCCCACAAAAGGAAGAGTAAATGTGACACTCACAAGGAGAATAGAAGAAATAACTGGTTATTTCATTACACTCACAAAAGAAGCTCACAAAGAGAAAGAAGATAACCAGACATGACTGCCCCATATAATTTCACAAACCACACAGACTCACAAATATAAAGGAGAAAATGACTACCTCTTTTTCTTCTCACTACTACACTCTCTCACACCACTCATGGAGCAAAATGAGTATGCCGTAAATCTCTACTCACTATGCATGTAAACACATTTCACAAAGTAATTAGATTAATCTCAAATTCATGCAAATGCACATATTAAACTGAAAATGTTGTATAATCATGCAACAAAATCAAGCAATCACACACATGCAGAAATGATTACACACAAATCCACATGCAGTAATTAGGTTTACTCTCAATAAACCTCACTCAGGTCATAACTAGACTCAATGGAACATTCAAGTCACATCTCTCCTTATCTTTCCTATCAAAAACACAACAACCTGTAGAGAAAAGACTTGAATAATATTGTACTCGGCTTCTTCTTTGGGTAGTGGCAATTGAGGCAGTAAGATTATTGAAATTCTTGTTCGACTCAGCTATAATTAGAGGAACTGAGTCCTCGACCATGTAGCGCATCACGGGCTTTTCACTGCTTAATGGACACAATATGTTGCCTGCTAGTGGAATATAATGTTCGACAGTGAGGAAGAATGAATCTTTGAGATTTGGAACGATGGTTTCCAAGAAATAGACCTTGGAATAAGGGAATTCATAGAACACAAGACGCTGAATTGGATGGAAATACAACCATGGTAGGTCGAAGAATGTCAAAGGTAGTGTCAGCCAAGTGGAGGTTGGATTTCACAGTGTTCAAGTTGCGTTGCCATGGGAATGAAACCAAAATTGAAGTGCTATAGGAGGTAAGATTGGTATACGAATGAATGGGAGTGGTTGGTTGTTTACTTTGGAACTAATTCTAGTTCTAACAATAGGAAAAGTCACATTACCGTAATTAACAATACAAGGCTCTGACAAGTCATCAAGAATCTGATACTGGAAAGAAGCCAAGGATGAGCAGAAACTTTTAGAAAGGGTGGCTTCACCCATGGGCGAACCCAGGGGAGGGCCTAGTGGGGCACGTGCCCCACTAACTTTTGAGATTTTTTTTTTCTAAAAATAAAGTCATATTTGGTATTGATTGAAATATAAATTTTAATCTAAATAAAAGTTAACAATTAATTTTATTAACATATATCATGGAATCTTTAAATATATAACTTTTATCAAAATTTACTAAAAAATTGACTTTAATCTCCACCAAACAGGGACAAAATTACAATAAATTTGAAAGATAATTTTAAAAAATCTCCGACGATCGTACGCTAATCGATTTTACAAATTGTTTATATCATCTCAAAACTTATTTCGAGAACTATATTATGGACATATCGAATAGTCTAAACAGATATCGAAAATAGTTAAAAATACGTTAAACGTGAATTTTGAAGAAAGACGTCCAACTCGAATATTTTTTTAAAAAAATTCAATTATTTCATTAATATTTATTATTTTTATGATACAAATTTTTTAATGTAATTTTCATCATTTTATTAGGAAATTTTATATGGAATATGACAAAAAAATTTGAATTTTTTACATTCGAAAAAGTCATATTCTATGTAAATGGTCGGATGCAAAATTACATGAGTATGAGTTTTTTTGACGTAAATTTTCAATTGTATAATTTCCCCCAATTTTTTTCGAGTTTAATTGTGCCCCCCTAAGTTTCAAGTCCTGCGTCCGCCCCTGGCTTCACCCGTCTCATAAAATTTGTGTTCAAATATGGCTCCCGTGAATATGACGTGTATGGGTTTTCCAGAACGAAATGTTGAATTATACTAATTGTGAATAATAATTTTGCTATCACAAAACGACATTTTCTTGTTGCAACGCTACAAGGGTAGGTGGATCCCTTTCTTGAATTTGGAGATTGTCTTGGATCTGGAGCGAAACTAGAAAACTACACGCATGGGGAGTATAGAGTTACAGATTGTTCGGGATGACCACCCATTTGTTGGCTTATATATCTATTACCGGAGTACCTATCAAGACCTATCTTAATGGGTTGCCGAAAAGTTTCGTATTAGCTAGGAGACTCAATAGACTTCTAATTCAAACTCTGATGTCCTATACCACATGCTCAATTCCTGACCTATTGAGTTTAAGTCGTTAATTTTAAGTTATCCGCTCAAATCAATTGTCAAAATTGCGCAATTCATATATAATCAAATACAATTAATTATATTTCAAATAATAGGATTAGAGAACTCAATTCTTATCTATATATATATTCATACTAGTGATGGAGAATCAATGATTTGTACGACGAGATGAGAAGTGAGAACCAATGTTCGAGTTTTACATGGTCCGTTGTCATGATCATCAAATTAATGAATACCAAGAATTCATCAATTTGAGACTAACAAAAAATATCTAATGCTTAAGCTATTAGAAATTATAAATATGCAAAAGAGGTTAAAAAGTTCAAGAACAAATGAAAAACAGAATCAATCTCTTCAATTTCAACCAATCAACACCCTTAGGCCATTGGTGAAAATGGCTGCAAAAGCATCCATTTTTGTCTTGGGCAAAGATAAACCAACCTCCAAACCTCCCCCTAAATCCCTGGACTCGCACAGGGAAATAGCATTATCTCCATCAATAGACACAGCCTCCAGCTTTTTTAGCCTTCCCCAGCCATAATCAGTGCTATATAGGTTGAACTTCGGGGATCCAGATACTGAGAGCACTCGTTTCCCTACTAATTTTCTAGCACCCTCGAGCCAATTCTCTGGATCCTTCAATACTTCTTCTTTATTGTTCACCTTTACACGAATGACCTCTGCAATTGCCTCAGCTGCAATGAAATACCCTTCGTTTGCCATTAACTCCTGGTGCTTTATTTCTGCCAATCCGCCTCCAATGCAATTGCCGAAATAATTAGCAGGCACAGGAGGATCTATGCGCGCTCGCAAATCTGCAGCAATTGCAAAGCATTCGGGTGTATCTGCATTGACCTCCTCCCCAGTGGCAGGCCCGGATTTCACCAAACAAGTCCACACATAGGCAGTTGTAACAACAAAGGATGAAGGGTGAACTACACCTGGTTTTCGGGCCAAAAGTGAATCCTTGAGTTTCTGGATATCAGCTTGGGAGAGAACATATGTAGCCCGAACCTTATTCGTGGGTAAACGCAGAGATGAATGTTGAAAATTAACACTCTTCAATTGATTCCACCATATATCTCCTATTCTACGGGAATCTTTAATGACAGATCTATCAAAAAGTGGCAATAATTTGGTTTCATTCAACTGTGAATCTCCACTGAGTTTGTTGATCGATGCCCATGCTTTTATAAAGCCTATGACTGACCTTGCATCGCCTATACTATGATGGTTAGTAAAACCAATAGATAAGCCACGATTTTGAAACAAAGTTACCTGCAGTGACAAGACTGGGATTGTTTTGTACTCCGTTTCCTCTTTAGGTGGTGGCAATTGAGGGACAAAAGGATAGAACTGATCGGCATCTCGTGCAGGATTTGCGATAAGATTACTGAAATCGCCGTTGGACTCGGATATAGTTAGAGAAACCGAGTCCCCAAATAAGTAACGAAACACAGGCTTTCCAGTGCTTAAGGGATATAGTAGGTTGCCTGCTAGTGGGTAATAATGTTTGAGAGTAAGAGAAAGTGATTTTTTGAGATCTGGGATGATGGTTTCCAAGAAATGGATCTTGGAACAAGGGAATTCGTAGAACAAAAGACGCTGAATTGGATGAAAATACACCCATATCAGGTCAAAAAATGTCAAAGGTATTGTTATTTCAGATACCTCGCCTGGGGGAACTGTGATTCCACATTGTTCTAGCAAGGTTGTCATCGGGATGAAGCCACAATTCAAGTGGAATAGGAGGTATTGTGTAGGAGATGAGATTTGGGATATGAATGACTAATTGAGGCCTTAATTTATTTGCAGATGCATTCCCACAAAAAAAAAAAAAAAGTATTACATTCCTTTCAACTCATTGATTTCTTGATTAATTAAATCAAGCCTCTGACAAAGTCCTCAATGAAGAATCTTATATTGGAAAGAAGCCAAGGCTTAGTGGAAATTTTTGAAATAGTTGTGAATAGATACGATTAAGATGGCTTCACCCATACATCATAGGAGATAGTGTTCATATTTTAAACATCAGCCGGCACCTTGTTTCTTGAATATATTCTGGTTGCCAAGCCATGTGTTTTGGCATTCTGTCTCTTACTATTGGCCACATCGCACTTGATAGAATCAGATAAAAAAACATATTTAGCCCATCTCTCTCTCTCTACGGATTTTTTTTTTTCACACTCATTTTTAATCATACATTCACACAATAAAATATTTTGCATGAAAATTAAAAAAAAATTCCTACTTTTTCACCACACATTATCCAAAAGAATTACTCTTCCAAAAATTATTTTCTTCCAAAAACTCTTTAAAAAGGAAGACAAACAATTATTACTCATTGTATGTGTGCTATACATAAAAATTGTCGGAAACAATCGATTGTTCATACAGCGTACAATCGTTTTTTCTACCATCATTTATTGGTTAGCCTCGTTTCATGAGCTCGGCCAAACTTTCTCTGTGCCTTCGAGTTTAAAGCTAATCCTTGGGTATTAAGAATTTAGTTAGCATTTCCAATCCATTCTCATAGCGATTTTAAGAGTTTCATTATTCATCTTCAATAACTGACGTAGGCGTTCAACCAAAGCATCAATTTCTATGTATTTACGTTCAACCAAAGCATCAACTTCTATGTATTTATCAAATTCAGTCGTCTCTTTGGCAGTAACCTCTACCACCTATACTATAAGGAAAAAGTTAATACAAGAATCTTAAAAAATGAATTTTTCTCTTTATAATTCATCATCATACATTTTTCAATTAAATAATATTACATGTAAACTCAAAACATTTTCTTATTTTTAACCACATTTTTTAAAAATCACTATTTTAAAATACATATTTCCTAAAAATATATTTATAACGGTGTCCAAACAGGGGCCTAATAATTCAATTTCGGGTAATTAGCACATAACATGCTTACCTTTTATTATTATTGTGAAAAAGTCCTTGCCTTTATTTTTTTGGCATTTTCATTCTTATTTCCATATGTCATTGCGCAAAAATGTTATTTTCATCCATTTTTTCAATTAAAAGTTGTGAACTATTTAAATAAAACAAAAAGAGAAAGAAAGAACTAATTGTAACCATATTCCCAAATTTTTTTTTCAAAAAGTGTAAACGAGTCCCAAATAAATTATTGAAGGGATAATTAGCACATAACGTTCCTACATTCATTATTTTTGTGAAAAATGTCCATACCTTTCATTTTTTGACGTTTTCACCATTAATTATACATTCGATTGCGCAAATCATCATTTCTATCCATTTTCATCTAATTTCTCAATAAAAGTTGTAAAATAACGAATACACACTCGTCTTTAAATAAAAAAATAAAGATTTTTTTAATTTCTAATTTTTAATAATTTATTTGGGACACTTTTGCACTTAAAAAAAAAAAATTGGGACTATGATTAAACTAGCTTTCATTTATTTATTTATTTAAAGGGTGTATTCGTCGTTTTATAGCTTTTTATTGAGAAATTGGATGAAATAGATAAAAATGATGGTTTGCACAATCAAATGTGTAATTAAATGAGAAAATACAAAAAAAAATGAAATGTATGAACGTTTTCTCAATAGTAGTGAAATTTGAGGACATTATATGCTAATCACCTTTTTACTAATTTATTTGGGACTCGTTTACACTTTTTTTTTGGAAAAATTTGAGACTATAGTTGCAATTATTTCTTTATTTTTCTTTTTGTTTAATTAAATAAGAGGATAGTTTCTTCATTTCACAGCTTTTAATAGAGAAAGTGGATTAAAATAACTTTTTACACAATGAAATGTGAAAATACCATTAAATGAAATGTAAGCACATTTTCCATAATAATAAAAAGATAAGGACGTCATATGCTAATTACCCTTTCAATTTCCAATAGATTGTTGAAATTTCGACAAGTTGGATAGCACATTGACTGAAATACATTGCGCAACCTAAAATTTTGATCAAGTTTCTGTTTGTCTACCATTTTCTAAGAAAGTTTTTTAAAACTCATTTTCAAACACATATTCTCACAATAAAATATTTTTAACGTGAATTTAGAATTTTTTTTTCACTTTTTAATCACACATTCTCCAAACAAATTAATATTTCAAAATTCATGTTTCCTAAATTTTTTTAATGAGCATCAAACAAGTAGGGGCAAAATAGTGCAACCTGGTTAACTTGTTAAGCTATAAAAAAATTAAAAACAAAAACAATGAAAATTGAAAACAGGATAGGCAGTGTGGCAGTGTGTCTTTGACCGTCGACGTCGAGAGTCGAGACAAGTGGTGCAATAGCTGGATTAGAGGCTGGTCTGCTACCTGCTGGAGCTTCGAGCCTTCCTCCGTGTCTGCCAGTCTGCATTCTTACATGTATTAGATCAAAAATCTTATCTTTCTATTTCTATTTGCCTATTTCCTATTAGCTACTTGGCTTGCTAGTGCTTGTGTTGTTGGCTGTTGCCTGTTGTCACTGTAGTGCTGCGTGTATTTGTGTATTGTGATTTGAAAATTTAGGGTTTAGCCTTTTAGGAAATTAGGGATAAGTGAAAAAAAAAATTTAATGGTGAAAATACTCATAATTTTGAATTGATTTGTATATTGTGAATTGTGATTTGGAAATTTAGGATTTTAGGAAATTAGGGATAAGTGAAAAAGAAAATTAATGGCGAAGATATTTGAGAATGAGCCAATATTGTAACATTTTCAAAATATGAGATCTCGAAGAATGCAGTTGTCTAAGTTTACAGTTACAGTTGTATTTTTATTTTATTTTTTAGTATTTTGGGTTATATTGAAATATATTTTCATATGTATATACTTTTTACCTCTTAAAGCATTTATATATGTATCGAATTATATTTTCGACTATTACGATCGTTGATTGTCAATGGTCATCGATCAATGGTCATCAATCACCGGTAACAATCCTTGCCCTGAAGTTTACTGCTAACGAAATTTATAAAATTGCTCGTGTTGGTTCATCCAAGGGTTATTTTTCCAAACATGCCACCTTGCATCTAATCTATTCCTAAATTATATATTTAACTTTATGGTCAAAGAGATTAAAATTATCATGTCTCATAACCCTAGAAAGGAACAGATGACGAAAATGTAATTATCTTTAATAATGTATTTTCTTCTAGAATTTAGATAAGTGTACGTGTCCCAATTTCAAAGTTAAATATGATCATATCATTTATTAACCTCGTTTATATGTCGTGAATTAGGTTAATCGATAATTAGTACTGTTCTAGAACAGTTGGTAATCATATAAAAGGTAAACCATGTAAAGCAAGCAAGCTGAGGGTAAAAGGACGTTGGCTTTAGATAATATTAAATTTTTTGACTAATTGAAAATCATTCTCGTTAGCTGAATGTGGATGAAGCAATTACCTGATTCAACGACTTTGAAATGGATAGACTTCTATTGTAGAAAAAAACAACGTATTTCTTGCTTATATGAATGAAAGAAAGCAATGGAAGTATTAAGTTATTTTTAAGTAAACTATCATTGAAACTTGTACATTTATCTTATTTTTTTCTTGACTTTAACAAGTCCCTTGTATGCACGTTAGATTTTTTTTTTTTTTTTTTAATAATGTTATAAACAACAAAGAAAATACCGGATAATTCCGATATCAATTTGTTGTTATAATAAGAGAGAAAATAATATAACACAATATGAAATAATTGATTACAAACTCTATAACAAAATTATTAGCAGAGAAATTAAATTTTCACTAAAAAGTCATACATGCGCATAGGTTTTATAAATTGGTACAATTGTAACATTTGAACATAATCTTTTACTTGGCTCTAACTAAATAGTTAAAAACATAAATGTATTTAAGTAAACTTTAATTTTAAGTTTATCCAAACATGCGGATCTATAATCGTAATTGCGACTTATGAAGTGTCCAATCTGACAATTATTGAGAAAGCTTCCAATCTTAGTCGAATGTTATTGGAGCCTAACATTCAATTTTGGGAACTGCAGTTCTTGACGTTTCAAACTCATCTGATGTAGAAAGATGGCTGAATAGATTAAAAAAGAATGGATCAAAAAGGGAAAAATGTAAGAGCATACGTGTAGCGTCCGAGCTCTGGTTTTGGCCCATAACATCATTCCAAAAAGAGTTCGTTTAGGAGTAAAAAATTGCTTTTAAAGTTGAAGTGCTGTTTTTGTTATTTAATTTATTTCGAATTCTTTGCAATTTTAGTTTGTTTAAACTAGATTTTCATGTAAACCCTTATAAGTAAAGGGTCAATTCATCATTTTTGATTATTTTACATTAATAAAATCTTGTGAATTTATTTCTTCATAGTTTGGTAAATTCAAAAAACTGTGTTTTTAGAATTTTTGTTTGAAATTATTGTTTAGCGATGTGTCATTATTGCATCCCAACTTCATATCGATGGAATCCGTCCAG
Organism: Fraxinus excelsior; assembly: GCA_019097785.1. Lineage (NCBI taxonomy): Eukaryota > Viridiplantae > Streptophyta > Magnoliopsida > Lamiales > Oleaceae > Fraxinus > Fraxinus excelsior. The sequence goes on along the minus strand of CM032625.1, from coordinate 45,988,394 downwards.
ATTAATGGGTGTGAAATTCACATGTGCCAAGTGCCTTGTTCAAGGGCAAAAAGGATTTAGGAAAGTTTTCTAGATAGTGGAGGGGGGATTAGCCTTGAAAAAGTGGGACTTGTGCATGGCACATGTGAATTCAACCTCTATTTGGACAGATTCCATCCAGAAGGGCATGTTCTGCAACGGGATGGAGGTTTCAGGATTTGATTGTTGGACCTTGATCACATTTCATAATAGTTAGGGACCTCTGCTGCAATTTTTCCGAAAAGTTTTGGTTTTTTCTCGTCAACAGAAGCAAGCTATGAAACAACGAAAAATAATTTCCTTTATTGGTTGAGGATGTAACAACCGTACCACCTAATTTATTTTTCTTTTCAAGACTTTTTGGAAATGTCAAAACCCTCAGTTAGCTACCATTTGTCACTAAAACTGAATCAATGTCTCTTAGCTTATCAATTCAACTTGAGAGTTGATCATGAAATTTTAGAATTATCGTTTTTGTTAGAATATATTTTACTCTCGAGTTCTTCGACGCTAGTCTATTCGAAATACCAAATACTCTGTGAAAATATATCAATCGTATGAACACAATAGTAATATAAATATATATTCCACAAATTCATTAAAATTTTGTGGTGTTACCTATTTTATTTTAAACTTCTTGTAATTGTCTTAACATTGTACTGATGCACACAATGGAGACATTGACATAGGCTGAGGGGGGCGGCGCCAAATCCTATTGACTTCAACCTATTCAAAACACATTTCCTTCTCATCTATAAAAGGCATTCCTTGTGCTCTTTTGGACATAAAAGTTTCACTTTTTATTGCAAAAGTTCGCAAACCCTTTTCTAATTTCTTGTTTTCTACACTACAAAATCATCAATGGGAAGAGCACCATGTTGTGATAAACATGGCTTTAAGAAGGGTCCATGGAGTCCAGAGGAAGACATGAAGCTCACTCATTACATTCAAATGCATGGTCCAGGAAACTGGCGATCTCTTCCAAAGAATGCTGGTACGTATTTTTATGTTGTCTTGATTTATAGATTTCTTGGTAACAAGTAGGTTTACTTAATAGTTTTGTATTATTGGAGAGTTCTATTGTCCATTTCTATCGAGTATGTATCAGAAAATAGAGTCGAAAATCTTAAATTTCTATTGTTTCCTGTCTTAGGTGGTCTACAATTGCAACTAAGTTACCTGGAAGAACTGATAATGAAATCAAGAATTACTGGAATACTCATACGAAAACGATTTCTTCGTATGCGGATTGATCCCGTGACTCATGCTCCGCGCCTTGATCTTTTCGACTTATCCTCGTTAGTTCTCAACTCCTCTGATCAGTTTAATCTATCGAACCTACTCCGTCTTCGAACACTTCTGAATCCAGAAGCTCTAAGACTTGCTGCAAATATTCTAGCATCAAACTACGAAACCCCTCAACTCTTATTACAAAAACTTCATGAAAACCAATTATTGAATGCTCAGCTGCAAAACCAGACCCCAACTTTCCAATCTTATCAGTTGGGAAACGCGTTTGATAAACAGATCCTTCCTTGCAATCAATCCAATCTTCCCAATTCTTCACTGGACCAAACAGATCTCATGCAAAGCGTGCAAGAGAGTTTCCATTCAGCTTCTGAGCAAATCGGTACAGATTTGTTGGAAAACTTGAGTTTCAATTCAGTTCCATCGACGCCTCTATCAAGCCCAGCTCCTTTAAATTCAGCCTCATCAACATATATTCATGGAAGCACCAAAGATGAAAACTGCAGTGACTTTTTAAAGTTTGAAATTCCAGAGGGTTTAGATACAGGGGCGAATCCAGGATTTGGACCCAGCACGGGCGGAGACCGTTGACTTGTAACCATTTACCGATGACCGTAGACAATCAACGATCATAATAGACGAAAATATAATTCGATACATATATAAATGCACTAAATCGTAAAAAGTATATACATATGAAAATATATTTCAATACAACCCAAAATACTAAAATAAAATACAACCCTACTCTGTAACCGTAAAAGGAATACAAAAACACAAATATACAGTCCAGGGGCTGCACCCATCACTTAAATTCTCATTTATCATAAATTCATAATTCATTAATAACAAATAACAAATTAACAAAAATTGAAAAAAAGGAATACAAAAACACAAATATACAGTCCAGGGGCTGCACCCATCACTTATAATTCATTAATAACAAATAACAAATTAACAAAAATTGAAAAAAATGAATACAAAAACACAAATATACAGTCCAGGGGTCGCACCCATCACTTAAATTCACATTTATCATAAATTCATAATTCATTAATGATTAATAGCAAATAATAAATTAACATAAACTGAAAAAAAATACAAAAACACAAATATACAGTCCAGGGGCTGCACCCATCACTGAAATTAACATTTATCATAAATTCATAAATAATAATAGCAATTAGCAAATAACAAATTAACAAAAACAGGAAAAAAAAATGAATACCTGATAAATTGTCGGCCCAGCCCAAAATGCAAAAACTGCAGGCTCCAGAGTCCAGCAGCACAGTCCAAAAATTGCAGCCCACCCAGCAGCCTCCAGAGTCCAGGAAGCCCAAAAACTCACAGCTGACAGCCCACACCGCCACACGCACAGCCTGTCTTCTCCAGCGGTCCAGTCCACACTCCACAGACCACAGTCCACACTCCATAGGCCACAGCTTCCCCTTCCCAGTGCCCAGACACAAGTCACACAACCAGGCACCAGCCACTGCCACCACAGGTCAGTCCGGCGTCCACAAAGGCCAAAGCTCTACCTCTACGCCTCTACCGCACTCTCCAGCCACCAGACCAACCCACCACAGCCCACAAGTTCGTCCACAGCAGTCGGCGAGCCTGCTCCTCAAATTAAATTCGCCCAAAACTTTTTCGCCAACAAATCGCGACTGACCTAAGAAGAAATGAGAGATGAATTGAAATTGGATTAATTGCCTAATTGGAGTCAATTTGGACCAATTTATCTAGCCAGACTACAAGACCTTAACCGAAGGTGGATTGGGCTAAACATTGGGCCTTTTTTTTAAAAAAAATGAGGCCCAAATTTTTTTAAACCTCAGCCCAACAGCAGGAAGCCCTTTTCTCCCCTGTTTCTTCAGTTCATCTTCAGTCTTCTTCCCGGCTTGTGGTCTTCTTCTTCCCGGCGGTGTCTGAAGTTTCCGGCGGCCCAGCACGGGCGGCCGCGGGGGCTGGCCAGGTGCTGGGTCCGCCACTGTTTAGATATTGATGACTTCATGTAAATAATTTTTCTTTCGTTTCAGTTAGGACCCCAAGAGAATGGATCCATCTTATTTGGTTGTGGCCTCGCCATTTAGATTTCAGGTTTATATGGTTTTTCATGTTAGCAGGACACATTTACATATTACAAATTTTTATTATTTGCTTGCGTATAGTTTGTGATCCTATTTCCCCAAAACTTCGTTGTAGCTGCCATTGCTTTTGTATAGTGCTTCAACAACCTCATCCAATTAGTAGTATCTCTCGGTTATTATTCCACTTTTTGGAACATACAAATAAAGCAATCTTAAGATCTCTATGCCTTTCACCAATGGAGTTTGACTGGACCACTAATCTTTTGAAATATTTCATCATAATTTGCTAGATTTTGGGTCAGTTTGGTAAATCTATTTAAAATTTTTTTTTTTATTTTTTTTTTTCAAGTCAACAAAAGAATCAATTTTAAAAGAACTATTTCATTAAATACATTTATTTGGAATAATTTTAGTCGCACATCGAACTTGAAGTTTGGTCCATAATTCTGCAGCTATTTTAGTATCACCAATGGTTCTCATGATATTTCAGAGAAATGCAAGAAAATATTACTCCATACAATTTTTTTCAAGTTCAGTTCTATTGGTGGAATTAATGTCAGAAGGCCAATAATTATCTAAAGCTGTAACACATTTTTGTTGCATCAACATAGCCTTTAATTTGTGTCCCCACATATTAATATCCCTTCCCATCAAACATATTCAATTCAAATTTAGCAGTTGTTGCTTTAAAGAAGACAAAAGATCGAGTCAGACTTATCTTTGTCAAAGTTGTGAACAAATCGAGCAAGTTACTGAACACCAAGAACATAGCAAACCACACCCAACCCTAGTCGGAATATTGCAACATGATGAACAATATTTCCTCTATTGATTTCATGAAGAATCAAACCAAAAACATTACATGAGTAAAAAATTTGAGTATCCCAAATGAGATTTGAGAGAGATGAAGAAACCCTAAAGTGAAGAGTTGTTTTTCCTCAAAACCAAAACCGCCAGAATGGTACCAAATGAATGAATCAAAAGCCAAATGAAGCATGTTAATTCACAGGAGAGTCCAGAACTAGATCAAACAGCCGGTCATCAGCCATGTGTCATCATGGATTAAGCTATTTGTACACCTCTCTTAGCAGCACTCTTGACACATATGAAAGTGTTATAATGGTTGGATTAAATGTGTAGATGTGAAATGTGATGTGAGTGAAAGTGTCCTTACGTGTTACATCCTACTCATTTATAGTCAAATTCAAGAAATTATTTAGACAAAGTCAAGTAATTCAACTTGCCAAAGCCAAAGCCAAATAAGGATTAAGTCGAATGGATGATTTTCATGGGTTCCAGTTGGTAATTGATAATACTTGAAGGGCTAGAAATGTATATAAAGGAATTTAGGGATTTAGTTGATATTATTGGAAATGAAGGTACTAAAGGTGATATTGTAAGAAGATTTGGGACTTTACATCCAATTTTACAATAGTTATCCATTTAACTTCAAACATATCCACTCATTTTTCTCATTTCTGTGGGAGAACAAACAAAGAGAGCAGGGAACGAAAACATAGAAGAAGAAAGAAAGAAAGAAAGGAAAATAGGAAGAGAAAAAGAGGTAGGTTCCAATTTTACAAGGTTAGGTTCTCAATTTCTTAAATTCTTCCTTTAATTTAGAAAGGTAAATATAAGAATGTGAAATTTTTTTTTTTGGTTTATGGATTTTTTTTTTTTTTTAAAATTGAAGTTAGCAAGAATGAGGAGTTATAGATGTGTATTCAAGGTTTTAAATAAAAGTATAGTAAAGAAATGTTTAATTGGAAATTGGAGTTGAAGAAAGTGGAACTTTAAAATGAGTTTGTGAGATAAATACTTAGGGCCTGTTTGTTCTTGATTCTCCAATTTTACAGTAAATCAATTCTCATTTTCAACCACACATTCTTTAATAAAATAATATTTTTCATCACATCAATAATTTTTTCTTCTTTTTCAACTACACATTTCCCATCATATCACTATTCAAAATCAATTCTTCCTCCAAAAAATCCCTACCAAACAAGCTCTTATTCTTTGATTTTCTTGTGATTATATGATGCTAAATACTTAAATTAATGATTTGAGATTGTAATTCATCATTTTTAAAGCAATTTTCGGACAAAATTATATAAAGATGCTATTTTTGAAATTATTCCCCGAAAGTGCTATGTCAATGGTTTCGATGTTGTTTTCAATATACAGAAACAGGTGCCATAATTTAATACTCAGGAATTTTAGTGCTAATTTTGTCAAAACTTTGATTTTCATATTTAAATGTTTGAATGAAGGAATATGATAAATATTGAAGTTTAGGTACTAGATTAATATATGTATAAGGGTTGTATATGTATAAGGTAGTGATTTTATGAAAGTATAGTGATTTAATGGATTTGATCATGTAGTGATATGTTGGTAAATAATTATAGAGAGGAAAAGTTAGAGAAATAGAGACGCAAAAATAAACATAGAAGTTGAGGAATTACGTGGTAGATTAACATTAGTTTACTTATCAAATTTTAATTTGAGTTGTTATATCGTTATTTCAGTTATTGACGCGAAAGTTTGGAAATACTCGTCAATTTAACCAGATTGTTATCCATATATCTGAGTAGAAAAACTTAAATATTTTTCAAGTATTGATATATATATGGAATTTTTAAAGATTTTATATAGATTAATTGTGAATTGGAATGTGAGACATATGTTATATTGAAATCGACCAAAAAAGTACTCGTGATTATATACTTATTCTAATTCACTAAAGGGTCTTGGCCGTATTCTATACTATACTGAAGAGTCTTGACTGCGGATTAATGAGTCTTGACCGTGTACATATAGTTCACTGAGGGGTCTTGACCGTGTCCTAGTATTGATTATGAGATGTCTTTGAGACCCAATTCCGTTCACTAAGAGGGCCTAAGGCTCGTGTCGAGAGTTCTTAGCCCAAGGGGTAGTCTACGCTCGTATGAGCAGATTACAAATTTTAGTCATTTTTGATAGATTTCTCGATACATTTGATATGACGAAATGATGATATAAATTTCAGTTGATGATTCTATCATGATTATGAGATGGTATTTTCTAGTATTTTGAGAATGATTCGTGTCTTGATTATTAATATCTAATGTTATATTGTGAACGGTTAAATAATACGAATTCGATTTTCGATAAATATGTATAAACAAGAAAGTATAACTATTTTCAAATTTTCCACTCATTGAGCTATCAATTCATATATTTTCTTATTATTTCTCCTTACAGGTAGCAATTAGTTCTTTATAGGTGGAGGAGTCTGTTGATTTCAAAAGTGATAGCCAACCTTTTGCCTCCGATATGGATAAAACAAGGTCCAAGAACAAGAATCTTTCTATTTTGAGATGTTCACATGCTATTCTCGCAAAGTAAAAACTACTCAAAATGAAAACTCACAAGCCAAAAAGCTTCCACCCCCCATTTACTCTGAATAATCATAACCATCTATCTTGCCACTGGAAAAGGGATTGAATTTTCAAAACGACATATTGAGTGATATGATATATTTGATAAAACACGAAGTAATTATTTTGGGCCCATTGCATTATATTTTTCATAAGCATTTGATTTTGGTATATTTAGTAGTAATTCATAGTCAGCTTTGGTAGTGGGTTTGGTATTTAGTCAGCATTTATCATCGACACATTTCACGTTTTGGGTCCACTAGGGTGAACCAAGGCGAGTCGTGTCATTATGCCTCATTAAATTATAATTCATTTTTCTCTTTCTACTTATTAATCACACATTTTTTAATAAAATAATATTACACGTAAATCCAAGAAATTTTCCTTCTTTTTTAACCATACATTCTCCTAAAAATTGTTATTTCTCTCATTATAATGTTGAATACATAAAATCCATCAAAAGCAAAAAATACTGAAAGGTAGACAAACTCATCTTGAGTATGCAGCCACAAGAGGGACCATCTATTTATATGTATTGGTTGATTGAGAAGACTGCATTTTACTTTATGTTCATTTACTTCTTCTCAACCATCTTTGTATTTTGTTAGATGTCACCTTCAACAGATTTAATTGTACCAGGAACAACCCTATATAATACAGAAACAAATTAAATACTTCTACTTTTTGTACATTTATTTCTTTACCACATTTGCAATTAGTTATATGTCACATTGGACATAAATGTATTGCACTAGACACGATCCTATTTAGTACAAAAATAAATACATAGCACCTAAGCTGAGCTTTTTTGTTCCAAAAAAAAATTATTTGGCATGATGCCTGCTATCGTCATTTATTTTCCATTTCGGTTTCTATATAAACTAGCTTTAAGTTCCACTGCTCATCGTCATAAGAACTGATTCTCATTACAAAGCCATGCAGAGGGCTTCTTCGCTAAGGGAAGGACACGTATCTTTACTGCTGAACACCTCTCACTAGAAACAAATGAAAATGTTGTGTCATCTGCATGTCCATGCCACCATTCTTCTATTATTTCAACAGTTAAACATATTAAGGACGTGTCTGATTAGAATTTCATATTATTCTAACAATCACCCCATCTACAGCAACCATCTTGCCATGGCACCATATGCCTCTTCTTCTATAATCAGAACTGGTTTCGCATTTTCCAATGATAATCAAGAAAACGGTAACGATTACAGAAAAGGTGTTAAGTTTCTTATTGATAATGAACCTGACATGAAGAAGCTGCCTTCAGAATTTGCTCTTCCATTATTGAGAAATCCATTATCTGTTGTTCATGCTGAAATACCTGTCATAGACTTGAGTGGACTTGATGGACCTGTTCAAAGTCGACTTTCAACTATTAGAGACATCAGCTCTGCTTGTGCTGACTGGGGATTCTTCAGGGTGAGTAATGAATAAGTTTCCAATTTTTGGTTGGTCAAAATTGGAAATAGTGTTAAACAATTTCATTAGCTAACTTGAGGTTGTATTTAGAATGATTATAGTCTAATTAAATTTATTATTAATTTTTTATGTTCATATATAATTCTGCAGCTTTGAGAGGAAAATATTGCACACCCTCCATTTCATATATTTGGGAAAACTTGATTTGATCTTTATGCACACTACTAATTATGATTATTGCTTATTTCAAAATTCAATAGATCATCAATCATGGGATTCGGACGTCTCTAATGGTTGAAATGCTTAAAGTTGTAGAGGAATTCTTTGATCTGAGTTGGGAACAGAAAATGAAATATGCTTCTGACAATGTAATGAGTCCCATAAGATATGGAACGAGCTTGAATACATCAATGAAGCATCACCTTCACTGGAGGGACTATTTCAGACATTATGGTCATCCATGTCACAAAACCTTCCACCTCTGGCCAGATAATCCCCCTGTCTACAGGTGACACAAATCAGTATATATATCCTTTTTTCAAATTTGTATGTATAAATTGATCCATGTCAACCACTATTAATCAAATTTGAAAAAGGGTATACGATCCTTGTCGGATCAATACTTTACAGTAATTAAAGGGAAATATTGCCTATAATCAAGAATATGTGATTGTTCTAATGATAAATTCATATGAAATAAGTTTGCCCTTTACAATTTTCGTTTTTATACTTGATTCAAATAATTTCTTTTGATTCCTATTGAAGCAAAGTTTTTTCACGGAAAACATTTTTAAATTTTAGCACCATGTATCAGTTGTTCTAAATGTTGATTTTTAAAGTTAATATTCCTAGCAAAAGATATTGTGCTCCAAACTTGGTTTTAGAATTGCAACCCTCGGACTGATCATGAACTGAATTCGATGTGAAGGGATGTAGCAAAAGAATACTTGGAGCAGATTTGGCAGTTGGCCATGAAGATAGCAAGTGCAATATCTGAAGGTTTAGGGCTGGATCATGACTACATAGAAAAATCACTTGGTGAAGGGTTTCAAGTTCAAGCTGCTAATTATTATCCACCATGCCCAGAGCCAGAGAAGACATTAGGACTTGCAGGTCATTCAGATCATGGTGGACTCACAATTTTGATGCAAAATCATGATGTTGATGGGTTGCAAATCAAACACAATGAAACATGGACAGCTGTTCAACATGTCCCAGGCACTTTTCTTGTCAATGTTGGAGATTATTTGGAGGTTAGCATGTTTCTACTCAACTCATTACTGCATAAATTCACAGAACTCTAAGCAAATGTTTTACATGGTAAAATAGATAATTTAGCATTTTTTCTTTATTAATAGTGTAGTTCAGTTCAGCCTATCTTCATCATATCTCAATGCTAGCCTATACTTGTATTGTAGATATTGAGCAATGGAAGGTACAAGAGTGTGGAGCATCGAGCAGTGGTAAACGCTCAAAAGAAGCGGATTTCAGTAGCTGTAGGACATGGACCTGAGTTGACGGCTGTAATTGCACCTGCAAGCCAGCTGTTGGACAAAAACAGTGATATCCAATATCGGCCTATTGCCTACCAAGACTACATTAGGCTTCAACAGAGTAGCACAATTAGAGGGAAGAGCCCATTGCAAGCCATAAAGATCAACAACATGTAGCAAGCAAGGACTTCAATATAATAGTCAAATGGATCGATGATGGTGTGAAGGGAAGACGTGATTGATGTTTGGGATTCGAGCATTGAAATAACTCAATAAATCGTATATTAGTTGTTTCCTATGGACAAAATAGATTGTATTATTTATGCATGGTATAAACAAGAATCCTGAAAATAACTAAAATGTTATGATTGAAAACTAGGATAAAACAACGTAGAGAGGGAGTCAAATACATTGTTATTGGCAACTTTCAAAATATATACGATTCTGTTTTACAATATTTTGACCACCCGACGTTGAAACACTGTTATGAAACATTTTGGAAAATGCAGTATGTCACCTTCGAGACTTCGCTTCTTTTACTAAAATGGACCATTGTCTTATGTGTCATGCAAGTTCAATATGTTATGTGGTGAAATTCCTTATTAAAATTATTGTGTTAATTATGCCCAAAATTTCTGATACCAATTGTTAGGAATTCAAGAATCACGTATTGCTCGATACCACTTAATATGAAATCAACCATCGGATTGAAATGTTGAATTTATATGGTATAATAATGAAGTATTTGATCACAAGCAAAAGAATAAAAGAAAAATAAGAAAAAATGGCATATGAATTAAGAGATTTTATTGCACAATGATCCTAAAAGTTAATAATTACTTTTCTTACCTTATTTTCACATCATGAAATTGTATAAAAGAGCCAAGTAGAGCGACGTCCAAACTCTAATAGATGAGTTGCAGTTGAAGTGGAATATCAAAAAGTGTTAAAACGTGAAACAGGGTTGGGCTGGATAACACTGTCGCTCAAGCGACAGGCTAGCGACGATCCGTCGCTTGAGCATCAGGCGAACGACCAAGTATAAGGAGAAAACTTGCAAGTGTTGCTCGAGTACCACTAGCAAAAATACGACAACTTTTATTTCCGGTCCATAATTTCAAAAGCTTCAAGTCAAATACAAATTCCAACTCACAATAAGGCTTTCGAATATAATTTCAACTTGAATAAGACTCCAACAACATTCCAAGTTGAATTCCTCTTGACGTGCACTACAATTAGAATTTTTCAATTATTTCAACAAAAAATTCGGGTCACACCCAAATTCTAAAAAAAATGAGCCGGATTATGATCAACCCTCATGAGCAACCTTTACCCATTTTCCAAGGCGCGATTTTGCAAACAAGTAGTTATAACGGCTAATCTGCCATTTATGCAATGAATTAAGTTATATGTGCATTCTCATTAATATTGTTATTGACATTCTTCCTATGTGTCAAAATTTGGCAAGTGATGTGATAGGGTGTCGTAAAAAAATAATGTTATGATTGATGTCGTGTAGAAGATAATGTGAAGGAGAATTCAATTAACATGATTGTTATCCAATATGTTTTGACAGTACAATTGATAACAACCAGATAAATTTTAATTAGTCCATGATCAATGGGAGGAAGATAAATAAAACTAACTGGATTCCACTCATTGATTTCAATCAAGAAAATAATATTAATACATGGAATAAATGAGTCTTATTATCAATCAACAATAATAATCAATTTTCACAAAAAAAAAACGTGTTCCATTTTCAAAAGGCTTTTACCCAGCTTCTAAATCCCATAGATGAAACCTGAGGAATAAAATTTCTCTCTCGTTATTGCATCAATGCGCTCAGTTATCTCGGTCTTTAGATAATTTTTATGATCCCCGACCACCCCTCTTCTAAAGAACGAATTATAAGGCACTTGAAACCAAGATGTAAAATCCTTGGACTTATTCACTCCATGGTTACTTAGTACATCAAAACTACAACTCATAACAATATCCTCGACTTGCTTTTCTTTATCTTCACCTTCAAATGGACACCCCCTGAAACTCAGCCAATTTCTTGACATGAGCTTTAGGGTCATTCATTAGCTCCTCATAAGTTATAAACAACATTTTGTTTGATCTCTCTAAGCTCTCCTTCCTGTACCCCATGACATGGTCATAGTAAGGTCCACATGGAACTATCCCACTGTTAAACTTCTCAACTGCCACTTCGAGAGACCAAGGCTCTTCCTCTGCCTTCTTCCACTTGTTCATGAAATGCCATGTTGAAGTTAGAGTGTCCTTTGGATTTCTTGTCACATAAACAACGCGGCATTCAGATGAATCTAGGGTTTTGCCTAGAAGCTGATATGGTATGTGTGCGCTAAAAATTCGAGGCGAATGAATATCCAAAGTAGGAACGATAGGAGATTCCTCAGACAGTGTATAAACTTGAACTTCTAAAATTGGAACTAAATCGTGGGGATTTTTAGTGACCAGATTTTCTTTGGAAGATCTATTGATGATTGAATAAAGAAGAGATTTGAGCCATGTGGTTCCAGTTTTAGGAAAAGGAGCCAAAATCACATCACTGGGAAGCGACTTAAATTTGTTAATTGCTGGAACAAATTGAGGTAACATCCAAAAACCATTGATTTGGTGAAGGTAATGATCGGCCCCACCAATTTATTTATTTTTTGCAACGACGACTCCATATTACACGGGAAAAGGCTAGAAATTGGAGATAGTATTCATGCTGGCATCACTCCGTGGTATTATATGAGCTTCATTTATAAAGAGAGAGATATAACATTTATGGTACTATAAACGTTAGCTGTATGTTCACATGGTTTCCTACACTTAAGCTATTTACACAAACGAACCAAGTGAGGAAGTGCTTGAGAATGCTTAGCACGGAAGCTTATAATTTTCATGAGAACGACGTCAACCCTTTGTCTTGGCCATTGTGATGTCCATTGCAAACTCAGTCACTAAGGAGATGTTCTCTTTACTGTTTTCAGGTCATTTTCAGTTTTCATTTTTTGAAAACACTGAAAACACGTTTACTTACCTTTTTTTATGAACAAATTTCCAAAAACGAGTTTTAAATTTACACAAGTCCATCTGAATGAGTGAGCAAATTAATGACTTAACACACACCAGGGCTTGGAAGCAATAACACAAGAAAAAGAAAAGAGATGTTAAAAATAGTAGAGAGCATGGGTACGATTTAGCTGTGAATTCTTGTCTATCCGAATACGAACCTTTACTATTTTGGTTGAACTAGTCATTTTTGTCTTTGTCAAGAACAACGTGACTCTGGTATTCCATTATTTATTATAGTAGAATTTGAGTGGACTATAATTATTTGTGATTTTCACTCCTCGCAATGAGAGATTTTCTCAGTTAATAATTGGTTGCGCTTGCCGTGCTTCATATTATCAATATGCTGTCTTTAGTAGTATTATAAAATGTGTGCTTATACTCGATACATTTTCGAAACATCCCAACAATAAATTAGCAACGGATTAATATTATATTCCGACAGAATTGGCAACAAAGATTTTCCTTTAATATAATTACTTTACTAATCCGTTGGTTAAAATAAAAATAATAATTAATTAAATAAATAATTTAGCGATGGAATTTTCTAACAGTTGATTCCCTTGAAAATTATATAAAATAGTACTAAAATTACAAATGAAAAAATTACTTGTTGGTAAACTTTGAAAGTAAAATTATAAAATTATAAAATAATTATCAACAGCAAAAATTCTGTCAAATTTTTTTTTTTTTAAAAATAAATATTTATTAAACGTTTTCCAATGAAAATATTCCGTTGATAATTTTAATAAAGAAATATTGGGCCCATTTATTGGCCCAATAAAAACCCATTTGCCCACTACCATTAAAATTGCCCATTAAGAATCTAAATCTTTCCCACTCTCCATGGCGCTGTAACCCCTCAACCTCAAACCCTCTCTGAAACTTCATTTTTTTGTAGGTTAATAATGATATCTTACTATCTACAAGAGGTAATAGAAATTTTCGAGTTGAAATAAGAAACATGGAGAAGATGATTTTACATCAGATGACAATAAAGATGGCTTGAATGAAGAGGGATTTGAATTGGACTTTGATAAAGAGATAGTTTTAGGTTTTTTAAGCCGATACTCGTGACTAATCTAATTATAGAAATTGATTAACAAGTAATTGTAATATTTATGATTTTGATCATTATATATTTGTTAAAAAATTGAAGAATATGTATGAAGTTCAAGTAATTGTAGTATTTATGATTTTGAGTATTTTTTTTTTCTTTTTAAATTTGAAGAACATTTATAATGTTTTAAAAAATATGTTATTTAACTTATTTATTAGAGGTGGTCTATGAGCATTCGATTGTGACTGGTTGCTAGGTTTTCAAGCTTGAAATTGTTGTTGCGATTAATTCTGATGTCTCAACTTAGGATACTAAGTCTTCCAATGACCTTTTTGATTACATAAACTACACTCGTGGGGACAACTCTTGCATAAAACTTATTCTGATTATTAGAGAGTTACTTAGAAGGCACAGCTAACACAGAAAGATTAGAAGTAGAAAGGATTCCCTTTTCAGAATAAGACTTTAGACGTATTTCTTCAGCCAATAACTTACTAACAACTGAGTCAACAAAAGGAAGTGGAGAATGATGCAAAATTGAACCTCCAAGTCCTTCAAAATCACTACGAAGTACAGTTAAAAATTGTACCAACCGTTGCTACTCTCTACGATCAATATAGGCTCCGCATGACTTTAATTCGTCCGATTCTGTAGGAGCCAATTGATTCCAAAGATATGTCATAGCATAATAAAACTCCTAAATACTCATATTCTTCTACTAAAGAGTTCGTATGTCATTATCCAATTGATACTGACTGAGTGAATAACATTTGCAGATGAGTCCAAACCTCTTTTGTTGTCTCATACTTCACCAACTCTCTGCATATAGAATGCTCAACGGAATTGAATTGTTAATCCAAATAATAATTTTTGTATTGTTTGCTTCTCAGACATCTATCAAAGCAAATAACCCTCAACGGTATTCTCAGGTTTCACAAAAATTCCACTAACGTACCCCATATTTTTTACCTTTAAGAAAATTTCTCATCACGTAACTCCAGTACGAATAATTATTTCCATCCAACCTCACACTCACTTACTGAAGCGAATTGTCTCTTTCAGTAGTCATAATAAAAAAATAAGGAAAAACAGATCGTAAAAAAAGGGAAAATGAAATACCGGATTGCAGAAACTGAAAGAAAACCTTCTTGAAATCATTTCTTTTCTAAGTTGGATCCACGAAATACCAGATCGCAAAAGTTGGATCCGCGAAAGCTGTGTTTGAGATTAAGTCTTGTCCCATGAAACTTCACTCTGATATTATGTTAAACAATTCAAAGAAAAAGAGGCTATGGTTTCATTTCTGCATAATGAAAATTGAATACAATAAAATGATTCAACATAAATATAAAGAGACTATATATAGGCTAAAACAAAGGAAACTAAAAGGACTATTCTACCCTTAATAAATAATAAAATAAAATACTACTATATTTCTTAACAAACTAACCTTTATCAATAGAATCCGTCACTTTTTTCGTAGGTGATGGTAATTAATAGTGTCGTTGGTAATTTTTCCTTGATGAAAATGTGTTTTTTAGTAGTGAGATAGTTTAAAGTTATGCGCCACAAGGGGTCGAAGAATTTTATAAATATGTAACAACATGACTTGAATAATTGAATTCAACCTCATATGTAAAAAGGACAGAGATTTATTTATTCAATATTATTCTAGACAAATTACCCTAACAAGATGACAGGCTACTTCTGAGAAAAATCTAAGAAATTGCTGATTGCATGAACCAAATCCGACCAGCAAAAACTATCAGTCTGGACATTGGCTGGCATCCATTTTTGAACCTCTACTCTTTCCTTGAAATCGTCCTTTTCCCTTTTATCTTAGGCCCCGTTTGATTGACAAAGTTTTCTAGGGAAGTAGGAAAATCTTTTCCATTTTCCAACTTTTGTAGTGTTTGATTGGCGAAATTTTCCCGAGAAAATATTTTCCAACTTTCTAAATTTTCCACATTTTTGAGGAAAATAAATTCTTGATATTTTGGTGAGAAAATATTTTCCAACTTTTCAAATTTTTTTTTTTTTTTAGTTTTTGCAATTGAAAAAAATTCTAGACATAATGGTAAAAAAAATTCACTTTTATTGACAATTTACATGTAAAACAAAGCCAAAAGAATGATATTCAGTATGATTATTTTTTTTTTCAATTTTTTTTTATTTTTTTGACAATTGGAATAAATTCTAGATCCAATGGTAGAAAACATTATCACTTTAATAGACAATTTTCATAAAAAATGAAGTCAAACGGACACCAAACTTTCAATATTTTCCATGAAAAATTATACCAATCAAACACAATTAATTACAATTCCCAGCAAAATAATTTCTAGGAAAATCTTTTCCCTGTAAAACATTTTCTTTCCACCCATTTTCCATCTTTCTATCAAACGGACCCTTATATAAAACCCTTATGTCGCTTCATTATTCTTCATTCTGTACTTGATTACAAATTTCAAATGGAACAACAGAAAGGCAATGGCAGGAACAAAGACGAACGATTTCGAGGATATGTTACCAATGATGGCCGAAAAACTTGGTGGTGAGGGCCTGATAAGAGAACTATGCAGCGGTTTTAGTCTATGAATGGATAAAGAAAAAGGGCTCATTACATTTGATAGCCTGAAGAAGAATTCACCTTTTCTTGGATTACAAGATTTGAGAGATGATGAGTTGAAGAGTATGGTTAAAGAAGGCGATATGAATGGCGATGGAGGGCTCGACCGGATGGAATTTTGCGTGTTGATGTTTAGATTGAGCCCCGAATTGATGCAGAAATCTGAGGATTGGCTTCAGCAGGAGTTTAAGAAGGATTGCTTTGACGGAAAATGAATTTGGAAGATGCTGCTCAGTCTGATTCTTCAACAGGAAAACTCGATGGCATTGAGAAAATTTAAGGGTCATTACAGCGTTTTTTTACTGATATTTATTGACAGATTTATGTCAAGCCAATTAATGTTATTATTCTTAACGGGAAATTGTTCAAGATTTTCAAATTTGTACGCATCATTCCTTGCTGCACACCTATTCAAACTATTATCCCCTGAGCTGCCTGATTGCAGTGTCTCAAACTATCTTTTAGAGGTCTATGTATAGTTTAAAATTAACAAGCATCGCGTTAATGGTATAAAACTCACCCTTGTTTGCAAAATAATCATTTTTCTCTAACTTTTTTAAAATTTCTTGAACTAGAATTTGATAAGAGTAATTTTTTGAAACATGAATTCAAATAAAACATAATGTAACTGTGTGCATAAATGGGAGAGGGGTCAGCCACTTGTGGTTTATATAGGTAGAAACTAGTTAATTTTGTCGTTCCGAATGACAAATGAAACATTTTGCCTCGGTTTATTTTAACTAAAAAAATTAATAAAAATATAAATAAAAGTCAATATTTAATCTTAATGACACATTTCATGAGTTTCATAATTTTTTTTATCAAATTTTCAATTATACGTTTTATCACTTTTATCAAAATCTACTAAAATTTTGATTTTTAGCAAAACCAAACACTTGCAAAACTACCATTTTCATAATGTGATATATTTAGCATATTAAATATGCAAATTTAGTGGATATATAATAATACAATTATCTTTAATATTTGCTCGAAATAACAGATTTTTGGCTCCTAAGTAAATAGTCCCCAACACTATCCAGAAATGAATAAACGTGCCTACAAATCTGTTTAAAAAAAAAAAGATTAACCCTCTTCTCCAAAAAATCACGGCACTGATAATGTAGGAATGCTTATATTTTTCTCCACAATGCAAATCACCTTCAAGCAGTGGCGAGCCAATACGAGCAGGTGTGGCAGCCTGTGCTGGCTCCACCAAAGTTACAAGTTGGCTGGCAACGAGATGGTGTGAACTATGAAGTGATGGTGGAGATAAGATTTTGGGCCTTTTGGATCTTATATTATATAGGTGGCCGGAAGGCATTTTGTCAGTATGTATTATTTACTTGATTAAATATTGCCTCCACCCCTTTGAGGGTGGCCAAGTTATTGGAGCAAGTGAACGTGGAGATCGAAGGTCACAAGTTCGAATCCCCTATCAACACTTTTTCGGTCGAGCTCGTCGCACCGGGTTTGCCTAGTGCGGTTTACATCTCATGTGTGGTTTGCGGGTTACTGCACATGGAGCGAGATTTACCCAGTGCGCACTCACGGGTACCGACTACGGGTTCCTGCATCAACAAAAAAAATAAAAAAATAAAATATTGCCTCCCATTGAATTCCCAAATCAACCACTCTTGGTAGTAGCTAGCAATGGAAGGATAATGGGAAATGAAAGAGGAAACTATGCCCTCAAGGTTCCAATTCATCCTATGGATGAAGAACTCGTAACTTATTACATGTTAAATAAGATCTCAGATGCAAATTTTACAGGTAAAGCCATTGGAGATGTTGATCTTAACAAGTGCCGTGGGATCTTCCAGGTATATTTTGCAGACTTAAATCTTGTTTCTATGGCAGCTTCTACACGTAAATACAGGTATTTTTTGTTTATATAGCTAGGGGTTGGCCTCAAAAGAATGGAGAATGGAAAAGTTGGGGTTTTCTTAAAAATGAAAGCCCTTTGTGTGTTTATAGCATTAAGCCCTGTTTGGTTTGGTTAAAAAATAATTTTATATTATAACTTGATAAGGATTTGCTAATGAGCTAGTAAACATCATGAAGCCAAATGAAAGCGGTAAAAAATTGTAATCTTTAAGGTAAAAAAAGTAAAAAACTCTTAACATCACAATCACTGTGTCACAGGGTTTTTGTTTTCTTAAAATATGCTGAGCGTGGAAAGAACTAATGCTCATTTTGATAATTATTTAGGGTTTGCGGTCGTCGATATCAACGGTCAATAGCTGCCCTGGCTCACCGAAAATTTTAGATCTGCCACTGCCTTCAAGCTAAAGTATTTGACAAGAAGAACATGAAAATGTCGAAATTCTTTGAACCTATATCCAAAAAACATAAATTTACTAATCTTTACTGTTGTAATTCATTCGTATGTCATTTTAGTATATGGTACTATAACATATTATCTTCAAAAGGGATTGTCACGGAGGAAGAGCTCACCTTTCGATCTAATACAAACACAAACAAATGCTATATTATGAATCCCGCAAAAGTTTTAAAAAAAATTCAAGTACGATATCATTTCGAAGGGACAAATCTTTATGTGCCACTATAACGAACTTGTTTGAGTTTGAAAAAGATTTTGCTTGATAATTAATTTCAAAGTGAAGTCTACGTTTGTCGTAATTTTGATCATGAGCATTTATAAGAAGATATCAAATAGAGGAAAAAATCTCTTTAAAATTAAACATTGGATTGAAACTTTATATATTCTCATTGTAATTTGATCGTAATATAATACCTCAAACCATCTCGTCTAAATGGTTAAAGTGATAGAGAAGAGACAAATTTATTGATTTAATTTTTGTCCTCAACAAGTTACACAAGGTTTCTCATCAGCAATGAAATAAATATATGTAGAAGAATATAAATTCTATGTTTCAAGAATATCATTGCAGCTCAAAATGAATTCGACTGAACTCCATTCCTTTATGGAAGATAAAGCAATCAAGGGCCTATTGAAACACAATTTTAGCACTCGAAGAAGCCCGAGAATATCCCATTATTTGAGATCTGATCTTCTCTCGTAAAAGCGAATCTTTTGGCTTGGAGAGACTGGTGCAAAGAAACAATTCTTGCAATACCTTCCCCTTTTTGAGTAAAAATTTCACAAGACTTATGTCATTTGCACATTCTGCAAATCCATGAATCTTTACTACCTTTATGTGATGTAGAAAACACTTCAATGCTTCGGTTTGTGATTCCCAATATTTTTCTTCTCCCGAGCTTGACAAGTCCCACAAGTCCTTGTTCCATTGCTGCTATTGATGTGTAAATATAGCTATTGAGATGAACACAAAAATGTAAAATATATTGAGTATATTTACTTGAAATTATCACAGTTGACACTCACTTTTCTTTCAGCGCTACGATCGCCAACAATCTTGATAGTGATAGTGTGAATAGCAGGAGAAATCCTGAAAAGACTTGCCAATCCAGGGTTATTATGTTTGTTGAATCCAGTATACAACTCCAAGGATTCAAGCTTATTGAACGGACACAACAATACTCCTGCAAAGCGATTATTCTTCGATAGAATCTGCAGCCAGGAATAAGTTAAGAACTATATGTAAATTTGGTATCTAATTTGATCTTGATGATATACTGTACCATGCTATAACACATGGCTAGTTACTCTCATTTTGTAAATGTTGAGAGATTTGATGAAATAAATAACCTGCAATCCTTTAACATGCACCACAAGATTGTGGGTCATTTGAGAATACTAAACTTGAAATGCGGTTAATTATTTGAGCTTTAAACTGATCAAACCGTCCATTTAGCTTAATAGATTCTAGTACCATCTTGAGAATCAATAATTGTGATATGTTCTAATGTATGAATTGCAATGTTTGAGCTATAAACCTGGAATTGATGCAGTATATGTACCTCAATACACTGGTTTTCGAGAATTAAACACCGGCAATGTGAAATTCCGGACATGAAGTTTGATATACTTCGAAGCTTAGCCCCACTCAGATCCTCATGGAGGAGGAAGAACCCTACAAAGACCTCGTGCAGCGAAGTTAAGTTGTGCAGAAAACTTTCCTCTGTGATCGTATTGTACGACCAGAAGATAATTTGGAGAGTCGGGGCGTCGATTTTCACCCAGCTACTAACACTATAGGCATCAAAGCAACTTGAAACCCTTAATCTCTCAAGTTTGGGAGATGAAATTTCTAGATCTTCAAGCTGAAAACAACTTTCTAAGGCTAAATCCTCCAGAGCTCGACAAATAATTCTAAGATGTTTTAATCCAGAACACGTTTCTAAATGTAACTTCTTAAGCAAAGGAAATGATGATTCTGTAAACAAATTCAGAAGGGATGGTTGATCATGTAAAATCACGCGCGAAAGAGATAGGTTCGACAATGATTGAAAACCGGCCTTCATTATTTCTACAGGCGGCAACCTAAATCCCGGACGCCATGATTTCAATCTGAAAACTCTTAATGACTCACTCGTTATAATGCTACGGGGAAAATTGAAATAATCACACGTAGAGACCTCGATATCAAGTTCTTGAACATTATGCTTAATAGCACGACGGATCAAGCCATTGAGTCGAGAAAAGCTCAAAAAAGCACAAATTCTAAGTACTCGTATATCCGTGTGCTTCTCGCGAAGGCCTAAAACCTGATCAATGAATTCAGCTCCCTTCGGTCTGAAAGAACTCATTTTTTTACGCGCATTGGATGCATTCATAAGAATTTTGAGGGACGTGAAATCGAGGTCAGGAAATGAGTACCAGAGATTTCTCCAGCGCTTCGATAACACACTAGTTTGCGCGATGGATTTGATCGGTAGAAAAAAGAGAATTTGATGCAAAACATCGTCGGGAAGATCACTGATCCTGTCATCTTGTTGTTCATCAGGTTTTAAGCTTTTTTTCGAAGCAGCTAAAAGCTTTTTTCGCTTTGCAGATCTTGTCTCCATTCAATTGATGTATTCTATGATGTTACTGGATCAGTTTTGTTGAAAATTATGTTGTGAGGTTGTTAGTATTAGGAGTGAAATTTTCAAATAATTCCGCTGATAATACGAGAATGCTGTTCAGTTTGTTTTGAGTTGAAACAATCTTTGAAATAAGATTTGAAGAGTTTCGAGCTTTTCGAATATAAAAATATGTCAATCAAAACAAATATAATTATTAACTGCTCATGTCCTAATTGGTCTCGTCGAGGAAGCAATATGATTTTATATAATAAAGAATGCAACTTTATTTAGTTACACTAATAAAATATACAACAGCTACAAAAGATTTACATCAGTGGATGTGAATAACATTCCATCCTGTTTCCCATTGCTCCGCCTCGAAGGGTCCTGAACACAAACTCGAATGTTTTTAATGTTAATTTGTATTTATGAAAATATTAACAATAAATAAATTATTAAACAAAATTTTAAATGTAAATATTGTATCATCGACAAAGTTGGCTTCTAAGGTATCCCTTTAGTCTTGCAGATTGGAATCGGAAGGAAAGGTTTATGGACTTGTATCCTGTTTTCAAAAACTTTTTATAACAAGGCCCTACAGTATACACTCGGTTCTAATTTAAGGGTGTGTTCAGTAGAAATTAAAATTCAGTTAAAATTGAAAATATAGTCTTTATTGAGTCTCACTAGTCTAATAAAAGTTATTATTCAATAATAACGACTAGTTTTTCAATTTTAATCAGATTTTAATCTCTACCAAACACACTCTTAAGTCTAACCCTAGTATGATATTCTGACTCGGCAACAAGACGGCAACAAGAGATAATAAAATTCCCTAACCTTAAAAAATACATCTTAAATATAGCCCGTACGAAACTATCACTTTCACGCTAGCTCATAGCCGAGCTAATGCTAGTAATAGGTAAGTCTAAAAAGTGGCATCAATATGGTTTCGGTAAAGATCATTAATACGTATCCAATGGAAGCTAAATCTTCATCTTCGTTTAAAGAGTCTTGATAGTTTCTAGTTTGAAATTCCATAATAAAAAATGAAATGTAGATTAACTAAACGACTAGATATCTAGATCTTTGCCTCTCAATAATTGACTTGGGATAACATAATGATCATTGGGCATCATTTCATTCCAATTGCAATAAATTGAAATTCTTTGTGGACATGCTACATTTGTAATTCTGTGATGCAAACTCAAGTAACAATTGAAGTTACAAAACTCACGACAAATTAAATCAAATCCAAGAAAGTCAAGAATCAATGTTTGAAAGTCCGATCCAATAAATTATTAAACCAAAAAATCAAATCGCCAACAACATCTTGACTTCGTGATCACAAAA
This sequence comes from Fraxinus excelsior, assembly GCA_019097785.1. Lineage (NCBI taxonomy): Eukaryota > Viridiplantae > Streptophyta > Magnoliopsida > Lamiales > Oleaceae > Fraxinus > Fraxinus excelsior. The sequence continues at coordinate 45,965,613 of CM032625.1, read as the reverse complement.
CTTATGAACATTACTTAACTATTGAATGCCACGAAAATTTAATTCTTGATATGTTCGAAATTAATTCAATGAAGAACGAGTAGAAATCAGTATATCTTGCAATAATATCTCTCAAATTATGTGTTTTTACAATAAAAAGAATAATCATATTTATAAGAAATCCATAAAACCTAGTTAAAAACGAAATTACATCTAAAAGATACCATAAAAGAGTTTTAACTAAAATAGAATTTTAGACAAAATTTGAAAAAGATGTGCCCAGAATTGTGCTATGCGATGGCATAAGTTTATTGCATACGGTCCCATAGGCGAGTGATAAGTGTAATTTCTATACTTATTCGGGACTAAAAATAATGACATTTGATATATCTTTTGACAAAATATATTCTAAATTGTTGTATTTCATGTTTAATAGGTAAACACTTTGAATGGAAAATGAATTGAAGCAAGCAAGCAAGAGGTAACAAAAAATGACAAAAATCCAAAAAACAAGAACTAACTTGCATTCCGTGAAAGTGTGGAGGATTTGAAAAAGCAAACATTAATTAATTGGGCATGTATGGACTTTTGTTAGATTAAAAACAATTATATATATAAACAGTAGAAAAGAAGAGATACGTAGCCGAAGAGAAAACGAATACAGGCCGCTGAAGTATATGTATATTGGCACGGAAGTGGCAGCTAGAGGGAATTGATATTTTTATAGATACACAAAAACTACACTAGAATACGTAAGAGATTGTGCACGCATACATAGGAAGAGGAAAAGGGAAAAGTGGCTTGTGAAATTAATTATATACACACACGGAAATCGAGACAGCTTAATATATATTCGTGCACAAAGACAGTCAAGTGGAATAGAATTAATTCCAGATTTATTTACGTTTGATCAATTTTCGGTGATGTCGTTCCACTTTTACTTGTTTAATTTCAATATTATGTTAAGCTAGATTTTTACATTGCTAAGATATTGATGAACCCTTATTTTGAAACTTTTAGTATTAATTAATTATTTTGATGTTAATTTGTTTCAATACCTAGATATTCATTATGATTTAGTTTGTTTTTCAATTAATTGGCCACTAGTTGAATTGTTTGTGAATTTTATTATCATTGAAAGAGGTAATAGAATTGTTAGTGCATAGTAATAAATATTGTAAGGTTCGATAGAGGAAATAGATATACATTTATGTCTTGCATGATTTTTTTAAATGTTCTATCTCGTTTAATACTTTCTTATCTGTTGGTATCTTTTATAGAGATATAAAAAGATTGCATATATGATTAGATTTAATTGCTATCGAGAGAAGGTTTTAAATAAATTTGAAACTTCAACCAACTCGCATGATAATAAATTTTCAATTTAATTGTTACACTAAAAGTGGATTAAAAATGGGGATTCTATATCTTAGCAATGTATCTCAAAAATTTGATAAACTCTTACTTTAATTTCTAGTACATTATAAATTAAACATAGATTTATTACAAATCATTATTACTATTCGATTAAGGGTATTATTAACTTTAACTAGCTCAAGCAAGTATTTCTCGTGGGTTCGACACTTTACACACTACTATATTACTTGCTCACGATCTCATTCACTTGCGAGTTTGCAAATGGTTAATTTTTTGGCGACGTTGTCGAGAACTACTATTTTTGATAGTTTTGTTAATTTTAATTTTAAATCTAAATCTTATTGTTTTTATTTAGTTTAGTTTTAAAATGAAATTATTATTGTGTTTCTGCGTACTCTCTCGAGAACGTCTATGCGAAATTCGAGAACTGTTGATCTTGCTTAATTTGACACGGAGATCGAACGAACATTCGACATTCGAAAAAGACAGCAGTTGGAAACACACCAAAAATATAAAAAGAAAGATATGGTAGAAGAAAATCTAAATCAAATAGCCATCAGGGCTAATCTGATATTTAAGCAACCACATAAAGTTATGGCCAATGAAAACACTAGGTTGATGGAAAAGTACATGGTTCCACCGGTCGTGGAAAGCCAATACAATATTGTATATCCAGCGTTTGGTCAAGCAAAGTTCCATCTGAGGACAGACGTGATCGACATGTTCTAGAACGCACTACGATTTTTTGGGAGAGTTTCGGAGAATCCCAACGCTCATATACCAAGATTTCTAGACATATGTGCAACTATCGAATATCAAGGGATGTCCGGTGAAGCAATCAAGCTGAGACTTTTCCATACACGTTGAGAGACGCAGGCAGAGAGTGGTTAGACACTTGTCCACCTCAGAGCATCACCATCATATCGTGTTTTCCCTTAGGTCATTGCATTTATTGTTGGTTGTTTCGAATGTTTGGACTAAGTAACACGTGTTCTGGGTTCTTTGGTTTTTATTGTTTTATTTGACCGTTGTGTGAAAGAACATGACCTCGCGGAATACACAAACCAAGAGGAAAACGTAATAAAACAGATTGTCTAGCCATTACACATAGTGACTCGCACTTTAATCATAGAAATTCAGGGAGTAGCTTCTTCCTTTTCTTTCATGTTCCCTTATATTCTTATTTATGCTTTATAACATTGAGGACAATGTTGGTTTTAAGTTTGGGATGGGAAAAACTTTGAGTTTTTACTTTTACTTTTCGTGTGTTTTTTTTCCAGTGTTTGTGTGTTTGTTTTTCATTATTGCTTTAGTATATGAGTTGCTTTAGTATATGAGTTGAGTTGGACAGCATGATGTTATGAGTTGATTCATATGTTGGATAGGTTGATAGATTGAACATAAATGCTTTACCCAATCCATATTAAATTACTTATCCTTAGACCAAATGTAGCACGGTTTGGGAGTAATTTTACTGTTGTATGAAGATACGGATGTGGACATAGATTCCATGTGTGAAACTTTTGTGTGGATTGTCTTAGATTAACGAGATAAAATTTGGTGAAAATCTTAAGTTGGAGGTCGGTTTGCTTGAATAGGTGTTTGATAAGGGACATTGCACTGATAAAAGCATAAATTTTTAAATGTGGAAATTTTCTTCGAAACCTTTTTTACTTGGGTTATTAAGCATGTAAGGGTGTTTAAAACATGATGTCCTAAAGTCATCTGACTTGGAAGTCATTGGCCTAAAGCTCGTTACATGGGTCATTTAGAAAGTTTAAGGGAGAGAATGCAAAAAGAAAAAGAAATTACATTTGAAAATTAGAAAAAAGCAAGTGCCAAAAAAAATGCATTGGTTAAGCTCCAAACACTTATTTGAGGGAATTTGACTTTTAATGAAGGATAATGGGCCTAATTAAGTCTTGGATGTCAAATCAATCAAAGAATTGGAGAATCATTGTTTATTGATGTGTTGACTTGCAATTAGTTGAATCCACCTGAACTAGAATGAATGATGATAGTAATTAAAAATTCGACCTTAGATTAAACACTAGGAAAAGAGTGGGAAAAAAAATAAGTTTGAGGTGTGAATTATACGAGATGTGAAAAGATATATTTGACCACAGAGGGTCGGGAATTGATGAACCCTTGTTTTGAAACTTTTAGTATTAATTAATTATTTTGACGTTAATTTGTTTGAATGTATGGATATTCATTATGATTTAGTTTGATTTTCAATTAATTGTCTACTAGTTGAATTGTTTGTGAGAGAGGTAATAGAATTGTTAGCACATAGTAATAAATATTATGATGTTCGATAGAAGATAGAGATATATATTTATGTCTTGCATGATTTTTTTAGATGTTCTAACTTGTTTAATACTTTCTTATATGTTGGTATCTTTTATAAAGATATAAAAAGATCGCACATAGGATTAGATTTAATTGCTATCGAGAGAAACTTTTAAATAAATTTGGAACTTCAACAACCTCGCATGATAATAAATTGTCAATTTAATTGTTACAATAAAAGTGGATTAATAAGGGGGATTCTACATCTTAACAATATATATCTAAAATTTGATAAACTCTTACTTTAATTTTTAGTGAGTTATAAATTAGACATAGATTGTTTACAAATCATTATTACGATTCGATTAATGGTATTATTAACTTTAACTCGATAAAACACGTAGTCCTCGTAGGTTCGACACTTTACACACTACTATATTGCTTGCTCACGATCTCGTTCACTTGCGAATTTTCAAAGTGTCAATGAGTCTTCTACCCTAACTCTGGTCACGGTATGAATGCATGCGGCCACATGCCTTTTAATACTATGCGGTCGCATAGTTAACCTTCGCAGCTACATTGTTCCTTACTTGAATCAAGTTGATCCATTTTATTCCGTCTTCCAAACACAATATGAAACTTGTCATTTTATTTGTTGTGATAGATGTTTCATCCATCATAGTATAAAGCTTTTGTATAAAACACAATGTATATTAGCATCTCATAACAAAAGATGTAAGTTATGTATACAACATGCCATGGAACCTACGTTACTTCATGCAATTGTTTACTCACTCACATACGAAAATATTCACACCTATGTATATATGTCATTGCACTTACATTTTTATAAGAGACAATGTAACTTATGGAATGAAACAAGTTGTCAAATGATGTAATTTCTTGCATTTTTCACTACTTAACGTAAATAAATCTTTGCACCAATGTGTAGGAATATGATATAAGTTGTTGAATTTGCCATTTGAGAAAGCAGCTGTAACATATTGATGTGTAACATACGAAGAAACTTTTGCTACTATTTTAACATTTAAGAAATAAACAACAAGAATCCATCGTCGGTGGTCGAGTTGGTGGAGCAGGTGAACGCGGAGATCGAAGGTCACGAGTTCAAATCCCCTACCAACACTTCCTCGGTCAAGCCCGTCGCACCGGGTTTGCCTAGTGCGGTTTATCTCTCCTGTGTAATTTGCGAGCTACTGCACATGGAGCGAGATTTACCCAGTGTGCACTCACGAGTAATGACTGCGGATTCCTACGTCAAAAAAAATAAAATAAACAACAAGCTATCAAAATTGTTTATCATCTTGTTGAATTAATTGTTTGACATGGTGTGCTTGAAGGCATCTCTCTGTACTTCATATGGAGTTTGGGAGAAATTAATTGAAATCATGTACATATACATTACACAACGATGATGTTGTAATTTTACTTTCTCCATTGATAATTTGTGCTACTGATTGTTTAGTTGTTATATGACTATTTTTGTTTTATTATTATTATTATTATTTTGGGTTGAGCATCCTTCAAATCAGAAAAGAATGATCTAGATGGTATGGATGACAAAAAAATTCGTTCAATCCGATACCTATGGGGCCACGCCCCCGAGGGGGGAGGGGGGAGATTGCCTGCCTAACTAGGTAAACGGGGCTGGGGACGAAGCTATGTCAGTACCCCGAAGTGGGTATGGGAAACATAGTACCCGTCCCGTTACTCGCCTCGTTTAAAGTTATTTTTAAATTTAAGTTTTTTATCAAATAAAAATAATAACTTTATCATTATTTTTAAAGGGAATATAAGTTGTTTTTAATAAATTAGTAAAAAAAGTAATAATATTTACTAACTAAAGATATAAAATAAATAAAAAATAAATGGGCCCCCGCCCCACCTCACCCAACCCCGATCGGCTCCAAACCTGCGCCCGTCCTGCTTTCACTGAGTATGTGGATGAGGCAAGATAACAAAAATACTTAATGGGATGGGGTGGGAATCGACGACCCGTCTCATACCCTCCTCGTTGCCATCCCTACCAGACGGGCCATTGGCAAAACCCGACACTGTGAGGTGCATTGTAACCCTTAAAGGTGTAAGCGATTCGATTTTACCGATTTTTGACAGATTTTCAAACCAAACCGTTTAAATCGGTTTGAAAAAAACTCAAACCTAAACCAAACCATTTTGAACGATTTGAAAAAAAAAAACTCAAACCTAAACCTAATGGTTTGATCCGATTTTAAACCGTCGATTTCGTCGTATATTTTTTTGCATGTCTACTTTTATGTCATTAATTCATTGAATTCTATATATATTTATATCTTAATAGCAATAAATCTAAAACAACTAAATATATCTACTATAAATTTAAATATCAACTAAATCTAAGTGAAATCATAATAATAGCTTTTTGTTTACCCTTTTTAGGTTAAGACATTATGATAACGTTACAATACAAGTCTAATAAACTAAATATAAGGCCCTTGAAAGCATATAGGTTCATATTACAGTTACTGAAACATCAATAAGGCAATACCTTAAATGATAAACTGTACGCCTATTGGATCAAAATTCAAGACTTTAATAGGTTAATTAAATAGATATCATCCTTATTAATTCAAAACACTTAAATAAACAGTTTAACAAAATATCTAAACATACAATAAAACAAAACAATTAAATTGATACATGTATAGTTGTTACTGGAGTCATTGTTGATTTCTTTTAGCTTATTAAACAGTCTATCCATATATCAAATTGCACATGAACACTTTTTAACTTCTATTGACATATTTTATCATGCCTAATTCAGTCACAAAACAAGAGTATGCCTACACAAATAGAATAGAATCATGTACATAGTAAATAAACTCTTTCCATCAAAGTGAATAAATTTATTTCACAATCATCCAATAGTTGAGAGAATGCGAAACCCATATAATTTCAGATTTCTTACCTCAGTTTGCTCAAAAATATTATTGATCTGAAACTTTATTCGTAGCAAATATTATCAACGAAGATCCAGGATCTCTTTGCCTCTGATTTGGTAACCAAATCCCAATATTTGGCATGTTGTCGTAGGCACCCAAAAATAATTTTTAAACCTCTAAAACTAATGTAGCAATGGACGTAAGGATCAATCCCACGAAAAATGTGCAATTCAACAATTTATGCTTCGTATAACGATTGATGATTTTTTGTTTATAGTGAAATCAATCTTATAACAAATAACAATGTAAAATCAACTTCCACCATTGAATATTTATAATCATTCATCAATCCACAAAGAAGAATCAATTCACATTCACAATATTCATCGTTGGAATAAATTCTTATTTCTCTTTAATTTTAGTTAATCAGAAACCAGCATTCTAATTAACCATAATTATCAAATAATCTCATACCAACGCTAAAGATTCAATTTAATAACATCTTTAAATAATAGAGAAATCGATGAACTAGATAATACAAATATCAACGGTTACATTCAATCTATTTAAACATTCTTCTTAATATTCAATAACCTCTATCGTAGAAAATTATCAAATTCTAGTGCTTCACAAGTTAAAAATTCAAACAATTACGGATTTGAGATTTAACTTAGCTATAGATTGCAATATGTGAAAAAATAATAGATCTCTTAGCAATTCAAACATGGCAATCATAAAATTATGCATAGAAGAATATCAATAGTGAAAATATAAATTAAATAATGAAAATAGGTGGATCTCACAGTTATAATATTTTCCAAGGTTTCGGTATTACTCAATCAAACAACAAGAGTTAGTTACATATAATAGATTTAAGAAAAATAGAGAGAAGATAGATTAGAGGCGTTCTGGTATCTTTTTTGTGTTCTAGGGTTTAAATATCGTGGAAAATTAGGTTTCCATACGTGTTTCAATCAAACAAGGAAACATGAAAAAATTCGTGTTTTGGCTTGAGGCGCGCTCTAGTTGGTTCAAAATCATTTCGTTAGCAGGTCCACGTGGCACCAAATCGACAATTTCTTAAATGTGATTTTGATTCGATTGTTCAATTTACTATTTTTGCTTACAGCCCTAATAACCATATAGTATAAATCCCATTCCCATCCCCAATTCTAACCGGCGGCGATTTGCTTCATCATAATATAATCAATGTCGGACTTTCTCCCTCTAGAACTCATAAATCGAAATCCTCTCCAGATTAATTGTTTTAACCATAGTGTGTAAATCATGGTACTCCATCATCACCAGTTCTGAATTCATCTTCTCGAACATTTCAAAAAGTTCTGCATTATTTATAGATTCAAAATAATTCCTAATTAAAGTGAAATTCTAATTTCATAAACAAATCCAAATAAACTAAAAATTCTCTCATTGTGCTGCCACCCACCCAACTAGGGGCGGACGTAGAATATAAAAGTTAGGGGGGCACACTCGAACTTGCAAAGAAGTTGGGATAAATTTTACACTCGAAAATTTACGTAAAAAAATCATATTCCATGTAATTTTGCATCTGAAAATTTAAAGGTACGAAATTTCGAAATTTTTTGATGTCATGTTCCATATAAAGTTTCCTAATAAAATGATGAAAATTACATTGAGGTGTATTGACACGTCGAAAATGTATTCGACTTTGATTACCGCAAGTGTACGGATCGTTCAAGTAATAAAATGGGTTTTTAAGTCCAAGTATCGCTCCCACAGAGATTGAGTTAGTTTGAATTTTACCTATCTTGACCTTAACCGAAACTAAGGAAATTCAATTAGATGATTAAACTATAGAATTATCTAAATTAGACTACGAATGCAAGTTTAAATGAAAATGAATAACTAAATGCAAATTAGGATGTGAATGCAAATGTTTGAAGAAATCTATGAATGAAAAGTGTACTAGGATCCCGAATCGCCAAGTAAGTTCACTTTTAACATTTATTTCACAATTTGATAGCACGATGAATCGGTTGAAGAGTCAATGTTCCTAAAATATTCAATAATCTTTCTCGAGTAGAGTTAAATCTATTCTCGCATACCATTTGATTATATTTTTATGACAAATGCCAATATACAAGAATGCATGACATTTTATGAACACTTAAAGACTCACGTAAAGTATAGCGGTATATTTCTATCCCCTATCGAACCTTTCGATGATTTAAACTTTGTAAAATCTATTCCCTTTCTTTCGAATGCATGAAATAGACCACCAAAACTCACATAACCATTGACATATAATTATGGAGACAATAAAATGAATATAAATCATTCAACATCCAACATTCGTGTTTAAAATCAAATTGCAAAACAAAGATTTAAAGGTTCACATTACGAGGTTCATCGTTCACCTAGTACAATTAAAACTTAGCCTAGCATGAATAAATTAAAACAACAAAGAAAATATTTAGGAGAAGACATTACTCAATTTTTGAATGTAAAGCTTGAAATCTTGGATCTTAGAGTGAAATTCTTCGTCATTGCCTTCGTTCTCGCTTCAAAAAGGTTGTTTTTCTCTCTAGGAAGGCATAACCCTAGTTTCTGGACGTATTTTAGCTTTTATAATTGCCCTAAAATCATTACCATACAAGTTCGAGTCGGATAAGAAAACCAGAAAATTCGCGCCGATTTTTTTCCTTGCGGCCGCAATGACAAATTCCTTGCACCCGCAAGGAACAACTTTTTTTTCACAAATTTTCCCTGCCTCCTTGCTTGCAACCGCATGGAAGATTATACCTTGCGGCCGCAAGGTATAAGAAACTATCACATATCTTCATTTTGGTCCTCCAACTTCATTCTTCTCTTGTCTTGACCTCTTTTGTTCATTCTTTTCCTCCAATCATCTCGTGCATTCCTCAATGTATGATTAAGCTCATGTCTGCTCTTGAGTTGGCCTTGGGTCATCTTTTGATTATTTACATTTTGGTCCCTGAACTTTTGTTTTCCTTCATTTTGGTCCATTTTCTCTATTTTTCATCTAGTTTCCACCATAATCTTCATTGGTGCCCTACAAACACAATTTACACAAATTAAGATCTATTCCGAATGTTTATCGACAATTATTCATGTTTGTGAACCAAAATAAACTTATCAAAATGTCCTTATCATGTATCGCAAAAATAGTAAATGCTAATGAAATAATTGAATTTTTTTGAAAAAAAATGCGAGTTGGATGTTTTCCTTTAAGACTCACGTTTAACGTATTTTTAACTATTTTCGATATTTATTTGGACTATTCGATATACTCATAATGTAGTTATCGAAATAAGTTTTGAGATTACATAAACAATTTGTAGATTTGATTAGCGTACAATCATCAGTGAGTTTTTAAAATTAGCATGTTATCGAAATTCAAATTTATTGTGATTTTGCCCCTATTTGGTGGAATTTAAAATCAAATTTGTAGTAAATTTTGATAAAAGTTAAAACAGTTATGGATTCTATGAAATATATTATTAAAATTCATTGTTAACTTTGATTTAGATTAAAATTTAGATTTCAATCGATATCAAACACGAAAAAAAACTCAAAAGTTAGGAGGGGCACGTACCCCCCAGGACCCCCCTGTGTCCTCCCCTGCACCCAACAGCTCCGCAGCCTACCTATCCACGCTCCGACTCAATCCCACAAGATGTAGTCTATACCAATTCTCCATTCGCCATTAGCATGCATCATGAACACATTCACGTTATTGCATCTAACGCCACTATGTCCGATCCTCCCTCGAATTTGTCAGTTTATATTTTTATATTACTTCGATGTAATATATATTTTTAATGTATTCATTCCGAAAACAGTGCACAAATGGACCAAATCATCCCAAAAACATATTTTTTAAGTGTTGCTTAGGCACTTAGCTTTAATTATTTTTATCAAAGTTATTAATTAATTAGAGAATAGAGATGGGATTGACGTGTGCTGTGTGCATCCTCTTTAATTTATTTTTAAGGGTTAATTGGTCTACTGCTACCTGTTTTGTACATCAGTAATTAATTTTTTTAAAGGTTAATTTTTTGTGTTTAATATCTTGTTTCAGTTTCAATTTTGTTATGTCTTGTAACTCTTGTTTTGTTTCAAACTTTCAATGTCGATTCGGCCATTGAGTGTGTAGTGCAGTTGTGCTTCTGCTTCAGCCTTCATTTGCGGCCTGCGGTGAGGCACTGAGATTGATATTGTTAGAATAATATAATATTTTTAGTTTTAGTTTGAAATCATGGAAATATATCATTTACTGTCTTCTATATTAGGTGCTCTATTGTTAGAAATCAATTCTCTTCCTGTAATTGTTTTTGCCACTTGAGTATAGAATTACTTGTTGCATATTTGTGAAGTAAATTTGGTCAATGCAGGATTGTTTTCTAACTTTTGGAAGTGGGATTCTTGGACATGCATACAGCTATGCTTCGATATTCTTCTGCTTGAACTTTAGAATCACTCAAATCCTCTTTCATTCTAGAATTCTTAATCATGTTTAAGTGGAAAATTATAAGTATTTTTCCATTGTTCATGGATCAGATCTAGGCAGTTAATACCCATGATAAAGCAAATAGCAATGCATTCTCCTTTTTAATTGTGATTGTTTGGCTTGTGATCAATCACATGGTAAGTCATAAGTGGGTTAGGAATCAAGTGTATCTGGCTTTTTTGGGGTAGATTCTTCAGAAACAAGGCTTTAAGTAGGAACTGGCATTTCTTTCCAATTCCATCTCACTACCATCTTATAGATGGACATTTATTAGAGTTCAGAAAGGAAAAAAATTATTGATATTTAGTAGCAAAAGCTGGGCATATCTATGTTAGGGTTGTAAGCAAAAATCGTCAAACCGGAAAATCGAACCGAAACCGCATTTTAGAAACCGTCGGTTTGATGCCACGTGGACCCGTCAACGAAATGGTTTTGAACCAAACCAAACCGGTCAAAAACGGTTTGGTTTAGGTTTGAGAATTTTAATTGCGGTTTAAAACCAAACTGGATCGGTGAAAAAATATATAAAAATAAAAAAATAAAAATAATGAATTTTTTTTTTAAATTCTTTCAAATATGCAAAATTCAATAGTTTTGTCATTTGTATGTATTTTTGTCAATTTATAATTTTCTATTACATATATATTATTATTACCAAATAATCATAATTTATATCTAATAATCTCAAAACTAATATAATCTATCAAAAACCATTTTCATCTTTAGAATTCATATTTTTACAGTTACTTCTGAGTCTGCATTCTCAAATGGAGATCAGATAGTTGATTATTTTAGGAGTTTATTAGGTGCAAAGATACTTAAGGCTTATACATGTGGAAAGAATTTGTTGCAAATTAAGAATGAACATATAGTGTTGTGTCAATATTTAGATGAAGTGGAAGCATTTGGTGATTCAATGAAAGTTGTGACATGTGGTTTATATATTATATTACCATATTTTTAAAGATTCTCTTATCTATCTAGTATCCAACACTATGATGATATAATCATGTGTGACAATAATTGGTGTTTGAGTATATGTGAGAAACTGAATTCATAACAAAATACAATGGTAAGCTTGTGTAATTGTTATATTTAGATATTATAAACAATTGATTTATTATTATGGTTGGTTATTTTCTCTGCCTAATCAGTAGTTTTGTTTTTCAGATATAATGATCACGAGGTCTTGTTGAACATCATTATATTTTTTGGGTTTTATATTTAGTTTAGTAGACTTGTATTGTAACGTTATCGGAACGTCTTAACCTAAAATGACAAACAAAAAACTATATTTTAGTTTATTGTGATTTCACTTTGATTTAGTTGGTATTTAAATTTGTAATAGATATATTTAGTTTGTTTTAGATTTATTGCTAGTAAGATATAAATATATATTGAATTCAATGAATTAATATCATAAAAGTAGACAGACAAAAAAATATACGGTGAAATCGGCGGTTTAAAATCGGACCAAACAGTTAAGTTTAGGTTTGAGTTTTTTTTAAACCGTTCAAAATGGTTTGGTTTATGTTTGAATTTTTCTCAAACCGATTTAAACGGTTTGGTTTGAAATTTTGTTAAAAACCGCAAAAATCGGACCGCTTACACCCCTAATCTATGTGATACAACCTGTCTATGGGTAATGGATAGCATGGTTTCCATATATGGATATGTCATATCTAGAACTAGATATTTCCGTCTCAACCTTTCAAATTTATAGCAAAGTTTGTTTTCACTCAAGGATTTCCATTTATCAAACTTATAACATCACAATAGGCTAGAGAAGTCTCAAATCACTTTTCTTAATACTTATTTATTAACAGAGCATAAACAACATAACTTGTGAGTGTTGAACAATGCTGTCTAAAAACTTAAAACTGATAAATTTGTTTTATCCAGATTTTCTATACAACTCATTTTTCACACTTGACATGTATATTTTCATAAATGGTTGGTGTTATACAGAATCGCAACAGAAACTTACAGATCGAGATTATTCAAAAGATCTCATAAACCACAAAAACCTAAATCTAATTCAGCCATCAGATCAACCACTGTCAACCAAGATATCATCGATGTTTTAGGCTCAGAACATCAAACCTAACTTTCTCATCACCGAAAGCCCAGATCCTCCAGAAACTCACCACAGTCTAACAGTAAACACAAAGCTACTTCGATGAGACTGAGGGATTAGAGACTACCACACTAAAGGACTTTCAGATACACTGATTTCACAAAGAAAACAACTCAAGAAACAGATTCTAGAGTAAACCTCACGAAGAAGATGAACAGAGCACCCAGAAATCTCCAGAAGGAGAAGAGAGAATAGAGAGTCGATAATAATGATTCTAGAAACGAATAGAACCTCTCTCATAGTAAAACCTCGAGATTAGGCAGATTCAATCCAACGGCTCAGAGCAGCTGACTTTTACTATGTTTGGACCGGGTTCTGGGCCTGGCTTCACTGGGCTTGCTTTAGCTGATTATATTGGAAAGGAATGGGCCGAAGGCCAATCATCAGTTGGTATTGAAAATTAATCTCAAATTTTTATCTACTCTGATACTGTATTGACAATTTCCAATTAAAATTTAAACTATTAGAGAAAAATGGTAAGTTTATTTATTTTCATCTTTTAGAGTCGGATTTTTATATATGATTGAACATTTTCCTCTTAATTACTAACTGTTTGAAAATAGAACGAAACTAAAGATCAAAATTAAGATATCATAAAGGGATGATAATTTGATGTAGAAGTGTTCCACCCATATATTACGTAACATCGACTATTTAATTACAATGGACCTATTTAATCAAGTCGGATATTTTTGGGCCTAAGCTTGGGCCCGGCCCATTAGGCCCACATGCCCATTATATATATATATATATATATATATATATATATATATATATATATATGATTCATTTCATAATTAAGGTAAGTTCTCGAACCCTATCTTCTTCCCATCTTCCGTCTCTTGCACTCAACACCAATTTATTTTTACCGACCAATGACGATCCTAATAAAAATGATGCTAGTCCTATTTCCTCTCTTGAGGGAATTGTTTGACGAAACCTAATCAATCAATATCCAGGAATTATAAATCGTTTATGGAACCATCAAATAAAAGAATTTAGTGTTATTATATAAGTTTGTATCAAAGAATATATACTAATTCACGTAAATACGTTAGTTAGAATGTTGATAACGAATGTGAGAAGTTATGATGTGAACCCCTTGAAATGAACAATGGTGCGGTGTTGCCTTGACCAACGTCGGTACCTTGGTTGGGTTTTGTCAAGAAATATTTGTTTCGCTTGAAATACCTCAAGTGCATGGTTTATTAACAAATAGTAAAATGAATTTTGAGTCTAAGTATTGTTTCACATAGATTGTATTAGTTCAAATTTGAATTAATTTAACTTCAACCGAAACAATTGAAATTTGTGATTTTTCCTATAAATTAAATAATTTACTTATAAATGCAAGACCTAAATTAATTAAAATAAATGCAAGGTTATAATTAAATGCAATTTTTGTAAAAATATAATGAAAAAAGCGTAATAGGATCCCAAATCCCCTTATATCAATCTCTTTTAACCCTGGAACTTATAAATTTGACAACAATGTTTAATTATGAAGATCAATATTCTCACTTTGTTTAACAATCTCTCTCGAATAGAATTAAACATATTCTTACACGTGACTCGACTATATTTCTGTGATAGATGCAAATATATAAAAATGCATTAAAAATTTATGAATACTTAAAGATCAGGTAAAGTATAGCAGTATATTTCTATCTTATATCGGACTCTACGACAATTGACACTATATCTAACTTATTTTCCATCTAAGGTAAAACAAGTCACAAAACGCAACGCATACACCTATGAGAGTATTTTTTATTTCTTTCTCCCGAAAACTTAATGTCCCGATGTTATCTTCGCCTGGTAATTAGTTGGAAAATTTTATGGGTGAGAGAAACTGAAAAGCAAAAGAAAGTGGCAACACATAAAGTCCAATCTAGCAGCTCAATAATATGTTTTATGTATATTTTATTCCATGGCCATCAAATTTGGGAATGCATTATAACTTTGTCCATACAACTTAACAAGCATGTTATTAGTGTTTTGCATAACATATTTTATAACATGGAAATGGTCTACTACATTCCACAACAAAGGTAATTAACAAAAATATTTTATGTTCTTTCTCCTTTCCTTAAAAGGAATTGCATCCTTCATGGACATCATAACAAAGATAGATAGAGGACAAGTCGTACAAAATCTCTTGATGTTGATCACTATATAATCAAATAAAAAAAAAAAAAACGAATATACCGTCTGATTGCACAATATAGACGAGAATTATTAAAAATAACGACAAATGCATATTTGTCACATGGTACGAAATTATAATTAACAGGGTTTAATTTTCTGTATCAAACATGCCATAACCGTAAACTTGAAGTTTGAAGGGGAACTCTTGTATATCAGCACAAGGACATATACTAAGAAACTGTTGCTAGGAATTCTAGGCAGCAGTTGAATAGTATCCAGGCTTCAAATTCCATTTCTTTGACAGTATTTTCTCTGTTTCCGTGCATGATGAAAACGTAGCAGGCAAACTGCTTCCCTGCAACATTTTAATTATTTGATTATTTAACTTCCATTCTTGCTTTACTTCCCAATACACAATTATAAATTCCCTAATGCTGCATCCCAAAACTAATATTTGCAACTTGGATATAAAACTTATGCAAAAATTTTCAACCTCCAGTCCAGAAGTAGGGAGAGGTGGGGTGGGGAGTTCGAGATCGTTGTCGCAAATTTATGAATAACTCAATAAGTGTATATATGTTGTTATGCAGTATTTGATGGCAACAAACAATTTTCTGGTGTTTCTAATCTACCTTACCAAATACTGCTTTAATCTCATTTAATGCTTTATGTATAACCAAATAAGAACTTGCTTTGAAGTAGTTTTATGAACAAGAAATCTTGAAAATAAACCTGGATATATGATACGAAACCAGAAATTCTTTAAACCTATAAACTAGATAGAGTGTAGTGAAAGTACCTTGAAGCTCATAGGAAGAACTGAACAACCCCAAAACCCAGCAAGAATTGGAAAATATATATATTTTTTTCATATTATGAGCATTGTTTATTAAGGTTTCTGTGTGCTGGAAATGAACCTTAGACAGAGTAAGAAAGATGAAGGAGCTCGCAGGTTCGTTGAACCTGGTCAGTGTTTATTAGGCAAACATTGGTTTTGCTAATTGCACCCCCACTTTTTTGGCTTTTTCATTATTCTAATTAAAGATGAAAAAGTAAGCCGGTTGGTGGAGTTTCTAATGTTGCAATGACATTGATTTTATTTCTTTCGGGACACCCATCTTCTGTGTCCATATAATAGTGAGATCAAAAGGGGTCCATTGAACTCGAAATTGCTCTCGTTACAACAAAAGGTTGAAGTTATACTTCTATTTTTAATTGAATAGAAAATGAGATATTTTAAAAACGGTTAAATTTTTATTTTTTTTAATGTTTCAATTGTCGAAAAGGTTGTATCTTAAAACATGAAAAGAGATATTTTTATGTCAGCAACAAAAGTAGCTTACCTTCTGAAGAAAAAGAAGTATCAGAGGTGATTTTGATAAACTGATGCACAAGTTGAGATTCTCACGTCCTGTCGACCCTTTGAAAACTCTAAGGTTTTAGTAGAACAAACTTTTCAGGATCAATACAAAATAGAGGGCTCCAACTCTAAGGATCAAACTTGTATTAAGATTCAATGGTAATAGTTATATGAAGAAAAAATAGCGTACAAGGCTCTTTTAGTAGACTATACAATGAAAAATAACGAAATAATAATCTTAGTCTAATTGCAAATCGGATTAATCAAAAAATCAACTGAAAAAGAGTTATTACAACATTATTTATAGAAAGAGTAGAACAAAAAATATGCAAAGAAATGTAATCTCATGTTAGAAAGCTCAATTCTTCGCTTTAATCAATGAGGCCGAAGTTCTTTGATCTACAACTAGAAAAGAAATCAATCTATAGAACACGTCCGTCGGATAACAACTAAATACTCGGAGTAAAGTTGTAAACTCCTATGAAAGAATATAACAAAGAAGAATTTTATAAATATTAGACTCCCATTTTTGCTCCAAAGTAAAATAAAAGAAAACACAAATAAGAAGCATATCTCAGAGTATCTTACCATGACTATTAAAGATTGCACACCTGCACCCTTGTCATTTGTAACAAATCAATTTAGAGATAATATAATACAAAGTTCATTCTATGCAAATGGTATGATTCCCTTTCAAGTTCTATCACTCAACAAGAGCAACTATGATAAATAGAGCATTAAAATGAAGGCATTGTTCGGGTCACAAAATCTATGGGAGATCGTAAAGGAGATGTACAATGAGCCATACTACAACTCAAGAACAAAGAGACGACTTGAAGGATTTAACAAAGAGAGATAAGAAAGCTCTCTATCTCATCTATCAATCACTTGACGATGGTGGATTTTACACTGGTTTACCTTCCATGCTTAGTTGTTAAGTCTGCTATTGTGTATTAATTTGCTGAGTCATTTTATTGTCACTTGCATTTTTTATTTAATATGATGAATGAACTATTTTGATAAGCTTTTCAATATGTATTGGATTTGTTGGAGATGATCGCATTGAATTTATGTGCATATGGTATAACAAGTTAAATGTGTTGGGGAAAATAATTGGAGAATCAAATGAGATCAATCAAAAACCGAAGGCCCGTATTTACACGGTTTCCTTAAATCGAATTTGCCGCCTCACCGGAGTGCAAGAAGTTTTGATCGGTGTTCGATTCCCAAGATACAATCAGTTGTCGATTCACGTTGCACTACGTTAACCGCTTACGAACCAGCTGTGTTTATCTCTCAAAGAACTTTAGCAAATGAAGGAAATGAACAAAACCAGAAAGAAGAAATTTGAAGCTAGAAGCTTAGAAGGGAAGCTCGTGTGTTTGTTGTTTAGTGTGTTTTCTACCAACTGAGAGGTCTTCAATTTATAGCCATAGAGGAAGAGTGTGGCCATTAATTTCTGGAACATTTGAAGTGAAACGGGAACGAATGAATAATTTCCCCATAAATTCTACCCCATAAATTCTGAAACGAACCGGATGAATTCTGAAACTGAAGTGGAATGATTTTCATTCAATATCAATATTATCATTTTCCAATAATCCCCCACATGAATGAAAATTTAGAAAACAAAGACTAAAGAGAGGGAGAGAGTAAAATGAATCAACCTTGCATAGGATAGGTATCATTTAGCTTTGAACCTTGCCTTATGAAAATCTATCGAGTATTACTAGCAAACCAGTTGATCTGATGTCTTGAATTGTTTCGCCATTTGTGTAAACCAAGACAATAGACCTCACACAGGACCATTCTAGACACATCTTAGTTCTCAAATGTTGTGTTCGTTTTGGCCATGAACACGTCGCCTGGTTTTGTAAGTGTTTGTTCAAGGATGTAGCTTTCCCAATCCTTATAGAAGCGGCCCCACTTCACACTCACATAGGTGACCTCTTAACTCAGCGTTTCACAACAATGCTTAAGGGTTATTAAAAGCGTAGCTTAACTTGCATCTTCCAATCACTGTGAGCACCATAGGAATGAGCAGAAGGAAAACCTTCTTAGTGATTTACACAGATATACATGGTTTAGTTGTTCCTTTGAACCTAGATTCTAGGATCTCCATTCAGCTAGGTTGGGTTTCCACCATGATACCTTTCAACGTCATAGGTTGCAAGCCCATTCTTCTCGATGCTTTTTCAACTAACTCTCGAGTTAACCCTTTTGTTAACGGATCCGCAATATTATCCTTTGACTTCACGTAGTCCAGAGTGATAATACCCTGTGAGAGTAGTTGTCGAATGGTATTATGTCGTCTTCGAATATGTCGAGACTTACCATTATACATATTGCTCTGTGTCTTGCCAATTGCTGATTGATTATCGCAATAAACACAAATAGCAGGCACATGCTTTGACCATCTTGGAATATCCTCAACAAACTGGCGACGCAACTCTGCTTCTTCAGTTGCTTTGTCCAAAGCGATGAACTCTGATTCCATTGTAGATCTTGCGATGCAAGTTTGTTTGGACGATTTCCAAAAGATAGCTGCACCACCAAGAGTGAAGACATATCCACTAGTAGATTTTGAATCTGACATATCTGATATCCAATTTGCATCAGCGTGCCCTTCGATTACTGCAGGGTATCTAGAATAATGCAGTCCAAAATCACGAGTGTACCTCAAGTAATGTAACACCCTGAAAATGGCTCTCCAGTGAGTAGCACCTGGGTTACTCGTGTAGCGACTCAATCTGCTAACTGAGTATGCTATATCTGGTCTCGTACAAGTCATTAAATACATTAAACTCCCAATTATCCGAGAATATTCTAATTGTGACACATCATCACCGGTGTTTTTGGATAAATGGAGACTCAAATCCACCGGAGTCCTATCTACAGTGGTATCAGACTTGTTGAACTTGTCTAGTATCTTATCAATGTAATGAGATTGAGATAACACAAGTCCATTCGGTGTTCGAGTAATTTTTACTCCCAAAATGACATCCGCGAGACCCATATCTTTCATGTCAAACTTTGAGTTTAACATATTCTTAGTGGCTTTGATAATTTTATCAGAGCTGCCGACAATGAGCATGTCATCGACGTACAGACACAATATGACATATCCATCATTAGTGTCCTTGACGTATACACACTTGTCGCACTCGTTGATTCTAAAACCACTAGAAAGCATTGCATTGTCAAATTTCTCATGTCATTGCTTCGGTGCTTGCTTTAAACCATAAAGTGATTTAACCAGTTTATAGACTTTCCTTTCTTGACTTGGAGCCGAAAACCCCTCTAGTTGCTCCATGTAGATTTCTTCATTCAAATCTCCATTTAGGAAAGCTGTTTTTACATCCATCTGATGTATTTCCGAATTTCGTAAGGCTGCAATAGCAATTATCATCCGGATAGAAGTTATTCTCGACACAGGAGAATAAGTATCAAAGTAATCTAAGCCTTCCTTTTGCTTATAACATTTGATTACTAGCGGAGCTTTATATTTATCAATAGAGCTATCCCCTTTCATCTTCTTCTTAGAGATCCACTTGTAACCCAAAGGCTTACAGCCCGGTGGAAGATCAACTAATTCCCAAGTATGATTCTGTAGGAGAGAATCGATTTCACTCTTGATAGCTTCTTTCCACATATGACCATCTGGAGAAGATATATCTTCTTTATAGCTTTGAGGATCATTCTCCATCAAATATGTGAGAAAATCAGGGCCAAACGTCTTAGAAGTTTTGGTCCTTTTGCTCCGTCTAGGCTCATCCTCACCTTCTTCAACTGGATCTTTAGTGCTGCCAGAAGTAGAAGATTTCATAGTCCGTTTAATAGGAGTTAACTGTTTAGGAGATTTACAAGGAAATATATTCTCAAAGAATTGTGCATTCCTAGACTCCATAATCATGTTCAGATGAATATCAGGTACATTCGAATAATGCACAAGGAACCTATATGCACTACTATTTTGTGCACAACCAATGAACACAGAGTCAATTGTCTTAGGTTCAATCTTGACCTTCTTAGGAGGAGGTACCGCGACCTTCGCAAGACACCCCCACATTCGTAAGTATTTATACAAAGGTGTACGACCTGTCCACAGTTCATACGGAGTCTTATCCATATTCTTTCTTAACACTTTATTCAAAATATAATTCGCAGAAAGAATAGCTTCTCCCCACATGTTCTGTGGTAATCCAGAACTAATCAACATAGCATTCATCATTTCTTTTAACGTTTGATTCTTACGCTCAGAAATTCCATTTTACTGAGGTGAATAATGTGTAGTAGTTTGGTGAATTATTTCATGTTTAGCACAAATTTCACCAAATGGTGATTCATATTCACCACCACGATCACTTCGTAGCACCTTTATTTTCTTGCTAAGTTGATTTTCAACTTCATTCTTATAAAGAATGAATTTATCGATAGCTTCGTATTTACTTTTAAGCAAGGACACATAACAATATCTCGTGCTATCGTCGACAAAAGTAATAAAGTACTTATTGCAGCCTCTTGTTTGGACAAATTTCAAGTCACACACATCACTGTAGACTAGTCTCAATGGATCGATACTTCTTTCAATACTATGAAACAAAGACCTAGTTAGCTTAGCCTCAATGGAGGTTTCACATTTATGATTTGAATCAATTTGAAACCTAGGCAAGTAGTTTAGTTTGCTTAGTCTACGTAATGCATTGTAATTTACGTGACCTAATCTACCATGCCACAAATTAGGAGACTCAAGTAAGTAAATAGAAGGAGTTCTCTCATTATTCATAATAGTTGGGGTTACAGAAATTACATTCAATTTAAACAGGCCATCAGTCATATATCATTTCCTAATATAAACTCCTATTTTGGTAATCACCAGCTTATCCTTTTCAAAAACCATGCGAAAACCATTCTTGCTTAGAAGAGACTTAGAGACCAGATTCTTGCGAATCTCTGGCACGTACATCACATTAGTTAGAGTAAGCTCTCTGCCAGAGGTCATCTTCAGGATCACCTTGCCTTTACCAAGCACTTCAGAAGTTGCAGAGTTTCCCATAAACAACTTTTCACCATTTGTAACTGGTGCAAAAGTAGTGAACATGCTCATGTTGGAGCAGACATGGCAAGTGACCCCAGTGTATAGCCACCACTCCTTAGGGTTAGACCCCACCAGGTTAACCTCACTGATCACCGTCGTAAGGTTTAGGTCAGACATAACATCTGAGAGATGATCTCTCTTATTTCCAACCATATTATCCTGAGGGTGCTGCTTGTTATCCATCCGAGGCTAATTGCAGTCTGCTGATCGATGCCCAACTTTGTCACAATTGAAGCACTTTCCATTGAACTGGAACTTAGGCTTCTTTCCTACCCCACCGGTAGGATTCAACAAAGACCATTTCATGGTCTGCTTTTTGTCTTTCCAATTTTCGTTACCATTTTTGGATTTAAAGGATTGACATTTCTTAGTACCAGAACTTTGGCCGTGTTCCAATACATTAGCCTTCTCAGAATAAGAATTCTCTGACTTACGTTCAGCCTTTTTATTATCTTCCTCAATGCGCAACTTGAAAATGTAATCATCGAAAGACATCTCTTTCCTCTTATGCTGCAAATAGCTTTCGAAAGCCTTCCACTGATGAGGTAGCTTGTGAATAACAGTAGCCACCTGTAGAGATTCTGACATAGTCAGACCCTCAACATGCATTTCTTACAAGAGCACTTGATATTCCTACACTTGGCTCACCACTGAACGCGAATTAACCATTTCGAAGTCTATGCACCGATTGGCCAAGAATTTCTTAGACCCATCATCCTCGGACTTGTACTTCTTTTCTAAGGACTCTCAAAGCTTCTTAGTAGACTTCTTTACCACATACATGTGATACATAGAATTCTGTAAGCCATCCAAGACATAGTTACGACACAAAAAATCAGCACTTTTCCATGCATCCCAAGCCACACGCCTATGCATATCAGTGTCGTTTTCAGCCACGACAGGGGCATCCTCTGTGAGGAAATGCGCAAGGCCCAAAGTAGTAAGATAAAAAATCATCTTATTCTGTCATGTCTTAAAATCAGTACCATCAAACTTATCCGGTCGAATTGCATGATTAATCGAAAATAGAGCCAGAAATGATGGTAAAGGTACCGAGGCCGCAACCCTAGGCACTGGCAAAGGTATTGTGCCAAATTGAATTGCCGAAGCCGCAGCCGTAGGCAAAGTGGGGTTCACTTCAACATGAGGAATCCCGCCACCAATAGTCCCATCAACGGGAGGAATGCCAGTCGAGATCCCCACAGGGTGACAACGATCATCGTGGGATTTGGTATACCAGTACCAACAGTGTTGTTGTTCACTTCGTCATTTCCTTGTGACGTCATTTAACCTTAAAGAACGACAACAAAAAGTTTAGAATAATTATAAACTCGAGATCTAAGTTATCTGTTTGAAAAATAAAATTTTTAAACATATTATTTTGTCAAATTATTAACAACTTAACAATCATTGAAAATGAATTAAAAATCATTAACCAATGATTAACATAATCATTAAAAGAAAAGTAAACAATTATATTATAATGTTGAGACAATCATAATCAAATAATGAGCAATCATAAGCAATCATCACTAATAATTGTAAACAGTTAACAAATCATTACCAATTGATTTAAAATCATGCAAAACTACTTTAAATCAATGCAAAACCATGCAAAAACCACCTTAAAAAACCATGTAGAGACCCGCCAGATATTTTTTTTCATCTAATTTTAATCGTCTTGAAAATCTATCTTAATACACTTATGTAAATGGTGAATAGAACTAAGGGAAACATAAACTGATGAAAGAAAACAAAAAATTAATATGAACAGGAAAAAATTGCAGAAACTGATGAACAAAACAATTTCCAGAAACTGATGAACAAAACAAAAAGAATTTGATTCACCAATTTCGAATTTGATTTAAGTTTGTTGGGGAAAATAATTGGAGAATCAAATGAGATCAATCAAAAATCGAAGGCCTGTGTTTACACGATTTCCTTAAATCGAATTCGCCGCCTCACCGGAGTGCAAGAGGTTTTGATTGGTGTTCGATTCCTAGGATACAACCGCCGCACTATGTTAACCGCCTACGAACCAGCTCTGTTTATCTCTTAAAGAACTTTAGTAAATGAAGGAAATGAACAAAACCGGAAAGAAGAAATTTGAAGCTAGAAGTTTAGAAGGGAAGCTCGTGTGTTTGTTGTTTAGTGTGTTTTCTATCAACTGAGAGGTCTTCAATTTATAGTCATAGTCTCATAGAGGAAGAGCGTGGCCATTAATTTCTGGAACGTTTGAAGTGAAACGGGAACTAATGAATAATTTCCCCATAAATTCTGAAACAGAACTGGAATGATTTTCATTCAAGTCAAAACTCAAATACATTATCCCGAACATTACATGGGACACTTGCAACAAATATTATATAACTAACATACACCCAAAGTTACTAGGAAGTTTCTGTATCTACTTCAATATTATTAGTTACCACCGCATATTAACATATATACCCACACTACATAATGACTTCCTAGTTCCTAAAACAAACCATAACAAACAATGATCATGTTTCAACCATAGTTATCAGACTCGACCCGGACAATGTAGCGGGTCAATGGGTTAGTGGTTCAACCGGCTGGTCATTACATAAAAACCTACTTCCGTCCGACCGTCTTGGCATGGCTTTCTCTCCAACCTTGGCAATGGTTACCCTCTTACTGCTAACACTAGGCCCAAAAGCCATTGAAATTGAAAAAAAAATATGGGATAAAGGATGGGAATACAGAGAAAATACATAAACGAAAAGAAGCTCAAAGAACGTGACGTCGCCTGAGAACAAAAATGGCCGAAATATTTTTTTGAATTATGGAGAGTTGAAGAATTTTACAAAGGTAAAAACAATTATACAAAGGCAGGTTTTTGGATTTTATAGAAAGAGAAGACGAAGCTCAGCTATTGGATCTAGATCTACTTCATCTAAAGCGTCCGTTTTTAACTTCATCTGAGGTGTTGAATTCAAACGGCTTTCTTAATAACACCTCAGATTGATGCGTGTGACTCATGCACGAGTCTCGACACATCGATCTCAAAATGTAGCAGTTTGGCCATCATTGTGCTTTCAATATGTAATGGCTATATGTATATTAGAAGTCCAAACGCTTCATTTGTCTTTTCTTGGTAATGTACAAAAGCATCAAATCATTGGCACTTTTACCAAAAGCATGCTTCATTTTCAATTAAAACATGGAGCGTCGACAGTTCAGTACTTCCCTATTTTGGTTCACCAAACAAATTTCAACTATTTCAATTAAAACAAGAAGCCTTAGCAGTTCAGTACTTCCTTGCTTTGACTCACCAAACAAATTTCAGCTATTTCAATTAAACCAAGGAGCCTCAGCAGTTTAGCACTTCCCTACTCGGTTCACCAAACAAATTTCAGTTATTTCAATTAAAACAAGAAGCCTCAGCAGTTCAACGCTTCCGTACTCGGCTCACCAAACAAATTTCAGCTATTTTTGGGGACTATTGTTATGCTTTACCACCTGGCGTCCCACGTAGCCGATCCACCAAAGCCCTTTGTCGAAGGCACATGACATCCTACGTGGAGTGTATAGAACTACCAAAGTCCACTAAATCTGGAGCACCAAAGTCCACTTTCACATAAGCGGTTCCATGGGAATGGCCCTACTGAAGTCTATTGCTAAAGTGGTGAGGCTCAACGAAGTCCAATTAAAAGCTTTGTTGAAGTGGTGAGGTGCAACGAAGTCAAATTCGAATATCTACCGCCCATTTACCAAAGTTGTGAGGTTCAACGAAGTCAAATCTGAAACTCTGCCGAAGCCCCGCTGCCAAAGTGGTAAGGCGCAATGAAGTCGAATCTGAAGCTCTACCATGACAAGTGATGACCCACATTTAAAGATCATGAATTCATGAAATCTTGTTGGAATAATTGATTTGGCTCCTATAATGAGTAATATGTCGAAATCTTTACAAAATGGGTTGTAGGGTGGCTGTCCCTTTTCGAAATCATTTCACATATAATACTATAAATATTCCTACATTTGTGTCATTTGGAAGTAATGTTAATACATCAACTATAAGCTATATATTCGCTCATTTTTAGTTTGATCTTTTGTCGCTAGAATGAGATGTTTGATCTTGATCTTTAGTTTATTTTTTGTTGTTCGGTCCTTATCGTACAATTTCGGTCATATATCTTGCCGCAGCCCGAATATTTTTGTCTCGTGTTATCAAACTTCTCCCACGTTCAAATTTAAGATATTATCGATTAGTAATCTATCTACATATATTGGAATCAGTTTGCATAGACACGAATGTATCCGATATCTGTTATTCATGTCAACAGTACAAAAAATGAGGTCAATAGTCATCGTCCTAGTAGTGATGTATTGCGCTTGACTCCCCCACTCCATCACTAACACGGAAATTTTTGAATTTTAATATTTTTTATAAAAAAATAGTTTAAAATATTTTTAAAAGACAGTTGGGCCCATTTTCTCATATTTTAGACCCAGTATTTGGAACCCAAAAACTACACAAATAACCCAAAAAGGGGAAAACTTGAGGTGACAGATTCGGATTGGAACATCTAAATCTAAGTTGCTTCGCCTCCACAAATCGCCAATTATCCAATTTTTGCACTGTTCTATTCTATCTACGCTTCACTCGTTAAGCCTATCTTTGCCTCATAATAATCTTATCAGAAAATAGCACAATGCTAACCAGCTTATTATCCTCTTCTTCCTCATACGCTCTCGTTAGATTGATTAATTCAAAGACTCCCATCTCAGATTTTCCTTTAAAAACTACAACCCAATTGTCAAAATCTGTATCTCATTCAGTTTCTGGCGGTTCATACTCCAATTTTCACTCCAAGAACCCATTTTTGTCCAATAATAGTGTGAGGGAAAGGTTTAGGACAAAGGCCATTGCTGGGCTGGATTTTGGTGGGTTTGAGAGTGCTCAATCAGTTCTTGAAGCAGCTGGAGTGTTAACTGCTATCATTGTTGTACATGAAAGTGGTCATTTTTTGGCAGCTTATCTTCAGGGCATCCACGTGAGTAAATTTGCAGTTGGGTTTGGTCCGATCTTAGCAAAATTTAATGCAAACAATGTAGAGTATTCGATTAGAGCATTTCCTCTAGGTGGTTTTGTGGGTTTCCCTGATAATGATCCTGATAGTGATATTCCTGCGGATGATGTGAACTTACTGAAAAATAGACCAATATTTGATAGGGTTCTTGTTATTTCTGCTGGTGTAATTGCTAATATTATCTTTGCCTATGTTATAATCTACGCACAAGTGTTGTCTGTTGGATTGCCTGTTCAAGAGGCCTTTCCTGGGGTACTTGTGCCTGAGGTTCGGCCTTATTTGGCTGCTTCGCGGGATGGGGTACTGCCTGGTGATGTTATTCTAGCTGTCAATGATATTGAATTGTCAAAAACAGGTCCTAATTTAGTTTCTGAAGTTGTCGATGTTATTAAGAGAAGTCCTGGAAGAAATATATTGTTTAAGATTGGAAGGGGACAGCAGAATGTTGAGATTTATGTAACCCCCGATGAGAATTCAGATGGAACTGGTAGGATAGGAGTTCAATTATCACCAAATGTTAAGATTTCGAAGATTAAAGCAAAGAATATTATGGAAGCTTTTAGTTACTCGGGACGTGAATTTTGGGGCTTGACATCGAATGTCCTGGACAGTTTGAAACAGACATTCTTAAATTTCTCTCAATCTGCCAGTAAGGTTTCGGGTCCTGTTGCCATTATAGCCGTCGGTGCAGAAGTTGCTAAGTCAAACATTGATGGCCTTTTCCAATTTGCAGCTGTTTTAAATCTTAATCTTGCAGTAATAAATCTTCTTCCTCTGCCTGCTTTAGACGGGGGCTCGTTGGCATTGATTCTCATAGAAGCAGTAAGAGGTGGGAGAAAGCTTCCATTAGATTTAGAGCAGCAGATTATGTCATCTGGCATTATGCTTGTTATAGTTCTCGGGGTGTTCCTCCTTGTTCGTGACACATTAAACCTTGAGTTCATCAAAGATTTATTATGATACTCAGGTCTGCTTACTATGTGAATTGGAATCCGTTCTGCATATAGTTCCAGATATAAATTTGGACTTGGATTGATTCTTCGAGATATCTCACAAGGAGATGGAAGATGCCAGGGTCACTTGATGCTTTCATTTCTTCTATTCAGGTGCATTTGACCTTTCAATATAATTCCGATACGATTACATTGCTATGTATATTGCTTGTTACTCATGCTGTCCGAATTATAGCCTTAAGCAAAATTATGACCATCTTTGCGTTTCTTTGTGGTTATGAACCATTATATTGCGTTCTTATTCATCACAAGCTGGAGTTGAGCTCAAGGTATAACTTATTAATGTCTTTCAATTTTTGCTAATTAGTGAGTGTTATAGAATTGCTTCTCCACAGATTTCTCAATGAACGCCTCCTTATTGTTTGTGTTGAAGTTGAATCATGTATTTTCTATCTTTTGCTCTTGCTTTAAGATCTTTCACTATAAATGTACTTGCATCATGAGATCATGTCAAAAGGGGCTCTCCGACCCATAAATTAGAAGGTGAGATAGAATGAGAGGAGAATAATGTCTAGAATAGATATTGTACATTATACCTACCGGGTGTTTAGACTAAGACAACATCTAGGTTTTGTTAAGGAAATTTGAATTGGTTACCTTAGGAAACTTAAACCAAAGATATCTTTGGTTATAATAAACGTAGTTTTGGTTGCTAAAGATGATGTTGGGTGAGTTCTAGGACTTGATTAAATTTCGAAAGATAACTGGATAATTTCATGATCATCTCCTATGAGGTCGTATTACTGTTTTTTAAATTTCATTGAGGCATACTTTAGAGTTGATTGTACTAATTCCTAGATACGAAATTCTAGACACTAATTTTGTTTGCAATTATTGGCAAGGTTTTAGAAAATTAGCAAAGGACAGTTAAAAATTTCTATACTCATGCGACAATACTGCTTGAAATAGTGTAAGATGATTCGCGGGAGGGCAGTGCATCACACAGGTGTGAACAGCAGAACCAGAACCACGACTCTTTAACTAGAAAATCGTCAAATTTGCATACATCCATTTACCAAGTCACATTGATGTGTATATGCATGCAAGAATTGGTTCTCTATCTTTCGTTGTATTAAGGAAAATTTACAAAATAAGTTGTTTCAGTCTGATAAGTGATCCGTTCCGCAATCTCCCGCAGATGCTTCTCAGATTTTGTTCCCTCATCATTCAAAACAAATGATAATTTCAAGCAAAAACCAAAAATATATCGATAATAGGACACTTTCTCCAAAAATGCCAGCACCGATGGGTCATTCTATCAATCAAGCATCCTCAATTTTCACGTTGGCTTCTTCTCCGTGGATTCAATATGCGTGATATCAGTACTCAAGAAAACCTCTGCTTAAAGAAAGTCAAGAGATCCGAATGGTTGAAATTTTAAAAAATACATTGAATAGAGACTCAAGTGCTCCAATGGACAATGTTTGAACACCACTGCAAAGAGATTCAAACTATAAAACAATCTTGATATTTTATTGCATATTTTTATACAAAGAATGAAAAACTTACTACAATGGTGTGTACCTCGTTCTTCTGTGAAGAGTATTCTATAAACATGAAAAATATTCAATAATATTTATTGTAGAGAAAAGGGCTATGAAAATGTAAAACACATGCGATTGGTAGAATTGTATAAAAGGATAATTGTAAATATAGAAAAATGGAAGCAACATAGTATTTAGGAATTCTTTCCCAAATTTTATTTCTCAAAAATAAAAGAGAACTCAAATTTCAGTGATGGGCAACTCAACAATTAGCCAAAATATATAAAACTCGCATGGAATTGACAACCAAACTACGAAAGGGTAGTTACACAACTATTTCATGACTTGAGTATCAGCTGCCATGTTATGTGCTTGATTTTGCTAACCAAAATGTGGACTAAGTGAATTTGTAGACTAAAATCAGATCAAACAGAAAGATGGAATATGTACATGCCTTGCAGCCTAAATCTGACTTGCATAAAAACACTTGTGGCCGATGCCCGCAGCTTTCATGCACTACCACAACATTCGAAGTTTTTCACCTTCCATCCCTGTCATCGGCACAATTTGCCATCGATATACAACTTGCATTGCATGACTTTTGTCCCTATCATCTTTTGTAAACATCGAATTTGTAGGCTAATCGGGCGCCAATGCTCATGCAAAAGCCATCACAAACAAACTATTAGAGTTTGCATTATTTTTTAATTAATTATTCTCAATCAATTATAAAATATTGAGTAAATAAAGGAAAATGTTATGGCCGTTAAATAGGTAATCCGGGTCAACGCAAAAGGCTAGAAGGGAGTTGTGCAGTCACCGATGATGACAAATAAAGAAGAAGAATACGTTGCTAAAAATGGGGCAATAAGTCGTAGAATTTGCTGCCTTTAAAGTCGTTGACTCGAAGGAAAATTTTTAACATAAATATCGCATTTTAGAGAAGCCGTCGTCACGAGGCAGTGCCGGGCCTAAAGGGGCGGTGAAAATGCATCCAGGGGTATTCAATTAAAATTAGTCAGCTGCCCTTTTTCAATGTGGGTCCCCTTACCACCTACACTACATTTAGTGTGGGCCCCAGTTTTTGGCCTTTTATCATTTTTCTATGGGGAAATTAGGCTCTGTACGCCTTTATAAAAATGGTTTTGAAAAATACTCTTAAACTTTAATTAAACATTCTAATGAAGTATTAATTACTTCCATTACCCCTTTTGAAAATTCAAGCAAGCTCAATTTGACTACAAGCTATAAGTTCAAATAAGGATGGACCAATCATATGTTCGAAATCACGTCATTCTTTCTTGCCAAGCAATCACAGGAGGCCGCCACCATTTCATGGTCAAAATGACAGTCGCAAGACTATTTCTTGATATCTTCATTAAGTAGTCATTCACACGTTAGATTAAGGATAGAGTCCTCGGTACAGGAAATTTTTCACAGCATTTGTACGATGTGGCAGTGCAAGATTAGATTTTTTCCCCACATCTTTCAATGATGCTATGCCATGGGTTGTTTGTAAACATTGTATTACTTGTACTGTTATATCAATTACACATCCTCACCCAAATCAAACCATCTTAGGGTCAGTTTGATAGCATCAATTTTTCAGGAAAAATGAAAAATATTTTCTTTTTACTTGAGCAAGGTTTATCAGTTAAATCATTGATGCTTGTAAAGTATTTGACAAAATGATAGTGTGAGTTTTGTCACTTTTCTATGAAAAAGTGACATTTTGTCACTTTTGTAAAAAAAAAAAAATCGCACTATATCATTGAAGTAATTAAATAGATGCATATGTGTGCATTTTTGAAAATTTGAACAAACCAATTCAAGTCTTGTTTTATAGTAATGAATATGAAAAAAAAAACTTTGAATCAATTAAATATTAATGTGTGCAAAATGTTTAACAAAATAAGAATGTGAATCCTGTCACTTTTCTATGAAAAAGTGACATTATGTCACTTTTCTAAAAAAAGTCACAGTATCTCATTAGAATAATTAACTAGATGCATACGTGTGCGTTTTGAAAATTTGAATGTATGAATTCAATCCTCGTTTTATGTTAATACGTATGAAAAAAAAACTTTGAATCAATTTTATTCATGCATGCAAGATATTTGCTCAATGAGAATGTGAATTCTGTCACTTTTATATGAAAAAGTGACATTCTGTCACTTTTATTTGGATTTCGTGATTAGGTTTAGTTTAAACCTTATAGTACCCCTTTACACTATAAGAAGAAAAAAAAGTGATTATTGGTGCTGCACAAATGAATGGTGATATTTCAGTATTTGTCACTTTTATGCATTATCATTTAGGAATGTTAAAGTTACTCATCAATTTTAAAAAAGTGACGGTGTCACTTTTTTTAATTTTTTGTCACATTTTAAGTTTTTGTCACTTTTTAAAAAGATAAAAAAATGATTATTGGTGCTGCATAAATGAATGGTGCTATTTTGGTATTTGTCATTTTTTTGAGTCTGTGTCACTTTTTTGAGTTTATGTCACTTTTTTGAGTGCGCGTCACTTTTTTTTTTTTTTTGTCACTTTTTTTGAGTTTGTCACTTTTTTTTAAAAAAAGTGACATTGTGTCACTTTTTTATTTTACACAGTATTTTTTACTTCCTAAAAATCTTTCATATGATTTTAAGGGTATTTTTCAAAACATCTCCAATTTTAAGGGTATTTTTGTAAGTACCCCTTTTTCTATTCGTTAGGATTTGTTATTTGCCAAATTATTTAATTTAATAAAGCTTTCACTTTTACATGTTTAGAATCTTGTGTTTTTATTTTTATGGAGTATTGCTTATCGAACTTGGTTCTCCTTCTCCATTTGGCAATCAATTTTTAAATAATTTTTAACTTTTTTAAAAAAATAGAATAATATTATCTTCGATTCTTTATATTTAAAACTTGAAAGAGTAACTATTAAATCATCATATTCAATTTTTTATTGTTGTGAAAACAGTGTGTGAGAAAGAGTCTTGGACTTTAACTTAATGAAAATCCCGTTACATGGCTTCTAAAAGTCTTTTCAATAGACTAGACTTTCTGGTTGCCTCACACGAGCGAGCATATAGTAGTCCAAATTTTATAAGTTATTATTTATTCATAAAAGTTAAAAATAATTACTTACATTAGTTATATTTAAGGGTAATGCATGCCCGTGCTCTTTTCCCCTTTTGGCAAGTAATCGACTTACGATTGTGTTGCTCAATGCACGGAACGGAATTCAACTATGCATGATGATTTATTTATTGCTAAAACAAAAGCATCTTGCTTATTTCTATAATTTTCTTCTTTATTTTTCTAAAACTTCCTCTCGACGAGGAATTTCTCTTTTAACAATGAATATTTTTCTCGTAAAGTCATTGTTTGGCTATTTCATCAAAAGTAGTCATCGATTGATATACATTTCAAGATAAAAATTTCGTCATCAATGCAAAATCACTTGATCTAAAAGTTTAAACTATTAGATAACGAGATTTATGTTTTCCTATTAAACCCTTATACGTGCACACATTTTAGTGAAGTTCAACATTGTATAAAGGATAGTCCAAATCGTCATGTCATTGTTGTCATTTCAATATCTAAACAATGTATACTTTATCCATTGACATGTCCTGCAAGATAGGACTCGTTTGAATATATTAATCTTGAAGATCAATTAGCTCATTTAAGCTTAAAGCAGGTAATCTAAAGCTAGGGATGGGCTTGAAAACCACAGCCTGAAAAATTGACCCTATCCAATCTGAATACGGGTCGGTTCGGGTAAAATAAATTTAAAATAACTGTTAGTCGGGTCGACTCAGCCTAAAAAATCGACCCAGCCCATGTAACAACAACTCTTTCAAAGAGGCCCCCTCTCTCATTCTCACTTCTTCCCCTTACCTTCTTTGCTGCCATCATTAGAAACCTAGATATTCCATCATCATCCTTACTGCTGGTGCCTTCTAATAATGCCCAATACCTCCTCCGACATACTCATCAACGGGGTGGCCAACATTTCCTAAGTTTTAGACCCCTCAACAAAAGCCTACTTCAGCCATTTGCAGAAACCCAAATTTTTTCATGCTATAAGGGCGTGTTCTCTTTATTGTTTTCAAACCGTTTTCTATTTTCAATTTTTTAAAACAGTGAAAATGCGTTATCTTTCCTATTTTTGAAAACAAGTTAAAAATTTACAAAGAAAACTCAACCAAAATTTTCAAAACACGTTTTGAGTGTTTTCAAAAGGGTTAATTTCACAAATGGTCACTGAAGTTATCTGAAAATTTCAAAACGGTCATTGAAGTTTCAAAGTTTCAGAAATGGTCACTGAAGTTTGAAATTTCTTTCAAAACAGTCACTGAATTTTCAGATTTTTTGGCCAAGTTTGAGGCAATATTTCGACAACTTCCGACCATCAAAATCACCAATTTCGAATACCATTGGAAAGCCCACGATGTCCTCTTTAATTACCACCAAAAATATCTCCAAGACTCCAAGTGATTCGGCCGGAATAAGCCCACGAAGTCGGCAATCGAAAATTGTGAAAATCTGCCCAGATTTTCAGATTTTTTGAGCAAGTTTGAGGCAATATTTCGGCAACTTCCGACCTCCAAAACTATCGATTTCGGATACCGTTGGAAAGCCCACGATGTCATCTTCAATTACCACAAAAAATCTCCCCAAAACTCCAAGTGAATCGGCCGGAATAAACCCACGAAGTCGGCTACCCAAACTGGACAGATTTTCGGACTTTTTTGCCCAATTTAGGTAGCTGACTTCGTAGGTTTATTCCGGCCGATTCACTTGGAGTTTTGGGGAGATTTTTGGTGGTAATTGAAGATGACATCGTAGGCTTTCCAACAGTATCCGAAATCGACAGTTTTGGAGGTCGGAAGTTGCCGAAATATTGCCTCAAACTTGCCCAAAAAATCTGAAAATCTGGGCAGATTTTCACAATTTTCGGTTGTCGACTTCGTGGACTTATTCCGGTCGAATCACTTGGAGTCTTGGGGAGATTTTTGGTGGTAATTGAAGAGGACATCTTGGGCTTTCCAACGGTATCCGAAATCGGCGATTTTGGTGGTCGGAAGTTGCCGAAAAATTGCCTCAAACTTGGCCAAAAAATCTGAAAATTCAGTGACCGTTTTGAAAGAAATTTCAAACTTTAGTGACCGTTTCTGAAACTTTGAAACTTCAGTGACCGTTTTGAAATTTTCAGGTAACTTCAGTGACCATTTGTGAAATTAACCCGTTTTCAAAACAATTTTTCAAAATGTCAAAAAAAACACATTTTCAATAGTCTCAAAATGGACACTCAAAAACACAAAACCCAAAATGAATTTAAAACTCAAAACACAAAATTGAAATACAGAGAGAACGGTCCCTAAGTTTTTCGTGAATTTTCTGGTACCAATCCTTTTTGTTTCCAATGTGTTTTTTCTTTTTTATTTTGTTGTGTGTTGACATTCAATATGCTGGTCTTTGATTTCAATGTCACTCATTTCTTGAATAGCTTGAATCTATACCCATTTGCTTGCTCTGTTTCATCTGCATTTACTCGTATAGGTGCAGCAGGTTTCTTTGGCTTTGGTTCTTTCACTCAGCAGCTTAGCCGGTGGACCCGACCCGATTTGGGTTGGGTCGGTTTAGGGTAGGAGTCGGGTCGGTTTGTGAAAATAGCCCAAAACCGGTTATCCGACCCATTGTCCACCCCTATCTAAAGCCTTAGGACGTTAGAGGTCCATTTGAATTTTAGTCAAATTGAATTGGTCTTTGAAGCTTACTGAATTTTAATACTTTATCAAATCACCTGACCAAAAAACTTAAACGGTTAGATAACGTCGTATACCCAAGAGTTATTTTAATAGATAACTATAATATATGTAGAAGAAGAAAAAAAAAAGGACTAGGCAAGTCACATGACAAAATCTCAAACACACTGTTTGTATTTAGTCTTCATTTTCTAGTCACGACTTCCCTTTTTAATGCCGAGTCATTTGCTCAATTAGAAGCCTTACCAGTTCCTTCACCCCTTCTCTCGCTCTATCTGTTTCCTCTTCTTATATGGCCAATCCCACTCCACTCCATCACATCCCTTTCTCTACTCACCACCACCTCCGCCACCTTGAACCACCCACTTTGTCTCTATCGTCCATGGAGCAATTCCCCCTGAACCTATTGGGCTCTGATGAGAAAAGAAAGGTCATAAATGAAATGGATTTCTTCGCTGACAAAAAAGACGATGATGAGTCAAAAATAGGCACTGGCGATGAAGACGATGCCAACGGAAAAGATATGAGCGCGCCCATAGAATTAGATTCCAATGTAAATGTAAGATTTTTTTTAGTAATGTTTGTTTAATATTAATCAGTTAGGTTTGTGTGCTTAAGAATTCTTGTTTTATATATACAGACTGGTTTGCATCTTCTTACTGCCAACACTAGTAGTGATCAGTCCGTAGTAGATGACGGGATTTCTCCAAATTCAGAAGATAAAAGATCAAAAACTCAGGTAAGACTAATCGTATTTGTAATTCTGATATATGAACTGGATAGGATTGGACAATATAATATAATGACTTGCACTAAATGTTACTGAATTTAGATGGTCGTCCTTCGAGCCGAAATGGAGAGAATGAACTCGGAAAATCGTTGTTTAAAGGACACGCTAAATCAAGTTAGGAACAACTATAACACTCTTCAGATGCATCTGATGACACTGATGCAACAACAAGAAAGAGAACATCTGAGAGCTCATGATGATGATGGTATAACAGAAGAACATGGTGGAAAACTAGTGGATGGTAATAATAAGAAACATCAAAATGGTAACGGATTTGTGGTGCCTAGACAATTTATGGATCTTGGACTAGCAGCCGATACTGACGAGGCATCGTTATCGTCATCCGAGGTACTGAGCTGCCGGAACCGATCACGATCACCTGTTAATAATATCAATGGTTTTTCAAAAGAAATTGGGAGAAAGGAGATTTCGGATAAGGGGTCTCAAGGTTGGGGTCCTAACAAGGTTCCTAGACTCGACCACTCTTCGAAAAGCATCGATGAAGCTGCTGAGGCTACTATGAGGAAGGCCCGAGTCTCGGTTAGGGCCCGATCAGAGGCTCCAATGGTATGCGATTGAATCTAGTATAGATATAACAACAAATTAAATCTTGTTCTCAATAAATATGGATTGATAATACCTTCGAAACATTTGGATGTTTTCCAGATTTCAGATGGATGCCAATGGCGCAAGTACGGGCAGAAAATGGCGAAGGGAAACCCGTGTCCTCGAGCATATTATCGGTGCACCATGGCTGCTGGTTGTCCGGTTCGAAAACAAGTATGTATAAATTTTCATTAACTTTTGAACAACCAACATATTATAGTAATTTAATATCAATAAATGATCTACCAGTTCCATACAAAATCCACATCATATTTAACATGCATCATTGCTTAAATTTTACCTCATATTGTTTGAAAAATTAGGTCATTAAGGAAGGTTTGTTACTTTGGAGTAGGCAGACGACATGATTAAAATAGAGAAGTATGTGAAAAATTAGTGAATTATCTTGTCATTAGAGTAGATAAGATTTTGACTTTAATTTCGTCTTCAACATTGTCCCCCCAGGTACAAAGATGTGCAGAGGACAGAACCATCCTAATAACAACGTACGAAGGAAATCACAGTCACCCATTGCCACCAGCAGCCATTGCAATGGCATCAACTACATCTTCAGCTGCAAGAATGCTACTCTCGGGTTCAATGCCAAGTGCCGATGGTCTAATAAACTCAAATTTCCTCCCCCGTACCCTCTTCCCTTGCTCCTCTAGCATGGCCACCATATCTGCCTCCGCGCCTTTTCCTACTGTTACATTGGATTTGACTCAAACACCAAATCCCTTACAATTCCCAAGATCTCAAAACCAATTCCAAATCCCATTCCCTAATGCAGGTCAAAGTTTTCCAAGCAATCCAGCCGCACTTCTACCTCAAATCTTTGGCCAGGCATTATACAACCAATCCAAGTTTTCGGGTCTCCAAACGTCACATGACATGGAAGGCGGCTACCAGGCCACGCCATCACTCCCGGCTGTGATGCAACAAGGGCAGCAAAACCAACTTACTGATACAATGAATGCACTTGCAGCAGATCCAAATTTCACAGCTGCATTGGCAGCTGCCATTACATCTCTTATCGGGAATTCACATCCAAACAACGTCAGTAATACTGCCACCAACGTCGTGGCTACCACCACCAGCAACAACGGTGGTAGCGTTACGACTAGCAACAATAATAGCAATGGAAACAATAAAGTCAGCAGCTCAAGCTTTCCAGTGAATTGAATATCAATAAGCACTATTTTCCACTTTGTTTTTTGGGTATTTTAAAGTATTATTCTCATTTTACTCCAACAGACTATTACAAAATGAAATTATACATGAAGTGAGTAATGTTTTGAGTTTTTAATAATGTAATTCAAACTGTCAATCAATGTAGAAAAATGTTGAAATAAAAAAAAAAAAAGTGTTGCTTTTTGTAAGGAGCCGGGAATTTGTGGATAAATGTGTATCTATTTGTTGAATTGTGGATTCTTGTGTGAGTCAAGCAAAAAGTCTAAGGAGAAAGGGACAGAGATAGAAAGAAATTAAAGAAAGGTTGAAATATTCTTGGAGCATTCACTTGTATTTTTCCTAAGTGCTAATCGTATGGTAGCCAAGAAAGGAGTCAATAAAAACGTCTCAAAGTTGTTAGAAATTAAGTGGCTTGTTTGACACGGAATGACAACGAGAGAGAGAGAGAGAGAAGGAGAGGGTTGTCTTACTCGGTTTAAAGTCTATGACCACACGGATTGCAGGTTCATGATGACATAGCTCTCTTAAAAATCAAATCCTGAGTCGATTTACGAATTGGTATACCATAAGGTCCATAACGAGTAGGTTGAGATAGACTTGATTGGACATCTCGTGAGGGTTGGGTTGGGGTAAAATTATATAATTAGAGTTGTTGAGATCCCGACCCAATCAAGAGACTTGTTTTGAGATTCTAATATATCATTCTTGTTTTCTAAAGAAATAGATTTTTCAATATAAATACTTATTTCTCTTTTGAGGGATTCATTCAACTCCGCTTAATGTGTGAGCAAACTCATTATCCATAGGAGTAATTTCATTTGGGTTTTAGGTAAAGCAAAACTTTAATACATCAAGGTCTATAGATATCAGAAGGTTCCATTGGGTCAAATATGACTGGAGAATTACTATTAAAATTTTATTGAAACTACTTATAAAGTAATAGTACAGAGAACAAGGTATTGGAGTAATGATAATGAAGGACAAGATCACAAATTGATGTCACCAAGTTTGAAGCGATACAATGTTGTAAAAGTATAGATTGAAAAAGGTACCAACTTTTCATAGTTAAGTCGATTGTATGACACATTTATTTCGATTGTACAATATTGTCTCAAATTCATAATGAAGTATAGCATACTTGTTTTCTTCTATTCGATTGTACAATATTGTCTCAAAATGATCGTTTAGAACAACTAGTCAACAAAAGTTAAAATCATCTAATGTTTTATTATATTAAATTTTACTCTAGTAAATTCGATTCCTCATAAATATTGCATGTATATATTCAAAAGTATCACCTACATAACAAATTTTTCGAGATGTACGAATAAAGCTATGAGCTCTTGCATATTATGTTTATGCGACTCATTGTAACTTGGAGAATTTCAAATTTAATTTCTGATTTTGTACTTTTTGATAACTCTGAATAAAAAACTGATTTCTTTCAAGATATTTGAATTAATATATATATATATATATATAAGTTAACTATTTCTCTCATCCCCAAGAAAAATATATTTAACATATAAAATTAAATTTCTTAGATGAAATTTTTTTATTTTCTTTATTTTCAAAAAAATAAAATAAAAAATAGAAGAGATATCAGTGTAATAGTCTATTATCTTATACGTGCAAAGAAGATTATTCCTAGAAAAATCAATTTATAATGAACTAATCCTTTAGAAAATTCACTTCTAAATTTAAATGGTCAAACATGTTCATCATAGATAGCATCCAAGAACCTTAAACAGAGTAGCGGATGAAAAACAAAATAAAATGGAATTTGCTGAAGGATTTGGAATCAATGTCGATTAAGTGATCAAATTGAAACACGAAAAATTTACCAATTGCCATTTTAATCCGCAAGAACAAATCAAAAGAATGAACTAAATATCGTTACAATTACAATGCTTTATATGTTGCGAAAAAAAAAGATACGAGGAGTGATGATTTTAAACCAAAAATCAACTTATCAATCCTTACCAAAATAAACTAGACAGAGTAACAGCAATGATATGATGAGAACCCAGCCAAGAATATATCTTGGGAACCCACGAATAACTTGAAACCAACTCAAGAAAGCTAGAAATCACGTCTCGCAATAGCAACCTGACCAAGAACCAAGATCACGCGTGAGAAATCTGACTCGTTGATTATCCAGAACAAGAACCATGAAGTGGGAACGCCACAAAAGGACTGCAATTCCTTTTGATAAGTTCAAGGTTAGAATTTTAAACCACCAAGAACATTGAGGAATAAACTCTCAAATTGTATATTCAATCTCAAAATAATCAAAATGTCCTTTACAATGAAATATGAAATCCAATTTACACTAAAGTATGGAAAAACCCTAGAATCTAGTTTAAATCGGAAATAATTCAAAAATATTGCAAGAATCTTAACATAAAAGGAATTTTAAGTAAATTAGGTAACTCACGGAAAAATAAAATCCTCGCATAAATTTTGGTCTATGCGACCGCCTAGGGCATTCTCATGCGGTCGCATAGACCACACGAATTGCCAGATCCTACTTGCGGGTTGTCGCCATGCGATCGCATGGGTTGAGACACTATGCGGTAGCATAGTGTCACCCTTTGGTCTCCAACTCCGTGTTCTTGATTCGAATGTCTTCCAACCCCTTTTGGTCATCTACTCCAACATGAAATTTGTCTGTTGGCTTGTCAATTCCATTCTCGTGATCTTCGTGGCTCGATCACTTGATTGCTTGGCGTATTCAGCTTGATTCGAACCCCGACTCCTTCCCGAGCTCGACATTGACCCCTTCTCAGTGCACTTCGATCCTTCGCCCGCTTGATGCCTCATTGGGATCACATCATCCCCTCTCCCTTCGAAAGGATTCGACCTCGAATCCGAACCTGCACCAAACGAAGCAACATTAGAAGTTTCAAAAATGCCAACAATCACCAACTTACCCCAAAGAACCAAACTGTATCCATTGATCACGCTCGTGACAATGATATGGAAAGATCCATCTTCTCTAGGATGTAACATGGATCTCCGTAGACTTCGTTTCCGCCTTGTACGCATAATCACCCAACCACAATCACCGGGATCATACAAGAATCGATTCCATAGCATAGTGATTACCTGTTTTTCACCAAAGATGCTACTAACTCCAAAACATAAGATTAGTAAATTGAATGAGGTTAGTAGATTAAAAACACTTGTTAATTTGAAGTATGGAGTGGAAATAATAGACATTATTCCTAATCCTAACACATTCCATAAACCCAACCTATGACATGTAAGAAAGTCAAGATATAAATTCAAACTCACTTGCATACAACTCCCAAGAATGCAATCTAAATGCCTATCATATGTGATTAACTCCGTGTGATAAACTAGAATTTGATGATGTAGGAAGTGTATATCATGAACAATTAAAATTTTTCCCATACATGTAAGTTCATAGCCTATCCTAGGTGTAAAATTTTGACATGTTACCATGATCTTGTTACGTCCTCATCCTTGGTATGTTCCCATTAACCCTCTTTGAGTTCCTGCAAAAGAGAATTATCGAAATTGGGAAGGGGACTGTTTGCCCTCACCAAAGCTCTCTCACACTCGATTTTTCTCGCATAGAGGCTCACCTTGGAATTTTCTCTCCACTCTACTTTTTCCCTCTCTTTTCTCTCATGTGGCTCTACTCTTTTTTAATCATTCTCAGCCACCTTACTTTCTTCTCTCTTGCTCTCCTTTTTTCGCTCTTTATTTTTATTTTTTCGCTCACTCTTCAATTTCATTTGGTCCTCTTGGACTTGTTGTGGTGTCAAAGGTACAAGTGTAATTATTTTTCCACTCATCACAAGGTTGTACCGATTTGTGAACCCTTCATGTTTCACTCTCTTATCATACTGTCATGGCCTTCATAACAACAAATGCCTCGCATGCATCGAAACCACATCACACATCATTTTAACATGATATCGCCCAATACTAAAACTCACCAAGGTACTCTTTGTAATCCGTATTTCCCCACAGTTATTCAACCACTCCAATTTGTAAGGTTGTGGATGCCTCATAAAAGGTAATCCCAACTCCTCTACAAGTGTCATGCTAACCACATTGGTACAACTCCCCCTATCTACAATCAAACTGCATACTTTACCCTTAATGTGACACCTAATGTAAAACAAGTTTTCCCGCTGCTGCGCCTCATCATCCACCTTCACTTGTGTAGTAAAAGCACGCATAATCATTAATGACTCCGCCACCGGGTACTCCACATAAGTCTCACCCTTAACATTCTCAAACTCGGGCATACTGTCATTCCCATTCCCATCATCCGACTCAATTTCTCCATCATCCCGTAGAATCATCACCCGCCGATTTGGATATTGTGAAGCAATATGACCCGAATCCAAACATTTAAAGCACTTAATATCCCTTGACCTACCATTTTGATTTTCAATGTTTGGTTTATTCCTATTCAACTCTTCCCTAGCCTTAGGTACTTCAAACTTTTCCCTAGTCTCCAATCGATCATTCATATCACCACTACTCCATTTGGGTTCCATAGTAAACCTAACTATCCCCTTTCTTTTGAGTTGTCTCTCTACCTTCATAGCCACATGTACCAAATCCTCTAACTCCACATAGTATTGTAGCTCAACAATATTAGCTATGTCCCTATTCAAACCATTCAAGAATCTAGACATGGTGGCTTCCCGATCCTCTACTACATTTGCCCTAATCATCGCCACCCCCATCTCCTTGTAGTAATCATCTACACTCCTTGACCCCTAAGAAAGAGTTTGTAGTTTGTGATGTAAATCCCGATAATAATGTCCAGGTACAAACCGCTTTCTCATACAAGCCTTCAACTCACCCCACGTCTCAATTGGCCTATCCAAATTCCTCCTACGACTAGTCACCAATTGATCCCACCAGATGATAGCATAGTCAATGAATTCTACTACAGCTAACTTCAACTTCTTCTCTTCCGCATAGGTATGACAATCGAACACCAACTCCACTTTCTTTTCTTACTCCAGGTAAGCTTCAGGGCACTCCGACCTTGGAAAGCTGGAATATTCATTTTAATACTTTCCAAATCCCTATCAACACCCCGATCAAACCTACC
Source organism: Fraxinus excelsior (assembly GCA_019097785.1). Taxonomy (NCBI): domain Eukaryota; kingdom Viridiplantae; phylum Streptophyta; class Magnoliopsida; order Lamiales; family Oleaceae; genus Fraxinus; species Fraxinus excelsior. The sequence goes on along the minus strand of CM032625.1, from coordinate 45,922,763 downwards.
TCCTATATTCCTCATTCATCCTATGTCAACCTCTAAATAGTAGTCACTACTACATACACTCACTGCCTCATCTTCACCATCAAAATCAGCCATAAGTTTTCATCCTCTCCTATCTACTCTACCCCCACGAGGAACCCTTTGGGGTGTCCCTCGCTGCTGACTACTAATCATAGTTTCATGCCTAGCTACATCACCACTAATTCGTTCAACAGCCAGACCTAATTGATCAAACTCAGCATAAAACCTCTTAGGCACTACATCTACTTCTCCTTTATTAATATCTCTTTCCATTGCAAGTAAGTAAATAACAAATTTTTTATGAAAGGAAATAACAGAAAACAAAATAAATGTACCTCACATGTTTGTACTCGTGTATCACTCGAGATTGACTTTTACCCGATAATGAGATCACCACTCTGCCTTTTACCGCTCGTCCTCCTTCCTCAATGGCTCAAGAAATAATCGATCTCAATCAATTGTATCACAGTTCTAGTAGCAAACACCACCACAAGTACAAGTTTCAGATAATCAACAATATCTTGGCACGTACGGAGGTAATGACTCAAATTCAACGAACAAGAAAAAAATGACTCAAAATTTATAGTGTTTTTTGTTTTGCTTTGTCTCTAGACGTTCACAATGTCTGAAGACTTTTTTTTTCAACTGTTCACGTGAATAGTGATGATGAACAGTAACATTTTTTTTACTAACTCAACAAACAACTAAAATAAATCTAGAGACAAAATTAACAATGAAAACAATGACCCAAAACCCAAATAACAAATTTGATTTTTTTTACTCAAACAATAAAATAAATTACTGGAAGTAAAGGATAGATGACCTGAAGTCTAGATCCAAGCTCTAATACCAACTGATGATAACCCAACCAATAATATATCTTGGGACCCACGAACAAGTTGAAACCAACCCAAAAAAACTAGAAATCACGTCTCGCAATAGCAACCCGACCCGTTGTTCGACCTGTACCAAGAACCAAGATCATGCGTGAGAGATATGACCCTTTGATTACCCAGAACAAGAACCGTGAAGTGGGAACACCACAAAAGGACTGCGACTCCTTTTGATAAGTTCAAGATTAGAACTTTAAACCACCAAGAACATGGAGGAATAAACTCACAAATTGTATATTCAATCTCAAAATAATCAAAGTCTCCTTTACAATGAAATATGAAATCATATTTATACTAAAGTATGGAAAAATCCTAGAATCTAGTTTAAATTGAAAAAAATTCAAAAATATTGCAAGAATCTTAACATAAAAGGAATTCTAAGTAAATTAGGTAACTCAAGGAAAAAGGGTTAATTTCACAAACGGTCACTGAAGTTACGTCAAAATAACAAAATGGTCACTAAAGTTTAAAAGTTGCACTAACGGTCACTGAAGTATCATCTAGTTTCAGTAATGGTCACTGAAGGACCTTTTCATTTTAATTGGAACCTAATGGACCAAAATAGTTTAAGTTTGAACATTGAGGACCTGAATCACAAATTTGTCATAAAATCCCCAAATCCTTCATCGCCGGTGCAACTCAGTAAATCTCTGTAATTTGGGAGGCTGAATCATATAAAGACATCAGACATGCACATATTGTTGGCTGAATTTGAAAGTGGAGAATTGGATTATTATATATTAAACACACAATAGTGGCAGACAAGTGTTCTTGGGAGGAAGTTGTAGATTTTGAATTATATATATATATACACACTCACGCAGCAACACGGCAGTTTGGTGGAGAATTAGGCTGTTGAATTTTTGGAAGAAAGACTTCAATTTTTTAACTATACACACACAGCAACACGGCAGCAAAGTGGAGGAAACTAGGCAATTCACGCAAAATGGACGCAGGTTCTAGCAAGGTCAGAGGGTCTCCTGTGTTTAAGTTTATGAAGAATCTTCGAAGGAAACTTGTGGAAGAGGAAGAAAACATATGGGAATTTTTCGAGCTGGACATTAATTTCTGTGAATGGATGAATTTTTATTGAATAAAGATTGGGAATTGTAGGAATTTTAGTGTTTGAAATTTTGCTATAGGAATGATTGGGGCTGAAAAACAGAATTTCTTGTATGGGAATTGTTAGAACTTGGGAAGATGGCTTCTACGCCATCTCCAAATTCTTCTCCCACAGCAGTCCCACTGGCTCCTCCATCTCGCCCATCCAATTTCTCATCCCCCCATCCACCAATTCCACCTGCTCCACCTAAATCACCCACACCAGATGTATCACCACCACCACCGCCTACTTCATCGCCCCGTTGCCTCCACCATCTCCCTCAGCTTCACCACCACCAACTCCTCCTGCTACCCCTTCTCCAGAAGCCAATTCGTCACCACCTCCAATTTTGTCCCCTCCCCTACCATCTGAAGCTTCCCCTCCCAAAGCATCGTCGGGTTCTCCTTCACGCCGAAAAGAAATGGATTTTGGGGGGTTTTATGAAAAATTTGTGATTCAAGTCCTTAAGGTTCAGGCTTAAACTATTCTGGTCCATTAAGTTTCAATTAAAATGAAAAGGTCCTTCAGTGACCATTACTGAAACTAGGCGATACTTCAATGACCGTTAGTGCAACTTTTAAACTTCAGTGACCATTTTGTAATTTTGATGTAACTTCAGTGACCATTTGTGAAATTAACCCCAAGGAAAAATAAAATCCTCACCTAAATTTTAGTCTATGCGACCGCATAGGGCATTCTCATGCGGTCGCATAGACCACACGAATTGCCAGGTTCTGCTTGTGGATTGCCACCATGTGACCCCATGGGTTGAGACACTATGCGATGTCACCCTTTGGCCTCCAACTCCGTGTTCTTGATTCGAACGTCTTCCAACTCCTTTTGGTCCTCGACTCCAACATGAAATTTGTCTGTTGGCTTGTCAACTCCATTCCCATGATCTTCGTAGCTCGATCACTTGATTGCATGGCGTATTTAGCTTGATTCGAACCCCGACTCCTTCCCGAGCTCGACCTTGACCCCCTTCTCAGTGCACTTCGATCATTCGCCAGCTTGATGCCTCATTGGGATCACATCAGGATATGAGTAAAAACTCCAAAGAAAAGAATGTAACATCAAACGAAATGTATGCAAAGTCGAGACAATAGTTGAACTCTTTGTCTTTAAATCGAATTTGCCCCGCAACGGTACCTACGGATAATGGCAATCGACTCCCAAGATACAACGACAAACTTCTTGTGTTATTAACACTTCAAAACACAAGAACAATGAACCGAAAATTGATTTTGTACTCCTTCAAATGAAAAATGGAAAAATAACTTTTATGCAGAGTTTTGGCTAGGAAATGATGAATTTAATGTTATGCTATGATTGCATAACATTAGGATGAATAAATGGACGTCCCAAAGGTCTAATTTATAGAGAAGGAAAGGTTGTGAGTGACCACGCCTCATACTCATCAACGTTTCCCAAGAGTCGAGACATTTGTTGTCACTAGCCTGTCGTCCTTATGTCAATCAAGCGTCAAGAATAGAGACTTTATCGATCGCCTGTTGCTTGAGTGAGGTCGCTCGAGCGACAGTCTCCTCAATCGAGCGCTAGGCGAGCAATGGAGTTCGTCAAATTTTCGGCCAGTTCCTTCTCTTTTTCTTTCAATTTTAGATCGTAATTTCTTATTCACTTGAAATTGGTTTAGGATTCCAAATATATCACGACGATCTACTCGACGAGTAAACAAATTAGTCTATTTATTTTCATAATTTAACTATCGGATCACGTCTGAATATTTGGTCGAAGTTGACACGTAAGTCACTTTTTCATGATTTTATACTTAACAATTCCAACATTATACACAATTTATATTCGGACAACGTATTTTGCTATGATCTTGTTTTGGTTTGGCAACCATCTTCAATATTATGATATACCAAAATTCATAATTTTCTCCGGCCAACACTGCTGGAGACCTTTCAGATCAAAGTAATAGAAATAATTGGTTGATAAGTGGATATTACTTGAAAGTCCTCAAAAATGTGTTGATAAAAAATGGTTTGAGACTGTTTATAAACTGTTTATAAATTATCCTTAGTGGCAAGAGCAGATGACAACTGTTTCTCCATCCATCCATTTTACAGGGGAGCAATCAAGTTTTGCTCATACATTGAAAGGAAAAGTATGGGGATATTAAGCAAGATTGTTTGTTGGAGTCTCATTGTATGAAGGGTAAGTGGTTTTGATGAAGGATTCTCTAATCACGTCAGAGATAAGGCGAAAACACTAACATTCAATGCATATGTACACTTTTTGTGAGTCAAATATTAAGTCCTTCGGTAAGATGAGACCGTGGATGGATGGAGTGACGGATGAAAAAACAAAAAAGGAAATTTACTGATCGATTGGGAATTCATGTAGGTTGAGTGATCAAATTAAAATGCGTAAATGTTACCAATTACTATTTCAACCCGCAAGGAATCAAAAGAATGATCTTACAAACGTGCACTATTACACGGCTTTATATAACAATTTATATTTAGACCATGTGTTTTGCTATGATCTTGTTTTGGTTTTGCAACCATAACTGCTGTTCTTGAAGAAAATTCTGTTGATTCATGGAACTATTAAACGCCTGATCATTTGAAAATGTAGTACTCGAATATGGCGAGAATAGATCATTCTCGATCTGCGCTGCAAATGATGCCTTGTTCGGATTTTGAACCGAAAATGTAGGCGCTGATGAAAATGTGTGCGCGACTTGAGCGGCAGCAATAGCAGGAGCAAGGACCTCTGGTATGGTGGCAATAGCCAGGGTTGCCACCTCGGGTATAGTGGCTGCCACTGGAAATTCGAATGCATCTTGAAGGAAGGGGTTATAGTGGTTTGATGGCAATGTGCTTTGGTTATGCAAACTGTCCAAGGAAGTTGCTGATAAGCTGCTATTGTTTCGTAGTGGCTTAGTGGCATGTGGTTCTGTTACTTCTGTAAATAGTACAAGCTCCCAACCATTTCTTGAATGATCTGCTGAAGCATTGTTCTCTACTGTTTGTGCCGATTCATGTTCGGGAAAGGCGTTGAAGCTGGTTGCGGCATTATTGGAGGGTACGTGTGGCAATACTGATGACGTCTCGGCTATCACAATCTCCCAATCTATTATAGAAGTAGTAGACTCCGAGGGCTTTGGCAAATGTTCATGCACTCGATCTTGCTCGTGCTCCTTCTCATCTGAATCTGACCAATCGTCTAATGAAACGAGATCGGCCATTGAATTTGACACCGGTAATGAATGGCTTGAACCAGATTCACTTACTCTGAATGCATCATCCTGTTGTGTTCGTTTCTCAAACTGATCTGAATAAGCCTCTAGATCAATTGAGATTGACGGACTCCTCCCTGTTTCCGTGGCACTAATCAAGTCTTCCAAGGAGGTACTTTGGGAACTGTACTCGGAAGTCTGCTCGGAAAATCCATCTGTAGTGGCGGAATATTCAGACCGTCCACTTGAACTATCATACCGTCCAAACTTTTGGTCAGAATTTGGTGGTGGTGCAGGGAGAGGCAGAGGACGATTAAGGAACTTAGAGTTTGTTGGAAATGAAGATTGGTCTTTCAAAAATTCTTTCAATGTTTCGATCAGCTCCTTGGATATTGCCTGGATACTTGGATATTCTGATGTCCTCCCTACGCCCACACTTTTACATAAACTATAGAAAGCACTGAGTTCTTCGAATTGCCTTGCAGCCTTGATACAAGTTTGAAATGCGCTAACGCAGTTCTGGTACTGTAAATGAAAGAAACTATCGAGAAGAAGGGCGAGTCCATCAGCAATGTCTTTGTATAAATCGAAGCTTTCTTGAACGATGGCATAAAGACATATTTTTACCAAACGATTCATCTTGGCCGCACCAGTTGGGCGTGTGGCTATGGCTCGTTCAAGTAATCGCTGCCAATAGGAGATTCTATCTAGTAACATTGCTGGTTTCAAGTCACGAACAGGTTCCTTAGGCCTCTTGTTCCGGTGGTAGCTCCAACTTTCCCTATCCCGCTGTGTATATCTACGTTGCAGCTTCCCTGTGAGAAAGCAATCTAAACGCTCATCTAGATAACGAGCAAAAATGCGAACAAAGGCCGTGAAATCCCAAGGGCTTGAGTTCGAATCATCTCTGAAGCTCGATAGATTAAGAATCTTGGCACCCCTTTTCATTGCATGAAGAACTTCTCGTGGGAAATAAGGATCGCCATCTTGAAAGATTCGAAGAACAAGCATCAATGACTTTAAGGCCACAACCCAATTACGGGTTCTGCCTATGCGTTTGCTAATAGCACGAGCACAAGATGCAGCATAAACTTTGTTTGACGAAACCAGCTGCAAGATTTCGGACACATATCTCTCATCAATCGGGATATCGTCATGGGTTGTGGCTTTTAGCACTGCAACGTCGAGAGAAGAAGAATTGTTGCTTGCAACCTTGGCAAGGCTAATGCTTGTTTGATCTTTAACTGCGCCAATTGCCTTCTTTAGCTTACTTGGCATTCTTCCTTCACCACTGATAGAACCAAGAGCAAACGATTTCTATATCAAAACTACATAGAAATCAAAAGATTTTGTATGTAATGATTTAGAGTTTTATCTTCTTTTTTGTTTTGGGAATGACTGGGACATAAAGAAAAATTGGAAGACACTAGTTTTTTTAAAAAAAGAAAAATTGAGTGGAGAAAATAGAGGCTAAAATCTCTCCTATCCTCATATAGACTTTCTTGTAGTCATAATTTTGTGCCAAAGACTAGAGGTCCTAATTCAAAACTAAGCGCGGGGATTTCGAAGTGGTGATAATAAATTTAGGAAGCCTCGATTTAAATTTACCATTGTTATATATCTATCACACTCTACGTCTTTTTCTATTAAAATTTAAAAATTTAAAAAATATATATATATATTATTTTCATCAACATCACATACAAATACTGCCCTTACTAAATTCATTCATATAAATACTTTACATCCACACCATTTTTATATATCTCTCCCATTGTTGCTTTGACTTTAATTGAAGAGGATATTTTATGAATATTAGGGAATTTATAAAATGGACTAAAAGAATTTAATGAAAATAAATATTAGTTGATGAATTTAAAGTGATATATTTTTATTTAATTTTATATATGTCTATTTAAATAATTGCATGAGATTAAAAATGTAATATAATGAAAGTAAATATTAGTTTGATAAATTTAGAGTGATATATTTTTATTTAATTTATCGAGAATGTTACTCAATTCCACATGGAATATAACCAAAGAAATTGACATAATTTTATTTTAATTAACAATCAAATAATACAAAAATTACTGGTATAAATCACTGTCTCTAAAGGATATAACAAACTCTTTTTTGGGTATTAGTCTATATAACAATTATTTGTTTTATTTGTAGCAATTGCTTGGTAACAAACAACATATACTGAAGAATTTTTTTTCTCAATACTACTAGATTATCTATGGATTTTACCTAAGAGGACCCAAAATGTCGAAGATAAAATTACGACATTGCCACCTGGCATGTCTCCCTCATAATACGAGTCACGCTTTATATATTGACTTGAAAACTTAAAATACAAAGGGAAGACTCCAAATTCGACGATAACTCTATTTTTTTTTTTTTTTTTTTTTTCCATATTTCTACTTTTGAACAAAACCCAAAATGGAAATCTAGATACAATTTATACTCAAAATCAGTGTCCACATTCACTACAAATTGGAGGGAAAGAAGATATTCAAGAATTAGCATATAAGCCACTAACACAATTAGTAGTCCTGCTTCCAAAAGTTTTTATTCAGTAGCAGCGATTTCTTTTAGACCTATGGTTCTTACAAGTTCATTATAAGCATTATTTGCTGCTCGGTTTAATGCTATTTCCTTTTTTTCACGGCACTTACCTGTACCCCTAAGTTGATTATTGATGAAAACTTTGTAAGTTCCTTCTCGCCTCCACAGATCCACTAGTCGAACACGTAGCTTGTTCTTCTGACATATCTCATACAGCTTCCTCACAGGATGTGCTTGTAGCATATCGGGAGTGATTATGGGCTTCAGTAGAACATTAGCTACCTATGCAAATTAAAACCCTACATGTCAGATTGAATTCGAGAAAGCTCATTGAGCTATTTATTTATAAGCAACACCAATGTCTACAATCAAATGTGTCAACATTCTGTTAGACACAGATGAAGAGTGATAATGCTCGAGTGAGAGAGAGAAATGACATCATCCAATAAATGTGTATTCAGGGGCGTAGTAAAGAATATTCTAAATGCTCAGGCCTAATTTGTATCCATAATAGGAGGATACAGCACCCACTTGGGAGCATCCTTGAAGATCATAGGCGAAGAAAGATTTAGGGAAAAAAATATCACCTTCCCTGTCGTATCAATTGAGCAATTGCTGTCAATGAACACAGCTCCTAAAGTGGATTCAACAACATCAGCAAGGACCTTTGGAGCATCGATCAAACCATGAGAATGCAATGGATGTTTAGGAAGAACATCTATAAATGTCTGAATCTGCAAATATCCCAAAAATACTAAGGTAAATATATGATTGGAGAACAGAAATAGCTAACCACTATGTTGTAGAAGAAGCCAAAGGCAAAAATTGTCGATAAATATGTAAAGCCAACCTGGAAAAGGGTCAAAAGGTTTGACAGGGTCAAACCTAAATAAATAAATATACCACAAATTGGACAATAATATGTTGAATAGAACATTGAACGTCACTGAATTTAATTTTTATCACGTCCAGTTCTTATTGAATAGAACATTAGACAACAAGAACTCATTGAATGTGGCTAAATTTAATTTTTATCATGTCCACTTCTTATTGAATAGAAAATTAGACAACAGTTTTAACCAATGACTCCCGAAGCAATACTCTAACCACTGAGTTAAGTAGGTCATTCATTATCCCAAAGATAAGCAAATGGAACTCATGCCATCGATGGACTGGTTTTCCTACCGGTTCACAGTTTTTCCATCTGAACCGGCCGGTCCAGTCCATTTTGACAAAATAGACTTTTGTTAAAGCTCCATGACTCTCATGACCAAGTAATTCTCAGAAATTGCTTGTCTTTCTCAGAATATTACAGATGAAATCCATTCAAGTTAACCAAACCCAAACATCAAGCAAAAAATTATAAAGTAAAAGTACACATCGATTCTAGAATTCAACTTTAAAATATATTTGATAATCATCAGAATAGAAAATTCTGATATTGTCACTTTTTGAAAATTGACTTCTCCCATGAGTGTGATGATCTGTATATCATGATTGAAGAAATTAAGATAATCGAAAATCTCATGATTTAATTTCTCTCTCCCCTTTCCTTTTCTATTTTTCTTTTGTTATGATGTAAGCAAGTTAAAGATTTAGGAAAATGATGATCATCAATCACCATATGTAACTTTTTAATTTAGAGATAATTACACTAACCCCTACTTTCACGGGTAACCTTTTCTTAACACAGAAAGGGACACCGTGCGGCAGTAGTCTGCTCCGCTAGACTACCTTCCGCCTATTCCTCGGTCGCGTCGGGACGAAAGTAAATTTTGATTACAATTTTAAGAAAACGAGCAACATGAAACTGAACACAATTGAAATAACATCTTCATTGATTGCTAGAAAGCAAGACATTACAAGAGACGAAAGCAGGAAATTACAAATGGCTAGTGCAGGGGGAAAACACTAGTAAGCTTGAAATAGTTTTGAAAGACCAATACCCCCTATAATAGACTTAGCAACAAAAACCCAAATAACGGGAGTAGACGTTATTTGGCTCTAGAATCATACTTTTTCTTTTCTATTTTCCATCTATTTTATGAATTAAATGAATATTTACAACACGGGGCTTAAGCACAGCTGCAGCCCGTGACATTCTCCCCCATTTGATTTGGCGATGTCCTCGGAGCCGTTGAGTATTCTTCTCGCTATTGCATCCGCTCCATTTGACCAAGTACTCTTGAAGATGTTTCCTTGAAGCTTGAGTAGTTTGGTAGCCAAGAATCTTTTCAGCAACCTTCATCTCTGGTAGTTTCACAGTAAGAACTGGTTGCTTCAAATCTGCAGACTTCAAGTACTGTTTCTGATCTGTATCTGCAGTATGGAGGAGTAACGGTTGTTGGCCAGTAGAAATTTCAAAAGGACTCTTGTCTGGAGAAGAGCCCTTTTGAACATTGAAACACATCTGAGCCACATCCGAGAGTTTCACTCGAATTTCATGCGAAGCAGAGGTAAAGTGCTGAAAATAGTCTCCCAGCATAGAATTGAACTGCTATGTCTGTCCGTCTGATCTTCGGTGAATGTTAGCATTTATGCTCAAAGTTGAACCAAGAAGTTTGAACAACTTGGTCCAAAGTGTGCCAATAAATCGAGAATCTCGATCATTGACGATAGAAGGTTAACTTCGACTGATAAGAAAAAATATTCTATTTTTAATAACTCACTTATTTACTTATAGCGTCTATTTGGGTACCATTCTTTCAAATTTTAATACCAATTTTTTTTTTTTTAATATTCTTTTATTTTCGAAATCCCAAAATGCCTCGCTTAAATATATTGAATGAAAAAATTAAGGGGCAGAATGATATTTTCTACAGTTTAATTGATTGTAAAAAAAGCAGTCAAATGATGGCCAACAATTGGATCCACGTGATTGTATAACATCTGAATTTCTTATTTAAAATTTGTGCTTAATGGTGCCCAAACACGCACACAATGTGTGCCTAAAATTTCATAAGTAGATTATACGAGTTCTCTCGTCATAAAGTGATTTTATTGTTAAACATTATTGGCATAGTGCTGCTTTGAGGAAAATCTCAGTGTTCTAAAATATCCAAAATCAGTCGTAGGGATGCCCAAAATAGTTTGCAACTATATTAATTTCTGAAACACGAAAGCATATTATTTCAATCCAGTACTACCAAGATTGTAGAAGCTCTTTTGAATTAATTTATTCTAGTATTACTTACCCCTAAACACCAAATAAGATTAAATTAATCCTTATCCAAATATCTAACCTTTGATAAACTAAACATGAAGAAAGTCATTTGTACAGATAAGCTATACAGATAGTGTGACAAACGCGTACGATCTATCGACCGGTTTGAATTTATGTACAATCCCAATCTAAAATATTCCATTCTTCACCTACAATACGGTTGTGTTCAAAGCCAGAATACTTGCATGAAACAGTTATAAACATTTGTAGCATTTTTAATATTAGCTTTATTATCCATTCTGAAACATTTTTCGTAGTTAAATCTAGTCCCCACTATTCTCTTACTGGCTCAACCACTGATAATTTATACATTTTAACGCACTGTCTCGCCAAAAAATGTGAAGTGACGTGTCTTCTACGGGCAAGGGCTACACCAAGTTGGTCCAGTCCGATGTTTTATTACACTGATAAATACATTTTTCTCACTAATTCCAAGCAATTATGAGTAAGCAAATACATCTGATTTCTACTTATAAATCTACCATTTGGCAAATAATGACTAAGCTCAATACAACAAACTTGTATCGCATTCTAAATATAAACATGGATACCACCGTACCAGAACATACACGGAACCATTCAAGAGATGAGCAATACTAAAGAACAGCAATTAATATTGATGAACAAGAAACCACATCTAATAGTTTCTTGACACCAAAACAGCAAGAACTATAACATAGCTCCGCACTACTGAATAAGCCTTAAGATTTGAAGGTTATAGTACTTTGTCGAGCAGCTTTTCTGTGTACTCTCCGAAGGACAGAGATCCATTAGGCTGGAGAAACTGCAAGAAAATATTAGGAAAACAGAAGGTATTAGAATAACCATTATCCCCTCAGTAGAAAAACGCAATAACATAAATGATTTTGCAATATCAGAAACTGGAGGACAAGACAAGAATATGAACTTCCAAGAATGATAAATAGGCAAATTGGAAGACACAGCATTGAAAATTACAGAAAAATTGTTCTTCAGCGTGCAACAAAGCCTTGTCTCCCCCTTTTTTTTTTGTCTTTTTGGGCTTAACACTTGTGGATTCTTGGAAAGCAAGCACACAGTGCAGTATTTTTTGAGTATCACACCTCTATCATAACAGTTATGTATTCTAAACTCACCTCCTGGTGAATATTCACCACATCTGGAAAATTGAGCTTCTCATCCCTGAAACAGAATTAGGAAGAACAAATCATACACAATAAGACATGAACTTGATATAATATGGAGATCAACTGATATGTACTCGCTAATGGTGTAAACAATAGCAAGTTAAAAATATGAGACTGATATAGTTGCAATCAAATCAAATTATGGAAATTACAGTCCAGATATCCCACTTTTCTAGAGAACTTTCTGAGCTTCTGATCACAGGAAAAATTTCAAGTATTGTTGCATGCATTAACTAGTTTCTCCATTCCATACTTCACTTGAAGAACCAAAGTTCCCTTTCACTTCTCTGATGGGTGTTTGATCTGATTACAATGGTTATGGTGCCAATAACATGTTAATCGTTTCAATCCCAAGTTTTATAGGAGGAATTACCCAATATCAAACAAGGAGTTGTAAAACTTTATTTAACTGTTTTAATGCTTATATTAATCTCCACAAGAAGTGAATGACTTGCAGAAACGATGTCCCTGTTAGGATATAAAAATAAAGAAATAAATAAAAGATGGCAAGATAGCTACAAAACTATGCAACCAACAAATGGTTCCTAGAAATCCCAAGCGGTGAAAGGAGTGGCCGTCACCAGAGTGGTGGTAACCACCATCAACTGCCCAACGCATACCACAACAAATAAACCACTCAACCCAACACCACAAGTCTAGAATACCCCAACAACCCAAAAAGTAACAGACCCAAACTTCCGAGGGAGGCAACTTAGATAGGGGGAATGAAGAAGGCAGCATAGGCAATGATATGAAGAAAATAGTAGACCCAATGAAGGCCCAAAAGCTAGGGCTCAAAGGAACAATCAAACAGCCACTGCAAGCCTGCAGGCAGCAACTGCAACAACCAAGGACAACGGCAATGCTAAAAAAAACCAGTGAAAAAAATATGCAATATATTTTGACCGGACAAGCGTAACAAGGCCACTTGCTGAACAACAGAAGGCAGCATTGAAACTTACTTCTGTACCATTTTAAACTGTATACAAAATATGATTGTGACAGAAAAACCAGTAATAATAATTTCCTGTATTTATCGGGTTACAACTTTTTAGAGAAGGAATGATTTTAATTCAATTATGCAATCAAACTATTAGGAAATAGCCAAGCAAGATCTGAGAATTCAGAGCAAAGAAATATATCTCCATTTTGTTACAGTCATTACTACTAGTTAAAGCATAAAGGTTATTTTTCCATTTGTAAAATGTTTAAGAGCTTAACATAGTGCTTGCAACCAACTATTTTTTCAATTCCCACATCCTGATTGCTCTGATGACTGAACCTTGTTTATCAAATGTCTCAAAACTGACGTTCAAATTGGCAAATATTTAGGAAACTTTTTAGGAACCAGAGACACACTTGAAACGAACAGCTATGTAAACAGATTTATGTCTGTAGAAGTACCAATCAGGCTGCATGAATAATGCAAATGTCGAACGGTCAACTCCAGATGCTGCCTCCCCTTTTGGTGCCTAACAATTAACCATTATATAAATCAATCATCTAAATTATACAGCCATAAGTAGTGCAGAAAGAGGAAAAGCCAAGGGATTCAAATATCTAAGACAATATGGGACATGGTAAGCCCTAACAAATAATGGGAAACATATAATAAATATTATTGAAAACTCGGGATTATTGACATTCCTTATTATGTGTGGCCAGTGCAAAAGCATAAGTTCTTTCACTTCACTCACCATCATATGCATCGGCCTAAGTTCCAGCATGTTTCCTCAAAACTTCAATTTAGATGATGTGGCAAAACTAATGGGTATTTGAAGTACATTAATGAACTTTGCTTAGGAAAAATCAATATCATCACAAAGTTATCTAGACTTATAGTAGAAAAAATATGTTTCATCTAAATATATTGGAATCACTCTCAAGATAAATAATCAATTAAATTAAATATTTTTCTTAGTTTTTCATTAGGTGCACACTATTAACTTGCTTCAGCTTGTGCACGATAAATCAGAAAGATGCGGATATGAAAGCAACAGATAGAGAAAAGTTCATGGCTTCTGCAGACGATTTCAACAAGTGGAAAATGCTTTCAGTGAAAGAATAGCTTGCAAGGTCTTGCTAGAAAATGTGATTGTTTTGATTAGCAGGGATTATCGAAATTAAAACAAGGGTAGAGGTTTAATCATTACTAGAATGAAGACTTCAGGGGAGGGGGGATATCAATTCACGCATGCTGCAAAAGCATCGACCAACAAAAAGGCAATCAACACAATGGTGTCATTGGCTGTGATATTACATCATGGAGTGAATTTCGATCTTAGGACCCATATTCCTGAGAATCATCGGAGTGCCAATGGAGCTACATATCTAGTATACTTTTACAGGAAAAAGATGTATTTCATCAAAGATTCTAAATAATACTGTCAAGAATAAAATTAAAAAAAAAAATTTATTTGCCACTGTTGTTCCGGCTACAAGAACACCCACATGCATTTAGTCTGATCCTTCCTCAACTGGGAAACAATCTTTCCTTCCCAGCTTCGTCAGTTTAAAGAGTCGGCAGCTGTCAAGAGCCGAATATTAAGCTGGATTACTATATTTGCTGCTGGATTCCTCTATAAGCAGTCTATCTGACACTGCAATCTGTGGCCCGGCCAGGCTGAACTCCATGCATGCACACCACTGTTGACCGAAATATTCCCTCAAAAGGCAGTCGTAACAGAGTATGTTTACCTATATTTTCTCAAAGTCGTGCATTGTTCTGACCACCTCATGTGACTAATTCAACAAATAGGACAGATAATTTCAGAGACAACCAGGATTACTGGTTATATTTTTCATAGGGGAAGAAAGGGGGGGGGGGGCCAGGTAGTAGGAAGACCAAATTATGAACACGGGAAGAAGTTAGAAAGCATAATGTAGAAAAAGGTTGTAGCCTAAAGACTACAGAGAGCTTAATCAAGTCTCACTTAAGACATACTTTGCATTTCAATATTTGATTGAGTGGATGAGCAAAAAAATTGTTGCCATGTACTTTATGTTCTAGTTGCAACCATAGTGTAAATTAATATCTTATCTAAATGTCTTTCCACAAAAGTTTAAATATGGTCAGTATTTCAAGTTGTAAATTGACAACCACGAAACAGTATTTTGTATTAAAGTCCATTAAGCTAAAAAATTATTTAGAATTATTATGGAAATAAACAACGGGATAAGATGCACGTTATCCCTGCATCCTCATTCTAAAGACATACAATCAAATCACAGAAAAAGTGTGAGGATTTGCAAGAAAAATAAAATTTTTTTTTTTTTTTTTTTTTTTTTTTTTTTTTTCTTTTATAATAATAACAAGAATACTTCAGTTAGCAGAAAATACTCGGACGCAATGTGGTGTCGCACAAAGCCGACCTCTTGACAATATCTCTGTTGTTTCCCCAATCTGGTATGCTATTTCATCTTCCCCATACACCACCTAAAGGAATAAGAGATTGAGAATGGTTATAACCAAGGAATATCGATCTCCTTACAGCATAACTATGACTTGATCTTTCAAAGCAGAGAGAAAAAAACATTTATAGAAATTTGAATAGCACGCCACAATTTGTTCTTACTCCAACATCGACAGTCTGTTCTTACTCCAATAATTTTCGGAGCACAGTTAAACCAAACTTGGTCATAGGGGGTGTAAAATAGCAAAAAGTTAATTGTTATCCAGTCTTCCAAATTCATTAATGGCATTTTATCCAGCACGCCCCCTTTTCCCCACCCCCTCCACAAAAAGATTAAGACGAAATGACTTGAAGAAGGATCTGAGGCTTTCGGTTCCTTAACAGTACTCCAAAATTCTTTTAAGTAGAGGTAGAAAGTTTCTCACTACTCAAGAAAATCTCCATCATCAAATTATCGAAGTTTATTGCAAAGAATTAGATTTTGAATTGGGTAACAGATCTTGGCTGATGAGATATTTTGCAATAGAATATTTCAGTAAATTTTTGTCATTGGAATAGAGATATTGATAGGCTTGAAAGGAAGTACGGGGACAGGATCTGAGAAAAAGGAAAGACACAATAATTGGCAATTAAGGCCAAAAGTGTGCCAGCTCTGGTACCACGCAACCGAAAAAGTATGTTCTATTTTAGTTGAATACTCTACATAATATACAACCTACTCAGTACACCTAAAAAGAGAACAATAAAGAAGTTCTAGTACAGCTACATATGCCTATAGTCACTCTATAATCTGCTAAAAATAGAAAATTCTTTTGACTCCACAGATTGATGACGTGACAATTTTTATGCACAGTAACAGAATCTACTGCTAACATTTTTGTTACAGAAAATATATCCTAATGATCTGCTAATAAAAAAATGAAATATAATCTATACATATCATTGAATATATTGTGAAAAATCTTCTGAATACTAGGAATTAAGTATTCCTTATAGAAGGTCTTGTTATTTAATTCCTTACAGGTGTTTGTTTCTTACCTTAGCACAGCTAGTGTTTGAATCCTTATCTAAGGACCACATTCACCATTTAATATGGGGAATGTATGTTACAAAATCAATACAAGAGAACAGAAGTATTGCTTTCTCCAAGTGCTTTCACATAAAATTTAGGATAGGCTGCTATTTTACAACTTGAAATATAGACTGCAAATATTAAGCACCTGTTTGCGGCCAAACATTAAAATTCTACATTTTCATTATTCTATTCATTTTTTTTTATATATTCTTAATAAAATAATATTTTTTAATCATATCAATAACTTTTCCTTCTTGACACTAGTTTTTTTTTTTTTTAAAAAGAAAAATTGAGTGGAGAAAATAGAGGCTAAAATCTCTCCTATCCTCGTATAGACTTTCTTGTAGTCATAATTTTGTGCCAAAGACTAGAGGTCCTAATTCAAAACTAAGCGCGGGGATTTCGAAGTGGTGATAATAAATTTAGGAAGCCTAGATTTAAATTTACCATTGTTATATATCTATCACACTCTACATCTTTTTCTATTAAAATTTAAAATTTTAAAAAAAATATATATATATATTATTTTCATCAACATCACATACAAATACTGCCCTTACTAAATTCATTCATATAAATACTTTACATCCACACCATTTTTATATATCTCTCCCATTGCTGCTTTGACTTTAATTGAAAAGGATATTTTATGAATATTAGGGAATTTAGAAAATGGACTAAAAGAATTTAATGAAAATAAATATTAGTTGATGAATTTAAAGTGATATATTTTTATTTAATTTTATATATGTCTATTTAAATAATTGCATGAGAGTAAAAATGTAATATAATGAAAGTAAATATTAGTTTGATAAATTTAGAGTGATATATTTTTATTTAATTTATCGAGAATGTTACTCAATTCCACATGGAATATAACCAAAGAAATTGACATAATTTTATTTTAATTAACAATCAAATAATACAAAAATTACTGGTATAAATCACTGTCTCTAAAGGATATAACAAACTCTTATTTGGGTATTAGTCTATATAACAATTATTTGTTTTATTTGTAGCAATTGCTTGGTAACAAACAACATATACTGAAGAATTTTTTTTCTCAATACTACTAGATTGTCTATGGATTTTACCTAAGAGGACCCAAAATGTCGAAGATAAAATTACGACATTGCCACCTGGCATGTCTCCCTCATAATACGAGTCACGCTTTATATATTGACTTGAAAACTTAAAATACAAAGGGAAGACTCCAAATTCGACGATAACTCTATTTTTTTTTTTTTTTTTTCCATATTTCTACTTTTGAACAAAACCCAAAATGGAAATCTAGATATTAGAATCCCACATTGTTTGAGAAAATATAAATAATCCACTTAATAAGGTGAGGGCAATCCTCCCCTAATAAGCCGGTTTTATTAGGTGGAGTTAGGCCCAATATTCCTAACATGGTATCAGAGCTAGGCCCAATTATGCAATGTTGGGTGTCACCCAATATCGATTTGTTCACAGTTGTTTGGTGTCAAGAATATTGAATAAGATTCCAGAGATCGTCAAAGATTGCGATTATAATATTTCCTTTTAGTGTATGATTACTTTCCTTAGTAGTAGATTGTATAATATTTCCTTTTATGTTTATTTCCTTTTACAGTTATTTGTAACCCTATAAATAGGGTCTTTTACTTTATAATAGAAACAAGTTTATTATATACAATTTATAATATTCTTCACATGGTATCAGAGCAGTTTCGATCCTAAACAAATTAACTTTTGAATTTCGTTTCCGGCGAGCGGCCTTAAGCCGCTCGTCCGGCTACCAATGTTGTTTTTTTTTTCTTTTCGGATGTATCACTACAAAGTCGCATCACATTCCGGTGGCCACAACTCAGTTTCTGCAGTTTGTTTGGAGTTTCTTCAGCTTTCGGTAATCTGCAATTTGTTTGAAGTTTCTTCAGCATTTGGTAATCTGGAACTTGATCCAGTTTATTTGGAATTTGGTTTAGTATGTCCAGTTCATCTGGAATTTGGTCCAGTTTATCTGGAATTTGGTTTAGTATGTCCAGTTCATCTGGAATTTGGTCCAGTTCATCTGGAATTTGGTTTAGTATATGTCCAGTTCATCTGGAATTTGGTTTAGTTCATTTGGAAATTTGGTTTGCAGTTTGGCCCAGTTGATGGGATTGAAAATTTGGTTTGTTTTTGGTTCTCGTTGTTTCTTTGGAGTGTTCTTGAAGTGGTTTTGAAGTGGTTCTTTGTTGTTCTTGGTCTCTCGTCGTCGTACTTTTCGTCGTTGGTTGCTTTGATTTAGATTTCTTCTTCGTGGGCACAAGTATTGTCATCGTCGTCAATTCATGATTACAAATTGATGATTTTACCAGCATCAATTTGAGGGGGGATGTCAAGAATATTGAATAAGATTCCAGAGATCGTCAAAGATTGCGATTATAATATTTCCTTTTAGTGTAGGATTACTTTCCTTAGTAGTAGATTGCATAATATTTCCTTTTATGTTTATTTCCTTTTACAGTTATTTGTAACCCTATAAATAGGGTCTTTTACTTTGTAATAGAAACAAGTTTATTATATACAATTTATAATATTCTTCACATTTGGCATGGTCCACGCTGTGCGTGAGGGGGCGTATTAGAATCCCACATTGTTTGGGAAAATATAAATAATCCACTTAATAAGGTGAGGGCAATCCTCCCCTAATAAGCCGGTTTTATTAGGTGGAGTTAGGCCCAATATTCCTAACACTAGATACAATTTATACTCAAAATCAGTGTCCACATTCACTACAAATTGGAGGGAAAGAAGATATTCAAGAATTAGCATATAAGCCACTAACACAATTAGTAGTCCTGCTTCCAAAAGTTTTTATTCAGTAGCAGCGATTTCTTTTAGACCTATGGTTCTTACAAGTTCATTATAAGCATTATTTGCTGCTCGGTTTAACGCTATTTCCTTTTTTTCACGGCATTTACCTGTACCCCTAAGTTGATTATTGATGAAAACTTTGTAAGTTCCTTCTCGCCTCCACAGATCCACTAGTCGAACACGTAGCTTGTTCTTCTGACATATCTCATACAGCTTCCTCACAGGATGTGCTTGTAGCATATCGGGAGTGATTATGGGCTTCAGTAGAACAGTAGCTACCTATGCAAATTAAAACGCTACATGTCAGATTGAATTTGAGAAAGCTCATTGAGCTATTTATTTATAAGCAACACCAATGTCTACAATCAAATGTGTCAACATTCTGTTAGACACAGATGAAGAGTGATAATGCTCGAGTGAGAGAGAGAAATGACATCATCCAATAAATGTGTATTCAGGGGCATAGTAAAGATTATTCTAAATGCTCAAGGCAATTTGTATCCATAATAGGAGGATACAGCGCCCACTTGGGAGCATCCTTGAAGATTATAGGCGATGAAAGATTTAGGGAAAAAAATATCACCTTCCCTGTCATATCAATTGAGCAATTGCTGTCAATGAACACAGCTCCTAAAGTGGATTCAACAACATCAGCAAGGACCTTTGGAGCATCGATCAAACCATGAGAATGCAGTGGATGTTTAGGAAGAACATCTATAAATGTTTGAATCTGCAAATATCCCAAAAATACTAAGGTAAATATATGATTGGAGAACAGAAATAGCTAACCACTATGTCGTAGAAGAAGCCAAAGGCAAAAATTGTCGATAAATATGTAAAGCCAGCCTGGAATTGTCCTCAGAAATATCTATCCAAAAACTGTCCTCAGAAATAACTATGAATGAACTAAGAACGCATTCATGACCAATTTTTTAACACATAATCCAGGTTTGCAAGCAGAAAGTGGATATGAAGCTGAGAATGGAAAATCTAATTAGATCTCCTGTGGAATAAATATGTGCCTCCGCAATTGGTGTATCAGTGTTAGAAATTCATCGTTATTGTTTCACTTACAGAGTAATTATTTATCTTAGGTGGGTGGAGTTGGATTCACGTGTAGACTTAGTTTATCTCATCTGAAAAATAACCATATCTATTAGTTAACTTTTATCTATGTTTTCAAAACGACTGGTCATTGATCCAGAAAAAAATAGAGGGTTAAGGGTCAAAAGGTTTGACAGGGTCGAACCTAAATAAATAAATATAGCACAAATTGGACAATAATATGTTGAATAGAACATTGAACGTCACTGAATTTAAATTTTTTCACGTCCAGTTCTTATTGAATAGAACATTAGACAACAATAACTCATTGAATGTGGCTAAATTTAATTTTTATCATGTCCACTTCTTATTGAATAGAAAATTAGACAACAGTTTTAACCAATGACTCCCAAAGCAATACTCTAACCACTGAGTTAAGTAGGTCATTCATTATCCCAAAGATAAGCAAATGGAACTCATGCCATCGATGGACTGGTTTTCCTACCGGTTCACAGTTTTTCCATCTGAACCGGCTGGTCCAGTCCATTTTGACAAAATAGACTTTTATTAAAGCTCCATGACTCTCATGACCAAGTAATTCTCAGAAATTACTTGTCTTTCTCAGAATATTACAGATGAAATCCATTCAAGTTAACCAAACCCAAACATCAAGCAAAAAATTATAAAGTAAAAGTACACATCCAGTCTAGAATTCAACTTTAAAATATATTTGATAATCATCAGAATAGAAAATTTTGATATTGTCACTTTTAGAAAATTGACTTCTCCAGTGAGTGTGATGATCTGTATATCATGATTGAAGAAATTAAGATAATTGAAAATCTCATGATTTAATTTCTCTCTCCCCTTTCCTTTTTCTATTTTTCTTTTGTTATGATGTAAGCAAGTTAAAGATTTAGGAAAATGATGATCATCAATCACCATATGTAACTTTTTTAATTTAGAGATAATTACACTAACCCCTAATCCAATTTGAATAATTACATAAACCTTGGATACCTAAATACCCATTTAAAATAAAAGGGAAACAATACACAACCTTCCATCATCTTTTATTTAGGCATTTGACACTGTGTTTTAGAATAGTCAAAGTTGGAATGAGTTATATAAAACAATTGAGAGAGGAGGTTTACATAGTTTTTGGAAAGGGAGGAGGTGTCAATGTAATTGTTAATTACCTCAGAGGATGTAAGTGCAATTATATCTCATTTCAAGAATAAAAAGTGGTGGGGAGAACTGTAATAAGTTGATTTGAAACAAAAATGATATTACTCTATTGTCACAAGTTGGCAACACTGAGAGAGGATTTATTAGGACCAACTAATTTGTTTTGTGTTTATTTTCAATCATGAGCCAAATGCCCCGACAAAATAAATCTCAATTAGATCTCATCATTCCAAGTTCAAACTTAACAAATTTGTCTATTTATGGACCAACACCCCCCTTTTCCCCCCTTCCATTTGATTAATTCACAAAATAACAAATTAGTACATTCAAAAATTAACAACTCAACAATGACAGTACTTACTCGTTTCCTAAGGACAGGCTGCCTATGACGAATGTATTTATGAAAGTTATGCTGAACAGCTGCACGAGCAAGTTTTTCTGTGTCAACATTTGCTGCGCGAAGAGGTGTCAAAAGCCCTGGTGGAAGATTTGGATACTTGGAAAACTGCTCTTTTGTGATTAAAAGATTAAGTACTGAGTCACCTACGTACTCAAGCCGTTCATATGACATGCAACCCTGGTGATATGATACATGTGTAAAGGCTTGACGCAATAAGCAACGATTATTGAAATTGTACCCGATGATCTTCTCAATTTCTTCAGGATTTCTTAATAATTCAGTTCTAAATTCCTCCAGCAATGAGTCTTTTGTTTCTTTTTCATCAGCTTTAATACCCTTCATATAATTGCTCAAAATATATCCTGGCAGAGAGTAAATGTGTAACTTTAGAAACGTAGAAAAGTACAAAGTTCAAAACTTCAATATAAATTGTGCTCATCTTCGAAAAGGAGAAGGAATAAACACTTGAAACAATAAAGAGTTGGAAACAATATTAATGTCTGTGCCAAATTCTAGCAAACAAGTACATTAATCACCAATTTTCACAATATTGGTTCATCAGACATGTGTGCTCCATAAAATTTGAAAAAGCAACGAACAAGCAAGTTCCACTTTGATTTATCATTATTAGGTTTATAGAAGTAGAAAGAGAATGACGGATTTACCAACTAGAAGTTGCTGGCCTTGGATGTTTTATTTCATCCTCCTTAAACTAAAAGAGAAAAACAGAAAGAAAAGGCCTTCAGACATCAACTAAAGAAATGAGGAAACGTCATTACATGTATTTCAAGCATTGTTTAACAATAACTTTGGTGGTTATACAACTCCCACATGAAATTAACATTGAAATCTTGTTTGGTATCGAACGGTAAAAATTGCAGAAAACTTTTTTTTTTTGATAAATAATCATGGAATTTCATTAATTAAAAAGAATACACAGGAAGTGTATTATCATTTTAAACAAGAAAGGAAAAAAATAAAGTTAGGCAGCCCCTCTATGGGATTCTTAGTCGCTGCGTTAAACCAAGTATACAAAGTTAGAAAAAATAATTCTCTAAATTGTTCTCTAGCACGTATTTGATCTTCAAAACATCGGTTGTTCCTTTCCCTCCATACACACCAAACAATGCAACCCGGGATAAGATTCCAAACTAGCTTGCTATCCTTGTCTCGAAATTTTCTCCTCCATGCCCGCAACACATCTTCCATACGTCTAGGCAACACCCAATCTATATGTTGAGAAGCCAGAATATTATTCCACAGCCAACGGACTCCATCACAGTGAATAAACAAGTGATCATGTGTCTCCCCATCGCTCCTACACATATAACACCACTCGGTAACATAAAAGCCCTTTTTTCGAAGATTATCCATCGTTAATGTCTGTCCCCTCACTACCGTCCACAGTAAGAATGCCACCCGTGGGGATAATTTGCAATGCCATACCATCCTCCAAGGGAATGAACTCTCCACAGGACCCGCGAAAGATCTAAAATAAGAGCAGACTGAAAAAATATCATTCTGTGCCATCCTCCATCGGCTACAATCATCCTCGTCTACCCGAATTTGCACTTCATACAAACCCGCAAGAAACAATGCATACTCATCCATTTCCCAATCCTGCAAACCCCTCTGAAAAGTGATATCCCAACTGTCGCTCCCATTGTGGCTGATTACAACTTCATTAACCATGGCGGAAGGCCTCAAAGTAATGCGGTGCAACGAAGGAAACCTCAACTTTAATGGTAGATCTCCACACCAACAATCATCCCAAAATCTGATATTAGTGCCATTTCCCACCACAAAAGTCAAGCATTTCCTAAAGTCATTCCAGCCTCGTCGAATGTACCTCCAAAGACTTACCCCATAGGACCCTCGATCCTCACCCGAACACCATCCTCCCTCCATCACACCATACTTCGCCCTAATGATTTCCCTCCAGAAACTCTCCCTCTCCACACCAAACCGCCACAGCCATTTACCCAGTAGGGCCTTATTAAACAAAGTAAGTCTCCTCAAACCGAGACCTCTCATCCTCATAGGAGAGCAAACAACTCCTCATTTCACCAAATAAAGTTTCCTCTCCTCTCCCAAACCTGCCCAAAGAAAATCCCTCTGAATCCTCTCTAATCTGTTAGCCACTGATGCAGGAATAGGAAACAATGACATAAAATAAGTAGGGATGTTGGAGAGCGTAGATTTAATGAGAGTCAGACGGCCACCCTTTGAAAGATACATACGCTTCCAACCCGCTAACCTCCTTTCCACCTTCTCCACAATGGCATTCCAAATATGAGTACTTTTAAACCGTGCCCCTATGGGGAGTCCGAGATATGTCATAGGTAACTGCGTGACCCTACACCCCAAAATAATAGCAAGTTCCTCCACATTAGTGACCTCCCCTACTAGAATAACCTCAGATTTCCCCAAATTAACCTTCAATCCTGACACAGCTTCAAAACATAAGAGTAACCTACGTAAATTTCTGACTTGCTCCTCCTCTGCATCGCAAAAAATCAAAGTGTCATCTGCAAATAGCAAGTGAGACACTTGCAGTTGACCAATCGTAAATCTCGTAAGCAGGTTCTCCCGCTTCGCTTTCCCTAGCATCTTACTAAGAGCCTCCATTACAATAACGAACAGTAATGGAGACAATGGATCTCCTTGCCTCAATCCTCTACTACTCCGAAAGTAACCCTCTGGGGTACCATTGACCAAAACTGAAAACGAAACTATAGAGATACAGAACTGAATCCACTTGCACCACTTATCCCCAAATCCACATCTTCTAAGCATATACAAAAGGAATTTCCAATTCGCGTGATCATAAGCTTTCTCAATATCAAGCTTGCATAGCATCCCTGGGACCCCTATACACAGTCTTGTGTCAATGCATTCATTCGCTATCAATACAGAATCCAAAATCTAACGGCCTTTCACAAAAGCATTCTGAAACTTGGACACCACTTTCCCTAGTACCTCCTTGAGTCTATTTGCCAAAACTTTAGCAATCATCTTGTACACCCCGCTGACCAAGCTAATAGGGCGGAAATCCTTAATATCAGTCGCTCCCGGTTTCTTAGGAATCAACACAATAAACGTTGCATTGGAACATCTCAAAAACCTACCACGCTCAAAAAAGTAAGTGAAAACATCAATTATATCTTTTTTTTGATAAGTAAAGAATATTTATTAAAAAAGTCCTAGTATACTAGAAGTATACAAAAGGACCCAGTACTCAAAAATTACAATGATCCAACAACTCTACAAGAGAGCTGATGGAAGGAATACCAAAGCCCTTAACCCATTCAAACAATAAAAGAAAGAAACTGCTCTTCAACTCCAGAATGGAGGTTATAGTATCCTCAAATTGTCGAGCATTTCTTTCCCTCCAAACACACCAAAATACACAGTGGGGAATAACCCTCCACACCAATGACCTCCTACTACTACTATCACATGACCCCCGCCAACATGAGAGAAGATCAAAAACTGTTCTTGGCATAACCCATTGGGTCCCAAACAAGGCAAACACCATATCCCACAATTCCCGAGCAAGCTTACAGTGCAGAAGAATATGGTCAGGACTCTCCCCACTCTCCCTACATAAGCAGCACCAATCAACCAAAATAAGACCACGTTTGCGAAGGTTGTCAATAGTCAAGATCTTCCCCAATACTGCAGTCCACGAGAAAAATGCCACTCGAGGAGGGACCTTGGATTTCCACACACACTTCCAAGGGAAAGTTCTAGGATAAGGGGAACTCAAGTAGCGGTAGCAACTCTTAACAGTAAAAGCCATAGAAACCGGAGAACCCCAGCTAATCAAATCGTCCCCACTACCTTGCACCTTAGTTGAGTAGAGGAGGTCCATAAAAGAAGAGATAGACTCCAACTCCCAGTCCTGCACACTTCGAGTGAAGAGCACATTCCAGTGAAGCATACCATTAGTGTGAGTCATGAGAGCGGCGACCGATGCATTTCTGTCAAGAGCAATAGAGAACAGCTCCGGAAAAGCCTCCTTTAAAGGCATACCACCACACCACCTATCCTGCCAGAATTTCACCCGAGATCCATCCCCCACCAAGTAAAACAAATGTTCCGAGAACGAAGCCCAACCTTGGTGAATAAATCTCCAAAGACACACCCCATGAGACTCCCTCATTTCCTTGGTACACCAACCCCCCCAGTTACTACCATATTTTGCAGCCACTACTTGACGCCAAAGAGCATCCCTCTCCATACCAAAACGCCACAACCACTTGCTTAAAAGAGCCCTATTAAAACGTTGGAGATCCTTTACCCCCAACCCTCCATATTGAATAGGTTCGCAAATCTGAGACCACGAGACTAAGGGAAATTTATTCTCCTTCCCCATGCCAGACCAAAGAAAGTGCCTCTGGATCTTCTCTAAGCGGTGTGCCACCCCAGCTGGAATAGGGAAGAGCGATAAGAAATATGTGGGTAAACTAGAGAGAGTGCTTTTAATTAAGGTCACCTTCCCCCCTTTAGATAAATAGAGGCGTTTCCATCCTGCAAGGCGCTTTTCCATCCGCTCAATAATCGGATTCCAAATTGATTTGGCTTTAAAGGTCGCACCCAAAGGCAATCCCAGATATTTCATAGGAAGATGCGTAGTTTGGCAACCCAAAATTTG
Organism: Fraxinus excelsior; assembly: GCA_019097785.1. Lineage (NCBI taxonomy): Eukaryota > Viridiplantae > Streptophyta > Magnoliopsida > Lamiales > Oleaceae > Fraxinus > Fraxinus excelsior. The sequence continues at coordinate 45,895,967 of CM032625.1, read as the reverse complement.
AGCTAAGACCTCCAAGTTGGGGACCTCGCCCACAGGAACCATCTCAGACTTACCCAAATTAATCTTCAGCCCAGAGACCGCCTCAAACCACAGAAAAACAGATCTCAAATGCTCCAATTTGATCGGATCAGCATCACAAAAAATCAAAGTATCATCCGCAAAAAGCAAATGAGAGATCCAAACTCGTTGATCGTGAGGGGAACCCACCATGAATCCCGAAAAAAGACCTCCATGTACAACCCGGTCCATAATTCGACTGAGAGCCTCCATAACAATAACAAAAAGTAGGGGGGATAATGGGTCCCCCTGTCTTAGGCCCCTCGAACTCGCAAAAAAACCACTTGGGCTACCATTGATAAGGATAGAAAACCGAACCGTAGAAATGCAAAAACGAATCCACGAAATCCACAACTGCGAGAATCCGCATCTCCGAAGCAAATATAGAAGAAACTCCCAATTAACATGATCATAAGCTTTTTCCACATCGAGTTTACATAAAACACCAGGCTCCCCTTTCTTTAATCTACTATCCAAGCATTCACTAGCAATAAGAACCGAGTCCAAAATCTGTCTCCCCTGGACAAAAGCGTTCTGGGATGGTGAAATTATCTTTGGCAACACCAGTCTCAACCGGTTAGCCAAAATTTTCGCCAAAATCTTGTATAACCCACTCACAAGACTAATAGGACGGAAATCCTTCACCTCTACTGCCCCCACCTTTTTAGGAATAAGGGCTAGGAATGTGGCATTAAGACTTCTTTCAAAAGATCCAGACGCATGAAAAGTCCTCAACACATCCATAATATCCGATTGCACAACCGCCCAACAGACTTGAAAGAAAGCCATAGAGAAACCATCTGGACCCGGAGCTTTATCTCCTTTGAACCCTTGAACAACTCCCAGCACTTCCTCTTCCTCAAAGGGTCTCCCTAACCAAACCGAATCCTCAATAGAGATCTTAGCAAACTCGAGGCCATCCAGCAAAGGTCTCCTAGACCCTCCTTCCTGGTATAAATCTTGATAAAACTGAATGATTCCCGTTGAAATTGCCTCTTGATCAGTACTCAATACTCCATTAATCATTAGAGAAGAAATGGAGTTGTACCTGCGATGCGAGTTAGCTATGCGATGAAAGAACTTAGTATTTCTATCACCTTCTTGTAACCAAAGGGCTCGTGATTTCTGGCGCCAACTGATCTCCTCTTGTAGAAGAGACCTTTCAAGTTCCTCCAGAAGCCTAACTTTCTGATCTCTCTCTTCGCTAGACAATGGACGTAATTCCGCTTCCCCATCTAGCACATTCAGTTCAGACATAGCTTGCCTCCTCCTATTTTGAATATTACCAAAAACCTCCACATTCCATTTTTTCAGATCTAGCTTGAGGGCTCTCATTTTTCTAGCCAGAATGAAGCTAGGGGTGCCCTCAAACTGATAAGACTCCCACCACCCTTTCACCATATCCACAAAGCCATCAGATTTCAACCACATATTTTCAAAACGAAAGGGTCTCTTACCCCTAGAACAATCTCCACACTCCAGCATAATAGGATAGTGATCTGACAAAAGTCTTGGAAGCCGCTTTTGATGTATAGCTGGAAAATGATCTTCCCAATCAGTTGAGAACAAAAATCTATCTATGCGGGACATGGAGACATTCAAACGGTTATTGGACCAGGTGAAGCTGCCCCCCTCCAAGGGAATATCCAGAAGCCCAAAGTGAGAAATGAAATCCGAAAAGTCCTGCATAGCTGAAGTAAGCACTTCCCCCCCCAACCTCTCTGTGGGAAATCGAATGACATTAAAGTCCCCTCCAACGCACCATGGGATAGCCCACCAAGTAGCCAAACCAGCCAACTCATCCCACATTAATGACCTCTCCCAGTCAGTTTGTGGTCCATAAACCCCAGAAAAGGCCCATTCGAACTGATCAATGACTCCCCTGAATCTGCAAGAAACCGAGAAATATCCCACAGCTTCATCAATTTTTTCCACCACCCTACGGTCCCACATCAAGAGTATACCCCCAGAGGCTCCAACAGAGCCAAGAAACCTCCAATCCACATGATGAATGCCCCACAAACTACGAACCAGTCTTCTGGAAACCAGTTCAATCTTAGTCTCCTGAAGGCAAATAATATCAGCTCCCCATTGCTTAATATAACTTCTAACCTGGAGCCGCTTGTCCCTATCATTGAGCCCACGAACATTCCAAGAGAGAATTTTTACATTCATTGGGTTAACATCAATACCCTCTCCCTGCTGCAACCTCTACTACGTGCCACCCCACCGTCATAATTGATAGTACTAATAAGAGCTTTTAACTCTCTGCTCCCCTTCTTCCCTGATCTGCCAGCCTTATCCGATACTTCCCCCACACTTCCCGTGTTAGTGCGGCGAGAGTCTATGGATTTCAGAAGAGCAAGAACTTCCTCCTCATATCCCTCGTAAGAAGCCCCAACAAATTCTCCAAAATGATGATATTTGCCCAACACCCAATCCGACGGCTGAGACTTACTGATTACCCTTCCCAGCTCGGATGTTCCAGCCGTTTCAGCCCCAACTAGCTCACCGCCATCAATAGGGACTTCTGAAGCCAAAGGGATCACCTCCAGAATTTCATCCTCCCCCTCCAACCCCGCTGCTACACCATCACCCATAGACAATTCCGAATTCACCCCCACCACAGAATCACCCTCGTCGTCCCCTTCATCACCACTAAACCCTTCTGAAGCTCCAGAATCACCCCCTGGACCCACCAACTCCCCCATTTTACCTGGGTTTACAGTCGACTCCTGCGGCTCCCCCAAGTATGGACGAAGGAGCGAAACAGGGATGGACAGTCTTCGCCCATCGCGTAGCTCCAGTACCCAGTCCGATGAAGAACCCCACGTGCGTGTGACTACCTCGCCGGGACGTGGAACTACGGCTGACACACCGTCATCGGAAGTTGTCGCCGGCGTCAGTGGGGTGGGATTAGAGTTCCCTGTCGTCGTTAGAGCGTGGGGCTGTTGAAAAATTGGCCCCTTCTTCGAAGCCGTCTGAGATGGGCCCATTTTATTAGTTATCGATTTGGGCTTGGAACCAATTTTAGGCCTCCATACCACTTTAGACTTACTGGGCTTCTGAAAAAACCTGCTGGTGGGCTTTAAATCATTTCCAGCTTTGGGCCCATACGGAATCAGATCTGGGCCTTTCATGGGTCCAACAATCTGAGCATGTTTAATCCCCCAACATGCCTTGTAAAATGAGAACGAAAATCCGTCTGGACCTGGAGCCTTATCATCATTCATACTAAACACGACCTCCTTAATTTCGTCCTCCCCAAATGGTCTCTCCAACCAACTAGCATCCTCCTCCGTAATAGTAGAAAACTCCAATCCCTCCAACTCTGGCCTCCACTCGTACTGCTCCCTATAAAGATGTTGATAGAAGTTCACCATTTGGATCCCAATGTCCTGTGGGTCCTCCAAAATAACCCCATCCACCTCCAACACTGTGACAGAATTATTCCGCATGTTAGAATTGGCAACCCTATGGAAAAACTTAGTGCATTTATTCCCCTCTTTCAACCACGTGACCCTGGATTTCTGTCGCCAAGCAATCTCCTCCATCTCTACCAGTCTCACAAGTTCTTCCCTTAATACTCCACGTCTCTCCTTCTCCTCCCTATCCAACCTCTGCCTCTCCTCTAGCTTATCCAGCTCCTCTATGTCGGTTGCAGAAAACTTGAAAATGTATCACGGCGCAATCTGGTTCGTCATCAACATTAGACATATCTTGCATTCAATACTGAAATCACAGTGGGTGAAATATGTCTTTAAGGCTTAAATCATTTATTTTCTTCTATTTTAAGAAGATACCTAAAAAAAATCCACCATTGATCTATACAAATGACATGGCAAAAGATAGGTGAAATTTGCTAAAATCTTAAATGTTATGTGCATTCTATGCTAAATCCTAGAAGAAAATAATCATCGTTTATATTAAACATCTGATAATTACCGATAGAGTCCAACCAACTAAAGACCAAAAATTTATATGGCTCTTATAAAATGCCGAATGATCTGAACTAAGCTAAACCCTATCCATCAACTCCAACAATGATTCCATTGATCTAGCCCATGTGAGGTGATATTTTTTATTTTCCAATTAAATCAAAAGCAGCGTCTAAGAAATATGTTGCTTCTGTCTTAATTCTTTTTTCTCTCATTCACCTAGCATTCATGAGATCATCACAATGAGCAAAATTATCTATAGTTGAAAAGGTGACAATTGGTTTCGAAACTCATGGCAGCTAGCAAAACAAGATATTCGTGTGCTAACAAGTGGTGCGAGAGGGTGGGAGAAAAAATCATTGTTTTTTCACCGAATTTGGCTGGAACCAGTTTATGTAGAATAACTGTTAAACTAAATTAAATTCTACTCCTGCAATCAATCTTATGAAAGAAATATGTTATTGCTATATTCATTTTACATGAAGTTCCCAAAAACTTAGGTATAGCCTCAATGACATAGAACTTGCAAAGAGATAATTTACTAGGATTAGAAACTATTATATCAACTAGGATAACAGAATAATGAAATTTAAATGACTAAGAATCAACCATAAACACAAAAAGCCCAATACTTTATAACCACCACGCTATCCAATATCCACCAAATTCCGTCATATTTTCTTTAATGTTCATATTGATTAACTTTCTTATCAACATTACTGACCAAACAGTAGAACGTTAACTCTTGAGTGAAGTGGCAAATATGTCATTGTACATCGTGCAAAAATAGTGGTACCATTTAGAGAAATGCTCTTTATAATTGATCAAAATTTAACAACGTAAAACCCAAATCCCAATCTAAATATAAAGAAAACCAGAGGCAAAGAAATACCAAAATGTAGGGAAAATTTACCGTAGTTTTGGAGTCGTTGAGAAGAATTGACCCAACACTTAACTGGAGAGAGCAAAGATTCTAACCACGATGCCATTTGAATCTTTGGGAGCTAATTTATAGTCTCAGTTTAAATGAAAATAATAAACGGAAGCGGCAAGGTGATGACAGATGAGCTATCGGCGGGGGTGAGGTAAAAATGGTTAATTTGGTTGAAAGCCTTTAGGTTCTTACGACTACAATAGAGTGGGTGAATTAGTAAAAAAAAAAAAAAAAAGGGGTTAATTTCACAAATGGTCATTGAAGTTATCTGAAAATTTCAAAACGGTCATTGAAGTTTCAAAGTTTCAGAAATGGTCACTGAAGTTTGAAATTTCTTTCAAAACGGTCACTGAATTTTCAGATTTTTTGGCCAAGTTTGAGGCAATATTTCGACAACTTCCGACCATCAAAATCGCCAATTTCGAATACCGTTGGAAAGCCCACGATGTCCTCTTTAATTACCACCAAAACTCTCCCCAAGACTCCAAGTGATTCGGCCGGAATAAGCCCACGAAGTCGGCAATCGAAAATTGTGAAAATCTGCCCAAATTTTCAGATTTTTTGAGCAAGTTTGAGGCAATATTTCGGCAACTTTCGACCTCCAAAACTGTCGATTTCGGATACCGTTGGAAAGCCCACGATGTCATCTTCAATTACCACCAAAAATCTCCCCAAAAATCCATGTGAATCGGCCGGAATAAACCCACGAAGTCGGGTACCCAAACTGGACAGATTTTCGGACTTTTTTGCCCAGTTTAGGTAGCTGACTTCGTGGGTTTATTCCGGCCGATTCACTTGGAGTTTTGGGGAGATTTGTGGTGGTAATTGAAGATGACATCGTAGGCTTTCCAACGGTATCCGAAATCGACAGTTTTGGAGGTCGGAAGTTGCCGAAATATTGCCTCAAACTTGCCCAAAAAATCTGAAAATCTGGGTAGATTTTCACAATTTTCGGTTGTTGACTTCGTGGACTTATTCCGGTCGAATCACTTGGAGTCTTGGGGAAATTTTTGGTGGTAATTGAAGAAGACATCTTGGGCTTTCCAACGGTATCCGAAATCAGCGATTTTGGTGATCGGAAGTTGCCGAAATATTGCCTCAAACTTGGCCAAAAAATCTGAAAATTCAGTGACCGTTTTGAAAGAAATTTCAAACTTTAGTGACCGTTTCTGAAACTTTGAAACTTCAGTGACCGTTTTGAAATTTTCAGGTAACTTCAGTGACCATTTGTGAAATTAACCCAAAAAAAAAACACTATGGCATAAAGGTAATTTTACCAATAAATATGCATCGATTTACGTTTAGGTCAAGCGTATATGTTTGTAAATGAACGATGACTAGAATTTTTTAATATCTAATAAGAAGACGACATTTGCTTTCGACCATTGAATCAAATTTTTAATAAGTTGAAAGGTGTTTTTAATATGTCAGAGTGTCAAGTCGAAGCCTTTAACTTTCAAGTTTAATCTCTTTTTTTTTCTTATCAAACAATCTCAACACTTAAAATGGAAAGAATGCATTTTGTTTATTGACATGATGGTGAATATGTGATTGAAAAAGAAGAAAAAATTATTTTTGTAATGAAAAATAGTATCTTATTAAAGAATGATGATGAAAATTATAACGTCACTCAAGGGCTTTCTTTTTTAAAATTCCATCGTCAAACTAAATTTACATTCGAAATGAGAGTGATGCTATGTGTACATAATCTTTTACATAAAGGTTTATCAAATCGACACGTGACGGCCTCTACTGATAGCGCATAAAGATTTTTCCATCGAAATAAAGTAAGGCTCTGTTTGATTGACGATATTTTCCCTGGAAGTAGGAAAATATTTTCCTACTTCCACTTTTTGACTATTTGATATGCAAAACAAAGTCAAACGAATATGGTAATTTTTTCTAATTGTTTTAAATTTTTTTTTTTTTACTTTTTGGTAATTGGAACAAATTTTTAACCCAATAGTAGAAAATATTATCACTTTAATGGACAATTTCCATAAAAAATGAAGTCAAACGGATTTCAAACTTTCAACATTTTCCATGAAAAATTATACCAATCAAACACACTTAATTACAATTCCCCGTAAAACAAGTTCTAGGCAAATATTTTCCCCGAAATTCGTTTTCTTTCCCCCCTATTTTCCACAGTGCAATCAAACGGACCCTAAAGCATACGACTTCATAAGTCATATCGCCTTTGGATCGAACGGTAGATGAGATCCTCAAGAGTCTGTGGTCCAACGTCCTTTTGTTTACTAAAAAAGCCCCATCCCCGAGCCCCCAACCACTGTCCACCCATTTCAACTTTCAGTTTTGCTACTTTACTACTTCAGATCATCATCAGCTGATTCACGCAAGTAGGATGAGGGACAGCTCAATCGGAGCGGTGGTGCCGGCGATGAAGAAGCCGGAGGAGGAAACTACAATTACATCAGCGACAACAACCACCAATGGAGATATCGATGCGGAGGCTGAGGTGGCGGACAAGGAATTGCTTTGCCCAATTTGTATGCAGATGATAAAGGATGCTTTCTTGACGGCATGTGGGCATAGCTTCTGCTATATGTGCATTGTTACTCATCTCCGCAACAAGAGTGATTGCCCTTGCTGTTTTAACTCCCTCACCCCAAACCAGCTATTCCCTAATTTTCTTCTCGATAAGGTGAACTGAATATTTGAGCATTTTTCTGGTTAGTTATTTAATTGGATGAGTGCTGAATGATCAAGTTCTATTTTTTTTTTTTTTTTTTATTTTATGTCTATTTTATTGTGGATTTGGAAAGAATATATAATTTTGTTTCTTCTTAGTCTGTAGCAAGTTCGTAATTTGTGTATTTTGATTCATCCTCGTTTCGTCTGGTTTGAATCTTGAAATAGTTTACTTCACAATGCAGCTTATTGTTATACGGTTTCCTGTACCACATTGTAGCTATTGAAGAAGACATCTGCCCTACAATTATCCAAAAATGCATCCCCTGTAGAACAATTTCGTCAGTCATTGGAACAGGTGAGTCGTGATTTTGTAGTATAATTGAAGTTTTTATGTTACAATTTTTCATTTTCTTCCCTTTCTATTCCTAAGACAGTTCCTGACTATGCACTGATTAGTTTACAAAAGAAAGAAAACCCGTAAAACGTCGTTGTTGTCAGCAACCTTCAATTATTTAACCCGATACATAGTGCTGGCTTATGACCATTAAAAGTTATGTCTAATTACTTACTTCTGAGAAATAGTCATATCATGTAATAATGTTGAACTAATAGTTGCTTTTGCTAGTATATTATTTATCATGGTTAGTATCCCTCCTCCTGTACCTTATACCCAATTGTTATCTCTTCTCCTTCACTTAATTTATTTGAGTAAATGGTTGTGGTCAAACTGTATCTCTACAAGTCAATTTTTACTTTAAGCATGACTATTAACCTTGGGTTGTGTGGTCACACTTTTCTTCCCCTAATTCAGTTTCTTAAACAACGAAGGCATGATATGAAGCATTTCATGACTTGTGGCTTGGGTGAATTTAAAGTGCATTTCACTCTTTAATGATTTGCAACCTATGTGGTTGCATTTTTTGAAATCCTACCTGGAAATCTAGTTTATGGTTTGTTTTAAATTGACAATATTCAGTAGTACAGTTCAATCTGATTGTATTTGGAATCCTTACACTTCCAAAGGAATAAATTCGGAGAAGATGTTTGGTTGGCCCTTTTGAAGGTTATTTTAATGGGTCAACCAAACATGACCTATTAGATTCATCCTCCAATTCTTCGCTCTCTCTTATCCTGATAGAAGATCACCTACATGGATTCTTCTTGAAAATGCCACCTAACTGCCACTCTTAAGGCTTGAGCTTGCCAATGCACTTTTGCCTCATCTCCTCCATCTTGATTAAACCACCACCTCCATACTATTTTCTATTCACTTTGAGCTACCTTCAAACACCAATTGATTCACCGCCATCTTTCCAAATCTTCTTCGACCCAGATTTGCCCATTCCCACCGTACTCAAAAGGAAATTAGAAATCGTATTCTAAATAATAAAGGGAAAAAAATTCTATTCTAAACAAGAAAATAGAATAAAAAGATAAAATCTATTACGACTTCGACTAGAAAAAGAAACTAGAAAATTTAAATATAATTGAAAGATAAACACAACTAGAAAAGATAAATCACAATTGTAGTAGAAAACTACTAATCGTGATTATATACTACAACTTGAAAGATAGTTTTATGAATGATACTCATAATTTGTACATTTGTATCATAGACACTTCAATTAAGGTAGCGTGTCCATGTCCGTCTCCGTGTCTGTGTCCGTTAGTGTCGGACACGAGTCGATACCGACACTTCTCGGATACTTTACCATAATCCTTTTTCTTTTTATATTAGAAACATTATATATTGTTAATTCAAAATTATTAGTAAGTAACAAATACATACTTATGTTTAAAAGATTTCAACAAGAAAAATTAATAACAAGTATAAAACTAAATTTATACTATATAAATAAAGAATTTTTAAGAATTTAATCAACGTATCGTGTCTGAACTTTTTTAAAAAAATCGCATGTCGGCGTATTCGATACGTATCGTGTCAGACACACGTGTCCGTGTCGGTGCATTATAGATTTGTACTATGTTCTGGGGAAGTTCGTCATGGTGGTTATTAAATGAGATTAAGAGCAGTTTGAGCCTCATTTTTTGCCCAAAATACATTTTGAAATAATATATTGATGGAGAATGTGTGGTTAAAAAATAAGGAAAATTGTTAAGTTTGCTTGTAATATTATTTTATTAAAGAATATGTGGTTGAAAATAAGAGAGAGAATAATATATTTTGGAAATAATGGGGACCAAACAAGGGCTAATAAATTTTGATTGCTACATTATACATAATGACAAAGTTCTTCTGAAAGGGTTAGAAAGGATTTGTCTCATACTGTTCTTTTATGTGTCTGAAAGTACTTTTGTATAAGTTAGATGGTCATAGGACTCAATTACTTGTATTGAGCAACTTGCATTCATTCTTAGTCTAATGAACTAATGTGTTGCACCTGAGTGAAAACATCAAATCAGGAGAATCTGACTATCTAAGGAGATATTGAGGGTGTATAGTTACAGTTAAGCCCCTTTGACCTAATTTTAAAAAGATAGGTGACATTTCTTGTCATTCTCCTTCGTATATGGTCTCTCCTAATCTAAGCAATATGTCTTCCTAATAATTTATTGCAATGGAATTTAGTGGAATTAATGATATTTTGAACAAACAAGCATTTAAGAACTACTGGATTACTGCCTAATGGAAACAACCGGAAAGTTCCACTGCAAATCCACTTTTCCTTTCTGATTCTTTTGAGGATTGTATTCTACAAATGCAGGGAAGTCACTCAACTCTGACACTTGTTTCATATCTATTGTCTGTGCAGAGGCTTGACATATTTTGTCCTTTGACAGGGTTGTGAAGTTTCAATAAAGGAGCTGGACACCCTGCTGTCTCTCCTGGCAGAGAAAAAGAGAAAAATGGAACAGGAAGAGGCAGAGAGAAACATGCAAATTTTGTTAGACTTCTTACACAGCTTAAGGAAACAAAAAGTTAATGAGCTCAATGAGGTTTGTACATAATAAGAATCAATGAAAGAGATAGCAACATCAAATTGTGAACACTTGATTATGAAATAGCTGTTTGAGATTTATATTTGGTAATGCTTTCTCTAAACTTATTTTTGGGTGGTTGCTTGAGAAAATCTTTCGGACCCTGTCTCTGTGGAAGCCCACCATATTTGATGCATAGGTCCTATTAATTACATACATGATTACTAACTGCAACATGATTTATGGCTAGGTTTGATAAATTTATGCTGGGGTTTTATGTCAAAATTTTCCTCTTTATCTGATTGACTATTGTGACCTCGTTTGTAATCTAGGTTTGGCATGATTGTTCCACTCCTAAATAATTAAACCCCAATGACCATTTATTAGAATAATTCATTGAATGCATCTTCATAAATAATAGTTTGAACAAGAGACTGAGAGGCTGGAAGTAATATCAATTTTACACATGCATTGCAAACGTGTCTGAACTAGAAAAATGTTACTTCATTTAAGGAATCTGTGCAAGAAACAGCTTCTAGGCAGTGTTTCTGCATGAGAGTTGGGATATAAAAGCTAAGAGGATTGTTGGATATACCCTTTTTCTTGCCATAGAACAATAGAAAGATGAGTTTTACCTCCTATCGCAAGAATCAGCTTCTTATTCTGCAAAAACATTGTAAAGAAAATGTAAAAGGATATTTCCGAATATTTCCATTATTAAACTTAGCCCCTGTTTGACAACCATTAAATGGGAAAAGCCATGTTTTGAATAGTGATTTTTAGGAGAATGTGTGTTGTTTAAACATGGGGAAAATTTTTGGATATACATGCAGAATATTTTATTGTGTGAATGTGTGGTTAAAAATGAGTATGTAGAAAAAAGAGTTTGAAAATAATGATTATCAAACAAGGGCTTAACTAAATGATGAGGTGCAATTTGACTTCAAGTTTTTTACATGTTAAAAGTTGGCCTGTGCTATATTCAAAGACTCTTATACTTCAGCACTAGAAAACTCGAGGCGTTTTCTCCAACCAGAGGAGTGATGCTGAGGGTTCAGTGGATAAAATATGACCATGGAATGGAATTGCTTGAAATCCTTGGCAGACACAGTAGAGATGCCTTTCCTGCTGTCTCTAGTCAGTATTTATTTTTGTTTCCAGTCTTATTTTTTTCTTCTGCAATCCTAGTATACTTAGAATTTGGTCACAAGTAATTTTCTTATCAAATCCTTGTCTAAGTAGAACTCTATTAATTATTATGCTTTCTAGCATTTTTGGTATTGTCCTATTAGACTTGGGGTGTCTAGGAGTCTATGCTTAATATATGGTCTCTCTCCATTTTGGAAATGTAGCATACTACCCCTGCAGTTCTGCAGCTTTGACTTTTGAATGGTGTTATTCCTTTAATATTCTTCTCTTAGAGATTTCTTATAAGGTCTTAGAGAAAATCTAAGGTTTTTTGCTTTGCTTTGTGTTAAGACTTGAGGTTCTATTTAAAAGGTCAACCTTGTTAAGGGAAATAGTCCAAACCATTATAAATGTATTTACGTTTTCATATTTATTAGATGTGGGATTTTTATCCCTTAACATGCTTCGCAAGATAGCGACTCGTTTGAGCAAACCAAACTTGAAATTCGTGTGTTCATTTTTTTTTCCGAGTCTTAATGGAATCAAGTTGTTCATTGGAGTTTAATGGCTCTAATACAATGTTAAAACTTGAGGTTTCATCTTAAAAGGTCAACCTTGTTAAAATGAGTAGCTCAAACTTAGTTTATGTTTTTATCTTTATTAGATGTGGGATTTTTATCTCTTAGCACTTTGCTTTGTTTTATCATCTTCTTCCTCTCATATTATTTCCTTCTGTATTCTTGTTTCTGGACAAGCTATCATTCTTTTAGTTGCTGTTCTGCTTCGCACGGCCTACGGTGACCTGATCATCGACTGATCTTTTTTTTTTTCCTGCTTCTCTCTTAGGTACAAAACGACATCCAGTATGTTAAAGAAGACATAAATGCTGTGGAACGTCATAGGATAGAGCTATACCATGCAAGAGATAAGTACTCTGTTAAACTGCGGCTGCTTGGTGATGATCCTCTGGGATTGAAGTCTCCTACATCATCCAATAGAATTAGTACTAGCCATTTAAACTCTGGAAATGAACGAGGAAACGTCTCTGAGAACTTCCTGCACAAAAAAATGGAGGGAACGGCTCAACATAGCTTCCTTGGACCCCAGAGAAAGGACACATCTTCTAGTGGTCCAACTTCACAGCATTTGAGCCAATCTGGCCTGGCTGTAAAACAGAAAAAGCGTGTCCATTCACAGGTTAGGAAAGATCTAATTGGCAAACGTTTAATTATATATGGTATGCAACCCGTGGAATTATTTGAAAAAAATATTGGGGTATAGTTTTCTGGAGGCTCGCCATAAAGTTGACTCTCTGACCTATTTTTGTGCATCATATTTAAAGCATGTTTGGGAGTTGCTTATAATTGGTTTAAATTAGAAACAGATAGAAATGAGTGATTGATAAGTGGCTACTAGGTAGTAGTCGTGGATTACATGAAATGTATGCTTAATTTAAGGATTGGATGTAGTTTGACCAATTATAAACAACTACCAAACTTGCAGTTCATCTAAAATGGATGGTTTCTGTATCAAATCTTTCATCTAAGATTATGTGGTTAACCTGAACTCCTGAAGAACAAGGATATCAGCATTCATTATTTTCACGACCAGGTTCTTTCCAGTTTACCTTTCCTTTTAAGATTGAACCATGAATGCTGAATTGCCTCTTTTGTTGCTTCAGACTTTTTGTCCACTAGCTATTCCCAAACATATGCAAAGTCGGCAGCCAGTAGATTTAAGTATAGTTTCATTGCTTTTGCATGATAACAAGATTCCTTTCTTTTAACAACATTGTTTATGAATCAGTTTTTTTCTCCTCATGATAGATGATTATTCTTTTCTGCAGTTTAATGATTTACAAGAGTTTTACTTGCAAAAGAGACGTCAATCAGCCAACCATTTATCCTCCCAAGGAAAGAATGATAAAAGTATTATTCACAGAGAAGGTTATAATGCTGGTCTAGCAGATGTTCAATCTGTTCTAAGCACATTCACACGATACAGGTAAGAGTCATCAATCTCTGTTTCACAGATTTCTTCCACTTGCATGGTTTTGGTTTCTTTATTTCAATTTACATTCTCTTAATCTTATTCTGGAACAGTCGTTTAAGGGTGATTGCTGAACTTAGGCATGGGGATCTCTTTCATTCCACCAACATTGTTTCAAGGTAAATTGGATCTTTGGATGGAAGTATAACCATATCTAGTCATTTTTGCAACCTGTTTGGAAACTCCAATACATGATCAGATCAGATTTGACTGTCTATAATTTTGAAATTTCAAGTTTTTATATATCTCTAGTTTGGCTAAATAGTTCTTATAAACTACTGGAAGATAAAGTGGAAAAACTTAGCGAGAAATATAGGAGACACATTGCAGGACTCACCTGTATTATGGCAGAAGTGAATCTATATCTTCTCCATTTCTCCTCCTAATCAGAATGAGCTTGTACCCACTTTACCTTGAAATCAGGTGGGACTGAATCTGGAAAGATTGAATTTTTGCTGCACTAAACTATGATCACCAGATTGGCCTATGTATATTCTGGAATGGAAAGAGGGAAGAGAAAGCTTACTCATAGAATACATTTGACAGAAATACAGTGCTGTAATATATGGTTTTCCATGGAAAAGAAGTTTTGATTTGATATTTTTCTTTTATCCAAGAACCCTTTTTAGGGATAATGAATAAATCATTTAATTTTTGCAGGTAGGCAGTGTCAAAATTCATCAATACCCATTAACCTACCTAAATTCACCAAGTATAATTAGTTTTGTGAGGTTGTGCGGTACAGGAGGTGGGGGGACACTTTCTGACTTGCTCCTATAGAACCAAGGTCGAAAAGATTGAAAAAATTAGTCATTCACAACCACTGATGAAGGATTCCTTGGTAAGGGGAATTAAGGGTGTTGAGGGAAGATTGAGAAAGAATTGTCAGAGGAATGCAGAGGAGAGTGTTTGACTGTCTGCAGTAGGGCCCAGTGCCCTGATGGAGAGAGTGCTCAATTTTACCAATTTGCTCCTTGATAATAAAATTACAAACTACAGTGGAATGCCTTCACTCAACCCGTTTATGATTGAATATGTTGAAACCCGTGTATAAATAGGTGGGCCACTTTTCTCCCATCACCTGATTACACCAACCCAGACCCTATATTTACCTGATTGCATTCTGTAGATTGATTAGCAGTATAGATATGTTTGGAGGAGTTTTGACATGGAACAGACGTAATGATTTTGATGTTACTTAATGGGATACACCTAAAGGGTAAATACATTTTTTATGGAGAAACAAATAGCTTGTTTACATTGTGGAAGTCAAGAGCAACGTGGACACTCCCTGAAATATTTTTGTGTCTGTATTACTAATTGATGTTTTACGTCTTTTGAATTCATAATTTCTTTTGCATTTATTTGTATTATGTTGCTGATTAAATGTTTTAAATACCTAATTCTTATTGCAGCATAGAGTTTGATTGCGATGATGAGCTGTTTGCTACTGCTGGAGTTTCACGATGCATAAAAGTTTTTGACTTCTCTTCGGTTGGTTTTTACATTTTCTTTTCTACCAGCTTCCTCTTCTCCCTGATGGTCCTATCCTTTGTTATGATTGCTTCAGTTTGGATTTTGGAATGAGATTATATATTGTAAGAAACTATTTGTTTCCCCGATATGAAAGCAGTAATGAATATCTGTACTAGATAAATATGGCAACCATAATAATTTACAACTATCACTTTCCATAGATTTGGGAATCAAATCCCGGAACATGAACTGCCCCACCTTTATGACGTTCATACATAATGTGGAATAGGAAACAGGATAACAAGTTTTGGATGTGTAAGTTACAATCACCCATCATGAATGAGATGCTCGTTCTGAAAATTAAATATTGAACAGAATTCTGGGCATTGGTTGTGCAAACTAAACATAAAACTAAAAGTGATGAGAAAAGTTATTAAGATCTCTATCCTTCCATCTAACTCAGCCTTAGTAGGAATAAGAGCTTGGCAAGAATACAATTACATTCGTATCTAAATATTTGATAGCATAATCATTACAGAGGAATTTTTTTATTTTTTATTTTTTTTGGTGCCTGAGCATAATCTGCATGGCCTTTATATCTTAAAATGTTAACATGGTTTTCAGTGAGGGAGAAATTAACTGCATTCTTGGAGATCGTTGCCCATTATATGCAGTTGATCAGAGTGCCCCACTGATACATTTTCTACAGCCAACTGAGCAAAAAGGTGTTTTGAGCATTTTTGCTGTGGGCTGTTCTTTTACGTGTAATTCTTTTATGATGATATCTGGAGTTAGCACATGATGATTGTGATTTCCTTATGACTGAAACTGAACCTCAATTTTATCAAGGAAATTGCCAGTTGATCTGCTTAACGTGCGCTACACTTTTGCTTTCCAGGTTGTAAATGAACATAAAGATGTGCATTGCCCTGTTGTGGAGATGTCAACACGGTCTAAGCTGAGCTGCTTGAGCTGGAACAAATATAGCAAAAACCTTATAGCTAGCAGCGATTATGAAGGAATAGTAACTATTTGGGATGTAACTACTAGACAGGTAAATCTGGGACAGCCATCAATGATAATTTTTGTTATCCAAATATAAAAACTGGAAACTTAAAGTTAACGGTAGTTGTCAAAATTTGAGAATTTGATTTTATATATATATATATATATAAATTTCTTTTACCATTGCTAATAATATTACGGTATATTCAGAGTCTCATGGAATATGAGGAGCACGAGAAGCGCGCTTGGAGTGTAGATTTTTCACGAACTGAACCGTCAATGCTAGTTTCTGGTAGTGACGATTGTAAGGTACAGAAAGAACACTTTTCATTGCTCAACTTGAAATTAGACCTGTTATTTTGCCTAATTCTTGCTTAAAATTTTAGTGAAAGGAAATGCATGTTTACATATGAGCAGTTAGATCCACACCAATCAAAACTTGATGATTTCTTGTACTGTACAAAGGTGTAACTTGTAAGTAAAGGTTTAGAGTTTGTAACTTTTACAATGTCTAATCTTTCTTAACAAAATTTATGTATTGTTTCTTGTTTAGGTATATACTTAGGGAAGTTCAATAATTAACATTAGTTCTCAGATTGATGTCATTACAAATTTAGTATTTTGAATATATTTTCTTTAAAATTTTGTTTTATTTATATATATGAACAATGTGAACTTGATTTCATAGCAACGGTGGAGTTCTTCTGCAAAAGGCTGAAAGAAGCCTAAGTAACAACAATAGAGCTTCCTTTACATACATTACCTTTGGCTGCTCGCCTTCTCCTGCAAAATGATCCAGTTACTGAATGCTATCTTAAAGTAATTATATTTTCCATCAAATATACAAACTTCTTCCCACATATTTCATCTCTCTTAATAGGTTATAAATGTGAGACTACAGTTATCATCCCCACACATGCATCTAGGTGCCAGCAACATAGTGTGGGCGGCACTGGTGGTTGTTAGTTGTAGATTTAGTGTCCTTGTCAACAAGCTAAGTCTATTCCCAGTAATTGGGTCGACAACATGAATATTTGTTGCTACTCTATAACCTAATGAAAACGTCCAATTAATCAAATCTTTTGTAGTCGAGTCAGGTCACGTTGATTTTTTTTTTTTTTTTTTACCTCATTCACTAATCTGTTACTGGGGTAATGCTGTAACATATTTGTCATCCTTGACTTGCTTTAAACATTAATCTGAATCACAACTTTTTTTCATGCTTTTTATTTGGTAATGACTCGTATGATACACTAGGTAGGGACTGGACAATATGAATATGATTTATCCATAGCCGAGACAAGGCCATTTAGGGGGGGGATACAAAAACAACAAAGAAATATTTTTAAATTGTGTCAGCTACATCAATCTCAGGATACAAAATTAAAAATGCTAGTAGGTTCAGTTGTTGGCCTAAAGGCTTTAGTTCTATTCTTCCATGTCTTCTCATTGTTCCACTTCATGTCAAGATTCTTTAGTTTATATCTATGTTTCAACCAATATTGGTATTGGAATTGTCAGAAATAATCTGACCAGCTTCAGAAACAAGTAAATATTCCATTCATCTACTGAATAAACAAAATTTGGTGACTATAGTTTAACTTGTTCTGATACTAACCTCGAGTTTCAGTCTTGGATCTGGAGCAATAAATTCGATCTTCAGCCAATTTTGTTGAATCTATTGAGGATACCATTTCAGTATGGTGATGGAGATCCAATTCCTGCTATAAACTTTTGTAGATTGAATTAGGTTGCCATGGTCAGGCCCCTTTGCTTGGTTTCATGGATCTTTGCTCGACTCAAAATTTTGTGCAACATTTCCCTTCATAGACAAGGTTTTCACACTTGTTTCTTAAGAAAGAAACCCAAAAAGTGTTCTGATTTCTAGTTGCATAGAATGTAACAATTATGATACGCTTATTGAGTTTTCAGTACCCAAAATATATTTCATTTTCCTCTGTTTTGCAGAAAGTTCTACTTATGTGATTATCAAGTTAATTCTCATCATTCAGTTTTTATGTTTTAATTAGTAAGGCCAAATTATCTGGGAGAGAATTGGGGATGGGAAGCCTTGAAACTCAATTAGTCTAACAAATGCAGGGAGAATCATGGAGGAGGTGAGGCCTTAAGAGTTGAAATATTCCAGCAAAATTGTATATGTTACCTTATATTTGGGATGAAAAGTAGGTTGAGAATTAACAATGGATATCCAATGGGTGCTTTTGGGAGGAAAGATGGACATAAAGTACTAAAAAGACCAGTAACCTTGCAAAACGTGAGACAGAAATTAAGGGTATTGAACCCTACACCAAACAAGGTGAGTAGAAAATATATACTTTTTCTGAGGGAATGGTACATTGTCCTCCTCCTTTCCATCCATGATACATAGCCTTAACATGGAAAAAAAAAATTCGACGAAAATTTAGTACAAGTTGGAGCTGTACTCCCAATAGAGCGAGTTATTCGTGGTCTTTTAGTTCCATTTCCCGGTAATACAAGTGTTATTCCTGCTTATCAATTTGGTGTTTTGATTTGTGAACTGTACATTCAACTTTATATTTTGTGCAGACATTTATGGTGAATAAAAGGCTTCATGACTTTCCATCCATGTAACAGTGATTGCTATATATTTTGCATACAATTCCAGGTCAAAGTATGGTGCACTAAGCAAGAAGCTTGCGTCCTCAACATTGATCTGAAGGCCAATATATGCTGTGTAAAATATAATCCGGAGTCCAGCCTATATGTTGCGGTAAAGATTGATTTCTTGCTCCCTGTTTCAACAGCTATTTTTTATTTTTCTGTCCTTTCTTGTTTTTGGTGGGAGCCGAACTGAATTGATAGAAATAATGCATGTTCAGATAGACATAGTGCCTGTTCAACATTATGGATTTTTTTTATTTTATTTTTTCTTGTTAAGGAATATAAGTAGTTGGTCGACGTTATCCATAGTAGTGATCTGTATATGAGCATGCTCATGAATCTTGTTCCATCCGTTTCTTAGCTATATGCATTGTTAGTCCAATCCCATCGCAAAAGAAAGAACTTAGAAAAGCAAAAGCTGTAGGAATATTATAGACCTGAGATATCATCCTTGAAATACTTCGAAATTACTGCTTCTGCAATCCACAACTTATTTATCTGTCATTTTCATTTTCGTTGAAATAAGATATGATTAAGAGCTGTAATATCATGCAGGTTGGCTCTGCTGACCATCACATCCACTATTATGATTTAAGAAACACCTGCCATCCGATTCACGTGTTCAGTGGCCACAGAAAAGCCGTTTCATATGTAAAATTTCTATCTGACAATGAGCTTGCTTCTGCATCAACAGACAGCACTCTTCGATTATGGGATGTCAAGGAAAATTCGCTTGTAAGATTCGAAACTATGGATAGATTCTTCATTATACACTTCAATACGAGCTGCAATAGCCATCAATGGCAGCATTTTTTTCTGGCCTATATACTTTCTTTTTAGTTATTACATTAATTTTTTGGTAATATTTTGGTGATTGATGTTTTCAGGTTCGTACATTTAGAGGGCACGCAAACGAGAAGAATTTTGTTGGTCTCGCAGTAAATAAGGATTTCCTCGCTTGTGGCAGTGAAACAAATGAAGTGTGCGTCTACCATAAGGTTAGTGGGTACCGCTTAAGCATCTCGCGCACATTTGACTTGCAGCTAGATGATACAATGACAATATTGCAGTCGAGATTTGATTTATTTTTTGTTACATTTTGGGTAACACAGGCTCTTGCTAGACCTATGACATCGCATAAATTTGGCTCTCCCGATACGGACGAGACTGATGAAGATGCGGGATCTTATTTCATCAGTGCAGTATGCTGGAAAAGTGATAGTCCCACTATGCTGGCTGCCAATAGTCAAGGTACAATTAAAGTTTTGGTCCTTGCAGCCTGATATGTACAGTTATTGGTAATGACTAAAATTTGTAACACAGAATATATTTTATCGATAAATTTGATCGCAATGTTTTGTATCATAATTTTGTAACCCTTGATCCAATCTCAGTACTTGAGCATTAAATCATGAAATCAAGAATCTAGAGAAAACGTTCTCTGTCTCCATCAGTGGATCATGGGCTCTATTTATAGGGAATTGGAAATGAAATGATCTGACACATTAGACCTTTATGAGTGCAAGCTAAAAAGTTGTAACTTCGAGTTTTCATTTAACTAAAAATGACCATTTGACTATCTTTTCACAAATTGGTATCATTTGAATCTTTATATTCTCTATATCATAGTTACGTAATTTTACGTTTGAAAAATTCGGTTAACGCTACTGGCTCGTTCGAACAGGGTCTAAAATCTTGAAAAATCCCAAACAAACAAATTCTCAAACCAAACCAAATATTACATTTACCGTCTTCTGAAACATTATTTGGCTTGTTCAAATCCTCAAAATGACCATATTTTCTTTCTATTTATCTTTAGTCCAAGAAGTTTTGCAAGCTTGTTTCTTTTAGTTATTATTTAGAGGTCATTTTATTCTTTTGACGTCGTTTTTAGATGCGTGATTAAGCTTCCAGTTGGCAAATTTATAAATCATATATAAATTATCAATCTTCATTTTCAACGACACGTTTCAGTGAACCCACAAGTAATATTTATTTATTCACCACTTATTTTTATATACTTGTAAATTAAATCGTTAATAAGTTCTTCCCAAATAGAGGCTAAATATAAACTCAAAGAAGTTCTCGTCACACTTCAACTGCAACCTGGTGCATTGGTTGTCGGAGTGTTGATCACGTATTCGTCTTGTTCGCTTAGTTGCCTGGATAAAAATGTTATCAGAGCCAAGATATGTTGTTAGGTTTGTGATACTTGATGTCAACCGTTATAGTACATGACGAGGACGTGAAACTACATCAACAAATGTTCTTATGGCATCGTGTCAGCGTTGTGGAGTCGACAAATGAGGACTCGATGATGACAATAACATTTTTCGTTCATTTCAATCATGAGATGTGGATGGACATTTATATGGGCGAGGAGTATGAATTGACGTTGGTGTTTGATAAAGTGGTTGATTCGGATTATGATTTTTCAATGAAGAATGTGAAGATGATAATTATTTGGATTTAGGTGATGATTTTTATGATGTTCTCATTAGGAGGAATAGTATCTTCATGGATACATGGGTTTGAAGTTTGAACTATGAGTCTATTGAAGTAATGCTACGGGGGAACATTGGCTCGACCGTGAGGTACCACAATCATTTGGAAGCACGTTTAGATTTGGATTGTAACAATTGCTACACAAATCATGTTGACAAAACACAAGAGAAAAATATTATAATTTGTGCTCATGAGGCTTGGAATTTTAATGCAAGTTTTCAATTTGTGAATTTCGGAAAGCAAAATATGTGGTCCAACACTCCAATGAACCTATTGAATTAGCAGGAGAAAGAATTGTTCTGTGATAAGTGTTTCTTTTCGGCGAGTTTCTATTGATTTTCTTAGTGTTTTTGTATTTTAGGATCTACCCCAAGTTTGGTGAAAGTCATGCAAAAAAGGAGTAAAAGGAGACATGAAGTGGATGAATTAAGTTTTCGAGGGAATGAGTAATGTGAACCCAATCAAGAATCGATTTTGAGAACCCACAAACAAGATGGAAGAAATCCAAGAAAGTTAGAAATCACGTCACGCAAAGATAATTCAACCTGTTGTTCGACCCATACTAAGAACCGAGATTGCACGTAAGAAATTCGACCCATTGATTACCCAGAACAAGAACCGTGAAGTGGGAACGCCACAAAAGGATTGCAAGACCTTTTGATAAGTTCAAGTTAGAACTTTAAGCCACCAAAAACATGGAGGACTAAAACTCTAAAATAATGGAATTATCTCAAAATAATTATCAAAGTCTGTTTTACAATGAATAATAAGAACATGTTCATATGAAAACCCTAAAAGGAACGAAATAGATTCCAAAATATGCTAAAAGATGTGAAGAATCTAGAGTTTCTGGGAAATAGGGAAACTGCCAAATCTAAAAAATCGCGTCTCAGATTATAGCCATCCGGCCACATGATGGTTCAGAAACTGCCATTTGCTCGCGGTGATAGACCATGCAATCGCTTGGCTTATAGAACCATGCGGTCGCATGGTTCTCCCGTTTGACCTCCATTTTAACTTCTTGATTCGAACGCCTCCCAACTCGTTTCAGCTCTCGACTCCTACATGAAACTTGGCCGTTGGCTTGTCAACTTCATCCCTGTGAACTTTGTGGCACGAGCAATTGATTGCATGGCTTCTTTGCCTTGATTCGAACTTCAACTCATCCCCGAACTTGACCTTGACTTCCTCTCAACGCACTTCGATCCTTCGCCCGCTTGATGCCTCATTTGGGTCACATCAATGAGCTAGACCTGAAGGCGACACCGGAAGACAAGAGAGAAGAGAACCATGAACAATTCCCTGTACAGTGGAGTATTGCAAGTACGAGCCATTGTTTGGTTGTTGTTCATAATTGATCAAATTATTTTTTATTCGCATGAGATTCACAAGTATTACCTATTTATCTACCATTCATGTCTATTTATTCTTAATTTGAACCATTTATAAACAACTCCCGAACGTGCTTGCTCACACCTGTGAGCTCCAAAAGATGTTCGGCCCAGCTACAAGCAAGGCAGTTCAAACGAGCTCACACCTAACAAAATATGATGCTCTACTGCTCTTTCGTTTCTTGCACCTGTGGGGCAAGAACATGACTCTTACGACCCAACTATATATATATAAGGCAAAGGTTTAAAACATTACACAATCTTACATCGAAACATATACAACTTAAAAAGAGTTCTTGGGGTTACGTTTTGAGTTCGTGTTACGAATTCCAACATTCAAACTTCATATTTCTTTCTCTCTTCCAATATCCGGTGATGTATTCTAAATTCGTATGTCTTCTATTAATTTGATGACGAACTAAATTTTCATTCAGAATAAAACATGTTGCTTAGTTTTGACACACAGAATATTTGTATGTTGTCAAAACCACAAAAGTTTATTGAATTTTCTCGAATCAAGACCGTTTTGGCACTTCTCCATTGCTTTACAAGTTTAATTTTAGTTTTAGCTTAAAATCTACTCGAAACATAAAGTTAGAATCGATCGATTTCGTTAAGTAGTAATGCAATCGAGTCTACTTGTAGCGATATTAACATTCTGAGAATGAAAAAATTCGTTTGAACATTTATGTAATCAATATTGCTTTGGACTGAAATTTTAGGAGAAGAAAGTGGATTGCCATCCGTACAAGGCATTGGTTGAGGATATAACTCAAAGAGAAGGATGCCTTTTGACATAATGCTCAACTTTTTTTAGTTCCTTTTTAATTTGGTTAAAGAATAAGGATTTAAAGGGAAAATTATACTATGATTCAACAGCAACACTTTTTGAGATGTGTCTCAATTTCCCTAAATTCGCGAGTGTTCCCTGATACTTCACACTGCATCACAACCAAACCCTAAACAATGCATATTCATGTTTTTAAATTAATTACAAGAGGAACAGTATGGAATCAATTCCAAAAATATTATGTACCCTATAAATACCCAATGTCTGACTAGAATCTTAAACTAGATACAAGAAACTGCTTAGGAAAGGAAACAGCAAGAAAGCACAGGCGGCCGGGAATGTTGGGATCAAGATTATTTGTTCAGTAACGAATTTCTTTTCTAGGGAAATTATTTAAGATTTCTCCTTCTCGTCTACTAATTATTTGTACCTCTTTGAAGTTGAAAATGGCAATGCTAGGTGCTTGAAGCCAGACACGTCGAACAACTCCATAAACCTTTGATCTGAAACTCGTGCTTTGGCTGCTGCAAAGCGCTGGTACTCGTCAAAAACTGCAGTTAGACACCATCTTTGTAATTTTCTCAAGCATCCCACAAGACAACCAGTTCGGTGCTGAACAATTAAGCATATCGATAATCAAGATAGTGATATTGATCGGCGAAATTTAAGGCAATATAGCAAATATCTTACCTTCCCTCGTTTGCAATGGATCATTAGAGGGTGATTCTTCACATCTGAATTGCAGGAAAAGTAACATTAGCAAATCCGTATTGAAGACTCTCACATAATTCATGTTGAATAGAAGTGGAAATATTGTAAAGAAGGTACCAAGGACGACTCTTAATGCATCACGGATTTTATCCTCGGGTATGTTCACAAATGGCTCCTGTACACAAATTTGAAATCAAATTCAGACAGAAAACTATGAAGCACAAGAAATATAAGTTTCTCTCAAGATCTTAAAGAGCACCACCACTCTAAAAACTGAAAAAAATCGCAAAACAATGTGAAGAAATCACTCGTGTGCTCTAGTGAAATTATACTGAAGATTAGTAGTTTGCGTTGGAATTGTTACAATATCGAATGCAAATCAAAAACAGTAATGGAAAATATATTCTTTATCTTATATCTGAAATATATCAGTTTCATTTTTAATAAATCAGTTAACGTAATATTCTCGAATTATAATGAATTGTCGAAAATGAGACAACTACATGTCAATTCTCATACACAATCAATGTAGTGAAATTTGTGTTAATTTAGCATCATTAGATTTTAATTTAAAGTACAATCCATAACAGCACAACATCCCAAAATCAGAAAAATAATTTTGTTGTTACAAAAAAAAAAAAAAAAATGAAGAATCGTTACTCCCAGACGCCTCAAATTAGTAAATATAAAGACTTGATCAAGAACTAAACAAGATATTCTACAACTAGACTCCACCCTCAAATTATTAAATATAAAAACTTGATCGAGAACTAAACAACATACTCTACAACTAGACTCCACCCTCAAATTATTAAATATAAAAACTTGATCGAGAACTAAACAACATACTCTACAATTAGTCTCTAAAAATTGCATCTGACATCATCTAATTTTCAAGATCCATTGATTGTTAAAAGTTAAGCATTAACCCCCTCAATATATTCCATTTAGGATAAGTACCATGGTAACTAATTGCTAGTTATATATAAAAATTATGCATTAGACCCCTTCAATTATTCCTTCTACAAATTATTTATGAAAGTTTATTAAGTTTGACTTTACGTGCGAAATTATATAATTAACAAGTAACAAATCACTTTTTAATTATTTCTAGATTACTAGTTAATCAATTCAATTATCCTATGTTGTATTGCTACCGTTTATATGGAAAAATAATAAATAATACCAATATTGTTGACAGAGAAATTTAATTGGGTAAAAACTTCGTAACCAAATCAGTTACCTTCACTATAAACTATATGGATTTACAGTAAGATGTTGTCTAGTCAACTCCACTAGACTCCCGATCTAATTCCTGTAACCTATAAGATCAGTTGAACCAATCACTCCCGATCTTCTGTCATTGTTTCTTCCAAATGGAATTCCAAGAACGCCATGTTCTTGTATTTTTCCTGCGCTTGTAGTCCAACCTCTCACAACCTCCAGCAACATCTGAAATTCAATTGAGAAAGTACCTTCCTAAGGTTGTTTAGGAAGTAAGTGTTTTAGATTCAAAAGATTTGATGTTTTTCCCTAAATATGCGGTTGTATAATCTCAAGAGTAAATGGATTGAATCAATACATGAACATGTTCTTAAATCTTCAAAGAATAATATGAATATTATATAGAAGAGGCACAATGAACAACCACCAAATTTCATGCAAGGCGTGGGGATAGTTGAAGGCAATTAGGTAGAATGGACTGTATAAAAAGCCTTTAAAATGCAACATATGTTTTTCCGAATAATACCGTCTCTCGAGCGAGAGCTCAACGACAAACGAGGAATAGTGTCTCGCTCAAGTGATGTCTAGGTGACAAGCAGGCGACACAACTTCTGTTTTTCTCGCTCGAGCAATAGTTAGGCGATAGGCATGCGATATTGGGGCAACGTTTACTCCTTTGTTCCATATTCGAATCCTAGAACTTTTAATTTACTACCTAACCCTTTGACTTTTAAAAACTCTGTTACAATAATATTAATTTCAATCTTTTTGTTCACATAATTACCAATTACAATAAAACCTAACAAACTCTCATTTGACATTCTGTGACAAAACTATACAAATAAAGTCATTCTGTGACAAAACTATACAAACACAAAAATCTAATTTACCCAAGTTCTATTTCTTGCATTCTTTGTTAAACACGTTTCCTAAAATCAAAACTCAAATACCAAGTGTAAAAGCACGTGATATAAGAAATATAACAATATAGTTACATGATACCAAAACTTAGCTAGAATGAGACATAACATTAATGTTAATTCAAACACCAACAAACACATTAGTATCATGAAAATTCAAACAGCTGTGTAGATATGGTATGGAATGCAATGCAATCAAACAATCTCCTCATATCAATCTATTTTACTTCAAAAATCTATTCTTCCAAATTTCAACTCAAATCTTTAAAAATCCCCTCTATAGAAACAAATTCCAACTTAAATCCAAAATATTCTCCAATTTTTTTATCACAAATGATTAAAAAAACTTTAACGTGCACAAGAATAATCAATGATCTGTAAACCTTCCTACATACTCCGTTCAAGTTATCATAGAGTAAATTGTAGAAGTGACATATGGGTGTAAAGTGTCACTAGTCTTTGTAAGTAGGACTCCGAACATTAACTTTGTAAAAAAGAGCATGCTAAAATACATTAGAACTTTTAAATAAAAGCTCACTTTGTATTGACATTTTCTTTTCTTCCCTTAACTTTTTGTATATATATTTTTCATATGTTTCAAAAGAAAAGTATGCTCATTATTTTTTCTTTCACATGTGCAGGCCCTTCTCCATTAAATAATTAAGATGACCATTGTAACGAGTTTTGTGACAGTTAACCCAAGTCAGTTGACCATATGCACCATATTATGAGAAACCCTGCAAGCTTAATTGCTCAAGTCAAATAGGTTTCGAAGAAAAATATAAGATATTGAGTTTTTTTATTACAGAGGATAAACTTGAGATTATGTCTAATAAATAAGGTTAATTCATGTTCAAAGTCACCTTACTAACATATGAATGTCATCCCAACTCTCACACAAACGATAGAGTCTCACTAACAATTTCATAGTGTGTGGAGTGCAGATGGTACATGAAGACACCAATACAAAATACTTCATAATAACATAAGCAAGTAATGGAAATTATGCTACAGCTCATCAACTAAACTCATACTTGATCACACCAAACAAATTTAAATATTATATATAATATGATGTAAAGAATTTTCCGTATTTTTTATTTTTCAATTTTTTTTATTTTTAATTTGAAATATAAATGCACTAAGCACACAAAAAAATCTACAAAAAAGAAAATAAAAAATACATGAGATTTCTACATAGAAAACAAATAAACAAATATGATATATGCATAAAACAATGACACGCAATAATAAAGCACGAGCATGCATAAAAAATACATAATCAGTTAGGTATGCAAATGTTCTTACCTTTAAGAGTACCGTGATCTATTTTAAAATTGTTTATTTTCAGTCATCTATGTCATTAATTTGGTCAATTTACTTATTAGTAAATAAGTCAATCTGACCAACATAATCCTGATTCTTATTTCTATTTAATTTTCGACTTCTATTTTTGTTCAAGAAATGACAACACCTGGGCTTAAGTGCCCTAACTTACCATAACTCACCACAGTGAAAATATGTAGGGATAAACCTATAATCAAAGGTCTGTGGTCGCTGACATCTATTCCTAACTTGGCGGGTCCAACGCTGTCTAGTAGGGTTCCGTTCTACATATCCATTATTATTATGTTCAGGGTTAGGCACATATTTAAGCTGGTCAGTTCCAGGGACAAACATGGTCTTGGACGTACTAGCAACATTATGATCTTTCTCCTTATATCCTACACCTCCTTTATTACCACCGATAGGCTTGACCATTCCCTGAATGTTATCTAACTTCACAGAACCACTAGAAAAGACAAGTTGAGACTTGGAATGCTCTAGATCGCTCATAAGAATTTTAACTTGGATTCCTAAGGTTTACTTTTCAATGGTCAACCCACTAGCTCTTCTAGAGGTCTTCTCAAGATCAATTGTAAGATTCTTGACCTGAGTATGTAAGGACTCATTCATGGATTTCAACTCACTCAGTGTAGAGGTAGATTCTTGAATGTATACTAAGGCCCTGTTTGATTGCAAAGAATTTCATGGGAAATGTCACATCCGAGGAAAATGTATTCCATTTTTGTCGTTTCATTGCAATATGGAAATGGAAACCGAATTCCAAGGTATAACCACTTTAAGCTGCATTTTCTTTATTTTCATAGAAAACAAATTCTTATGGGTTTGGTGAATATTTGTTTTCCAACAAACATAGAATTGGAATTCATTTCTACATTTGCCTATCAAAGGACCCTAAGAGTTTTTCTTTCTCCAACTCAAGTTCCGTGACTCTCGTAGTTAAGGCTTTATTTTTAGTTAGAATTTTAATGCTCTCCATATAAATTCTATCATAAGCCTCATGAATATATCACTCATTATGCGAATCTTCCTCACTATCAGAATCTTCTTCTGAATTCTCACTACTACTTATGTTTTCAACATTCTTGCTCTCCTTATCAGATCTATTCCTAATTCTAGCAGCAAAGGCAAAATATTTTCCACTTTCCTTACGAGTGAATTTCTCACTCTGATTGTCCGAGTTAGACTCATCATCAGTGAGAGTAGCATTCATAGCCTTATCTGAATTTTTCCTATTGCTAGGGCACTTACTCATAACATAGACAAAACCTCTGCAATTAACATCTCACGGTTTTAGAACTTTTCCTAGACCTACTAGGACTATTTCTATGCATCTATTGAGGTTTTTGTTTATTCATAAATATTTTTCAAATTTTTTTAGGAAAATATGAATAAGAGGACTCTCTATGACTATTTCTCACAATATTTAAGGCCAATGACTTATTGTTTGTGGGTTTAGCTAATATCATCTTATAAATTTGAAGAGATCCAACCAGCTCTTCTACCTTAATAGAGTCTATATCCTTACTCTCCTCAATATAAGTGATTTTAGGCCTAAATCACTCAGGTGGGGATCTAAGGACTTCTCTAACAATTTTTTACTCAGGTATTTTCTCACATAGGTTAAAACTAGAATTAACTATATCATTTAAACTCACATAGAATTCATTAAATATCTCATTCTCTTTCATTCTAATCTCTTCAAACATAGTGGTCAACATCTGCAATTTAGAATTTTTAGCAATCTAACTTCTCTCATATGTTGTCTGTAGAATATTTCAAACCTCTTTGGCTATCTCATATAGTAACATTTGTTTAAACTCTTCCAAAGAAACTGTCATAAGTAGGGCATGTAAGGATTTACTATTCCAGTTACACTCATCTAAATTTCCTCTAGTCCAGTAGCAATGAGAGTAAGGATTACTTCATTATTCCGTAGAACTAGGTGCAGTCCAACCATTCACAACACTTAGCCAGATACGCTCATCCATAGATTTAAACAAAACTCGCATTCTAACCTTTTAGCAGACATAATTATTGACATCAAAATATGGCGGGACGGATAATGAATTACTCATCTAGAAACCTAAGGTCAAGATTCGAATTTAGACTCTGATACCAATAGAAAGTTTATTAAGTTCGACCTTACTTCCGGAATTATACAATTAACAAGCAACAAGTCGTTTTTTAATTATTTCTACATGATTAGTCAATCAATTCAATTATCCTATATTGGATTGTTGCAGTTTATATGGAAAAATAATAAATAACACCAATATTGTTGACGGAGAAACCTAACTAGGTAAAAACTTTATGACCAAACCACTATAGACAATACGGATTTACCATAAGATGCTGCCTAACCAACTCCACTAGACTTCCCGATCTAATTCATGTAACATCCAAGATCAGCTGAATCCACCAGTTCTCGATCTTTTGCAATTGTCTTTTCCAAATGGAATTCCAAGAACACTCTGTTCTTATTCTTTTCCTGCGCTTTTCCTACGCTCGTAGTCCAACCTCTCTTAATCTCTAGCAGTTTCTGAAGTTCAACTAAGAAAGTACATTCCTAAGGGTGTTTAGGAAGTAGGTGTTTTGGATTCAATGAATTTGATGTTTTCCCCCAATCTGCAGTTGTATAATCTCAAGAGTAAATGGATTGAATCAATACATGAATATGTTCTTGAATCTTCAAAGAATAATATGAATATGTTATAGAGAAGAAGCACAATGAACAACTATCAAATTTCATGCAAGGTGTGGGGTATTTATAGTTGAAGGTAATTAGGTAGAATGTGCCGTGTAAAAAGCCTTAAAATGCAAATTAGATTATTTCGAATAATATCGTCGCTTGAGCAAGGGCTCAACGACAAGCGAGTCAAGCGAAATCCAGACGACAGGCGGGGGTGACACAGCTTCTGTTTTTACCGCTCAAGTAATAGTTGGAGGATAGGCTAGCGATATTGTTGCGATGTTTACTCCTTTGTTCCATACTCAAACCTTAGGTTTTCTAACTTATTACTTGACCCCGTGACTTTTAAAGACTCTTTTACGACAATATTAATTTCAATCCTTTTGTTCAGAAAATTGTCAATTACATTAAAACCTAACCATTTAATTAGGATGCATAGAACCTAGAAAAAGGACATTATTTTTGGTGATATCTTTTAGACAATGACTCTTCCTTTCATACACTTGAGACTTGAGAGTAGAAAAAGCTAAGAAAATGAGGAAAAACATATTAATTCAAGAGGCTCCCTTTCTTCGACTGATTTAGCATCTATTTGAGCCCATGGGCTAAAATGTATTTTGAAATAGTGTTTTGTTGAAGAATGTGTGATTAAAAAATAAGTAAAAGTTTTGAATTTACGTGCAAAATTATTTTATGAAAAAATATGTGTTAAATATGAATTTTTGAAAAATTGGAGGACAAACATCGGCATTTATTCCCGTGATATGAATAGAGTGGCACACAATCTAGCTTCATTTGCTACTTCTTCCCCAGCTATCCAATGTGAAGATGATATTTTAATATAATGATTTTGATTGCTTTCAAGAATATAAATAACAATAAAAATCCTATAATACACTATGTATATCTATCTCTAAACAGAAAATTTACTGTTCTTATGAAAAATAGGTTTATATTTTTGAATAAATAATCAAACTGATATTGACTGTGTATCTTGCTGCTAAAAATGTCAAAAAGCTGCCCTCCAGTTAACAAAGTTACTTTTAAGCCTATTTTGATCATTTCTCTAATTTTCTGAAAGTAGTTTTAGAGGAAATATCGTCTAGTAGAATTAAAAGCTATCACAAACAAGCCCTGAATCGGAGATCGACT
This sequence comes from Fraxinus excelsior, assembly GCA_019097785.1. NCBI lineage: Eukaryota > Viridiplantae > Streptophyta > Magnoliopsida > Lamiales > Oleaceae > Fraxinus > Fraxinus excelsior. Next base: position 45,864,413 of record CM032625.1, on the reverse strand, counting down.
TACTTTACAGCCTTCGATCCCAAACTGAAATAACTTAATCCCATTCGACTTGAGAAACTCCATGTTGAGCACTGGATAAGGCTCAGGACACAAACATCTACACGCACACAAACGTAAATCGTCAATTATCATACGCGTGCATCAAAAAATGAAGAAAAAACTAATATGGATGGATATATGGTGTTGAATGACTTACATGATTGAGCTAAGATTGAGTGATTGAAGAAATGAAAAATTAGCTGAGTCTGGAAAACCAGACCTGAAAATGCCGTTATCAACCATGGCAAAGTTGAGAGGTGGAAGAAATAGCTCATCTTCTTCACAATTGTCACCGGAAAACGACAGCTGCAGCGGCAGCGGCGTCACTTCTGTGGTTCTGCACATGTCACTATCATTAGTTTCTTCATTTCTATCAAATTTCGTCATCAAGATTTATTCTAGTATTGCCTTTTTCTATGTGGGATTTCGAATTCAGTTGGTGTATGTATAGAATCGAAGATTTTTGTTGATGGCAAATTCAACAATTTTTTGGTTTGTTGACAGTCGTTTATAGAGGAGTTTTGACGTGGGATTTAGATGGTTGAAAAAAATTAAATACTTGTTTTTAATTTATATTAGTAAAAATTTACTTGCAATTAAACTTTTTAAGCTTATATATGCACTCCATCGATTGGCTGCAGGGTGACGGATTTTCTCTTTTTAGAAGTCTTTGCAATCAGGTCTTCTTGGCTCAATGGATTATAGCATCAAATCATCAACAACTTGTTTCAATTTGGGGAATTCAATTAATTTTTTACAATATATGCATGAATTGATAATTTCTCTCTTTTCGAAAAGTACGATAATATGCTTTTCCAAATGTAAAATTCAATATTTAAAAAGCAATTCTTTACTTGCAAGCATTGTCAAATTCGTTCGTTCGAGAATCTTGACTTCTCCAACTCAATTCTAAAGCTTAAACTTGGTTGTCATAATAAATAATTGATAGCACAATATTGGCATATAAGAAAAGAAAATTTGTTTTTTTAATGTGTAGTATAATAGTTCAGAAGGGGATAAAGAGCAGATTCTATGGAATATGCGGTGGGAAGTGCCTTTTTTCATGTCACAAGACCAAATGATTTAAGGTGACCGAGATTGTACCACTTCTGACGGCTGTCTTTTGTTCATTAATTTTCACATTTTTTTTTTTTTTGTTTAAATAAATCTAGAATGTGAACCTAGGTAGAGATGATAATTCATTTAAGCTCGTTCATGAAATCGAGTTCAGAATCAAGTTGAATTTCATTTTCGATCAAGCCAAAAAGGAGTATTGATACAAAAAATAGAATGACTCAACTTAAATAAGTCTCTCGCATGTAAGATTGAGTAGGCATTGACATTTGGTCATTGATCTAGCCCACGCTCTGACCAATAGTGAGTTGAGCTCGTTGCCTCGGCTAAGAGCTACTTTTTACACTTTTAGAGAGTTGCATCAAGTGAATAGATTCTTTCCCAAATGAGAGGTTACTCTTGAAAACATGCTCTTAGGTTTCGTTTTGAGATATTAATCAAGAAAGAAAAATAGAAAATAAAAATGTTATTTCAGCCTAACGACCACATATGGCATAACCGTGATTGAAATATCATATGGAAATGTATTTTTATGAAGAGACTTTTTGTGTGTATATTTCTTTAAAACCGTATAAGTGATAATATACTAAAATGTTTGATGTAGCCAAAAATAGATTACGAATCAGAATTTGTTTAATGCGAAAATTTGGTTAGGATAGAATGAGAGGCAGTGTTTTGTTTATTATTTCAATATTTTTACTTTATAAAATATAGTATTATAACATTATATTTTATAAATGGTTAAAACAAAATATTATCAACTTTTAATTTACACCTAACATTAACATAGGCTAAATATAAATTATGCGTCTTAGATAGTCCAATTTATGGCAACACAAAGTCATTAGCATCAATCTATGACAAATAACTGAGTATGAAAATAATTATGGTATTAATTTAATATTAGACCTGCTTCACTGACAGGGCACATGGCCACTTTAGCTGGCTCCCCGACATTGCCAATTTCTCCCGTTTATAGTCATGCTACAGTGTCATCATAGGTTGACATATGTACCACATATCATTCTATCATTAAATTGTTTTAATTATTTGCCATCATTTGCCATCCAATCATGTTTATCCACCTACACATCGTCAACGAGGATGGTATAAATCATTGGGAAAATTGCAACAACGATTCTTAACCTTTTCAATTTTTGTAAACTTTTATATCGCAAATGTACGATATCATAACAAGTAATATAATGAACTTTTGAGTTCGAATTATCGTTCTTACGAGGACTATAATTCAGACTTAGTCTACTTTTACTAACTCCTATTTGATAAAAAGACAAAAAAAAAAAAATGATAATAGTTGTGAATATTTTTCTTTATGAAATAACTACTTTAAACTAATGGAAGGTATGAGAAGATTTCAAATAATAATTGATAAAAGATTAGGGTATGTAATGAATATTAGGACAAAGCAAGTTCATCTAATGATCATATTAATTCCTAATTCAAGATTCTAATATAATGTAGTGTTCGGTCGAATTATTCTATTGTATTCAACTTACCTCTTTCAAGTTCTCATTTAGTCTATGTAACTGATTCAATTCCATATCTATATGCGAATTACCCTTAGTTAAATGAATTACAGTTCTAAGAATTCTTATAACAATCGCAATAATTAGTATAGGTATCTATACACGTTATAATAATTTACCGAATTTTGTTATACGGTCTAAGCCTCAAACTTACCTCTCGATTCATAAGAAACTCAAGTAATCATTAAATTATTGGCCAGATAATTCAAAGTATTAATCTCATAACAAAATCAACACATAAAATAATATACTATAGAAATCTTTGAATAAAAGAATCAATGATCACAAAAGACTATATTGTTTGCTCTAATTTAAAGTTTAGTTACGCATAATGTAAAAGAAAAAACAGATAAATATCTTTGAGTACATCATCGAATTAATTGAATAAAGATATGGAAAAGAATCAATTCTTGCACCAAGGTCTTCTTCAACTTCCAATCTTTGCTTTAAACTTGAATCCCGTGATGAATTTCTTCTATTGATTTAACTCTTCGATCTCTCGTTGTATCTCTCTTTTTTCAATATGTGGAACCTCTAATTCGTACCTTCTTTAGTCTATTTATATTTCCATACACGTTCTTGGCTCATTCAATCAAAAACCTACTTGTGTGACAGCGCTGCGATATTTGTTCAGGCAACGCCTGGGCGCTATGATGGAAGCGACCGGGCGCTACCTTGCTAAAAATAATTAGTGCTGCAACGCTTGGGTTCTGAGTCGCTGTTCCAAACTCTGCGTCTACTTCAATATTTTTGTCATAATTTTTCTTTCGATATCCGATTAAGGGGATTCAAAATGATTTAGAAAGATAACTCAAACGGGTACAATTTTGATAGAAATAACTCTTTCTCAATTTGAACGTATAATGGGCCAAAAAATGGGTCTCAATCTCCAACTAAAAATTTGAGCATCCTTGTGCGGTTGAAAATTAATTTGTTTTCACTCATTTTGATCTTTAGTTGTATTCATTTTACCCTTAGCATTCTCGAATTTTCATCGTGAGCTTCGACACAACTTTTGAGTATTTGCACTTTAACCCCCCAAACTTTGGATCTTGCCATTTTTCGCTTATTTCTTTCAATTTCGCTTATATACATTGAGTTTCACATAATAACATATTATATAATAAAGTATGCTATGATTTCATTAAAAGAATTACGAAATATCAATATTTTGGTGCTTGAATAAATGTATAAAATACACTTATCAATCTTCACAATTCTCTCAATCTATCTTTGACTACATAATTTTTTTTTCTATTTACATAAAATAAGTAAATTTTATAAATATTCTTTTAAGCATGACCAAGCGTGCATTATATTCCCCCTCCCCACCCTAAAATAAAAAATAAATAAAGTTAACAATTAAAACATTCGCCATCACATACTATATTATTTATTATCTCAAACAATTATTACAAAATTGCCCTACAGTTTTATTGCTTGTGCATCCTCCACCAATTCTTCTCTCATAGTGGGGTGTCCATATCTTTCTAAAAAGTAAGTAGGCCTTGTTTTTAAATAAAATGTTTTTTTAAAAAAAATTAACATATTTTTATTCATAAGTGAATTTCATTTAAATTCTTAGTAGAGTTTGAATTTCTCTTGAAAATATTTATTTTAAATTTTGATTGATAAAAGATTAATAATTATATAATTACTTATTTGCTTATAAGTATATATTTTTGAGCTCGGATAGACTTGCACTTAATCGATTAACTGCAAGGTCACGGCTTTTTCTCCTTTTTGAAGATAACGGATAGACAGCGTAATGGATTATAGCGTCAAATCGTCAACGTTTTGTGTCTAATGGAGAATTATTATGGCTTCTTCATTAGAAAGTGACCACAAAATAAGACATGGGGAAAAAATGGTTCCATTATCTATTATGCATAGAGTTGTAACGTAGTGTTTGTATTCGGGGTGGCTCGAAAGGTGGATCGTGTTGTTTAAATAGTCGGACTTGTGACGTGTTCAGATTTTTAAATAAAGTAGAATTATTCAATAATTCTTAGTAAAATTTAGTTTAGAGCGTCTTTTCTACATTTTGTAGAGAGTTGTTGGTTGCACATAGCCAAAAGGCGCTCTTGAAATCATGCCCGTAGTTTTCCTTTCGTAAATTTAATCAAGAAAAAAGAATGTTTGGGCCCAAATATGTTATGATATAAGCATGTCAGGCATTTGCTTAGGCAAATTAGGTCGGATCAACCAGATACGCAATTCTAGTTATGGATAACAAGTATATTATTCAACAGTGTATGAACATTTTTTTTAATATGATTCTTGTATAAATGATGCTATTCATTTAGAGTGTAGACGATAATTGGCTATCATCGCCTGCTTTGAAACTAATCAAATCCAATCTCATCTCGTGATCTAGATAAGTAAATTGGTTGGTGTATGATAAAAACTTGAATTACATTGACTTAATCGAGAATTCTGTAATACGCTTTGATACCATAAGAGTTTTAAAATAATTCTGTAATTCATTCTCTTTTCAGTTTAAAAAAAATAAAATAAAATTGAAAACTTAAGAAAAATGTAGGTGGAGAGCCTAAATTCCACCAAGGGCCGAATTAAGAATGGACCTAGTCAAGTTTTTACTGGGCCGCTTGTGTTTGCAATTGGCTCTTTAAGGCCTTATAAGAGGGTACACATCTTAGACATTTTATTTTTTTATTTTGGGCCTGATGTGGCCCGTTTTGGTCTTGTTGCAACCGAGCCTTTTCTGTAAGGGAACATTACATAAGTAAGGTATTAAGTAGGGAAAAATACATAAATCCTACCGTTACTTTACACTATTTCAAAAATGACAAAACAACTTTCACATTTCAAAAATAAGATATTTCACCTATACATACACATATTTATTTATATTTATATATATATAAATATAAATATTTATTTATATAAATATATAGAAAGATAATTATATATAATATAATTAATTAACCCACCCCCACTTCTACCACCCCTACCGCTCCGGCGATCGCTCCGATTCCGGCGACCGTTCCGGCGACTTTTCCGACGACGACGACTTTCCGGCGACTTTTCCGACGACTACTTTTCCGGCGACTGTTCTGGTTACCATTGATGGTCACAGTCCAGGTCACAAGTCATTAGTCACAAGTCACAGCTCAGGTCACAGGTCACAATGCATTTTTATTTTTTTATAATGATTAATAACTTGATAAGGCTAATGTTTCACATTTTTGTTAATAGTCAGGAGTTATTTTCAATTGGTCACGGCACAGGTCACAATATATTCACACTTTTGTTCATAATCTCATGTTATTTTCAAATGGTCACAGCACATGTCACAGAATATTTTTACACATTACTCCAATTTTTGTTGATAGTCACAGATTTATTTTAAATGGTCACAGAACAGGTCACGCAATATTTTTTCACATGGCCCAGGTCACGGCATAGGTCACAGCACAAAACTCAAGGCACATGGCTCAAGTCACAGCATAGGTCACAAGTTTACAGTCCAAGTCACAGCGCACGTCACAAGTTCACAGCCCAGGTCACAGCTCACGTCACAAGTCACATCCCAGGTCACAGCTCACGTCACAAGTCATATCCCAGGTCACAGTTCAAGTCACAGCCATAAGTCACAACCTTGGTCACAGCCACATCAACACCAACTCATTGTGACCTCTAGCAACCATTGCCGCTACAAAACCGCCCCGCCATCAAAGATCCACCACCACAAAACCGCCACTGCACAACGGAGCTGGTGGCGCCGTTTTGATGCCCGGCACCAGCCCACCGCCAAAGCCACTGCCACCTCACCCCGCCACCACCACAACACCACCAAACACCACGGGAAGCCACCACCTCCACCACTAACAGTAATGCAAAACCGTGACCGCCACCACCAACAACCACCTCCATCACCAACAAAATCGAACCACCACCGCCTAACCACCGTCCCTGTCCATCGCCTCCAGCAACAAAAAACACCACCGCTACACTAATCGCACAAATCAGAACGCCTCTGCACCCCACCTCCGCTGGCCACACCACCACCATTACCACCGCGACGCCACAGATTCAACATCAACACTTTAAATACACACGCACCACCACCGATTCACACCAATAGTCACGAAAACACATAGATCTAGAGGGACAACGCCACACCGCACGCATTCACCACACACCGCACCACCACAACACTAGACTACTCAAAAATTAAACAAAAAAATGCTTTGAATTCCACCAGATTGAAAGGAGCGAAGGGGTGCAGGGGAAGACTCCGATGACTTTTGGCCCGATCGATCTGGTTTGCGTCAGACTTACAAGGTCACACAGGAAAGGTAGAGAGAGGGGGCGTCGACTGTTGTAGAGAAGTAGGGGTTGTCGACTGCGCCGCGACGGTGGAGGAATGCCAAGTTGCCGACTGCCGCGATAGCGTTGGTCCATTTGTGGAGATGGCAGAGAGAGATAGGTGAGGCTTCGCGATGGGGAGATGGTGAGAGGTGAGAATAGAGAGCAATGAGGTGGGCAGCAGTGTCTTGCCGGCGGTAGAGAAACGTAGAGAGAGAGAGAGAGAGGCGGCGAAAGTGCAAAAACGTAGAGAGAGAGAGAGGGGTGAGAAATTAGGGATTTAGGTTAAATTGGGGTGGGTTGGTGTATATATAATTTAAGTTTTATAATATTATTATTAATATTTAATTAAAGATAAAAAAATTTGTATCTATATATAAAATATCTGATTTTTGATAGTTAAAACATAAAATCTGATTTTAGTATTTGAATCTCCAAAAGTAGGGAATTGGGTAATTATCACTATTAAGTATCCCCTATTTCAAAATTAAAGATATAAGTTTTAATTTTCAAAAATCAGGTTTTTATTAAAATTTATTTATGATTTAAGTAATGAATTATATATTTTATTAATTAAATATATTAAGGTCACAGATTTATGCAATTTGGTCACAAATTAACCATTTTATTAGGTCACAGAAATTTTGTAGGTCACAGATTTTTTCGAAATCACAGTCACAGTCACAATTTTGAGGTCACAGACACCCACTTAGGTCACAGACACCCACGAACGCTGCCGCCACCACAGCCAACATCCCAACCACCACCAAAAAATATTAGATCCACAGAAACACACATTAACACCACACAGTCGTAGCTCAACCTCCACCATAGCACCATTTTGAGGTCACAAACACCCACCCACCTAGGTCACACAATTTTGAGGTCATAGACACCCACGAACGCTGCCGCCACCACAGCCAACTTAGGTCACCACGCAAATCTGCAACCCACCACCACACAAACACACATCAACACCATCAGATCTGAGATTGAATAAAAAATAAAATAAAATAAAAAAAAAACTTGCAGCAGCGTCGCCGCTGCTGGGTCCCAGCAGTGGCGACGCTGCTGTCGGTGTGTGCAACACAGCAGCGGTGTCGCTGCTGTGTCGCACAGCACAGCAGCGACGCTGCTGCGTGACGCAGCAGCGACACCGCTGCTGTGTCGCACAGCAGCAGATCGGAGGGGGAGGGGGAAAGAAAGGAGGAGAGGCAGCAGCAGATCGGAGGGGGGAAGAAAGGAGGAGAGGAGGGTGGAGGCGGCGGCGGGCGGTGGTGGCGATGGCGGTGGCGGCGGCTGGCGGTGGTGGCGGCGGGTGAGGGAGGGAGGGAGGGAGGATATGAAATGAATTAGGGTTTAGATAGGATGTTATATTTAGGGTAGGTAGTGGGGTGGGTAGAAAATGGGGTGGGTATATATGTTATTTTAATTTTATAAAATTATTATTAATTATAATTATAAAAACCTGATAATTGAATAAAAAACTTAAAAATCTGAATTTTTAAAATGCAAAAGAAAAGGCATGGTTTTGTGTAATTTCCTCTTTATGTAATCTACCCAAGTAAACATTTTAGGAAGCCCATTATAGTTTGTGCCCTAACGTTGGCCCAATTTAGCACAATCATAGCCCATGTGTACCCAAACCAATATATGTTTTCCGAAAAAAGTCGAATATTACACTTCGAGGGCTAGAATGAGTGCGATGGGATCGAGTTAAGAGTCCCTTTTGATAAATCAAATCAAGGCTTCAACCGAAAGATCAATAGATGAACATTCCGAGACTCTACGAGCAACCGATTAGCTTCTAGACCTTTTAATTGGAGTCGATGACGACATGCTTTATAAGAACTAGAATTTGAGTTAGATTTGCCTCAATTCCTAATTGAGTTACGAGATGTTCTAGAAGTACTTCTAAAAGAACTGGCAACTAATTTTCAGAAGTGAAAAATATATAGAACATGAAAAGAAAAATTATTTTTGTCTACTTAAACATGACCTCTATATGTAGTCCCTATTTTCGTAATATTTCATACAATTTTAGTAATACATTCTTTAAAAATTTTACTTTTCACAAAATTTATTTTTAAAAATCCTTTGCTAAACGGGGTTGTAATTTTCACATTAATTAATTCGGCCTTTTTTTGGCACACATTAATTCTCCTAAAAGGCAAAATATAACATATATTGATTCGTTCGGCACTTGACAGATCAATGTGGGGCTCTGGACCCTGGTCAGTTTGGGACACATCTCGCGATTTACCTTATTTGTAATTTGAGGGTGTGTGATAGAGATTAAAATCAGATTAAAATTGAAAATATAGCCGTTATTGTTGACTTTTATCAAATTGGTGGGACCCAATAACGGTCATATTTTCAATTTTAATTGGATTTTAAGCCGTACCAAACAGGCTCAAAAAAAGGCAAAAATATATAAGTCCAAACAAAACGGCAATTTAGAAAATTAATCTTCAACCGTACTCATATAGTCATATTCCGTACTCCGGTTCAATTGATTGCGACCTATATTTCGTCATGTAATTATGAAGCACAGAGACAATTATTGCCGTCCAAAATGTATAGTAAATCCTAGCCATCCAACTCTCATGTGGGGCCATGATTTTTTTTTTTATATCACCAAAATCGGACTTAACTATTATTTCGAAGGATCAATCCACGTATCTATAGTAAGCGACATGAAGAACCATTTATCATCCAATCATATTTGTACTTCAAATAAAAGATTTCCTAAACAAGTAGTTATAGTCGCATAATTCTTGACCAAATACCCTTAAAGAATTGGCTAAATCTAAGTTAAAATTATTTGTATAATAATAAAGTATCAAACTTTAATTTCGAAAAATAAATATTTAACTTATTTTTCAAATAAAAAAAGGTGGATCGTGCTATGCTACCCGAGTGAGTTACCGAATTTTTTATCGAATCGTCACATGGTGGCCCCCTATTGGGGGGACGCCTGGGGCCCAGGAGCCCCTCAATAGGGGGCCGCCATGTGGCGATTCGGTAAAAAATTCGGTAACCCATTCGGATGAAGTAGAATAATCCAAAAAAGGTAAATTATAAGCAATGCAAGAAAAAATAAAAATAAAAAAAGCTCTTTTGGGAGGTGGGTGTCCCTCAAGAATGTGGCTGAGCTGTTCTAACTTGTTCCAAATACTTTTCTAATGAACTCACCTTCGTCCGTCTCTCTCTCCCCCTCTCTCACACACACACTCTTTTTTCCATTGTAGAAGTGAATAATGATGATGATTATTATCTTTCTCTGTTCTTGAAAAAGTTCAGACACAAGTGGGTTTTTTTACATTTTTTCTTTTTTCTTTTTGGTGATGTCTTAATCTACTTTTTAATAATTTCTTCAGCAAGTGCCTGAATCTAGCAATAAAGATACCCACAAAAGTGATCAAACTTTAAAGAAAAATGAATCTTGAATCAGCAGATTTTGTAGAGGTTGATCCAACTGGAAGATATGGCAGGGTAACTTAATTTCTTCCTCTTACACTCTTCCCTTTTTTCCAATGAGTTTTTTTGAATTGGATTTGGATTTGAAATTTAGGGTTTCATCTGTAATTGTTTTTGCTGCAGTACAATGAGATTCTTGGCAAAGGAGCTTCAAAGACAGTGTATGAAATTTCTTCTATGAAATGGGCTATTTTTGTTTTGTGTTAAAGATCAGCACTTGGTTTTTTAATGGGGGTTTTTTGGATCAGAGTGCAGCAAATTTCTGATCTTAATTTGATTGATTTATGCAGATATAAAGCATTTGATGAGTATGAAGGGATCGAAGTTGCTTGGAATCAAGTTAAGCTATATGATTTACTACAGAGCCCTGAAGATCTCGAAAGGCTTTACTGTGAAATTCATTTGCTCAAAACTTTGAAACATAAAAACATTATGAAATTCTACACGTCCTGGGTTGATACTGCCAATAGGAACATCAATTTTGTCACTGAAATGTTCACTTCTGGTACTCTTAGACAGTAAGTATGATCCATTTTATGTTCTATGGTGTTATTGTAGTGCTATTAGATTTTAATTTCGGTTTAGGAATCCGATTCTTTTTTTTTTTTTCCGACTTTAATAGGTACAGATTGAAGCATAAAAGAGTAAACATTAGAGCAGTGAAACATTGGTGTAGGCAGATCTTAAAAGGGCTGCTTTATCTTCATAGCCATGATCCACCTGTGATCCATAGAGATCTCAAATGTGATAATATCTTTGTCAATGGGAACCAAGGCAAAGTGAAAATCGGGGATCTTGGTTTAGCTGCTATCCTGCAAAAATCGCACGCTGCTCATTGTGTTGGTATTTTCCGTTCCCATTTGTTGTATTATTGCCAATATTTATGGATGAGAATTAGTTTCCTTGATTATTGAGCTAACTAGTATTTGTGAGTGTCATAAAGATTTTAATCCTGGGAATTTCGTTTGATTAGGGACGCCTGAATTTATGGCTCCTGAAGTGTATGAAGAGGAATACAACGAATTAGTTGACATATATTCTTTTGGGATGTGCATATTGGAAATGGTAACGTTCGAATATCCATATAGTGAATGCACTCATCCTGCTCAGATATACAAGAAAGTTATATCTGTAAGTCTTCCTCCTATTGAGTCGAGCTTTTTTGACATTCCTATCAGTTTTCTCTAGTGACACTGTCAAATATTTAGGGGGAGAAACCAGATGCTTTATACAAAGTGAAAGATCCTGAGGTACGCCGGTTTGTGGATAAATGCTTAGCCACTGTTTCTCAGAGACTCTCAGCTAAGGAGCTTCTTGACGACCCTTTTCTTCGAATAGATGATTGCAACTTGGAATTAAGGCAAATAGAGAACCAAAGAGGTTTAAATCATGTGGATCCTTTATTGAGACAGCCTTGCGTCGAACTAGATTACAAAGGAAATTCGTTTACGAATCATTCATTTGAAGGATACTCTAATTGTTATACTTTTGAAGAATCCAATGGATGGGCTTATAATCCGATAGAGGTCGGGCATAGTGGAATTGAACTGTTTGAGCATAATGAAGATGAACATGATGAAGATTTTCCTGAGCTCGATATAACTATTAAGGGTAAGAGAAAAGAAGATGGAAACATCTTTTTGAGACTCAGAATATCGGATAAAGAAGGTTAGCAACATAATGCAACTATTTGAGTGTATTTAATTTAATTAATTATTCATTTTACTCTGATCAACTGCATTATGATTTGTCCTTTTGCAGGTAGGATCAGAAACATATATTTCCCGTTTGACATTGAAACTGATACAGCATTAAGTGTTGCAACTGAAATGGTTGCTGAGTTGGATATAACCGATCAAGATGTCACTAAAATAGCCGATATGATTGATGGAGAAATTGCTTTACTGGTTCCAGAATGGCGACCAGGGCCCGGATACGATGAGACTCCCCGATTTTCAAATTCCAACTTCTGTCTTAATTGTGCTTCTAATCATACCTCTACGGGTTCATTCTTGAATTTTCTGTCAAATAATCCTGGTGCAAAACCTTTGCAGTTTTTACAGTGTTCAGAAGGATGTACTGCTACACATGGACGGTTTGAAGAATTCACTTATCTAGTTGATAGTCCCCATCAAAATGAATCCAATGCTGCCAATAAACAACCTTTACTAAACCGTCCTAATGGTTTCCTTTGTGACGAAATTTGGAATCAGAATGAAAGTCATGAATGCAGCTCAATAGGCTCCGGTGAAAGTCATTATCAAGAAGAAAAGTTAGATAAAGAAAGTAGCATGGAGGACAAGACAGAGGCGACTAAGAAGAAAATAACTTCCAGTACAAGAATGTTTTCGAAATCTTTATCCGACTCCCTTTCATTTGCCGGGATTCATTCATTGACCGAAGATATACCTGTCGTCTACGACCACAAAATTCAACACCAGTTGAGATGGCTTAGAGTAAAGAATCAGATAGAAGTGCAGAAACTTACAGATCAATGGTTAAAATTTCTTCCAAGATGTTCAAATCATTGTTCGACTTTGGATAATAGTTACCGAAAAGATGAAGCTGGGATCGTATCGTACAAAACTCTCGGACTTTCTGATTATGATGAGAACACGAGTTTGAAAAGCTGCCCGAGTTCGAACCCCATAAGGGCTGGAAAATCCGAGGTGGATATTCAAGAGAGTTTGTTCTCTAGTTCATTGCTTCCTCAAAAACTTCGAAGGACAATATCCTTACCAGTAGATGCTGTTGATTTATGATCTGTAAGAGTTGTCTTCATTTTCTTCATTAAACCTTTTTTAAAACTATAGAAGCTATAAATTATCACATAACCTTAATTCATGAGGTTCCTTTTCTATTAGTAAATTTTGCACTTGGGTTGTCATTCATATTCTTTGATATGTAGATCTTTAAATTTCAATTTTTGTAGCGGATCCATAGACGTGGGCTAGAGCTTCTAAACTTCGACCAATAGGTTAAAAATTAAAAAAGAAATGAAAAACTTGTGTTTGTTTGACTACCATTAATTTATTTTATGGTTTGCTACAAGATATTTTCAATCACATATTCAAACAATTGAATATTTTATACATATACCAAATATTTTATACGTGTACTAAAAAAATTTCCTTACTTTTTAACTACACCTCCTCTTAAAAATCATTATTCAAAACTCTTTTTCTACCACAATAGTTGTCCAATAGGCTTTTGTACTGAAGTGCATATGAGGTTGTTGGATTCGAGTTAACGTGAGCAAGCATTTACAAAAATTGCCAAAAAATGGATTTTTATTTGGCCAAAGGGAGCTTTACTAAATACTTTTCTACGTTGATTAATTAGATCAAAGTGTTGACCGTTGATTGTTTATAATGATTTTTCATGTAGTTTATTTATATTTAAATTAATGGACTGCTTTAACCAACTAATTTGAAATCAATTAATGAATTGTGGTCCATTGAAGAAACGTCAACGGAGCTTGCTCTCTTTAGAAAAAACACTCCCTCCTCTTTCTAAAAACCCTAGCCCCTTTGAACTCTTCCCCTCCTCCCTCGATGGGGAGGGGGGGTGAAGGTCTTGGCGGCATTTTTGGGCGGCGTAGCGATTGACTCCAGGTTTCCTTCATCTGTCAGTCGGCCCTCTCTTCCGGTCACCGAATATGTAGGTGTTTTGTGGGTTTGTCTTATGCTTTGACCTGATGTGGGTGTTGAGTCTTTGGCTGGGTCGCACTTGGGGGCTACTGCCGGTCGTGAGTGGCGGTCGAGATATGGTCGAGGGTCGTACGCCCGCCTCCGTTGCAGAGGTGTTGGATTTCTGCACGCAAGCTGGGTTCTCGTGTCGCATGATTCGTGTTTGCCGTTGCCTGCAGGGGGTGAGCAACCAGGTCTTTTGCTATTTGCAGTCAGGTGTTTTTCCGTTGGTTTTTTCTGTTTGTTGCTGTGTGTTGTTTGTTTGTTGTTTGGGTTGCCTTTGGTGTCTGACTTTGGTCTTTTTGGCCATTGTTGTGGTTTGAAGTTTAGACAATGTCCGCCACTTTGTGTGAGGGGGTATTCAAGTGCTGAGTGCGTAGTTTGGCTTTGAGTCGGGTTTTTCCCATATTGTACAGTCGCAGTTGTTGACTTCGTTGTGTTTGAATGAAATGTTCATTCCATATCAAAAAGAAATTAATGAATTGTGGTCCATTAAGTTCAAGTTCTTCCAAAAGTAAAAAATTCTTAGGATTTTGATAGTGCATTTAGTTGAAGGTATCTTGTTCGGCCTTCCTGATATGTTCGGAACATAAAGATCGACACATTAGTTTACACCTTGTTGAGTTGACGAATTTTGATGCATAGATTTTAATACCACATTTTCAATGTATGGTCAGATTTTTGACACATAAGGGAATGTAATAGAAGGTGTAGGGAATATTTGTACAAGTGGAATATACAAACATGCCACTTGTAGTGCCAATTCTCCCAAGTTGTAATAATCACACTCAGCTTCGACAAAAAAAACAAAAAAAAAAACTAATTAAATGTATTCCAACTAGACCTTAAACTTAGATGCACGTAAGAACTACTAGTCATTAATTATCAATCTTTTAAAACTAAAAGTGCTATAATGCTCTGACTTTAAAGTTGGTTAAAAGACGATCAATTGGTGGCAAACTAATTACATTGGCATCATTGAAAGAGGTTGAGTAAAAGAAATTAAGAACTAAAGAAAGAGCCGGACGAAATGATTTCTTAATGGGAGTTGTCGTTGTCGAGCATCTTTCCTTTGTCACAATTGACGACAATCTTATTAACCTAATTCATAGGCCTAGTAATTAAGTGCTTGCATGTGTCTCTTATGCTAGAGGATCTTCGAAAATGACAAAAAATTAAAAATGAAGTTTCTCTACTAATGATAATATGTGAGATTCTCGTTGATAGACTCTTGAAATCGTATAAATGATTACGTAATCCTTGTAGTAGCTTATGTTATGATACTACGATGATGGACACGAGACACGTTAATTGATTCTTGATAATGGTTGCACATATTTTGCAATTTTTCACGCTAACAAATAACTTCACATCGTCAAGACAATATATGAATTTTGTTAATGAACATATATAAATTAATGTTCTTTCTATGTTTTAACTTTTATAATTCAAAATATATATATATATATAGCTGCTTCTATTATTGAACAACTTGATGTGGACCTTTGTTTATTAATCTATTAATTTATGGAATAGCCTGTCATGTGCTCTTTTCAAGAATTATAAATCAATTTCTACCATAGATTTTTATTTTTGACTCCACTTTTTATAGTTTTGAATCATCACAAGAAGAATGTTTTGAGTCACATATCACTAATTTTTCTGTGTCATATTTGACTAATCCATACTCACACGACACGACATGTATTGAATGTTGACAAGGGATCAAGAATGTGTTCACACCATTGAGCAATTTGACCTGAAAGGGCCATTGGTGAGAGTTTTCGGGAAGTGGGCGGATACGATAATTAAATTGAGGCATTAAAGTGGGGAACCTTTCTGCACAGTAGAAAGAATGAGAAGTTCATACCTAATAAGTCTGTTAGATTGTAAGGGTGGAAAATGGGTGGAAAGAAAATGTTTTATAGGGAATTAGTTTTCTTAAAAATGTTTTACTGGGAATTGTAATTAATTGTGTTTGATTGGTATAATTTTTCATAGAAAATGTTGAAAGTTTGGTGTACATTTGACTTCGTTTTTTATGAAATTTGTCTATTAAAGTGATAATTTTTTCTACCATTTGGTCTAAAATTTGTTCCAATTGTAGAAAAAAATTATCATACCGAATATCATTCGTTTGACTTTGTTTTGCATGGAAGTTGTCAATAAAAGTGAAATTTTTTTTACCATTATATCTAGAATTTGTTCCCATTGCAAAAAAAAAAAAAAAAAAAAGGTGGGAAAACAAAATCAAGTTTTTGTGCATCAAATGATTGTACCTAGAAATTGTACTATCAAACACCCTTAATTGGCTAAAGTTAGAAAATATTTTCATTTTCCACCATTTTCTAGGCTATCAAACAGAACCTAAGAGTTTTAATGGATGGTGTGGGGTACCAGCATATCTAATACAAAATATGAAAAATGCAAGTTCGATCCTAACAATATCTAGAGAGAGGTGAATAAGTATTTAATACGGAATTAAAAAAAAAATTATGAATTAAAAAGCAATAAGTCACTTTTAATTCTTATCTAGATGGTTAATCATGCAAGTCAATTTATCCTATGTTGAATTACCGCAGTTTACATATCATAAATATCAAACAACAAAGCAGTAAAGAACACAAGAGTTGTTCACGGAAAAACTTAACTGGGAAAAACTCCCAACGCTTTGCCAATTAATATACTATAGACGATTCTGTACTTACAATCTACCAGACTAAACGACAACACAAAATATATGATCTCCTGATTGCAATTTTGACAGCTCTCCTGAATTCTGTGTTCTCCTACACCAATTCCAGCTGCAACAACCAATGCTCTCCTGGAACTCCGATGTCCTACAGCAGCCCTTAACTTGATAGAATCGCTTATCTCCCCTAGATCACGAAGAACAACTCGTTCTTCACAAACTGGAACTCCAGTCGCTTTCCTTGATCTTCAGCACATCTGACAGATATGTAGAAAGTTTGATTTTTGGTATTTGACTATTGAATTTGATAATTTTCTGACTACCAAGAACGAATCTCAAAGAAATATGAAGGTTGAAAGCTTTAAAGATGAAAGAAAATTGACAGCACAATGTTTGCTTATTGATCAACCTTAAAATTCTCGTTCTGTAGCTTTAGAATATTTATAGGTGGGGTAGAAAACATATGGGCCGGGAAAAAAAGTCTTTAAAACGCAAAATAAAATATTCTCGTATAAAGTTGTTGCTCGTAGGGGTGTCCAAAAATCCCGAATAGAACCGGACCGAACAGAACCCAAATCGAACTGAACTGAGCGGTTCTTCATAAGTTAAATACCTGAATCGAGAACCGATGAGTTTGGGTCGGATCTCGAGTCTAGACCAAAAACCAAAGAGCCGAAACAAAATAATTTTTTTATTGAATTAATTAAATTATTTTATTTTTCTAAATAAATTAAAAAATTAATTAAATTAATTAGATAATTTCATAAAAATCATTTTAAAGCCCATTAGCCCATGAATTATTGATATTTCATTTTCTTTATGCAGGCAGACTGCTTGAAACAAATGAATTATTGATATGGATCACCTACATTTTAATATTAATATCTACTTTTTGGTATTTGTATACATCGAATTAATGTAATTCGACAGCTAGTTATTTATATATTTTTGAATTAGGCTACGTTAATTTGTAAAAGTTATGAATGAAATGTCATTTGTTATATTTATGTAGTATTGCTGTTAATGTTAAAAAATTTAATTATGGTACAGAATCTAATCTAACCAAACGGAATTGAACCCGAACGGTTCCATAATTATATTTGGACTCGACAGTTCCATTTATTAAATGTCCGAAAATTTTGGAACCGAACCGAACCGACCCACAACCAGCCCTAGTTGCTCGAGCGAAAGTCCAACAACAGTCGAGCGACAGGTTGTCGCTCGAGCAAAGGAAGGGTGACGGTCTAGCGACGAAATTTTTGATTTTGTAGCTCAAGACAACCCTTGCACGACAGTCTAGCAAAAATTCCCGCCGTTTTCCTCCTTGTTCCAAACTTGAAACCCTAAACCTAATAACCAACTTTTAAATAATTTACACATTACTCCTTGAACTTTAACAACCTACCAATTTAAGTCATTTTGTTTACAGAATTTGCCAATTACAAAATCAACTAAAACCTAACAAAATATAATAAATGAGAAAAATTATAGTACCGAACTAATCGTACATCATCCAGTATTTTTCAAACTATTCACTTGATGGCTTGACAAAGTAGGAGCTAGTCGTCGATAAATCTTCCACTTCCAGAATTAAACTTTGAATTGTCTATCCATTTTTTAGCTCCATAAGATGCAACTATTGTGAAGCAAAGAATTTTCGAACATCTAGCTATTGAAAATGAAAGAAAATCCCTTTCTTTTTATATTGCATACAATCTCCATGTATGGTAGCACAAATCTCTCTCGCATTTCCTGTGTTTTCCAAGTCGGGAAAAGGTCATCGACCATGAACTCCACTCCACCTTGAATCAAAAAGAAATTTCACGTTTGTTCAAGTTGGGATTGTTGGTTACTAGGGTCTACCCTTGCCTAGGCAATATCGATAGTAAATTCATGCAAAACTTGAGTTATAGTTATGAAATAACATCTAAACAAGCATCAAAGATAGCACCAATAGACTAACTAAATTGCTAAATTATCAAACGATCTTTCTCATATCCAATAACTTTTGTGACTTCAAATTTCATAATGATAAAAAAAAAATGTTAAAAGCTTATTACAAAACTTATTGTCCACTATTTTGATAACAACATAGGCAAATTGTCTTCCAACAATACTTTATTCTTGTGGCAAGAGTTTTGAGCAGATGGAAACATGGATATAATTTCTAGTGTCAACAGCATGAAATCCTCCTGGTAATGTACCTACTGACCTGTACATATTCAAGATTCAAGATCAAAATGGAAATCAAGAAAAAAAATTCGTAACATAGATGAACATATAATGTCATGTTCCGTATACCACACTAACGAAGCTAAAGTGTTGTTTGTTGTACGACAATATTAAAGAATGAAAGAAGCTACACCTAATTTAAGTACTGCATACCAAGTCTTTCTAAAAATGCTATTGTTATTTAATATATCGTGAACAATGGTTATAACAAATAGTGTGACTGGACATCATCTTACCAAGATTATGAATCAAATTGACATTACCTGAGGGAACAATAATATATAGGAGAAAAATCATATGGAATGATTTAAGGAGGCCATTCTTTGGTTGCTAGCATAGCCCACTTCATGGTTTAGGAGCACCATCTGCCTTTCAAATGAAGATCTATAGAATAGAGACAAGGATTATCAAGTGAATCAAGTCAAGCATTTTTCCTCATACAAAGACTCGTAAAGTCATGTTTATTCATTGTCTTGTTTTGTCTTGTGCAGTCTAACATGTAAAGCATATCCTTATAAGAAAGGAGGATGGAAAGGTATATACATATAAGAAAGAGATTTAAAGAACATCCAATTTCATGATATGTGGTCTCGGAAAAATATGATTCACATGTGAACCTCATTGGATGTATATATACAAGTTTTTCAACGAACTGCATATTTCGAGTATAAAAACTTTTCCGTCGAGGTGGGAAAGGAGACGGGGAAAGAAAGGACGAGACAAGAAATGGGGATAGGAGAGAAAAGTTTTTATTTTTATTTTTGATTATTTTTAATATTTTAATAATTTAGTTGGATTGATTTGCACTTTTAAAAATGTTTTGGACTAGATTACAATTTATTCTTTATTTTTCTTTTCTTTTCTTTTTTTGTTTTATTTATATAAGAGGGTATAATGGTCATTTTATGTTAAAAATTGGTCAAAAGGACGTTTTGCGCAAGAAAATGCAAAGGTAGGGACGTTCTGCACCAAAAAATCGAACGTAGGGACGTTTTCCACAACAACCGTCATAGATAGGGACGTTTTGTGCCAATTACCCATTAGGAAATGATGTGGATCACCTTTTGGAAGCTTGATCCTTCATAGAAAGGCATTTGATTGTTGTAGAATAAAAGTTTTTGATCCGTATTGTATGATGATGATACATAGTTTGGAATATTTGACTGAACGAGAGGCGAGGGAGCAATCCTACCCAGGATGTTAACTCATTTAGCCTGTTTGCCACCATCCCACCATTTCCCTGATCATTCTATGCCTCCAATGAGGTAGTCATGGAATTCTCATTCGTTGTGCTCATTGTTCTCCAAGACGTATCATAACTACTCGATTTAGGTTCATCAGACCAAATTTTACAGAATTCGGCAAGCGAAGGGCATCCACAGTAGAAATTCAATTTCAACCTACTATGGCCCGGCCCCAAACAACCATTACCATTCCAATCACAACCGAAACAAAGTGACAACTTACAATCCATGGCTGCTGCGAATGGCACTTGTCACAAATGAGATGACGCGGATGCTGCTGGGACAATGAATTTTCGAAGTGTACACGACCGTCACACTGCAAACAAAACCGGGCTGAATCTGTTTTACAGTATATCACCGCTGTCGCCATCTCACAAAACTCACAAATAGGCTCCATAATTATGGGGGTGGGTTGGAGTTTCACAATCCTTAAAATCAGTCCTACATTAATATGGTCACTATTATGATAATAATTCAATATATAAAAATGGAAATGATATGTACCTGAAACATATCTCATCAAAAACAGTCTATCCCACGAATTCATTCACAAGAAAACACTCGATAATCACTCGATTTAGTGGGATCAAATAAAAATGTACTTGGAATTTACGAAAAACAAAAACAGTAAGCACACTAAAAGCTGATGTTTGTTTGGTATTTTTTTTCACCATTACACTGTATTATATGGAGAATATATCAGGAAGAAAAACACATTCCATATTTATCACGTGTATTAAGTCTCGGATGACAGCCACGTGGCTATATGTTTAGTTTTAAACGATCGGCATGCGACTCGCTATCTAGTTTTGAGCAAGGGCATGGTAGATAATTGGGTGCAAAATTGAGAGAATCAATTTTAATGGGTCAAGTTGAATGTCGTGTTTGGTACGCAATTATTTAAAGTAGTAAATAAATTTGGAATCTAATGTATAAAATATATTATGATGTATTACAAATTTTCAGTATATAACACGTGGGTCATTGTAAAACTCGTTCCCTCAACTTTCGGAAAGGGGCATAAACAAATCGAATCTCATTATTATTGCAAAATGAATCTCCAACGGCACAACAAACCGAATATTTATTAAAAGACTTGCATGTCAAACTTAACGAATCAGGGTTTTACTTCCCACTATTATTGGTTGGTGCTCGAACGTTTGAAGTATAGCGTGTTTCTATGAGAATGATGTGACAATTTAAGAACGAAGATTTTGACTGATTCCATGAGTAGAGATTAATTGTGCAATATCATGACATATTTACTCTTTTTAAAGCAATTCCATGTTTATAATATTTTGTTAGCATTCCATGCCAGAATTTTGAATTGTAGGACTGGTTCAATTGGCTAAATTTGAACAAATTGCTTCATTGTTTATCGATTAAGTTAAAATGCATTGTGAAGCTCACAATAAACTCTACGAAATCTCATCAAGAACCTGTCCCAATCTGAAATCACAGGGAAAAAGGATCTAATTATCCAGTGCTAATGATAGAATTTTAAGATAGTCTCAAGTTTTAGCTCAAGATATATAATGAGGAACAAAACACCAAATGTTAGGACGTGAGGGAAACGGTATAAGAACAAATTAGAGAAAAGTTTCAAGTATGGTTAATATTACAATATTTTCAAGATAATCCAGAATATTTGGGACAACCAAGAGTGTATACATGTCTATTTGACTTACACCGTGTCTCTACTTATTCTATTGTGTGAAAATAATAATTATTATTATATAAACCCCATTTTCTTGGCAATTCATTTTCTTGGTTTTGACAGTTTACTTTTTTTTTTGGCAATAAAAATAAATTATATCCCCAATTGTAATAAATTTTATCCCTTTAGTGGACAATTTCCATGTAAAATAAAGTCAAACGAATACCAAAAAATCCAAAATTTCAATATTTTTCACTTCAAAAATTATATTAATCAAACACAATTAATTGATAATTACGAGGAAAACAATTTTAGGCAATTCAATTCTCTGAAATTCATTTTCTTTCCACTCAAATTCCACTCTTACAATCAAACAGACTCTTGGATCTTTAATAGTGAATTGAACAAATTATCACAAGATTTACTTGTGAAACCATTAGGAAAAATTGCAATATCGGTTCCTTATCTTTCAATTTTTTTGCAGAAATTATTATAACATTCAATTTGTGTCACACATAGTCCCTTACCTTTCAAAAAATGCACCCTGGGTCCTTTCCATTCATTTGACCGTTAGTTATCAAGAAAAATGATTTTGACCAAATTTAACGAGAACAAAACAGATAACTTCATAATTATTGCATTAAATAAATTAATCAAAAAACTAAAAAAAAATAAGAATAATTATATAAACTCCACATCCCAGAAACAACACCGAATGGTTAGAAATATTACCTTCTCCGGCAAGAAACTGCGCTACTACCACAACTGCACAGTCACCTTCCATGCCATTGCATATTCAACAAACTAAGAAAACTATCTATTTTCTGTGTTATACAACTTCGAACAAAAATCCAATTCCAATTCTCAAACCCCAAGTTCCAATTCTCCAAAATCTCAAGCCTTATAAAACCAACAATTTTTCAATCGACACCATAGCTTAGAACTACATTTCTCAATTTCTCGACCCACAAATTTTGTGTTTTCTTAAATTTTGTTGAAATTACTTAACCCACGAATTTTTGTACAACAAACCGTCTCTAGAGATCTGTCGGAACTTTGCCTGCAATATTGAATGGAGATCTCATGGTTTGCGCATCAACATAGGGGTAACAGAAACAACACCTATTAGAAACAGAGAGACTATATATTAAAAGTCACAGAGGTCACCAATCGATTGCAAGTCGTCAAAGCTATTTCAGTCTGAGTTTTGAATATTACAATTCTTCAATCTTGCAGTGGGATGGAGATTGAAGTAGGTGGATGTTGTGATGGTGACAATAGTGGTGGAGGCGACAATGGAAGATGGTGGCTGCTTTGGTTTGGGGGGAAATGGGTGGGGATGGGGAATTTTTATTCTTCTTTTTTTTTGGTTTGATTGATTAATTTATTTAACAAACTTGAGTTACTATTTTGCCTTTACTAAATTTTGTAATGGTCAAATTCATGGAAAGGACCCCATGTGCATATTTTTTAAAGATTTGGGACTGTGAGTGGCACAAAATAAAGATCATGGTAAATATGCAAAAAGGTAAAAGGTCAGAGACCATTACTGCAATTTTCCTAAACGAATATTCAACTAAAGGATGACTGATCTACCGTTCACTTCACACTTACCAATAAAACCTCGCCAGCTGTCACCAACCTTGTTACCCGTGAACTTCGTGTTAGGATTCCCACAATTCCGAATTCCCAAATTCCAATGCATCCATCATTTATCTCTCTATTTCTGCATTGAAAATCCCAATTAATATGGGGTTTTATCAATTAACATTCCCCTCCAAATGGGTATCCCAATAAATTCTCACTTTCAACGAGCTCAATTTCTATCAATTTTTGCTCTTTAATTCGTCATTCTACAATATATATATATATACCTGCAGGGTTTGAAGCTTGTGAATTCATTAATGGCATCATCTGCATTCTTTATTATCTGCATCCTACATTCAGTGATATCTATAACTTGTGGAGCATTCATAATGTTTTACCTCAAAGAAATCTCTGTTTTCGGGCACGGAATTGAGACGGCACAAAAGCTATTAGGTTCGACTCCGCATGATCAGTTGTTGATTCAGATTTCCGATTCATTTGCAGGGTTGCTTTTGTTTGTGATCGGTTGTTTTTTGTTCATGGTGGCTTTCGTTCGGGATAAAGAGTTCCAAGGCTTCTTTGCAAAGGGATGCATTCTTCTTCATATCTCGATGGCCATATGGAGGGTGTACTTCGAGAGACGGATTGACGATTTGGCGCACGATTGGCCTAGACAGCTTGCTGGTGATTTTGCGCTCGCAATTTCATGGGTTTTGTTTCTTGTTTATTCGTGGAGAGAGAAGTATGATTAATGTCCATACAAATTTGTCCGACCCGATCCATGAGTTTTCCTTTTTCTTCTTGACCATTAAATCTTTAATGTAAAAAGGCAGTCCAAATTGATGGTCTTTGATCATTCTATGTTTTTTTTCTTCTCTTACCATTCAAGGCACCATCATACACTCACAGGACCTTTTCAAATCTTAAAAGATTGAGGGTGTGTTTGCCTCACATTATTTTGGAAGAATGTATTTTGAAATAGTAAATTGATAGAAAATGTGTGTTTAAAAAAGAAGGAATAGTTATTGATGTGGTGAAAAATATTATTTTATTGATGAATGTGTTGTTGAAAATGAGTAGAAAAATGAAAATGAAAATTTTAATGTGTATCAAACAGGGACTGAATAGTCCAATTGTCATTATGTAAAAGCTAAGAAATGGGTTCACTTTATAAGATCTTGTAATATTTTGTAAGAAATGACAAGTTTTATGTATGCTTTACATGTGGTATTATGATCTTGTGTCAAAGTGCATGAAAGTAATATTGTTATTCTCCGAAGTGTTTTTCACTTGCAATGATCTAGTTTGTGAAAGTAGTGATTAAATGAGGTCTCTCACTAACTGTACATGTAAATTGTTTGGTCAAGTTCAATTTGCCAACTCGTCTCTCGATCAAATCTCATTCTAAGACAGTCCGAATGGTTGAGAACCACCAATTGTTAAGGAAGAAAGCCGCAATTTAATAGACAAGGTGTTGACACAAAAAATTCCACTTTTTCTTTATTGCCAATATTTATGTTTATTTCATTTGGAAACTTGGGAATTGAGAAAAGAATATACATTTTTTAATAATCACCACGAGCCATGAGTCTACATATTACCGCTCACCCATCTAGAACTAGATATTAGCTGCGCAACACCCCCAAACACCAACATAGACCAAAAATTCAAAGCCGTCTAGATTGAGTTCAACAGTCCCCCCCCATAAAACCCCAAACATCCATGGCAGAATCCACCGTAGAACAAAAACTCTCAACCCCACCACCACCGTTGCCGCCTTCTCCACCGTTACCATCACCACCACAACAAGAATCATATTCCTCCATACTATTCATAAAACTAATGAGCAAAAGAAGAACTTGGGTATTCCTATTCATATCCGTTTACACAATTTTACTTTCCCTGTCTTGGGAGTTCCTAAAATCTGTCCTTTCAAAGTACGAATCATCTTCTTCAATTTCAACTGGTTTTGAAGCCCTTTATGCATCAGGGCTGTTGGGGATTGCCTTCGGGATTCTGTCGATGGTGGCGGCGTTGGCCGTGGCGGTGCCTGCTACCATGGTGACGTGGATCACTGTGCTTGTCCTGTTGACTTTCTTTGGGAAGCCCAGAAGGGATCTGGTGGCTGAGGGCAAGAAATTGACAGGTGAAATCACTGGTTTCGTGATTAAGATTTTGATCAAAGAAGGGAATGTTGTTGCTGCATTTTGTGCTGTTCTTGGGTATTTTGCACTTGTTAGAAAGAGTAGGGATTTTGAGGAATGAGATTCATTGTATTTTGTGCATATTTATTTAAGTAATTTAGAGTTATTTTTTTCTTGGAATTTGATTTGAACCAGAACGCATGTCACCTCACCTTGTTCCCCGATTGCCGTTCATCGCAGTAGATTCTTGAAGAACTTTGTGTGGTATGCAAATCATTTTTGGAGATAACGAAGTAAGAATCTCATACTTGGTCCAAGGTTAATGAGATTTCAATTAAAATTGCTCGTCCCGCTTGCCAACAAACATTCACAGTTCAACAAGGATAGCTCGCAACTGCCACGACATTAGTAGGAGTTTTCCTAGAATATTTATTATTTTAATCTTGTTCTGTTTTTGTAGAAGAAATTAGGAGTGGGATTAGACCATAAATTAATGAGTAGAGTTTGTGTAAGCTCCTTGTGGAGCTACATTCTAATACTATTAATGTGTATTACATTATTAATTAATCTGATCTTTTTCTTATTTTGATTTATTTTCTCCCTTTTTTTGTTTTAATGGAGCAAGGGATAATGTAGATGTGACAAAGCGTCTTCCCTTCAAGAAAGGTGTGGAAATTTGATGGGAGGAACTAACTTCGCACTTGGAAGTGACATGATTGTTCAAATGTTCCATTTAGTTACTGTTTGGTACACGTTAAATTTTTTATTCAATAAATAATATTTTCTATCACATTAATAACTTTTTCTTCTTTTTCAATCACACATACTCCATCAATCTACTATTTCACAATACATTCTTTCGAAATAATGTAGCTCAAAACACACCCTACTTTCTCTTTTTTCATGGACAGTGTGTTTGGATCTTGCTCTAGGTTGGCTAGTATGGAGAGGAGGACCATGTAAAAATTTGATCAAGGTCTCGAGCTTTTTTTTCCCTTAAATTTTTTTTAGCCCCGACCCTCTTCCACCTCACTTTATTTTCTTTTATCACATAACATTTTGGTCCCTAAATTTAACTTTTTGGCATCTACATTCACAACTTTTGAAATATATATATGGTAGACGAGTTCGGATCCATATACATTTGATTTTCGAGATCTAGCCCCCGTTTGAGCCACCTTTTTTGAAAATGAGAATGAAAAATATAGCCGTTATTGGGGCCCACACAAGAGATAGAAAATTTGAATTTAAATGTTGATGTGATGGATAACGGTCATATTTTTCATTTTAGTGAGGAAAAAATATGGCTCAAACGGGGCCCTAATATTTAATGATGTAGATTTCACTATATGCAAAATTGATCTAATCAAAGTTCTATTGGACCCGTCAATTATATAAACGAAGATAAACTTGACCAATCTTATTGACAAGGAGCAGGAGAAAAATATATAATTCTCTCTCTAAAGCATGCTTTCATTTTGCTCATTGAGAAAAAATACC
This sequence comes from Fraxinus excelsior, assembly GCA_019097785.1. Taxonomy (NCBI): domain Eukaryota; kingdom Viridiplantae; phylum Streptophyta; class Magnoliopsida; order Lamiales; family Oleaceae; genus Fraxinus; species Fraxinus excelsior. Next base: position 45,837,196 of record CM032625.1, on the reverse strand, counting down.
GTTTGTTTAGATATATTTCTTCATAAACTTAATCTAAGTTTATATGCAATATGATAATGAAGATATAAAATATAATCCAAAATAAAAAGTATATGAATATGCTTCTTGCATGTGCAATTGGATCTTGCTAGAGGTTGAAGTGTTAACTTTACCTTTTGGTTTGACTTTTGTGATGGAATCCCACTTTATATCAATAGTGTATATCCCACTTTAGATGTAATAAGACTAAAGTATATATATGAGAGGATCAGAAAGAACTAACTAGTCACTCACAAGGTACAAATTTGACGATTAAATTATATTTTGTCTCCCTTACACTGGTATTAATTGGGCTTCTATCTCGAAACCCTCGTCTTCTAGTCTCCGAACTGTGATCAATTATCACCTCTTGAATTTAGAAACAATTACACGAGCTCAATAATAATAATAATAGTTAGGCTAAACACTCGAGGTCAAATTTGATGTGCCATCCCCATAGGCATCAAATCTTTTATAAATTAAGTTTGGGCATTAAATGACCTCCTGTATTGTATGTTGACCAATTCAAGTATTCATTGGGCTAGGCCCTTCTAGTTAAGAGCAGGTCTTGGACTTAAATTTTTGTTGCGCTGGGCTGTTCTAGTTAAGGGTAGAACGAGGAGTTAAATTTTAGGAGAAATTACATAAAACCAGGTACTTAAACTTCCAAATTCAAAATTCGGGTATTAATTGGATATTTTGTTAATTTAAATTATATTATAATACTAATATTTCAAATAAACCCTAATTCATTTTCAATCTCATTTTCTTTCAGTACTCACTCATTCACTCACTCTCTCTCTCTCCATCCTCTCTCTCGTTTTCTGAAATCGAAGTCCGGTGGAAAGAAGGTCGCCACCAGCAACTGCCACCACCAAATCTAACAAAGCCCCTACGTCGGCAACTTCTACCACCAGATCTAACAAACTCTGGCGTCTCTGCCTGCAGATCTATGGTTTCGTTGGTACACAAATCGTGGCGATTCATGACCGTTTCTTCTCTGTTCACTAAGGTGAAGGCAAGGGGGTGTGAGCGCGCTTCTTCCCTGCTAGCTTTTGTAGATCGATGTTGTTGTGAACGGCAGCGTCGCGAAGATGTGGCGAGATCGACTCTAGTCAGGTATGGTATGATGTGTTGACGAGTTTGGGATTTTTTTGTTGGGTTGTGATTGTAGTGTAGTGTGGTGTGGTGATGCCTATGTTGTTGGCAGCACGGGGGTGGTAAGTGGATCTGGCTGCGGCGCGACGACGGGTTGAGGGTGTGGTGGGGATGACGAGTTTGAGGTTTTTTGTTGAGTGGTGGTTATGGGTACGTTTGAAGTGCTGCGGGTGGCAGTCAATAGTGGTGCAGGTGGAGGATTATGTGGATTTGGTGATTTTGGTTTTGTGACTAAAAATATAATATGTGATCTTAAAATCCAGTAATCTGTGATTAAAAATATAATCTGTGACCAACCATTTTGTTATCTATGACCTAAAAATTATATAATATGTGACTGTGAAAAAATATTTGACCAACTAATTTGAAAATTTGTGACTGTATGACCTATAAATTTTGATTTGTGACTAAATAATTTTGAAATCTGTGACTAACGAATTAATTGTGACCTACAAAATTTTTGAACTGTGACCGTAAAATAATCAGCGACGTATAAAAATTATTATTTGTTGCTGAAAAATAATATGTGATTATCTAAATTGTGAATCTGTGACCATATTGTATAAATTGTCGAAATCGAAGCAATCGTCGAAATAAAGTTGTTGCGGAACGATAACCAGAATAGTTGTCAGAATAATTGTTGAAATCGAAGCAGTTGTCGGAACGATCACCGGAGAAGAGTGGTGGTCGAAACGGTCACCGAAATAGTCCCCGGAACGATAAGGGCGGTTGAGGTGGTGAGTTAATTATATTATATTAGAATTTAATATTTAATAATTAATTAATAAAAATATTTTTAATTAATAAATAAATACCTGAATTTTGTATTTTGAAATTTTACATATGAAAATTGAATTGTGTCAAAGTTAATACCTAACTTTTGAATTTTTCCCTAAATTTTATTTTTGTTGGGCCAGTCCCTTCTAGTTTAGCATCTCCACATTTTTGTGTATGCACTATGCATGTATAAATTCTATAAATTGAAATGTGTTATAAAAGAGAGAAAATAGAAGAGAGAATAAAAGTCAATAGACTTTTCTGTGTATTATTATGAGAACTAAAGCCCTATATTTATAGGGTCTAAAAGGAGAGTTACAGTTGGAATGAAATACACTTTCTGAACTAGATAAGACTTATCCATGTATCATGATAATACTAAATAATCATCTCATTCTTTTACAACACTCCCCCTTTGATGATTATTCGTACAATAACTACCTCGTTAAAACCTTGTCTGATAAAAACCCAATGGGACAAAAAAAAATCAAACGAAGGAAAAAGAGTACAGTTATTTTTGAGTATAAAAATGTAAATGCTGCCTCATTAAAACCTTGCTAGGAAAACCCAGTGGGATAAAACCTAAGCGAAGGAAAAAGAGTACAGCTACTCCCCCTGATGTTGATCACTGAAAATCTTTGAGTCGACGCATTCCAATCTCGTGAACCAATTTCTTGAATGTAGATGTTGGCAGCGCTTTTGTAAATAAATCGGTCACATTATCAATTGAACGAATTTGTTGAATATTGATGTCGCCATTTTTCTGAAGCTCGTGTGTATGAAAGAATTTTGGAGAAATATGTTTCGTCCGGTCACCTTTGATATAGCCTCATTTGAGTTGTGTAATACAAACAACATTATCTTCATACAAAATTGTTGGACTTTCTTTTGTTGAAACTAATCTGCATGACTCTTGAATATGATGGGTCATGTTCCTCAACTATACACATTCTCGGCCCACTTCATGGATTGCAATAATTTCAGAATGATTTGAGGATGTTGCTGTCAATGATTGCTTTACAGATCTCCATGATATAGTTGTTCCACCATGTGTAAACACATATCATGTTTGTGATTTAGCTTTATGTGGGTCAGAGAGATAACCTGCATCTGCATATCCCACTAAAACTGATCCCGACTTTTGAGAATAAAATAATCCCAAATCAATAGTACCCTTTAGGTAACGAAAAATATGTTTAACATCATTCCAATGTCTTTGTGTTGGTGTAGAGCTATATCTTGCAATAAGATTTACAGAAAAAGCTATGTCGGGTCGAGTACAATTTGCAAGATAAGTTAATGCTCCAATTGCACTAAAATATGGTATTTTAGGACCAATAATCTTTTCTTCATCTTCGGGTGGACGAAAAGGATCATTTTTTACATCAAGTGATCAAACAACCATAGGTGATGCCAATGGATGTGCATTGTCCATATAAAATCGTTTTAAAACTTTTTCTGTATATGTAGATTGATGAACAAATAATCCTTCTGAGAAATGTTCAATTTGCAATCCGAGACAGAATTTTGTTTTTCCCAAATCTTTCATCTCAAATTCATTTTTTAAATAATCTGCAGTTTTGTTGAGCTCTTCTGGAGTTCTAATTAAATCAACATATTTGTTTTCTTTATAAAACTCATGGGCAGATATCATCATTTTTATAGCATTCTTTCAACAAATATTCGCTAAAGCGATTATACCACATGCGTCCGGATTGTTTCAATCCATATAATGATCTTTACAATTTAATTGAGAACAGGGTTCTCAGGCATGTATCATTTGAATATGCAGTCACCATACAAATATGCAGTCACTACATCCATAAATTTCAAGTTTCTGTAGTAAGTTCAATTTTACTAGGATTTAGAAACTTCAGGTTTCTCTACTAAATTTTAGTTTGATCATATCATTTTATTTGACCAATTATTTCTTTGATCGATATATTTTAACGAATTTATTTCGATTCCTCGCTATTATATTATGATGCAATACATCATGTGCAAAAGTGTTGTCGACAACTTTTTCTTGTCTTTTTCGATTCTATTTCTTTTTCCATGATGACATAACTTATTGAGATATCTCAATTTTCATTATTTCAGGTATCTGAACCTCTTCTGGGGTTTTATAATATGTTATGTCTAAATACTCATTAAAAGTATATACCTCCTTAATAAGACAACATTTATCAATTGCTCCATTTTCGTTTGGAGAACTTTATAATAGAATCGAATATCATCACGTTTCAGACGTGCCATAAATTTATCAATTATAATATTAATGAATTGTCCTTCCAGGAGTCAATTCAAGTTGGAGCATTTAAAGTTGGTGTGCGAGATTGTTAATATCTTTGGTCAGTAAATGCATCTAAATAAATCATCTTTCGAACTTCTGGTTCGAATTGTCTTTTGTGATGATTTATATATTGATGCATTTGTATATTATTTTCAATTTCTTTATTCTTCCGCCTAATGCTGAGAGAATTGTCAAGTTGACAATCATTTTTATTGAGTTATAAAATATCACCCATTTGGGATAAGGGTTCATGCTACCCATTTATTCTCAGCATTTTTTTTTACTTTCCATCTCAGTGCATTGTGGTGGATTACCTATACAACACTATCGAAATAATTTGATGGAAAAATTAGGCCCTGATCATAAGCCAAGTTATAACTAGGAGAACTATGATGTTAGCATGATGCGTAATGACTTTCCCTAAACTGAAATGGGAAGTATTTTGTTCTCAATTAACTTAATTGGAGACGTTTAACAAACAATAATGTTAAACCATTTATCGACATCTCAACTAACCACTTATTAAAAAGTTGAGATTCAGGATCACTAGTATTAAAAAGACACATTGTCTTAATCGTATAATCTGAAAATTATGCTCATAATTTAAGTATCACTTTCGCAAACTTCAAGTTGCGCACACTATGCAATCATCTAATATTTGTATCAAATCTATTAGATACAAATAATATCTAGATGGTCAACTTGGAGGGTGACAGAGCCCCATATATCACCCTAATTAATTTTCAGAACTATAGTGAATTCAATCCTTATTTAACTGGCAAAAAAAAAAACCAATTTTCAATAAAAAGAACAAACATCAAATATGATTTCATTGGATTGAAGAATCTTCCGGTTCTTCATTGAATATCCATTTGAATATTTAATTTCGCATCATTATTGATTCAGTGATGGTACAACTGGTCATGCCAAACAATAAAGTCAAATTGAACTTCTGGTTCAATATAAGATATAATTCAATTATTTAATTTCGAAAAATATGATTAAACAATATATAATCATATATCATTCAAGTAATCAAACTAATCAATATTCTCATGAACTTAATTACATGTTTTCCTTCAAGGATAAACATGAATTTATAATGATACATTCTTCGAAACATGCGTTATTTCGAGAGCGAGGTATTTCATTATTACTTTTTCTAGAGTTATGTATCAATATTCTTCGGAAATATTGAACATTATAATTCATGCTCTTTAGGAGCAATCAAATATTATTATAATAAAATTATTTAAGGATTTACTCTTCTAGAGTAAAAATATAATTTATGTTAGATTTTACATAATTATGCTCTTCGGGAGCAAACAAAACCCAACTAGAATATTAATAATAATATGCTACTTAAGAAGCGACAATATTTGTAATAGATAAATCTACAAATAATATTCTTCTGGAATATTGGAATCGTAATATCATGCTCTTTGGGAATTTTTCAAGAACATTAATTATAATGACGTGCTACTTCAGGAGCAACAACATGATAAATTATTAATTTAAAGTTTATGAAGGAAATACGTGCTACTTCGGGAGTACATCGTATTTTAATTACTTTTACCAAAACAATATGTCAATATTCTTTTAGGATATTGAAAATTATTATTTATGCTCTTCAGGAGCAATTAATATTATTCTATAATATAATGTTATTCTACTTCAGGAGCAACAACAAATTATTTGTATATAGATATACGAGTAATATTCATCTGAAATATAATTATAATATTTTACTATTTTAGGAGCAACAATTTTATAATAGAGAAATATAAGAGTACTAAATTTATAAATTATTCTACAAACGTGAACGAGATAATTAATCAAACAATATCAATATGACATAAGTTGCGTGTTTTCATTCAGGGATAAACACTAATTCAAAAATAGTATGTTTTTCGAAACATGTGCTACTTCGAGAGCACGTTTTATTTTAATATTGCTTCTTCAAGAGCAATATGTCAATATTCTTTTGGAATATTGAAAAATATAATTTATGCTTTTCAGGAGTATAAACGAATTATTATTTCGAAACATTAGCTCTTCAGGAACTATATATTTGCTTCTTTTAGAGCAATACATCAATATTCTTCTGGAATATTGAATATTATAATATTATGCTTTTCAAGAGCAAATAACATATTATTACTTAGAATAATAAATTATGTAATAATTTACTCTTCAGGAGTAAAAACATAATTTATGTTAAATCTTATTTATCATACTCTTTTGGAGCAAGTAAAATTTAACTGGAATGTCAATATATAAATTTGTATGCAGAAGAATGAACATGTAAATAAATTGAGAAATTTAATTCGTGATTTTACATATAAATCAATCAATATTCTTCTGGAATATTGATATTGTAATTCATGCTCTTCATGAGCAAGTAATATTCTTCTAAAATATTAATTATAATGTTGTGCTACTTCATGAGCAACAACAAAATAAATTATCAATTTAAAATTCATAGTAGAACATCTAAAAATTCAAATTCGACAAAATTGATATAGCCGTCCCAAAGAAAAATCACTACAAACATAATGATTATAGATAATTGATACAAAATCAATTAACATAATGATTGCGGCATATAATAGAAATTATAGAAACTAATTTAACACGTGTCTATCCCTCTCATGAATTCACAAAAACCAATTTGCATGAATTATGCTTGTGTGCAGTGAATAATAAAACTGACGGTGGTAGAATTTTGGTAAATAAATCGGCAGAATTCTGGTAAAAATAGGCAGAATTGATACATAATGAATTAATGCATAAAAATCGACAGAATTCTGGTAAATAAATAATATGTCACTAAATCAATTCTTTTGACTTCTTGGGTGCATATATCAATTCTGTGTGTGAATTGAAGGCAGTACATGAAAACATTATAATTGTTGAAAAGAGTTTAATTTTAGAATATACATGTGCACCGTCTACTTTACAACAAGCTAGAATATATAATTATTCTTAAGCATAAAATATTACTTTAATAATTAACATAACCTAGTTTCACCTTTGTTTGATTTTCTCCGGTTACCTATACAGTTGAATATAGCCAAGTAAATATGCTCCCTTTGATCTTCCACTGCTGGGTGCCCTGTTGAGTTGACTAACATTCCAAGCAATTCCAACTAGACAACATATTTCCACGAATTTGATTTGATTAGGCCTTCAATTAGGTAAAACTTCGTGTCGTGGTAAACTTTGAAAAAAAAAAAGCTTTCGTGCTGATAACGTGTTATAAAAGAGAGAATAAAAGCCAATAGACTTTTCTGTGTATTATTATGAGAACTAAAGCCCTATATTTATAGGGTCTAAAAGGAGAGTTACAGTTGGAATGAAATACACTTTCTGAACTAGATAAGACTTATCCATGTATCATGATAATACTAAATAATTATCTCATTCTTTTACAACAAAATGATTTATTATACAAAACATCTACTTTTGGTTAAAAAATTCAAATGTACCCCATTTTTATTCCTAGTCATAATTATACAATTTAATCAAACCTTCAACAACATTCACCCCTTTTGAACTAAATCCCAATTTTTAAACAGCCTATTTTTCTCACATCATTTCAAACAATATCCAAACATTCCCTTCTTTCAAATCTCAAGCACACCACGAACACCCATTGCCCCATCAAAACAGATAAACCACTAATATTAGAATCTCCAACAAGATGATACCGCCATAATTTTTGCGCGCCCCATCACCAACACCTCCTTTTACCATCATTCTTTTCGTCACCCCTCCTCTTGCAACTATCATCGATGCGAATTGATTTCAGATTTGAAACTTGATTTAAAGAGCTTGAATGGATTCCTGTTTTTAATTCTATCAGTAAAACAATTTGTACAAAAATGATTTTGTCAGAAAGTCACCAAAATCACAATGATGGGCCCCACCTTGTATTTAAAAAGAATATATGCAGACCACATCGTGTGTGTCTTCTTTGTTGACTTTCTGTGGCCTTTACTTCTATACACGAAGTAGAGTTCTAATTCTATTGGCATTTTGGGTCCGGTGCTTAAATGGGGGTGCCTAAAATGGTTTTACGATGGAACTGGGGAGCTCAATTATGCCAAATATGTATTTGTTTATCATAGGATGAAAAGTTGTATCAACTTTCTAAATGAATAATTACCTCAAAGTATTTCTTGAAATCCAAATTTATAATTTGACCCATCATAGTATGGTAAAGCAAGAATTCACCTTTAAAAAATCTTGTTATCTCTCCATTTGTAGGTTTGGCTTTGTTGAATATAATCTTATGAATTATCATATCTAATAAAAGATCAATATGTGCTTGTGATTTCTCACTAATATAAGATTTGTCATTTCCACATTGATCGACGATCGTGCATTGTATGAGATGTTAAGAAAGTCCATCAAAATTTAATTCCTGTTTGATGCACATTTTGTAGTCAAGAATGCATTTTTTATGTGATGATGAATATGTGGTTGAAAAAGAAGGAAACATTATTGATATAATGTATAATATTATTTTATTAAAAAATGTGCAATTAAAAATAAGTAAAAGAATGAGAACGGAAAAAATAATGTGGCTCAAAAAGGGAGGATATACGTGTAAATGGCCAGTTGAAAAGGCCAAAATTCCATTTTGGCCTTTGACCAATAAATAATATAAAAAAAAAAGGGAAAACTCGAAAACACAAGTTATAAGGTGACTTGCCAAAAATACCCTCATTGGTAGGAGAAGAAACCACGTGAAAACCGTCCACTTTTTTTCCAAAACCGACCATTATTCACAAAAACCGACCACTATTGACAAAGGAGCTGGCCACCCACCGACAAAGATAACCCACGCAGAACAAAGGTTAGTTTTTATTTTTTTTTTATTTGAAAACGGACTCCTCGTGTATATATGTGTTAAAGCTCGAATTTTTTTGTTATTTATGAAATGTATGAGTAGATCTAGGCTATAGAGAAATTTTTTTGATGGTATATTGCATTTTGGGCGGTTGGGACGCCGGAAATGGCGATTTTCAGGCGCCATTTCCGGCGTCCCATTCGCCTGATGAAGAAGACCGTTAACAGCCGGTCCAGAAATGGATCCGGCTGTAACGGCCGGTCCAGAAATGGACGGCGTTTAACAGCCGGTCCATTTCTGGACCGGCTGTTAACGGTCCCATTTGGGGGCCCAATTGGCCTCCAAACGGGCTGTTAACAGCCCGTTTAGAGGCCAATTGGGCCCCCAAATAACAGCCGGTCCATTTCTGGACCGGCTGTTAACCGTCCATATTGGGGGCCCAAGGCCTCCACTGGACGGGCTGTTAACAGCCCGTTTTGGAGGCCAATTGGGCCCCCAACTAAAGCCGGCCCGTTTAGTTTTTTTTTTATATATAATTTAATAAATGTATAATTAATATATATAAATATATATATATAATTATATAAATTGATAATATATAAAAATTTATATTATTAATTTTAATTTGAATATGATAATTATTAATATAATGAAATTAATAATTGTAATTACTAATAAATAATTATATATTATTTATTTAATTGTTTTTTTCCTTTGAATTAAATAAAATTTATATTATTTAATTTTAATTTGAATATGATAATTATGAATGTAATGAAATTAATAATTGTAATTGTTAATAAATAATTATATATTATTTATTTAATTGGTTTTTTCCTTTTAATTAAATAAAATTTATATTATTTAATTTTAATTTGAATATGATAATTATGTATATAATGAAATTAATAATTGTAATTGTTAATAAATAATTATATATTATTTATTTAATTGTTTTTTTCCTTTTAATTAAATAAAATTTATATTATTTAATTTTAATTTGAATATGATAATTATGAATATAATGAAATTAATAATTGTAATTGGTAATAAATAATTATATATTATTTATTTAATTGTTTTTTTCCTTTTAATTAAATAAAATTTATATTATTTAATTTTAATTTGAATATGATAATTATGAATCTAATGAAATTAATAATTGTAATTGGTAATAAATAATTATATATTATTTATTTAATTGTTTTTTTCCTTTGAATTAAATAAAATTTATATTATTTAATTTTAATTTGAATATGATAATTATGAATGTAATGAAATTAATAATTGTAATTGGTAATAAAAAATTATTTATTATTTATTTAATTGTTTTTTTCCTTTGAATTAAATAAAATTTATATTATTTAATTTTAATTTGAATATGATAATTATGAATGTAATGAAATTAATAATTGTAATTGCTAATAAATAATTATATATTATTTATTTAATTGTTTTTTTTCCTTTGAATTAAATAAAATTTATATTATTTAATTTTAATTTGAATATGATAATTATGAATCTAGTGAAATTAATAATTGTAATTGGTAATAAATAATTATATATTATTTATTTAATTGTTTTTTTCCTTTGAATTAAATAAAATTTATATTATTTAATTTGAATTTGAATATGATAATTATGAATATAATGAAATTAATAATTGTAATTGGTAATAAATAATTATATATTATTTATTTAATTGTTTTTTTCCTTTTAATTAAATAAAATTTATATTATTTAATTTTAATTTGAATATGATAATTATGAATCTAATGAAATTAATAATTGTAATTGCTAATAAATAATTATATAGTATTTATGTAATTGTTTTTTTCCTTTGAATTAAATAAAATTTATATTATTTAATTTTAATTTGAATATGATAATTATGAATGTAATGAAATTAATAATTGTAATTGTTAATAAAAAATTATTTATTATTTATTTAATTGTTTTTTTCCTTTGAATTAAATAAAATTTATATTATTTAATTTTAATTTGAATATGATAATTATGAATGTAATGAAATTAATAATTGTAATTGGTAATAAATAATTATATATTATTTATTTAATTGTTTTTTTCCTTTGAATTAAATAAAATTTATATTATTTAATTTGAATTTGAATTTGAATATGATAATTATTAATATAATGAAATTAATAATTGTAATTGTTAATAAATAATTATATATTATTTATTTAATTGTTAAATATTTTACGAAGCCGAGTAAAATTTTTATAATTGAATACGTAATTTTAATTTGATAATTAATAATATAATTAAATAAATAATTGTAACCGTTAAATATTATATTTTAACAAATTAGTTACTTCTAATTATTTCGTTTAATTTTTGTTGATAATTTAATAAATTTAAATAAAATTTATATGTATAATTATAATTATAATTTTAATATGATCATTAATAGTATAACGAAATAAATAATTGTAATTGTTATGCGATTTTACTGTATTTCATTATCTTATGTTCGAAGTGCTGATAGTTAATTTTTTTTTTCAATTTTGCAGTATGGAGTATCACTTGGACGTGACGCTGAGACAGATGCCGGGCAAGGCTACCTGGAACGGTAACTTCGGCAGTTACACTGCCGTGTTGGAGATGCTTGATGAGCATCATGCAGATATGCTTCGACGTTCATTTCTCTGGCCCCTGTACGAGTTGAGAGATGTACAGTTCTCCGGGCAGATCCTCGATGCACTACTGTGCCGATTGCTTACTCCAGTCGACGGCGATGCCCTCCACTTCGACCTTGGGGGCAAGGTTTCGAGTTTCTGCATGTTTGATTTTGCTCTCATCACAGGACTGCAGATTACGGGTGATGATGCAGCTCGTACTGATACTCAGAGAGGCAGATTGCACGACACTTACTTTGAGGGACATGGGACCGTGCTGCTGTCGGCTCTGATGGACGCGATCACTAGATGTGACGACATGTTGGATAAACTGAAGCTCGGCCTGGTCTACATCCTTGAGAGCGTGTTGCGATGTCACCATCGGAGGACTGGGATTGACCTATTCCATCTGCAGATCGTTGACGATCTTGATGTGTTCAACACATATCCGTGGGGCCGGAGATGTTTTGAGGACACGGTGCACGTATTCACCAGATCACACTCGAGGCCGAAGGGGACCATGCGTAAATACGATACATACGGATTACCCCTTGCCGTGCAGGTAAATGTTCGACATACTTTATTATAATATTGTTTACAATAAATATGAATATAATAATTGTATGTATGTGTTGCAGATCTGGGAGTACGAGACGGTCCCCCTCCTAGGTACACAGTTTGCGAGGCGAGGGGAGACACGCTGCCCTCGGATGCATCACTGGCGAGCAGATGGATGTCCGACTAGCAAAAAGCTATCAGCTCTCCTCGACGACCCTCAGGTAAGATAATACATTTGCAATTTATGTTGTGTGTAGCTCCAAAATATGTTAATGTGATCATTAACAAATGTTGTTATGCCAGATTCGAATCATAACGCAGTTGATGCCTTCGATGGAGGAGGAGGGACGTGGATATGTGCGTGAATTGGCCGCTCATGGGCATGATGAAGCCGCTCGAGATGAGGTACGTGAATTGAATATCATCGATTTGCATGTGTTAATCGAATTTTCATTAAATATAATAATTTTTTATGTTTCAATCCGTGTAGGGGGGCGGTCCAACTGCTTCACCGCCGTCGGTGCCGAGGGCTTCGCCGTCGCCGCCACCGCAGAGGGTATCACCGCCCCCGGTGCTGATTACTTCATCGCCGCCACTGCCGCAGAGGGCTTCACCTCCGAGGGTTTCACCGCCCCTACCGCAGGGTGCCTCCTCGCCCTCATGGGCATCACCGTTGCCGTGGCCAGATGCGCCGCAGAGGGCATCACCGTTGCCGATGGCATCACCGCCACCGATTACTTCATCACCGCCGCCGTGGGCATCACCGCCGATCAGATCACCTTCTCCACCGTCCACTGATCTGTACGATCGCCTGACAGTATTTATAGCGGGTCAGATGGACGAGATGCGCCGAGAGTTTAGGGGTCAGATGGACGAGATGCGCGGAGAGTTTAGGGATAAGATGGACGAGATGCGCCGAGAGCTTCAGGCTGAGATTGCAGCCCTCCGAGGCGATATCATATGCGGGAGACGGGGTGAGGGACGGGGTGATGGAGGGGGTGATGGAGGGGGTGATGGAGGGGGTCATTTCTGGGCGGATGATGCCACATTGGCTTCGTTTTTTTTATCCCCGGAGGAGGGTAGGAGAGAGGCGGTTCCCCCGGAGGAGGGTAGGAGAGAGGCGGTTCCCCCGGAGGAGGGTAGGAGAGAGGCGGTTCCCCCGGAGGAGGGTAGGAGAGAGGGGGTTCCCCCGGAGGAGGGTAGGAGAGAGGGGGTTCCCCCGGAGGAGGGTAGGAGAGAGGCAGTTCCACCGGAGGAGAGTAGGACAGAGGCAGTTGCCCCGGAGGAGGTTGTGGTGGTGGGGAGGACAGAGGCAGAGGGTAGGACGGAGGAGTTGGTGGTGGTGGTGAGCCCGAATGATGTTATTCCCGAGGTGGAGGGCGAGCGTACACCTGACGTAGCGGCGGGAAAAAGGCATGCCGCTGACGCCCCGGAGCAGGTGGTCGGCAAGAGGGTCAGGCTGCCTTCGCAGTCGTCGTTTCTCCCTTTACGGCTGAGGCCAAGAGGAGGACGTTCATTGACGGGACGTACCCCAATCTGTTCCGGGAGGTGGACGCAGCAAGATGGAAAGTCTTCGAGGCAGAGTTGAGGATAATTAAGCCCCGGTAAGTATTATAGAATTTAAATAAAGTACGTTACGCTAATTCATCTATATCTTTTTCAACATTTTTTCAAATTTTATTTTCAGACAAAGCCGCCAGTTGGCTCGAAGATGATAGTAGATGCATATAAATGGTTTCGCGAGATCACCACTTCAGGGACGTGGCTCGCCGACGATGTAAGTGAAATATTCATTTTGTTGTTTATTATGTGTACATTATTTTTTTGTTTTTGGAAATGAAATAACTCGCTAATTTTTTTATTGGTGTTTCCTGATGTAGCACATCGACCTGGCCATGGAGGTACTACGAGATCGAGCTCGACGATATCCGCAGTCATTTGATATGCCCGGCCGACTCATACTGAGCACTGAGTTTTTGGGAGCTATTACCATTGAGCATGAGTCGTTGCTATGTATGGGTAGTAAGTACGTGCTTCCTGAATATATGGCCGAATGGGTCGTAGGGATATTGCCGAGTCTCGGGGGAAAGGCATGGGATGCTTGTACACATATATATGTTCCAGCGATCTTGAATCATCATGCCATTGCCGTGGAGATTGTTTTTGCTGACTCCACGATGTATGTGTACGACTCCGATCCTTCGTGTCTAACACAGGGCCAGCTCGAGCAGCAGTTGGAGCCGCTTGCTGTGATCGTACCGTTGATGGCCGCCCGAGCAGGTGTTATTGTTAATGACAGGCTAGCCATCGTGCGGGACCAGACGACGGCGAGACAGTCGACATCGTAAGGATTTATATTTTGTTTTTTACTTTCAAACTTAGTTTTTTATTTAACACGTTTTCGCACTAATAATATTCTTCAATTGTAGGGGTGATTGCGGCATTTTTGCAATAAAGTACATCGAGTTTTTGAGTATAGGACATAAGGTCGATGGAATCAACCAAGCATGGATACAAATTTGGAGGAATAAATTAGCGTGTGATTTGTACGAATTCGAGTGTGATCCGTAAACGTTATACATTTAATTGTTGATTCATTTATTTAATACTTGTAAATATTGTATGAATAATTATATAATGAAATATTGTGCACTTTAACTGTTACTAATGTACACTTAATCAAATTGGCGAAAATTATGGTTAAATAATTAAATATTGTTCATTTAGCAACAATACCTTACATATTTGACTAATTGTTATCTAGTGGAATTTGACTCGTACAATTTTGACGAGTATGACCGACTGCTCTACATCTGCCGCACCAACGCGGTCAAGAAAACTCTCCAGTAGATGGTATTCTAGAAATTCGTGGGCGTCCAGGGCCACGCGGTTCAGTTACCGGTGGCGACAAACTATTCAGTGGGAAAATATGGTCAGGAACTTCCCAATCAGATTCGTTCGGTAAGGGAAATATAGTCTCAACATATGCAGTTCTCCAATACTCAGCCGTGTAATACTGAGAGCATAATGTTCTCGCTGCAAAGCCTCTGTTCATAGATATCGCGACTGCATGCTCACATGGAAAACTCTCCAACTGAAATCGAGCACAAGTGCATGTGTGTTCATTCAGGTCCACAATGTATATCAGCTGACGTGCATCTTGTACAGAGAAGCGCGACTCATCCAGTGGTTCCACATTCAACCTCCTCGCAACCTGTGCAGCCTTGAACAATTTTTCCTCTTGAGCCGGGGCTAGCCAAGTCGAGCAGTTCTGCGATTCAACACGTCGGTCGTGAAACCACTGTTGCAGTTTCGTACGAATGTTCTCAATCAATGCGAGAATTGGCAACTCTCGATCCTTCTTAAACAGTGAATTCATAGACTCCACATTATTTGACGTCATCAAGTTGTACCGACGTGTTGGAAAATGTGATCGCGCCTAATGTTCTATCCCCATCTTTGTAAGATAATCCCATGCCGATATCGACTTCTTCCCTATCTCGACCAACCACTTATTGCATTCTTCGACACTGTAAGCTTCGGCCGCCCTCCTGAACAATGAAACGATGCCTTGGCCCCGGTATCTAGTCTTCAGATTACCTTGTATGTGGTACATGCAGTACCCATGATGTGCCTCGGGGAAGACTTCAGCAATAGCATTTATTAGAGACTGACCCTGATCTGTTACGAATGCAAGATGAGGGACTTCCCCGATCACTTCCCTGAGCTTCGTAAAGAACCAACTCATTGACCGATCATTCTCGCTGTCGACTATGCCGAATGCAAGTGGGTAAATCTGGATGTTGGGATCTTGACATGTAGCAATAATCAACGTACCCCTGTATTTCGATTTCAGAGTTGTACCGTCGACTAAAATTACCGGTCGCATCGCATTTGTAAATCCTCTAATGCATTGACCAAGAGCCATGAATAAATACTTAAAACATTTCTCGCCCTCCGTCTCAATGAAAATAGTGGAACCGTGATTCGTTGTCCCCAAATTATGACAGTATCTGGCCAATTTAGCATAACTCTCCTCGGCCGAGCCCAATAAATCCTCCAACGCACATTCTTTGGCCTTCAAGGCCTTTTGGTAGCTCATGACCACTCCGTACTCTCGTCGAACGTCGTTAATGATGTCTGAAGGTCTATAGATCATCCGTGGGTTCTGATACTTGTGCATTATCTGTCGTCCAATAAACCATGATCGAGCTTGTCTGTGATCGTTTTGACGAATCCCCAATTCACAAGTATGTTCCCGTATATATTTGCGAACTACAAAATTCTCATTCGTATCCATCTTAGTCCCTCGCAACCGCCAACGGCAACTGTCGTCAACGCAAACAACTGTCAACAATGATTTATTTGATTTCTTTACCTTGAACTCAAAATTGAATTTCAATGCCAGGAGGTGCACAGCTTCCTGTAAAGCTTTCTTCGTTTCAAACAGTTGCTCAACATACAAATCTTCTTCATCGGGAACAACACGTGAAGAATTAGATGAAGGTCCACTCGTTCCGGCCCCTGAGCTCCCACCCCGCTCATGTCTCTGACGGGATAAAGCAATTAAATCCTCATTTGTAAATTCATTTACATTCTCGCTATCCTGAACTACCGATTGAATTATGTGCGTCTTAGTGATGTCATGATGATGAACAACTGTCTCGGGAATATTTGTGTCATCCTCGCGAGCTATCTCCACCGTATCCCAAAAATTATTTGCATTGTCATCAGCTCCATCCGAATGTTCATTTCTACCTTCTAAGTCGTCCTTCATCACTAAAGTCACGCAAATTGGTGTCATTTGCGTTTTGTTCAAATCATACAGATAACTCACGTCAATATCAGATGTAACCTTTGCAGGTGGAATTGAAAATGGCAAATGCTCTTGGAATTGATATCTCAGTACCATATTGTATAGAGATAAATCGACGTTCAGCTTCTTCTGTATATCATGGTACAGTTCGTCGTACGATGTAGTCTCTGTTATATGTGTTGGCATATTACGTTGTCCGTCACTTGTCCATCGATTATTTTCATCCAACTCAAAATCACCAAAATAACAAACCGGGAGTATAATCCTTATATCTGTGTGGCATGACAAAATCGAATTTGTAAATATTTCAAATAGAAACTTATTAAAAAACAAAACAGCACCTAACAGTCTAACATTCCCAATTATTTGCATGTTAACAGCCGATTTTTTAGGTTGTTAACAGCCTTAAAATATGACCAATATTTTAGGCCGTTAACAGCCTAAAAAATAGGCTGTTAACAGCCTAATTTTGGGCTGTTAACAACCCAAAATAGGGCTGTTAACAGCCCAAAATATGGGCGGTTAACAGCCCATATTTTAGGCTGTTAACAGCCTAATTTGGGCTGTTAACAGCCCAAAAATTGGGCGGTTAACAGCCTACTTTTGGCCTGTTAACAGCCCAATTTTGGCCTGTTAACATCCCATATTCTATGCTGTTAACAGCCTAATTTTGGGCTGTTAACAGCCCATTTTTAGGCTGTTAACAGCCTAAAAATGGGCTGTGCTGTTAACAGCCTAAAATGGGCTGTTAGGCACAAACAGCCGATTATTTGGCTGTTTTGTTAGTCGATTTTTTAGGTTGTTAACCATTTTTTTGGACCTTTTCGTTGTTTATCGTAACAGCCGTTAACGCAAACCAATCGAAAAGTTATGCAGATGAATTCTTTTCCCATTATGCTTACAATAAATTATATACATCTGCTAAAAAATTTATCTGCCAACTCCTACGTCGAATCTTAATTTATCAAGTAAAAAACATGCACATATTTAACGAAAACGAAATTAAACATATGTAAATGTACTTACTGATTTGAAGTAATTGACCGAGAATTTTTTTTCTTCAGCTATGGATATTTTTGAGATTTGCAGAGTGTAGAAGATGAGAGAATTTTTATCTATATTTGAGCTGATTTTGTAATGTTATGTAGGGAGTGTTTGGTTTTTATTTGTTAACTAAAAGGGCAGTGTTGTCTTTTTAACAATATCATATTTTGTAATTATATTATTCACTTAAGGGTAATTTTGTCTTTTAAACACCTTTAGGCCAATTTGAAGTTATTTACTTGTGAAAAAGTCAAAAGGGAATTATGGGCTTTTGACTAGGCCAATTTTAAAGTTACCCCCTCAAAAAGGAGCTTAGCTTAATATAAATATATCCACTTCTTTAAAAAGGATCGAACGTGCCGGAAGGTTATTTTCATCATCTAGTCGCATTGGTGCAAATTGAACATGGCTGATTGAGACGACTAAACGTGTTGAATTCAACTATATAAATAGATTTCTTTAAATAAAAACTTCTTGTACCAAATGGCTACAAAGCCGAACAGTACATTAGACAACCTTGGAAAATACTAAAGTATTACTCAAAACATATATATATCGTAAATCACGCATGAATTTCAGTTTGACTGCTCGCTTGCTCAAAATATAATATTGAACAAGTATTTTTATCTTTTCATAGAATAGGAACACTCGTACAACAATGACAAAGATACTATCCCCCACCCCCCATTATAAAGCACAGTAAAATTTACAAGAAATTTTAAAAGCGAAATTTCTTGTATTTGTACAATAAATCCGTGCTGTAGTTGAGTTTTAGAACCACCCATTATTATTATTATTATACTCAGGTGTCCACTTTCGACGACTAATCCTGAAGTCTACGCCTTGACCCCTCAAGACGCAGACAGGTAAACCGCGATATGTGCCCCAAACTGACCAGGGTCCAAGAGTCCTTCCACTGATATGCCAAAATGCTGAATGAGTTAACTTATGTTTGCACTTTGCCTTCCAGAAGAACTCCTGCCTTCTAGGATAAATCCCGCTTTTCAGGAAAGAGCATGCCTTTTAAGAGCTCCACGAATCGAACCCGCGACCTCTAAATGTCAACAACTAAGAGCTCCTTCCTTTGTCCGAGGGCTGCCAATTATTATTTAATTACGCAGAAGCCTGCTGATGCCTCAAACCCTATATTTGTCTCTGTCCAATTGTGGTACACTCACTAATTAATCACATTATTTATGTTCTAATAAACCTTAAAGTTATTGGTTTGAAAAATAGAACCCAAACAGTGGTTTTTAATAATGACAAGAACAGTCAAATAGAAGCGCACTATTTACCTAATATTGATATTACTCCTCACATGGGGAGGAGACTTCTGGGAAATCTTAGGAGACTTCTTTGTCTGATATTTAACCGACTCTTCGCCAAATTATATGCTAAAAAATCTTTCAAGAATCATTTAGTACATCATCTTTCTTTGGTGAAATCAACCAGTAAAGTATCAAAATAGGCATTAAAAATTGATTAAAATACTTATATTTTTACCGAAAAACAAAGAAATATGGTAAGATAAAGACACAAAGCCTATGTCAGAAAATGGCCCATGAATGAAGTATGCCTTACACATTACTACAGTATGAAATATCGAAAAGCTACCAAATTCATGAATTTCAGATCTAATTTATCATGATTTGATACCGATGTTCCGCCATTTTATTCTGTATTTCTTTTAACTGTTCTCTTGAATTGGTCTATATTGTGGTGTTCTTTCTTTGATTCTCTCTACATTTCTCTCACCCTCGTCACAGAGGCAGCCTCATTTATGATTCATGTACCTTGGAGTTGGTTGTGTTTCAAGAAATTGACTTATCTTTTTGCAGAAGGGGATCTGGGGTGCCGTTAAATTTTTTTATCAGCAATCAAAAGATTTTGGAAGGTTATTAGATTCGTAGTGCCAAAAACCCATATTAGAAATCAGTTCTTTAATCAATTTTTCATCTTTACCTCAAAGATTTCACCTTGGTGCTATAGGGTTTTAAGGCTACTCAAGAATCACTTCCATTTACTCCTTCTAGCCTGTTTGTTAGAGTGTATTCTACTCGGGACAAAGTTAAAATCTTGTCTATTCGACTCCATGCCCTCCATGTATAAATCACCTTCAAGCAGAATCCTAGGAGGGAATGGGATGTTGTATGCTACTATTGGTTTTGCTTCTTGTTTAATTTTTATATACATGTCTTTTGGAGATCTGTGGTTCAATCTCCATGGAAGAACAAATTTCAGTTTTGTGAAGAGGAATGGGACTCAGTTCATAGTGGATGGTAGACCTTTTTACTTTAATGGGTGGAATTCTTACTGGATGATGGACCATGGTGTGGATGAATCAAGAAGACCCAGAATCAGAGAAATGCTGCAAACCGGTGCTAAGATGGGTCTCACTGTGTGTAGAACCTGGGCTTTCAATGATGGTGCATACAATGCCCTCCAAATTTCCCCTGGTAGATTTGATGAAAGAGTATTCAGAGTAAGAAATTATGTTCAGAATATAATCATTCATTGCTTATGTGTTCCTAAATGTAGGCGTATTTTCGTTTTACGGTATTAGTTTGTTGTTTGCTAGACACATACCGAGGGGCTTGAGATTTTGATTTCTTGATTGTGAAAATTTTCTGTACACAAGTATTGAGGGTGAACCACTATAAATATGTGTGTTTTGGTTTCGTGTTTCTGATGTTTTGCCCAGTATTGCTATCCTAATTGGAACTAGGGTTCAATGATCGTGCATACAATGCTCTCCAAATTTCCCCTGGTAAATTTGATGAAAAGTATATAGAGTGAGAAATTTTTTTCCAGAGTATAATCGTTTATTGTTTACATTTTCTTAATTTAGGTGTATTTTCAGGATTACGGGTATTAGGTCGAATTTTCGCGATACGCATGCTGAGAGGCTTGAGGTTTTGATGTTCTTGATTGTGAAAATTGTCGAGTAGAAGTATCGAGGGTAAACCACTATTAATATGTATTTGGTTTGTGTTTCTGTTGTCTATCCTAAGTGGAACTAGTGCTTAATCCCTAACAACTATGTTCTCTTACAATTTGTGGTTAGATATTTGTTAGCCAAATTTGCAGCTAAGGAGAAATATTTCTTAGGTGTAGTTTGGATTAGTAACTGTACAAACCAGTGCGAATATATATCTAATTTGGTTCGTTTAGCCTAGGAAAGTTCAAGAAAAATATTCATCTGCTCAACAGTTGGCTGGTGTATGATTGTGTGGGCTTGTATGCGAGTCTTGTTTGTCTGTTTCCTTGAATAAGTGCGTTTTTGAGTGACTGATAAATAATAACAATAACCCGGCTATATAACTGCCAAAGGCTTTTGATGAGATATATTATGGGCATGTTTGGTATATGCTGTATTGGAGTGTACTGCTATATATGCATTGGATATATTCGTCTACTATTATTTTCCTTATTGGGCACTTCTCTATCAATGCTTATACGCGCTACATGCAGGCATTAGATTATGTAATCGCAGAAGCCAACCAACAGGGAATAAGGCTGATTCTAAGCTTGGTTAATAACTTGCAACCATACGGTGGAAAGACTCAATATGTTAAGTGGGCTTGGGAAGAGGGTGTTGCTTTAAGCTCTTCTAATGATTCATTCTTCTACGACCCATCGATTCGGCATTATTTCAAAAATTATGTCAAGGTAAACTTATAAATTTGCCCTTTAATTTTGGTAATCGTTGTCATTGAAAAACTTATTTTTGTTTTATGGTAATGTCTAGGATTGCACACAAAATCCCATGAAGTCACTACATATCGATTCTTTTCTCTTTTTGCACCCCTACATGATTCATTACCAACACATTGATACTGTAGCGTCTATTTCCAATCGCAATTTAATTTTGCTTTGTATCCTCCTATTTGGCAGACAGTGCTAACAAGAAAAAATACATTCACTGGGATTGAGTACAGGGACGACCCAACTATCTTTGCGTGGGAGTTAATTAATGAACCCCGTTGCTTGACTGATCCTTCTGGTGACACACTCCAAGTAAGTTAAACTTCTTACAATATTTCAACTCTGAGGTTATGCTAAGAAAGCCTTGCTATCCCTGATCCTTTGGGCGTTGAATAAAATAGAACTTTGGATTCAAAACATTGTACAAAGGATTGTTATTTTATCCAATAATTGACATTAGGCTGCCGTGCTGAACCTTATCAATGTTTACACTAATATCAACATTAACAGTAAGATGGTAAGCCATTGTTCCAATTATGAGCCACTTTGGGATGTTTGGCAACTTGACATTGCTGATATTGCCCGTTATTGGTCACAGATTTCATTTCTCGCCTTCTCTTTTTCCTATAAAATGGAGAATGTGTCTTGCGATGGCTAATCTTTTCCCAATACGCTTACAGTCAATTATAGAGTTCATCAAGTTGCATCAACTCGAACCTTATAATACAACATGTAACTCTGTCTGGCTCACATTTATCAGATCTCTTTACGAACTTCTCAGGGTCCTATTTGGGTTCTTTCAGTGGATAAATGAGTGTTTATTTATATTTACATGCATAATGCTTAGACCATGAAGATCTAGATATTTATGAGCTGTATCTCATACAATTGCAGGATTGGATAGAGGAAATGTCGTATTTTGTGAAATCAGTTGACCGGAACCATCTACTAACTGTGGGTCTTGAAGGATTCTATGGACCTAAAAATTCGAAAAGGTTAAGCTTCAATCCAGAGTTCTGGGCGGCTGATCTTGGATCTGATTTTACACGAAACTCAATGATCTCAACTATTGATTTTGCATCAGTTCATATTTACCCTGACCATTGGTATGCTGTTTATCTATTATGTATCTAGTTACTCATTTAGTTATCGTGTAATCTGCCATGTTAGGTTGAATATCCAATCGTTTTCATTTGGTAGGTCTCATGTTCAGAATTTTGAATATAACCTAAGATTTGTTTCCAAGTGGATGATCTCTCACATCGAAGACGGTGACAAAGATCTCAAAAAGCCTGTAATGTTCACCGAATTCGGTTTATCTAATGAAGACCTAGATTTCGACCCTTCTCTGCGCGAGAGATTCTACAAAGTGATTCTTGATATCTCACACAAGTCTGCTAAAAGGAACAAGTCTGGAGCCGGGACTTTGGTATGGCAGTTTCTGGTCGAAGGGATGGAAGAGTTTAACGATGAGTTCGGGATTGTTCCGTGGAAAAGGCCATCGACATATCAGCTATTTACAGAGCAGTCTTGTCGACTGGCAAGAATCCAAGGAGCTCTTCCTTCGCAAGAAAAACACTTGAAAAAGTTGTGCGCGCAAAGATAATTCAAGCATATAAATATATATATCTTTTTTTCAGATTGAATTCTATTCTTGCAGGCAAAATAAGGTTGTATGTTTTGCTAACTGCATTTATTAATACTGTCAAACAGATACAGGTGTATAATTTCATCATATGAAACATTTGTGCAGAGATTTGCTGCACAATTTCCCTAGCTTTCGTCGCGAATTTTTTTATAGATATTTTCCCCTATGGAACACTCAAGTTTTAAGATTGCTTAGTGCTTATTATTTGATTGCTTCCTTTCGATTTGGGAGCTCATGTACATCTCGTTTTGTCCATGTTGGCGTCTAATGATTTACAACGTTATTCTCACTAACATGGCTAAGACAAATATATATTTGAATTATCAACTTGGACTCGCTTCAAACAATGTGAAATTAATGGACTTGATGAATATTCTTTGATGCTACAAATAGAAAGTTATGTTCAAATGAGGGTTTCGCTCATTATAGGACTTGACCAAACATTTCATGACGCTAGCTAAGATTTTATTTCAAGAGTTTTGAAACACACACACACACACACTCTCTCTCTCTCTCTCTCTCTCTCTCTCTCTCTCTCTATATATATATATATATATATATATATATATATATATATATATATATATATATATATATATCTTCCTATATATAAAAAGTGGCTATTAAACGGAATATGTTTGTTTAACGAAAAAACCAACATATTTATCAATTACATAGACATTACATCATTAATTATTTAATTAATCAAAAAAATTACATCTTTATTAATAACAAATTAATTCTTAAACAAAACTATTAGATATAAACTAAGCAAACGTGCATTGCACGTCGCTTGCACCTAGTGTGTATATATATATGAAATGTTTGCGAAATTGTTTTCCGTGTCTACTTTATCGGGTGCGATGGTCTGGTTACTCTGATCAGTGGTTGCTACCTGCAAAAAGATGTCGGAGCTTTCTCCCTCGTTATACTTTCGACGTGAGAATTAGCTAACAGCTTAGACAAAACGGGAAGATAGTATAATGTAAGTTCGATAGTTCAGAGCTTTAAGACGGCAAACATTTCCCACCTTGGAGGTATTTATAGGCACCTGTGGCCACGCGTGTGTCTGGCGGTTGCTGGTGCCACGTGTCCATGTAAGCCTCCCACTTTCCCCACGTCTCCTGGGGGTATCCCCTACTCAAACGCCCACGTGTCCATGTAGGATCTTGACCCCTTGCGACAGACTCCGACTCTGTCTCCGCTGTATTCCCAATCATGCGTGTTTCACTCCTAATTCGTCTCCTTGACATAGCTTTTTTGTTCAGTAAATTCCCACAGACGGCGCCAATGAAATGTTTGCAAAATTGTTTTACGTGTCTACCTTATCGGGTGCGGTGGTCTTGCTACTCCGATCAGTGGTTGCTATTTGCAAAAAGAGGTTGGAGCTTTCTCCCTCATTGTACATCCGGCGTGAGAATTAGCTAACAGTTTAGAGAAAACGAGAAGAAAGTATAATGTAAGTTCGATAGTTCAGAGTTTCAAGAAGACAAACTTGTTTCCACCTTGGAGGTATTTATAGGCACCTGTGGCCACGTGTGCGTCTGGTGGTTGCTGGTGCCACGTGTCCCACTTAAGCTTCCCCACTTCCCCAACGTTCGAGGTAGAACGGTTCCCACTCCTCAAGTTGTTGGGTTTTCCTACGTTTGCTATTAGACAATTTTTGTTTTGACACGTCGTCATATGTACGGTTAAGCGAGGTGTTGATCTCATGCGGTAGACATGGAGATATACGACTCCATGCGATAAGTATGGGGGTCGAGCATGGCCTTGTGGTAGTAGGCGGTCTCAAGGGGTCGACGAATCCACGTGGTCCAGGGTTTAGTGGAGGTAGACAGCCTTATATCAGTAGGCGGGCTAAATGTAGGTAGAAGGTTTCATGCAGGTCAACTGCCTCGTCGAGGTGATGGTTTCATGACGGTAGACGTGTAGCGTATTTTTGAAAGTACTGACCTTATTTGTTCACATAGTCAATTATCAATGCTATATATATATATATATATATATATATATATATATATATATATATATTTGGATTGGTAGCTAGCATTATACTTGAAAACAAGTTAAAGAGTGTCAATTTGGATTGGCAGCTAGCATTATACTTTTCAAATGTTTTTGGTCAAATGTCACACGTTAGCTTCTAGTAGTTTTGAATAATTATAGATTAGGGAACAAAGTCAACACACAATCCAACACGCTAATGAATTAAAGCACCTAATCATCTTTGTTTGTATACGAATATAACATCATCAAACATAACAAACTAACCATCACATATTTCTTACCCTCCCACTAACGAGCCCTCTTTTTCTTCAGCTAAACTATTGTGACCAACGTGTGTCGTTCGTGCTACAAAATTTGTGGATGAGTTCAAAAATGTTATGAATATAATAGTATTCGAAGTTAATATTCATTCAAATTTAGACAATTATCTTTTTTACGTCCTTTTCTTGAAATAAATGTTTAAATTATTTTGTTTCTAAAAGAAAAAAATAGATTCAAACTTGTTGACAATGAGGCAAGATGGACTATCATATGACAAAAAATATACATAATTTAAGTAGAAATAATATGCTGTGTTCAGATTTTAGTAGTATAGGGCTTTTGATTTGACTTATTGGTTGAATTTGTTATTAAATATCAATTATGATTTTTTATTTTTTGTCTGTGGTTAGAACGGGTTTTGTGCCACTTAACAAATATAACTTGTCTTAATTATTTTAATTGTTAAGTTTGAAAAGGTGAGGAGAGACGTTTTTGAATGATTAATGTCTATAGGTACTTCATCAGCTTCCCTAAGGTTTGGGACCTTGTTGCACTTTTTGAAAAGATTAGAGCCCCCTTGCCCTATTTCGATGAGATTTTCTCGTCTCTATATTTTAATCTATACCCATATGTGGTCGTATATCGGTTGAAATACTTTATTCTTTTTGATAGATGAAAATCCCTTCACAAATTGTAAAAGCTTCTTCGAAAGCATGTGATATTTTGAATTTAGACGATGATAACTATACAGATGAATTTTATATTATAAAAGGAGAAAAGGTTGGTGAATATGCAATGTGGCCTTGTTTTATAATAGAGTGCACAAGTAGCTACCAAATAATTCAATCTTCAACTCCAAGAATAACAATCTCAATTTCTAGATTGAAATTAATGTGGGCATGGCATTGTGATATCAATCAATTAGAAGTCCCACCATTTTGAATTTTTTTAATCTCAACTTTGACAAATTTGGGCACAAAGTGGGATTTTCCAACCATATTAAAGTTTTGATAATGATAATTTATTTATTTTATTATTATGGGTACATTTAGAGTCCACTTATAATTAAAATAAGTAACTTGGATTTGTGTCCACAATATTAAGAGACAAATTACTCCACTTGCCTTCAAGAAAAGGAAACTATGTTACACAAATTACTTTTTTTGTTGGATTGTAAATGTGACAAGAATAATTCTATTCGTACATAATCTTTTACCGAATTGACAAGTGGTGGCCCCCTATTGGAGGGGCGTCCGTGGGCCGCCACTTGTCAATTTGGTAAAAGATTATGTACACGTAGCGCGATCGATGTTACAAAGAGGACAAGAAGATTGATGGAAGCTTACCAAACTCATTAGGAGAGACTGATTCAAACCAAACTATATAGTCAAATTGAGGAGGTGAAAATTACACAATAGGACATAATATTATTAATCAAAACTAATTAAAAGAAAAAAAGAAAGGGTAAAAGAGGACTAAACCAAATCAAAACATATGGAAATCCCCAATCAAGGAATGTATTTACCAGTGAGTCTTACGTTAATCGGACTTGTTCAACATTTGTAGTGGGAATTTAAAAAAATAATAATAAAAAACCATAAATAATAAAGTAATGTACAATTGAACGTCTTTTTACAAATATACCATGTTAATTACATTAAAGACCCTTAACCTTTATTCATTGAAATATTTATATTCTTAAACTTTTCTTTTTTTCAAACTCGTCTCTTTAACATTTATTAACTAACAAATCTAGTCCTTAATAGGGTTTCCTCCAAAAATATTGTTAGCTTGCTTTCAAACGAGGAATAAATATTTAGTATTTATTTATTTTCTCTTATTTAAAAATACGAGGGGCAAATAAATTTTTTTTTTACTTCATATTGTCGAAAATTCGGGATCGGAGATACTTTTGCAATTTTGAGAATAACAATGCAATGAAAAATTTGGAGACATAAATATAATAATAAATAACGTTATAAAACTTTTATGCAATTAAATTATGGTATAGTTATAAAAAAAAATGTGGCATAATAGTTTCGCGTTAATATATTTGTAAAAGTATGTTTAATTTTTCAAATTTAATATAATAAAAACATCACATTTAACTAGATTAAATTAATGAAAATATTGACAAGGGAAATAACCCCCTCTATAAATGCAGATAGGATAAAGTTGATTAAAAAAAAAATTATTCTAGACTTAGGACATGTTCGGCCGTGCTTAAAATCCAATTAAAATTGAAAATATAGCCGTTATTGGGTCCCACTCGTCTAATAAAAGTCAACAATAACGACTATTTTCCAATTTTAATCTCAATTTTAATGACTATTCGATTAATTAAATTAGAGAATATAATTGACAAATTGTGCTACACAACTATTTTTTTTAATCACGTTCAATTTCGACTAATTTTACTTACTAAATATACTTGTTAATACGAACTTGGAAGTCTAAACATAAAAAATTGAACAACTTGGGTAGTTATATAATTATAAGTTTTGTGTATCTAACATAAATTGTAATGCTAATGTGCTTGCGGGCCTTTTAGGAAAATCTAAACTATTAGTCTTTTAACATATTTTTCGACTATCAAGTAGGTCTCGGAGTTGTAAAAAGAAATGCAAGTTTGTACAATTAGTTTCAATAATAGAAAGAGTCTCATTGGACAAATTGTTATATGAAAACTTTTGTCACTTCAATAATAGAAGTTTGTAATTGAGGTGGTCAATCCTCTATATCCACGTATTTTGGTCATTTAAACTTGAATTAAAATCATAACGGTCCTACAATAATCGTTTGTGAACCAAATTAAAACTTCAGCGATCATTTGTGAAAGCGCATGAGACTTCAGTGACCGTTTCTACAAGTTTTAAACATTAGTGACCGTTTTGTAATTTTTAGATAAGTTTAGTGACCATTTGTAAAATTAACCCAATTTTGAATAGACTAGAACAAAACTTACAATACACTTTGCAAAAACTAGGGAAGTGGGCCACTCTACGAGGAGACTTCATAAGCTTCCTAAAATTGAAGCTCTTACAACCACGAGAATGAAACGATACAAGCACTTAATCTTAGCCCCGTTTATCATTCATTTTCTCAAATATTATTTGCTACAGTAAAAAATCTCCATCGCATACTCACTCAATAAAACATTCTACACAAAAATCATTAAGCCCCGGTTAGTCTACCATTTTTACAAACTCTGTTTTCTATAGGAAACAATCTCATCCACATATTCACTTAATAAAATATTTCGCACACAAACCAATAAAGTTATTTTAACCATATATTCTCTAAAAAAATACTATTTCTTATTCCATTTCTCTACCAATAATGGTAGACAAACAGACTCTAAAATTACTTTACTTTTCAACCATATATTCTCCAAAAAATATTATTCAAAACTATATTTCTTCTTCCAAAATGGGTGACAAATAGACCCTTAATTTCAATATTGTGCAACTCTCAACTACGTGTTTTAAAAAGTCCTAAATCGATAAAAATGTACGATTGAGGTTGTCCGTTAACAAGTACAAAACGACATTCCTTTCTGAATGGAAATTTATGCCAAAAAATTTCTTAAAAGCATTAGTACATATGTTTTCACACTCTAGTCCAATGAAAGAGAGATACTGTTATAGGTTTTGACCGTAGAGCTGTTTGCCGGCTATGATTGTGTATGTACTATGTAGTATATAAAAGTATATCTTCATATTTATTATATATATAAGCGTGTTGAACAGTCAAACATAGTTTCACATAAATTTTTCTTCTAGACCAAGTATTTTTTTGGTTCAAGAATTTTTCTGGGTTTCGTTTAAACAGCTGAAACAGTCATATCTGAATATAAAGAATTCCTCCGTTTGTTTTTGTTCGATTGAAGATTTCAATTTGAAAGTATTGGTTTCTGTTTCTTAATCGAATTGAGTGTCAGGTTGAGTTTATTTGTTCACGAAGCAATTGAACAAGAACTGGGGTTCTTGGTTTTTTATTACGCTATTTGGGAATTTGAATTTTTGAAGTTTTGAAGTTTTGATTGCTTGAGAGTATTGAATAATTCTTTTAACGAACTGTTTTTTCTCTCCGTGTAGTTTAGTTGGGTGTTTTGATGAAATTACGAGTGTAAAGGAAGGATTTTTATTTATTTCTGTAATTTTTATAAGTGAATTATGGGTTGTGTTTATGGAAAACCCTCTCCAGCTATCAAAGATAGTGAGGAGAGCCCAAAGCAGAGAGAATTGATTAGAAAGGCATCAAAATTGGCTCAAAAAATTTCGTCCAGAAGACAAGAGAGTTTTAGGGTGAAGGAGAAATTGGAGAATGGTGTTGTAAGAATCGGGTCATTTGATAAGAAGGGGGTGAGTTTTAGGGTAAAGGAGAAGTTAGAGAATTGTGTTGTGAGAATGGGGTCGATTGACAGGAAAGGGAACAGATCAAGTAGGGTGAGGGATGATCACTATGAGAATTATGAAGTTGGGAATAATTTTCCCAGTATGAGAAGTGTTCCCAAAGCTTTAGAAGGAGAACAGGTTGCAGCAGGGTGGCCTTCTTGGCTCGTTATGGTGGCCAGTGAAGCGATCAGAGGATGGATTCCGCGCAAAGCTGATACTTTTGAAAAACTAGATAAGGTTTGATCTTGGTTGGCTTGTCGATTACTAGTAGTGTCTTGGTCTATTCTCATGGTTTTACTTTCTCTTATTTACTACATCCACGGATTTGAATAATCAGCTTTTAAATGTCAAGAGTGACTACTGTTTTGATGCTCTCGTTATTTTTAAGAAACTATCGTATTAGAATAAAAGGAGTCCAAGGGTTTAAAGTTCAGCCTTTTGTGTTTTGAAGCAATGGTTTCTAAAGTAGGTCTGGTTTATATTAAATGAAATTCTTTTCTCCTATCGTTTTAAGTGAAATACTATATACCAACTTTGCATATTCATCGAACTTACAGTTTCTGAAGAATGAAGAACTAACAGGGGTGACAATTAGGTCATGCAATGGATGAAATCATACAAAGAGTGTTATAGGCACCTTAGATTCAGTAAAAATGGTTTTAAGCATTGGGGTGAATGGAGATTCAGAATATTATAATTCTTTGGTGCCATATAAATGTTATAATGTCGGAAAAAAGAGTGATAGGCCTCGTAACGGATTTCAGTTAATCAACTTCTCTTGTAGGATGTTCTGAACATTGAGCTGGTTTGCTTAGGGAGAACCCTTGCATTGCATAATGAGCGAGATGGACGGAACTGATAGTAATACATGAAAAATATCATTAATAACCATTATTACTATAACTTGTTATAAGATTGGCAACCATGCAAATTTATTGCTATATGATTGGTTTTGGCACTTCTGTGATGCCATATTGTTGTTTCAGATTGGTCAAGGAACTTACAGTAGCGTGTACAAAGGTCGTGATCTCCTGAATAACAAAGTTGTTGCTCTGAAAAAAGTGCGCTTCGATAATATGGATCCTGAAAGTGTCAAGTTTATGGCAAGGGAAATCCTCCTATTGCGACGGCTTGACCATCCTAATATAATTAAACTAGAGGGCTTGGTCACCTCCAGAACATCGTCTAGTTTGTATCTTGTTTTTGAATATATGGAACATGATCTCACTGGACTTGCTTCACTTCCTGGAGTAAAGTTTACCGAAGCTCAGGTTTTTTTACATCACTTCTTCATTTGTACTACTATTTATGATATATTGTTCTTGGTTTATGTTTGTTCGTATTGAACATAACATGCACTTGGAGGATGCCTTACACCATCGATTTTCTAATTATATTTGATTTATGCACCCATCCTGAAATTTAAAAGCCAAAACCTCTGAAAGATTTACCTTTCACTTTTACTTGTCATTTAGATGCACTAATTATATATATTTTTGAATATTAGGTGAAATGTTACATGAAACAGCTGTTGAGTGGACTTGACTATTGCCATAGGAATGATGTCCTGCATCGAGATATTAAGGGTTCAAATCTTTTAATTAACAATCGTGGCATCTTGAAGATAGCAGATTTTGGCTTAGCAAGTTATTTTGATAATCATCAAATTGTTCCATTAACTAGCCGTGTTGTGACCTTGTGGTATCGGCCACCAGAACTTTTATTTGGAGCAACTCATTATGGTGTTGCTGTAGATTTATGGAGTACTGGTTGCATACTTGGGGAACTATATGCAGGGAAGCCTATCATGCCTGGAAGAACAGAGGTATTATGGAAACCTGTATTTCACCATCCCAAAATTATCCAATGTCCTCAACTACTTGTGCTTGAAAAAATTTCTTTTGTTTTTTATTCTCTTTCCAATTAATATCACTCACTCTATGTCCCCAAGCCATTGAAAAGTGCCGTTCTCTTTTCTTTCCTGAATGTTTAAATGTATGTTTTTTTATATTTAATTAATATTTCTTCTCTTATTTTTTTCTTTTTCTTATTTTTGAGGAAGAAGAAGAAGTAAAACAATTACATGGAATGAGTTTTGCTTACACCTTTTGAGTCAGTTATGTGTTTTTTTAGCGAGCATTGCTCTTAATTTGATCATGAAAGTATGATATTTGTTAACAACAAAAATACTTTGGCTGTTGTGATGGTGGTTTAAAGATATAAAAGTGTTTTTGCCTTCATCCATAGGCTGGATATTGCTGTTAAAAATGAACACTGGCAATTGCAGGCTTGTCTTTAATGTCCTTGGAAGTGGCATCACTATATGGCCTTTGGTCTTGGGTGCTTATGACGTGTGGCAATATTATGGGTGTGATATTTCCTTAGTCCATTGTTTACGTAAATTTCTTTGTACCTTGTAGGTTGAGCAATTGCACAAGATTT
The DNA here is from genome assembly GCA_019097785.1 of Fraxinus excelsior. Classification (NCBI taxonomy): domain Eukaryota; kingdom Viridiplantae; phylum Streptophyta; class Magnoliopsida; order Lamiales; family Oleaceae; genus Fraxinus; species Fraxinus excelsior. The sequence goes on along the minus strand of CM032625.1, from coordinate 45,804,578 downwards.
TCAAACTTTGTGGTTCACCATCCGACGATTATTGGAGAAAATCAAAATTACCTCAATCGACTGTATTTAAACCTACTCAACCTTACAGACGGCGAATTGCTGAACTGTTTAAGGATATTTCTGGTCCTGCTGTAGGCCTAATAGAGACCTTACTTTCTATTGAACCTGCAAGTCGAGGAACTGCAGCTGCTGCTCTCAATAGTGAGGTAAGTCTCTTTCTCTTCCTCCCTCTCTCCCTCCTGCCATGGATTTCAGTTGAGAGACACGGATATACTTGCATCCTTACTCTCCCCCGTTCCAAGGAAAATGTTGAGCTACGTTAATGTGTCATTGTATTTATAAGGGAAGGCTTTGATCTCTCTCTTTCCATCTTGACTTTGATCCCTTCTCCATTAGAGAAGGTGGGAAAGAAGACAAAATCTCTGAAGATCCCTAATCTCGGGACTATGAATCTATCAATCTAGTCCTTTGATTTTCACGGGTATTGCCACGCGTCATCCATACAAAGTAATTTTTTGATGACCTTTTATTTAGACATACAACTTTAGTGGCCTTGTACATCGCAGTTATAGGTGAGTTTAGGGAGAAAAAATCAATGTGTAATGTATTTTTTAACTTGGACAACAGTCAAAATTTAACAGGGTGATAATGCTAAGACGTGCATGATGGGTTGCTGGTGGTGGTGATTTAAATTCTAAAGAGTAAGAAAAATATAGGTTATTGATCCAATTAATTCTCTAGAAGGGTGTAATTGCAATTCTTGAAGTGGTTTCTTCATTTTCTTCGAACGTTGAATTGCTTAGCATCGAAGTTCGTGGATAATTCCTCCTTTCTCCAACCTGAAATGGGAAAACTAAAATATTTGAAAGTTGTCTCAATGAATGCCTGTTCTCTTGGAAGGTTTCTAGAAGTTTGTAGCTCCAAGAAGATTTCGGGAAATTGTTTACATTGCTTTTCTAGGTCACAAGTATGAAACATGAAAATTACTTCCTTTTCTTGGGAACTTATCCTTCTCTAGAATTTAAACTGATTCAAACTCGTAAAAAATTAATTTTCTGGGAAATTTTCTGTTTTCCTTAATTTTATATGGAATCAAACGGGCCATACTGAGTTACGCTTTGTAGTTTCTTGTCACTGACAATAGTTTTGGACATTAAACTATCACTGTGTTTCTCAGTCTCACGTTGATGCACACTTCTGAATAATGATACACCTCTTTGTACGAAGTAGCTAAACCGTTATAATTCTAACGGGCTTAGCCAAGATAATTGACAAGGTGATAAGTAATAGCCTCTACAAGTTAATTTGCAAATTTTTGGCTTTACTTTTAGGCTTATTTTTCACATTTAATATTAGTAGAATATAAAATTTTTTAACGTTTGCCTTCGACTTATGAGGCTGTTAAGTCTCCGAGGAGACATAGATATAGGCTAAATTAGTACGTTTATTCGTAAAAATATGGTGTAGAGATGAAAAAGTTTTATGGTTTGGGAGGCAATGTGTAGAATAGAGATTCTCTAAATGGGTGGTGATGTTTTAACCATATAGATTATGAAACCATATGATGGGAGTAGAGTCAACTCAATGTTCACAAAAATATTACTTGGGACATTGCAATAAGAGATCTATTGATGGCGAGGGGCTAGGTGTAGAACCTCAATTTGTGTATTTCTATTTATTGACCAATGTTGAATGGATGAATACTCCATTGTTCAAGTAGTGTTAAGTTTTAATAACATAAATTTCTTCCTGATCTTAAAAGTAGTGTCTTACTATCTGATGTCCTTGTTGAGACATATTTGTTGTTGATTATTATTTTCTCCAACAGTTCTTCACGACAAAACCATTTGCTTGTGATCCATCAAGTTTGCCAAAATACCCTCCCAGCAAAGAGATTGATGCAAAATTACGCGAAGAGGAAGCTAGAAGGTACGTGCTTTTACAGTTACTGGTTTGAATGACCAATCTGCCCATGTACTTGTTTTGATTCTTCTTATATTTTTGCAATTTATTTACTCCATTCACATATCATAAAGCAAACCCTGCACTTCATGGTATATTTTTTTAACATAGTTCATATAAAGTAATTGAGCTTCTAGTAGATTTAGCAAGTAATTGATCGGAGTGGCGAACTATGATTCATGTAGCCAGCCCGAAATTCATTGTAAAAAAAAAAAAAATTTAGTTACTTCATTTATTTATAAAAAGACTGTTTAGATTTCCGGGGCACTGTACTGTCAATTGACTAGCATGCTTTATGGCATCCAACTTATATATTCCTATTTCACCTTATGCATCTCTGGGTTTCTTTAATTTATAATTTGAGTTAGTCAAACTTTAATTTAATCACACATTTTATATGACCAACAATTACTACCCGTTTCCACCACAATAATTTCAGCAACTTATAAAGAATCCAAAACACGCACTAAGTTTCTCTTTTAACTTAATATCTAATGGATGCCTAATGTTTGGTGAACCAACTTTTACAGTCAGGGAGCCCCCGGAATTAGGGGCCATAGGGGTGACAGTGATGCAAGAAGATCAAAAGAAGTGCGGGCAGTTCCAGCACCTGATGCCAACTCTGCGTTAGCTAGGTCAATGCAGGTATATGGAAAAACTGATTAAAGTTCATAGTCAATTCTGTTTCTCTGTCTTCTTCCATCTTACCCTCTCAATCTTTCAAATATTCAATGATTGTCGTTAAAAATTTCAAAATTATTAGGCAACTAGAAATGCTGACGGGTGACATGGGTCTTCTGATTTAAGCCATAAGAAGTTGACATTATTCTAAACTTTTAGATGATTAAACTATTGGGCTTTCTCCCGGTACATAGATTACATTCAAACTTTTTGATACATATTAACAAGTTATTTATCTCTAATCAAATTTAAAAGTCTTACAATACTACTTTTATGTCAGCGATTAAAGTCTTTTTTCAAAAAAACAGTATTTATTGTTGAAGATAAGTTGTTTAATTTTCTCTTTCCAATATGCGTCTTGAGGTTCTGTCCTTTCTTGGCTACCTTCTATTATCATTAGGTTAATATGTTTTCATTCTTAGACCAAAGATGATTTTCAGTTTTCTTCATTTTTCACTTCCTGAGTGGTCAATAGTTTGCATTTATGAGAATGGAACATCCTGTTAATTATGCTAACATAACATTGCCATGATGTTCATCTCGTGCTTAGCCTGTTTCCTGGTATTTTTTTCAAATACGCGTCATATAAATATAGAGTAAGAACATGATACTTGTAAACAAAGTATTGGGAGACTAATTAGTTATATCTAGTCTTCTCACATCAATTGCAATTTTTAAAAATGGACCTTTAGCTTGTCCACATGAATATCCTGCTAGGCAAAATAAACATCCAATAGTCTAAGCTATTGAAAAGGAAAAACCAGTTTGAGGGTAGAGTCATGGCATTGAATTTCTTGATGTGCACCGCCACAGGTGGACCCAAGTCTTACAACTTTGTCCCCCACATAGATTAAATCCTGGATCCTCCAATTGGCAAGATGGTTTACTACATGTGCACATAGGTTGACAATCTTGTAGCCTTCCGAACATGATTTGTTTTCTCATACATTTGCTCATGCTCTTACTAGTTATTGGTCCTATTCTGTTACAGAGAAGACAGGGCCATCCCAATCTAAAGAGTCGAAGTGAAGCATTTAACCCTCACATTGAGGAAGCTGCTTCAGGTTTTCCAATTGATCCACCTAGACAATCACAGTGTTCGAAAGAAACTAGCAAAGATGTCTTAGATAAACGACCAGAGAAAGTGTCTCATTCAGGTCCACTTGCTCCAGGAATGAGGTGGACATTATCTGGGAAGAAACACAATGATAATTCCATTGATTCGGCCCGAGCTGATTTATCCACACTATCTGGTCTAGTGGCATCTAGGGCTCTGTCATCTATAGAACCGGGGGATAAATCAAGTATTTCGGAATCGTTTGGATATCCCACAAGACAACAGGATAGGAGACGTCACAATTTCTTTTCTAGTTCCCGTCAAATGGAAAATGGAAGAGCTAGTACCAAAGAACCTGTCCCGGTGAGTTTCATTCTGATAGCGTAAATTGGACATATATTTAGTAATTGCTTTCTGTCTTTATTCTATGAGATTTTCTTTTCTGTTAAATAGAAACAACTAAACTTCATATGCTGGTTAAGTTAAGCTCTAATTTTCTCAAAATTAAATTGTTTTACTGCAATAAACTATTCTGTGGTTTTGTAGTCCAATAGAATCACATTTTTGAAATCTTGTAAATAACGAAGTTAAAAATATACTCTAGCAAGTAGCAACAGATCATAGTTAGGATCTTTTACATTGTAAGAAAACAATTATTGATCACATCCTGTTTACGTGCAACTTTTTATGTTTTCATAATTTGTTTTTGGAGCAACTTTATTTGTTGATTATATTGAAATCTCTGTCTTACTCATATTTATGTATATACCCATGTATATATACACTTATGTTGGATGTGCGGAGGCTAATTATATTGCACACTTCCCCCTTGACCGCTGATCTACGTTATTTCAGATAAATGGGTGGTTCATAAATGTATTAGGCTGCCCTAAGATTTTGTTTCCATACAAAGGGTATTAAGGTGAGCTGTTCCACATCGTAGAGAAACAGTAAACTCCCTGTAATGATTCTTTGAACAGTAGATGTATCTCTCACATCGAGAGTGAACCACACTAAATCATGCATTTTTACCTGCTTGTGTTTTTTTTTTTTGTGTTATATTGCTCTTTATAGTATGCCATTCTTAGTTGCTGATTTTTCAGTTCTTTTTTATTTTTCTTTTTGAGTTCTGATGTGCTAAGATTTTTTAGTTTATCTAAACAACGATTCTGTTTTCCCAGGATGGACATGATTCGAGAGGGAACAAGATACATTTCTCTGGTCCTATACTCGCCCAGTCAAACAATATGGATCAGATGCTTAAAGAACATGATCGTCGGATACAGGAAGCTGCTCGACGCCTGAGGAACGATAAGACCAGAGCAGGTAAATTACGGATACACTAGACGCATTTGACATCCAATCCGGCATATCTCAAATCATAAAATGTGATAGGACCATTTAGAGTAAGAGAGAGATTTGTTCCTGCAAAAATTTACTTTTCTGTATAGTTGCCTTGTGAGGGATTAATCCTCTTGAAGTTTAGCTTGATCAACTCACTCCGCCAAAAATGAAAGTAAAATATAGTTAATTTCAAAGAGGAATTGATTTTTAAGTTGATGACTTGGTGATGGCATTTAATGTTTGTCTGGGAGAATTTAAATTATAAATTACTAAACGTACTGTTAGGTTCAAATTATAATTAGCAATTTTCAAATTTGTAATTGGCAATTGGCAATTTCATTAATCAAAATCAAGTACTAAATTGTATTAGGAGTTTATTGAATTGTAATCAAAATCAAAATAGTTAAGGATTAGTAGTATAGGTCTTGAAGGAGTCCAATATGTCAAAGATATCCAATAAGATCACATATAATCAAGGAAACGCAATTAGAAGTCTAAAGAGTTTCAAAGAACCGAACAAGTTATGCTTGAAATTCTTATTCATAACTTGTAATGCATTTTTCACATAGAAAACATTGGAATTTGGATAAGGTTATTTCTAGAAGAATTGTACCTCTTTGAGTTAGCTTTCCAATGATTTTTGAATCACTTCAATCGGATATTGAGAAAGAAAGTTATGATAAAAACACTGATGACTACTTTACCATCGCTCGTCTGTTGTTGATCTAAAGCTCAAGCGATGTGGTTATTCGAGAAACAACAATATTCGATTTTCAAACTGATTTTGAGTTCCTTTTCATCTCCCAAACTACTCATTATAAATATACCCTATGGGACGTCCAAAAGTGTATTGAATCATATTCTTCCATAGAGATCATTCATTTGAAGATCCAAAATACATTTATTGATTTCAAGATTCAACCGTCATATTATTTGAGCCATAAATTCATTCAAACTTTGATTTGTTGATAAAGTCGTATTTTTTCGTAATAAACCACAAATCAAAACAAAAAAGATCGTTTGATCATACACCAATCCAAAGAACGAGGAGTTCTTCAATCAATCCATCGGAGATATCGATATCAGAGATGGGACCTGTTGCAAAAGCATAAATTCAAGAGGATTAAGGTGGGGATACTAGGAGTTGGGATCTAGCATCGGACCACTCAATCCTAGAGGGCTAAAGTATAAATCAGGAGTAGGAAATTGTTTTAAAGGAACACATCTCCATTAGGATCAAATTGTGGTAATTCATCATAGGATAAATTGGCGTGATTGATTAATCATTTAGAAACAATTAAAAAGTGATTTATTGCTTTTCATTGTGTAATTCCGCACGTTGGGTTTAAATTTATCCGCTAATCTGAACTTACACATACTTAGCCTCTGTTTGGCCTCCATTATTTAAAACTTATTTTTCTTAAAATTCATTTGCAATCACACATTTTTCTAATAATATAATTTTGCACGTTAACACATAACTTTTCTCTTACTTTTTAATCATACATTCTTCAAATAAGTCACTTCTCACAAAATCAATTCTCAAAAATTCTTCATCAACAAAGTGCCCAATACTCACATTTGTGAGATGCGCAACTACTACTTTCTTTTACCTACAAATTTTGAGGGATCTAATATAATTTGAGCTCTCCAAAAAAATGCTTATCCGCAGGATCTTCGCATTTGTCGGAGGCAGTCACCAATATATGATTTTAGGATTTTGCAAAAGTACCCAAAAAGTTTGACATAAGGGTTGACACCACCCTCATATTTGCATGTGGGTCCCAACTTGAATAAAAAAATGTCGACCTCACACACACATGTTTTGATAATCATTTATGTCATCTATTACGTTTTTGTAGCAAAACCCATGATTTTAACAACCTTCCGCCGGCTCGTGATTAGGGCAAACTATTCCACGCCAAATTTGCCCATGTTGCCGTCGAACATACACCATTCCTCTCACCTAATTATCCCGATCAATAATTCTAGTTTACTAGAGAATTTCTACTTGGCCATCTAAACCAAATCGTGAAAGAAAGATCTATCAAATTTCTCCTTGTGCTCGTCGTTGAGGGTAGACATTACCTTTCAAATTATTCCTACTTTACATCACTACGTGATGTGACCGTCGAATTGACATTCCTCGTTAGCCCAAAATTCAAATTCCACTGCATGTAATTGGGCACTAGTCACAATTAATTTGATAAAATTTATTTGAAGAAACCCTATTTCGAAATATTCGTATTGCACATTCATTTTTAAATGCAGAGCAATTATGCGTAATAAATTTACAAGACAACGAGATCAGTAAGCACAATAATAATGGCTCAAATGAGTACCTCTTTGACTGCTTGAAATCGAATGAAGCAAAGTTTGCAAACCGAGGTCAAATCTACTGTGACATCGATACAGTCGAAAAAAGAGGAAATGACGAATTTTAGAGCAGCGGCAGTAATTTTCATAGGAAATAAAAAAAACAATGTTAGATGTACATTAAATATTTGACATTGTTGTTGACATCTCATTGTTTTCAAAAACGAGCACCGAAGGGAAAAGCATTTTTCTTTTTTCAAAAAATTATCCAATGTAATATCTTCATGTGACACAATATAAAATGATAATGTAAAATGTAGCACGATTCGTAAAAAATAGGATTGGGGGCATAGTTGTCTTGACTCATTTTTCGTGAGAGTCGTACAATTAGTCACATCAGAAGGATCATGAACATTGTCTGAAAATTTTAGGGCTATTTTGGCCATTGTCATAAAATTTTAGATATTTTTCGGTAGACTTTTTCAATTAATTAGTATCGACGTTGCCGTTGGCCGCAGATGATTGGATAGTTTTTTTTTGCTCTTTCCGTCTTTCAATCAATTCCTGCTGTGTGTTGTATGTGAAAATTTTCTGTCAAATGTTTCTGTACCAGTAGCATGATTGGGAAGAACTTTGGGCGCAATTTCCTCTATGATAGGGACAAAAATCCGAAGCCGCATACAGAATTGAAAACCGTCCCAACAAAACATCCACTTGCAATATTTAAATTCGTAATAATGAAAGGGCTATCTTGTTTGTCTGTGGATTGAAAAATATAACCAGAATTTCAATATTTAGATATTTGTTTGGTTAAAACATGTTTTTCAAAAAAAATCGATAAAAAAATGTTATAACATCAATTTCATCAAAGTTTCTATCGATTTACCAATGAAACAAAAATGGAGTGACATATTAAAAAAATGGTGGACACTGTGTTGACACGTGATTGAACAGTTTGAAAAAATAAAAACACACACCTAATTATTTATGTGCCACATCACCGCGTTCCTCCATCCATACTCTTGTGTTTGTCCAATTAGCATTAATAATAAATATATTGACAAAACTTTGCCTATGATTATAGACATAACCAAAATGTTTTATCAGTACCTTAACTGGGTGGCACTAGGCAAGTGGTGGGGCCCAACCCTGTGACATATGGTCTTTTTCTAATCACAACTTCCTTGATCAGTCGAGCCCGCGAGATAATTCTTCAAGTCGATAACAATAGCTGTAACTAAACTTAGCAATGTTAATTCCTCGACCTTAATGTCACCTCTCGAGTCTCGACCACAAATTCATGAATCGCGACAGTTTGCAAGTCGAACACTTTATTACTTCTAGAATTCAAGTAATAAGAAAATGTTGGAGTACGATAACTCGAATTATGTTTGACCTAATTATGCATTTTAGGGTCTCATCGTACTTATATTTGGAGTAGTTGTCAAAATACCAATATATTGTATTCATCTTTGATATAGTAAATTTTTGTCCGTCATTTTTCTCGAGTTTCCATGTAGATTTTGTGTTCTTATTTCTATTTTGAGCAATTAGCACGTAACATTCTTACCTTTCATTATTATTTTGAAAAATGTCATTATCTTTTATTTTTTATTTTTGACATTTTCACTCTTATTTCCTTCTTTCATAATGCAAGTCATTTTCATCCATTTTCTAAATTAAACACTATGAATTGACGAATATATCATTCTATTTAAATAAAGTAAAAAGAAAAAGAAAAAATAATTGCAATCATGGTCCCAAATTTATATAAAAAAAAGTGAAAACGAGTCTCAAATAAAAAAAAATTATAACTTTGATTGCAATTATTATTTTATTTAAATAGAATGGTATATTCGTCAATTCACGGTTTTTAATTGAGAAAATGGATGAAAATAACATTTTGCGCAATGAATGGTAAGATGGAAAAATGGTTTCCATGTTACCTTTTTTTTTTTTGGCAATGGATACAAAATCTATCCAATCTTAAAAAAATATTATCTTTATATTGATAATTTTCATGTAAAACAAAGTTAAATGAACATCATTTTTTTTTTCCAATTTCAATTTTTATTTTTATTTTTTTGGCAATCTAAACAAATTCTATCCCCAATTGTAAGAAATTTTATCCATTGAATTGATAATTTTCATGAAAAATAAAGTCAAACGGACCAGGTGGAAAATTATATCAATCAAACACACTTAATTAACAATTCCTTGGAAAACAAGTTCTAGACAATTATTTTCGCTAGAATTTATTTTATTTCCATCCATCTTCCACCCTGACCCTAAATGAAAATAAATTATCTAATAAAAATTTCTTATCATTTTTTTTTATCTAAAATAAAATATATAATATGTAACTTGATCACTGAAGTTTTCTCTTTTTTATTGGCCGTGTCAAGACTCAAGGATGATTTTCGAAGTCAACACAACTAGTCTATGTTTGGTTTAACTAAAAAAATTAATTTTTTATTAGATTTTGATAAAAATTAATGAAATGTATGATTGAAATTTCATAAAAAAATGAGATTGAAAATGAATTTTGAAAAACAAGCGTTTAATCTAATAGCAAAACTTTAACAATTAGACAGGCTGAGCTGTACAGATAATCTCAACTTTTGGCACGTGATAAAGTTCTTTAGTTGATAATCCTCTAATGATAATCTGCCAGATTAGCTGAAAAGGATGGCCATGTCCATGGCTCCCAGTTCGTCCACCTTGGATAGCTAGGCCATGTACACACCACTATATAAAGAACCTAAAATTGGGAGCTTATAATCAAGTTGTAGCCAAGGCCTAATCAATATATATAGTAGTTTGGTAAGAGTAATTGGGTGAAGCTTCCATGGAAAGTCCCAATTTAGATAAAAAATTGACATACTCTGATGAAGTTCCCGACATGATTTTTGGGTTTTTGGAGGAAGATGAGTTTTCAGTAAGTTCTTTTGAGTCTAATGTTGAAACTATTGATGAAGAGGATGAGGAGGAGAATACTGGCAAATCCGAGGAAAGCAAGGCTTTCTGGGAATCACAAGAAGAGCTTCTACAGGTAAAAAAAACACGATAAATATTTCATTTTGTCACATGTTTCTCTTTCTTAAACATGTCTAGTCGTATAAACAAATCCTTTGTATCTTGTCCAGCATAATTATAATTTGTACGTGATTGTTTTCATTGCCAGGCAACTTTATATAGAACTACAACCCTTGAGTCAAAAATTAGGCAGGCCACGAAGGATGCCTTAAGGGAGTTAGAATCCGTTGGTGTAAGTTGTTCTTGCCGGAAAATGATAGCAGGTGGTTGCCGGAGCTGTAGACAGAAAGAAATCCGTGACCACCTTCAAACTGCAGGGTTTAACTGTGTTATATGTAAGTCCAAGTGGAGAAGTTCGCTTGAAATCCCTGCAGGTAACTAAAATCATATCCATTTTAGTGTCACTCGAGTCTAGCCCATTCGAGTACTAAAAATTAAACAGAATCCAAGTTAAGCAAGTTTTATATATATTTTCCAGGTGAACACATCTATCTGGAAGTGCAAAATCCTTCCAAGAAAGAAGAGGTGAAAGTGATTATCGAATTGAACTTTCGTGCAGAATTTCAGATAAGTCGATCCAGCGAAGAATACAATCAGCTAATCAAAAGATTGCCGGAGATATTCGTTGGAAAAATTGAAAGGCTTCGAAGTCTAATAAAGATATTGTGTTCAGCATCCAAGAAATGCATGAAGGAGAGAAAGATGCATATGGCACCATGGAGGAAGCACAAGTACATGCAAGCTAAGTGGCTTGGCACGCCTCAGGTCGAGGCGGCCGCGGCACCAGCAACCTTGACCGTGGATCACGGCTTACAGCGGCTGCGAAAGCCAAGAGCTTCCATGCTTACCTTCGATTTGTTTGAAAACTTTGCAGGCCTGCATTCTAATGCAATCAAAGTCATCTGATAATGGGAATTAATGAGAGTTTTGTATTTGTAGTAACCATGGACAGACCTATGTAGTACTTAGGGTCCGGTCCGCTCAAGTTTTGCAAAATACTATGTACTTCTATGGTTTTTAATTTTAGCCCATGTTTGAGCCCCCTTCTCTCTTCTTTTTACCCATTTATTTTTGTACAGTACTCATTTTCAACCACATATTCTTCAAATAAAATAATATTACACATAAATCTAAAAGTTTTCATCACTTTTTCACTACACATTCTCCCATCAATCACTATTCAAAAATTAATTCTTCCTGGAACCAAACACATGTTTAATTACTAGCAAGTACACACAGACCTACTTACTCGGTCAAACTTACCCTTATTATTTATACGTAGAACGTTTTATTAATAAACAACATCTTCAATAAAGTTAATATAAATTTTGAAAAAAGAGAAAAACTTTAATTAATTATATTAATTTCATGAAGGGTTTAGACAACCACATCAATAATCAATAAATTCATTGTGTCAACCAAACAAGCTCAGTTTGTTGGATTGTATCTGCAACCTTACAGACTTTGGTTTTCATTAAGTTGATTCTTAACCTTTAAAGTCCATGTTTGGACAAGATAATTAAAATTACTTGTAATTAAGTTTGTTTATGATAAGTAATTAACTAGATTCTTTTTGGATATATAGATGCATCTTGTCTACGTCGTCGTTTCAGAAATAAATAAATATTGTGTTTTCACATTTGTACAATAAGTCAATGGGGTCCACTTCAATTTCAATTAAATTAAATTTTTTAAAAGTTTTTAACCACAGCTGCATATTTCAGGGTTTATTATTGTACATGTTGCATTTATAAAACTGAATTTTTTACTCTTTACCTCTCAATCTTAAAAACTAATTAATTAATTAAGTTTTCTACAACGTACATTATGTTGGTAATATACGTTAATTCCAAGTGTAAATCTTTACATTTTCATTGGTGGGATACCATGTCGCACATTCCCTTCCTAAATTTGTATTTGTGCTTTCTTTTCGGTTCTAGTGGTGTTCATTTCTTTTAACCAACATTACGAGTAACTTAAGTATAGAATAAAAAATTTGAGGGAAATATGTAGATAATTTATTAAATATGCACATATATTTTTATATGAGGAATGATATAGTGAGGATCGATACTCATCTTATGCTATGCGCCGACACGTTATCAGTGTTTAATATAATATGAGTACATGTGTGTGCGCGCGCGCGCATGGATGTTTATGTTTGATTGTATATATGATTCTACTCTTAAAAAGTCTTTTAAAAACACAATCGTGTCAAAAGTATTCTAAACTAACAGACATAACTCTTAAATTTTAAGACAACATATCCATTTCTTTATTAACATATTTTAGATAAACGTTGTTGACTTTGTGTTGCTATAATCGATATTAAGCTTCTAATTAAGAGGCAATAGCGTGGAAATATGTCAAAAAAACAAAAAAAAGGATAGTTCTTTGATCTTATCCATTTATCGCTTCTGGCCTATAACAATCATTTCGATTAAGTAATCAAACATATTAAAATAATAAAAAGGTTTTTTATTTGAGTGTAATCTGAAGTGTCGTGGCATTTATACTGGTTAAGTTCATCATACCAAACAGATAAAAGATAAAGAGCTGATGTTTTCAAATGCAAATTATAGATCAAATGGGGATGTGGTTGAAAAGGGTAAAGAAAAGTGATAAAGTGGTCGACTAGTTTGTAATTTTTTTTTTTACCATAGAATGGTATAAAAAATTAATAACTAAAGCATATCATTGATTCATTATGCTTCAAAAGTGTCTCTCTCTTTGCAAATTTACTGTTATTTCTTTATTGGAGATCGTCGTGTCATCCAAAAATTGCAAAATCAAATGTATTATGTAAGTAGGTAAATTAGGGCATGTTCTCTTTGTTGTTTTTATGCCATTTTCAGTTTTCGATTTTCAAAAACACTGAAAACACGTTTACTTATCTATTTTCATAAACGAATTTCCAAAAACGAGTTTAAAATTTACAAAGAAAACGGAAAATGCAAAAAAGTCGTTTTGACTATTTTCAGTTAAAATCAAACCAAAACTTCATTTTTTTTTTTTTTTTTTTTTTTTTTAAAACAATTTTTCAAAATGACAAAGAAAATTCGTTTTTAGCAATTTCAAAATGGACGCTCAAAATACAAAACTCAAAATTGAAAATTGAAACACAAAAAGAACAGCCACTTAGTCTATCACAAGATTAAAACGTGAAACTATATAATTCAAGTACAATAAATTCAGAATATCAAATAAATTACTTAAACTTACACTTAAGTTTTACGAATATGTTAATAGTTAAATTTATAACACCATTATTGTCAATTGAAGTCGCCGTCTTATAACATTTTAATAGCAATTATTATATGTATCCATTAAGGTTTCACTGGTAAAAGCTGTAGTCCAGCAAAAACAATCACCCTCAAATCCTACAAAGTCATTCGTATATTTTAAGATAGTACATATCCTCGTACTCAACTTGTATTAACTTCCAATTTTTTCTGTTATTAACATCCAACTATATAAAAGGGATATGGATTAAAGGGACAAAGATGTTACGATCGAGGACACTTTAATTAATCAAAAGCATCATTTTATAATAAATAGATCAATGAATAATTTGTCAGCAATGTTGTTTGAACCTGACATCAGGCAGGCTCCACTGGAAATTTCATTTCTTTTTGTATCTTCATGGGTTTAAGCGTTTATAGTCTAAAATTTAACAGTCAAAGTAACTTCAAATACTAGATGAAAACAATTAATTGTTCATACTCCAAATCTTCTTGTAAATATGCATGAGGCTCCCACCTTATCAGAGTTATATCTATTGGGCACCAATCTTTAGTATAATCAGTTTGGACTTTGTTGACGTTGAAAATTATATAAACAAAGTTCAAGCCAACTTAAGAGGATAGTAGGAACTTGATTAATTGTAAATCAAAAGATAACAAATGTTTGATCTTTATCCTCCTTTGGAAGGAGATATTTGAAATATGACAAAGTTAGAGGAAATTGTAATGTGAAGTTCCTTGTGTTTTCCTTCTCTTCTCTTCTCCTTTTTATAGGGAAGATTCTGCATGCACATTTTATTTACCCATTTTGTCAGTTATAGCGCCGAGCTGAGAAGGTACATTCATTGTCACGTTTGGATTGGTTAAAGAGCTCGGTCTGTCAGGTCATTATGAGTTAATTCCATATGTGGTCCCAATAATTAATAAATTACTTAGGAAGGGAAGCTAAAGTATTTCATTGGTGTGAATAGTGGGCGCTGATGTAAGTTTTGCCAAGTGTCACAATTTTGTGGATGGTTTGTACAATGTGTAAGAAATCTTCAATCATTATACCTCTTTGGCCTCAATAAACTACATAATCGAGCTGACCTAATATACCCGAACTCACATCAGCACGGGCTCACGGTATACGTCAAACTGTATTTTGTCGACCTCAGAGGTTGGTCGCCAACAGTTACCCCCCAGGTCAATACTTCGCCTAGGTGACAGATTGACCTTGGCAATGCTGGACACATCTTTCTATTTTGAATTTATAACAACAATCAATGATATGGACAAGTGTCATGCCGTGAATGGCTGGTGAGTTGTCAAGCATTATTGATTTCTTCCTCTGAAAATTTCAGTGAAACGACACCGTTTCAAAGCAATGAAATCAAGCCATTGATTTTTCCTCCATTTCTTCATCCTACGGTTCAGATTGCACCTTTTAATAATCATTCCTTTTAAATGAATTTCAATCTTTCTTTTCCTCACTTTTACCTTTATCTCATCAGACTTTTGCTCCCTTAAATATTTTCCTCTTGTCCCTGTTACCTTTTGAGTGAGGTCGGCCGTATTCAGGTATTCCCTTTAGCAAGAATACCTTTCATTTTTCCTACGTTTTGTACTATTCTTAATTTTATATGAGTTCGGACGAATCACGGGTACAGTCCTAGGGTGACCAACAGGAAGAAACCATACATTCTTCGTCCTCTTCTTCGTTCAACTCATCTTCTGCTAGTTCGGACTGTCATGAGATTTTAACACATGTTCCCATCACTTCGGTCTACCCAAAACAACCAACAATTTATAAGAATATGGACCAAACCTGTGGGAGAGGATAAGTGAGTTCCCAAGGGGGTAATGAGGGAAATAATCAGGAATTGGGGGCAAAATATTATAGGTCGATAATTACTGGGGATATGCTTGCTAGTTGGAGAGCTAAGTATAGTATCCTTAGTTCGGTAGAGCTAATAATACCATCATCATCCGATCGAGCTAATACTCCTCCAGGAGGATGTATAGCTTTAAATTCGGCAATTCTTCAAGCAGTTTATGATTTCATTTTCCTAGAATAATACATGAATTTTTGTCTTCATGGGGAAAAGCTCCTACCCAACTCTGCTCTAACGGGTGGAGGACTTTAGTGTCGGCTTTAATCTTATGGAATCAACTAGGTTATCCAGAACTTAGTGTATCCCAATTCAATTCCCTCTTTTTCGTTTAAAGAGGATGGGAAAAATTCGGGTTGGTGGTATACCAGCGTTAGACCTAGGACGGCAGGTCCCCCATCTCTATCACCTGTTATGTAAGTAAAAACCACCTTTGATTTTTGTTTCAGTTTTATGTCGAGATCGTTCTTTTAATTGCTACATTTTCTTCTTGCAGATTACAAAGCAACTATACTGAGTTTGGCCACTCAGAGACAAACCGACGCCATCCGAGCTCTCCCAAAAAGGTAGAGGTCCTGTAAATTTGTGATTTTAGACACAAATTTATTCCATGTGGGTCTATTCCAATCCTTGCCACCTATTCCAGTCTCGACCCGAACTGCAACTTTTGCCCCTACCTCTTCTCGTAAGTATGCTTCATGTTGTCTTCTTTTTTTATCCCTAACACGATACCGATCTTATATTGGCATTTGTTTCAGGCTAAGATCCAAGCATGTTGGGGTACAAGGCGGCAAAGGCAGTTGCTAAGGGGAAAAAGAAAGACACCTCTATCGAGGTTGTGGTTGAAAGTTAGGAAATATAGGTCGAACCTGAGCAGCCTCTGAAGCGATGCCGATCTGATGAGCTATTTAAACAATCTACTCCAGCAGCACCTTCCTCTAAAAGGTCCACATCTTCGTTGTCTCATCAAAGGTCGCCGTCAGTGTCTGTTGATATTCCCCTGACCACTGTTGCTAGCTCCTGAAGTCACAAGATAAGTGCTCGGATCTACAAATACCTAACATTGATAACTTGTTAGGCCACCGACCTGAAATTTTCCTTCACTTCCTCCAAGCTCCCTCCCCTATAAGGGAGTCTACTGCAACACTCCCTTATCCCTTAAGGGAATCAACCACTCTCCTTACTAGGAGCTGGAATGAAAGGGAATAACAATATTTGGCTGAGATGTCAGTTGGTGAGGCTATAATCTCAGCCCAGTTTCACAATCATCGTTCCATTCTATACATGATGTATGTGGCGAAAAAGGTAGTTACTAAATTTTAAATGTTTTGGGGACATAATTTAAATATTGTGATTTATAACTTGAACTTTTTTTTTGTTTTTAAGTTAAGTCTGAATTGGACAAAATGCTCGAGGTGAGAGATTGGGCCGCAGCTCTATTCGATAAAATGGAGATAGAAAGGGTGAGTTTTGTCGAAAAGGAGAAAAACTACGAAGATTACCTAAACAAGATGAGGAAAGAGTTGAATGCCAGGCTAACCACTTAGCTGAAGTTAATGGATGATAATAAAGCTTTGCAGCTTTGGGGGAAAAAAGCCACAGCCCGAGCTGAGAACGAAAAAGAAGAGGGCTCATGAAGAAAAAGCTCGGGCTGACGAAGCTGTGAAGAGAGCTGAGGAAGCTGCTAGGAAGGTAGAAGAGATAGAGCTCAAAGCTTCCAAAGTTGATGAGAGTTGGGGGCCTCTCTTAAGTTTGACGCCCTAGATTAAAACACCTATGTCGTGGCTTTAGGTGAAATCATTAAACATATAAACAAAGAGAGGTCAAGCTTTGACACTACCTTCCTGGTGGAAGCGTATAGAGAGCAACGGAAGGAGCCTGAGCAGCTATCGAAGGCAACAGAGGTCCGAATTTCACCAGCTGACGAGGATGTTGATGAAGAGTTCATGCTTCCATAAGATCCCCCAGCCTCATAATTTTATTTTGCTGTATTTAATTTTTTGTTAAGTTTCGAAACTTCTATTGTAATTCTGACCTTCAAATTAATGATTTTATCTTTTGTTTCATCTGAAATTTTGTTATTTTTGTAATTCTTATAAAAACGAAACTGAAACTTATTACGTTTGTTTAAGCTAAGTATTGCGGCATATGTAATTTGAGCTCGGCCTGCTATAAGCCTGATAAGGGCTTGAATGATTTCCTTGTAGGAAATTTTACCAAGTGTTGTAGCATATGCAACCTTAGCTCGACATGCTGATAAGCATGGCTTGAATGATTTCCTTGTATGAAATTTTACTATTTTGTTAAAACACGCATTTTATTATAGACAATTTATGCGCTATACAAAGTACATTTGCTATTTTACTGATAATATTTCTTAAGATGTTCTGCATTCCATGGGTGCGGCAGTGGTCTATCCTCCATATCTTCCAATTCATATGCCCATTTAAGTAGTACAATGGTTACTTTGTAAGGGCCTTCCCAGTTTAGTCCTAGATATTCGAAGTTCGGTTCTCTTGTAGTCAGAAAGCATTTACTTAATACCAAGTTACCGACCTCGAACTCCAGCTTCCTAATTTTCTTATTATAGTACCTTGCATTGCGTTGCTTATACGCTACATTCCTAATTTCAGCTTCACTCATTTTTTCTTCTATTAAATCCAGTTCTTCCCGTAGTGCCTTCTCATTTTCTTCCTCTTGATATATCATCGTCCGAATGGAAGGAATTTCCATCTCAAGGAGAATAACCGCTTCCACCCCAAAAGCTAAAGAGAAAGGAGTTTCTCCAGTACTATTTATATACGTGGTGTAGTAAGACCATAATACGCAAGGGAGTTCCTCAGCTCATCCTCCCTTAAAAGCATCGAGTTTGTCTTTCAGCATATGATTGACGATCTTATTGATTGCTTCAACTTGACCATTAGCTTAAGGGTGGTTTGGCGTGGAAAAGTGCTTTCGCATGCCGAATTCTTCGCAAAAATTGGCAAATTGAAGATTGTCAAATTGTTTCCCATTGTCAGTCACAATGGAGTGTGATATCCCAAATCTGCATACAATGGATTTCCATATGAAGTCAGTAGTCATTTGCTCGGTTATCTTGGCCAAGGGCTCAGCTTTCACCCATTTAGGGAAGTAATCCACTATTACAATTGCAAATTTTGTTCCCTCTTTTCTAGTAGGTATATGGCCAATTAAATCAACCCCCCACATAGAAAATGGCCAGAGGCCATTACATAGTTTAACTATTGTGAGCAAATTGCTGACATTTATCACATTTCCTAGCAAATTCTAGCACATCCTTCTTCATGATAGGCCAAAAGTATCCTCGCCATATTATTTTATGAACTAATGGCTGCCCACCAGCGTGATTCACACATACTCCTTCAGGTATTTCATGCAAAGCATAACGCGCATCTTCTTCGTTCAAGCATCTCAATAAAGGAAAAAATATCCTCGCTTATAAAGGACATCATCGATCAACGTGTACCTTGTCGACCTCACTCGAAGTCTTCTTGCTTTGACAGGATCTTCTGAACTTGAACATGTCTTCAAGTATAACCTGATATCTTCCATCCATGTTAGCTTTGAATCAGTTATCATAGAAATGGTTTTTTTTCTTCTGTTTGTAAGAAAACTTCTTCCAACGTGGCATTCAGCTGCTGATATTCATGGAACCTATCTGGGTATAGTTTAGAACGACCCTGATCCCTTCTGTCTTTTCTTTTTTCACGGCCAAAATCCTTATCCACCCTTTTCCCTTTCATTTGTTGTGAAGATTGTGGATTTGGCTTGAGTTTTTCTTGATCTGACGTGGCTTCCTCAGTGCTGATATTTTTTCAGCTCAACTTAAGAACTCATGGTACGTCCAAGGTACAGACCACCAAAACCTTATTTTTTGCCGTAATCCGAAAAGGACAGCCATAAGCGCGGCATCATAAAAAATCTTCTCAACCTCCATGGGCTGCTTGTTGAATCTGATAAGATAATTTTTAATCGATTCAGTTTTTCCCTGTTTAATGCTTACCACCGTTCTTTGTGCGTGGTCCTTGCTTTCGAACCCATAAACCGGCCATGAATTCCGTGGCCAGGTCATTCCAGCTGTAGCTTTCTAAACCATCTTTGAGCCTTGTCTTCTGAGGCCAATGGGAAAGTAAGACACATTATGACATCTCTTGCTCCCTGAAGTTCCATCCATGATGTGTATTTGTCCAGATGGCTGAGGGGGTCCTCTTCCCCTTCGTACCCAATTAGTTGTGGATTTTTAACTTTTCGTGCAGAGGTTCAACAATGATATCTTCAGTAAAGGGAGAATGACGTTTCGTGAGATATTCTTCTGTACTTCCCTTGTCCTTAGCTTCCAAGTCGGTGATACACTTCTTCAAGGCACTCATTTCGGGCTCTAGTTGTTCTACTGAGCATTTGATATGGGGTTCCTCATGTCTACTCATAGGTGTTAGGGAATGTTGGGAACCCAATCTATCATAGCAATTGGCTTTGCAGTGTAGGAAAACTTCTGATTTCTTCAATTCAGCTTTAGGAGGATTCTCCTCCTGAGAATTGAAGAGTCCTCATGGTTCGAGGTCGTCTGATTCTTTTCCTATGGGGGATTCCACCTCTATATCTGGTGGTGGAACATGAACTTGGTTTCGTTCCAACCTGTTGACAACATTTGTCAATTTTTCAATGGCTTCCCTCATTGAGGTCATTTGAGGTTTGGTGATATCATTTTGACCTTGTCTTCTCCCAGCATTTTGTAGGTGGCTGGCTTAGGACGGGTGAGAGATTGATTTTCAAATGCTGAGGAATCATCCATAATGATATTCCTTTGTAGATTATAGAGAGATAGGGTTGTTTCTCAAGTTAGGGGCCCTCATTTTATCGTCAAATCGTTGACGTTGAAACTTATATAAACAAAGTTCAAGCCAACTTAAGAGAATAGTAGGAACTTGATTAATTGAAAATCAAAAGATTATAAATGTTTGATACGGTGACTTTATCCTCCTTTGGAATGAGATATTTGAAATATGACAAAGTTAGAGGAGATTGTAATGTGAGGTTTCGTTTGTCTTCCTTATCTTCTATTTTCCTCTTTATAGGAAAGATTCTGCATGCACCTTTCATTTACCCATCTTGTCGCTACAATGTCGAACTGAGAAAGTACATTCATTGTCATGTTTGGATTGGTTAAAGAGTTTGGTCTGTCAAGTCATTATGAGTTGATCTCATATGTAGTCCCTAATAATTAATGAATTATTTAGGGAAGGAAGCTAAAGTATTTCATTGGTGTGAATAGTGGGCACTGATGTAAGATCTGTCAAGTGTCACAATTTTGTGGATGGTTTGTACAATGTGTAAGAGATTTTCAAACATTATGCTCCATTTGGCTTCAATAAACTACGTAACCGAGCTGACCTCATATACCCGAACTAACATTAGCACGGGCTCACGGTACACATCAAATTGTATTTTGTCGACCTCGAAGGTTGATCGCCAACAGACTTCATTGAACTGCTTCAACTTGATACGTTCTTTTGCAAAAACTTTGAGAGAAGACGAAAGAGTTGCTCCATTGCAAAAAGTTAAATATAATAATAAAAAAATTGCTACTTCTGCGGAACAGAATCTGATGAAGTTAGAAGAACAAATACCAATACTCGAGTCGAACCCATTATAAGTTTCAAGTCGCGTGTGTTGGGAAAAATTGACGTGTATAAATTATATTCCAATAACATATTTTTTTATGTGCTAAAAATCAGACATAATTTAGACTTACTGAAACCTATTGAAAACAAAAATGATTTCAGATAATTTTGATACCAATTTGTTGAAGAAAATGCGAGATTATAGGCACAATATGAATTAAAGATCTTAAAACACGATAACAATATAATTTTTAGAGAATGTAGATTTTATTATAATATAGAGAATGAATACAAAGATTTTATGTTTATGATTTGTCTAAATTAATCTAAAATACAATGAAAAACTAAATATATATGGGGCGTTTTATGCCTCAAAAGCAGAATTATAGATAAAATAGAATGTCAAAGTCCCATAAAAAATGCAATCAAACTAGACCCGGACAAGCCTGCCGCTTAAACGGTAGACGAGCGACAGGCAGGCGGTGCCGGGGTGCTGCCGTTGGAGCTAGGGCATTGTGTCTCGGGTTAAATTTGATTTCCTCGACTCTTTTGCTCCCACAAAGCTTCATTGTCCATGTTTTGACCTTTTCAAATCCAACACAAAGTCCTAACTCTCAATTGGGTTTCCAAATAGAATTTCAACTAAGATTTGCTTAATAGACTTTCGATAGGATTCCAAAGTAGCATTCCAAAAGGATTTCTTCTTAAGTCGACTTTAATTAAAACTCCAAATTGTCTTCAAAGTAGAATTTAGGTCATAACCTAATTCTAACAAAATCGAATACATACTTAGAAATGAGAAATGCATGAATATGAATTTGGTCGAGGTAAGAGTTTGACTATTTCTCCTTAAGATGATAATACTCCGCACAGGTGCTAACAATTTTTCGGCACTTGTCTTCCAAAATACAACAACCACGTCATGTAATATGAGCACTCCAAATTACGTAGACTAGCAAACATACTCATGTTTTTGAACTGTCTTCATAAGAAACGCAATTCAAAATAAAAACAGAATTATTATGAAATGATTATGCATTAATGTAATTATGCAAGAATAAAATATGATGAATAAAAATCCCAACAAATGGGGTTTATATATATTTGTAGAAAGTTATGTCTCAAAAGATACAACCTATAAAAGAGACACAACAATTGAAATTAGTCTATATATTTGAAGATATATCTATTGAAAAATAATAATGTCAAAAGTAATGATCTTTCATATGGAAAGACAAGTCTTTTCAAGCAAACGATTTTAAAATATTTCATAATATTCTACATAATTTTTCAATTATTTCATGTATTTAAGTGATCACCACGCATATGAATACATTAACTTGTTATACTCCTCGAGTAGATAATCATGATATATTTGGATTCACAAAATCAATTTTGGATGAATGAGAAATTCATGTCCAAAGTTAGGTTGAATAAAAAGGAAATTGGCCATATAACTTGAGCGCACAACTCTCTAAAAAAGATGTTCGAGAGGTGTATTGGCAGTCAGCGAGCGGTCTGAAGGGTTGTGTCTCTTCGTGAAATCTATTGAATTTTGCGGCATGCCTTTCTGGCGACAACCCCACAACCACTATAAATTGGACTTTGTTGGTGGTCTAAATTCATTCTATATGATATGCTTTGATTCCTTTGCATTAAAATATTCTAAAATCTTCGGTTTTCTTGCAACAACATCATTCAAAGTAGAGAGTGAAAATTCATTTTTCGAGTTCATTGATTCCTTGAAATTTGGGGCGTTTCTAATGCAAGAAGAAACCGTTGCATATTAGGAGCCGATTACTAAGATTCCATAAGCACCTTGGCAAGACAAATTCGTCTTAAAAAGATAGTGTTAAAAATTAGTCTCGGTCTACATACTTCATTGTTCTTCCTATTTTTTGCGTTTGCGTTTGTAATTACAAGTAAAATGTTATTTTGTTTTGTTTTCAATTTATAATTTGCCATTCACACGCAAACAATAGGAGAGAAGAAGTCACCATTTGAGAGACTCGTATTTTGATATGAAACTGCCACGTCATTATATAGGCTTCAAGAGAAGCCATTATTTCAAATTCCTCGGCCCTACTAGAAGGGTCGAACTAAGTTGATCTGAAATCCCCACGTCATTATATAGGTTTCAAGACAAGACAATAGCATGACAAGACACAGGGCGGCACTGCCTTGTACAGAAGCCTATATAATGAAGCAAATGCCCAAGTCCCTCCCTACCAGAAGGCCATTAACAGTACTTTTGTTCTATCTAATTCTTTCAAGTTGATATGAAAGTGTCACAATCGGTTTTAGTTATCAATATTCCTCAAAATAATTTTGCTCCCTATGGTGCACAAGATTACGAGTAATAGTCGATTTTCATTCCTATATATTAATGGAGGAATTATACATAATTGTGCGGCATAACAATATTCTCTTTAATTTTTCTATTTTGAATGCCAACATAATTGTAGGGTAGAAAGATGTCGTGAAAAGATATTATTTATTAATAACATAGCTCTTAGATCTTATCCATATGTTATATCTGGCGATAATAAAATAATTAAAAGTTTTTTTTTTTGCGTGTAATATGAAGTATTGTGGCACTTATACTAGTTAAAACTCATCATATCAAACAGATAAAAGAACTGAATTTTTCCAACTGAGAATTATAAAAAAATGAGAATGGGGTTGAAAAGGATAAAGAAAAGTGATAAAGATGTCGACTCGTTTTTAATTCTTTTACAATAAAATGGTACTAAAAATTAATAATTACAGTATATTGCATATCTCTTTGTAACTTTACTCTTATATCATTAATGGAGATCGTCGTGTCATCCAAAAATAATAAAATCAAACATATTTTGTAAGTAGGTAAATCGACCTTTCGCAAGATTGAGAAGTGAAAATATCAGAGTACAAAAAAATTTAGAATTGAAAATAAATTTCTAAGACTGAAGTTGAAGTTTTACAAATATGTTAATAATATCATTATTATGTACTGTAGTGTTCCAATTTCTCTTGGCATTCAACTATAAAAGGGAATAAAGGGACAAAGATTTTACGAGGATACATTAATGAATTAAAAGCATCATTTTATAATAAACGGATCAAAGAATAATTTGCCAGCAATGTTGTTTGAAATTGACATGAGGCTCCACTGGCAATTTCATTTCTTTTTGTATCTTTACAGGTAAGTTCAATCTTTCGTGGTTGTTGAAGGTAAATCTAACATTGTTTATTATGATTAAAAAAAAAAAACCAATCAATAGATAAGGATTACGTGCTACTGTCTTCACAAGTTGAGTTTTTAATATGGAATCACGAGATCAAACGAGTGTTTTTATCCGTCTCAATCCCATATGTATAGTGAAACCTAGGACTGCGTTCTCAATAGAATCACAAAATTATGGATGTTAAGGAACTAGAAAAATTGCAGCATCACCGGCAGAATCACAAACTAAAGTTTGACTAATTCTCTTAACACGTTAACATTTTATCTAAAATTTCATATTCTGATTTTATATTGGAAAACATGTCATATAATTGTATCTATTAACAAATTATAATTCATATAATTGAGCCAAATTACTAAGAATAAGATAACTTACAAAGGGTGTAAAATATATTTTACTTAATTGTCTATATTCCAGTGTCAGAAGTTTGAATCTCGACTTGTTATGAGAATTAATTATTACTAGCAAGTAGCATGGAAAATAATTACCCTTTTCCACTGGTAAAACTATTTTGGCATTATTACATGCAAGTTGATCAACTTGCTAGAAATCAATCATTTATATCGTTCACTTAAGACCTAGGATTTCGATCATTTTTATAGTGTACAAATTATAAATAACAAGGTTGATGTCAAGACCAGGTCAAAAATATGATATATTGTTGAAAAATAAACTAATTATATATGTACAAATTATAAATAACTAATAAAGGAATATGACTTATTGTCGAAAAATAACACGATTGACATTAAAAAATGACCAGGTCACTTTTTCAACTTAATTGATTATTTGAAAGAGGTAATCCGAATGAAGATATGTAAATTGTGCTGAAATGGTAAGAAAATAGTGCTTTTGTATTAGATGAAAAGAGTTTGAAGTGAGTTTCATGTAGTAGTTGAGTTTGGTCCCTTTGGGGGACCATTATAACCACATTTATAATAGGAAATGGGTAAATTGGCTTGTGTTAAATCAAATCAGCTACAATATTGACCTTAATGTATGTGCTGCTGGCCTAATTTTGATTGGTTGTCGAGGTCGACTTCTATGTGCCAAGTTGGAGTTGAGGTGAGGAGCAATCATTGCCTAATTTGTGATTGGTCGCGCTTAGGGATGCCACATGACTTTTGCCATATGTCCCGAAGTAATAGATTTAGAAAAATGTGTGATGTCAGTCTTGAAGTGAGAGAAATCAGAGTATAATAGTGATGTTCTCCAAATGACGACGACGGTTCCTTCCTTTTGAAGTTGCGTCGAGCCGAACTGAATTACATTGAGAGTTTCATCGACCTTATTTTGAGACTTAAACCCAACTTAAAACTGGCTTCAATCATCTTAATGAGCTCTTAACTTGACTGAGGTCAACAAACACAATTTTCTTCGTAAATGACGATTTTTATGAACTTGTTTAATTGGAGTTTAGTAAATACATAAATTTTGAGTTTGTCTCATATTAGAAAACTGATGAAATTATTTATTTATGTTTATATTTTTCACGTACATCCAGTAATTAAGTAAATGGTGCTTCTATACAAGCATGTCGCAAACTTTAGAGACAGGAAAACTGTGCTAACAAAAGTTTTTAAAACCCCTTATAATTTCACTTTGACATATACAAAAGACAAATCTTCAAAAGGCAGATGTCAATAATTTAGAACAAGTGTTTAACACTGAACAATTGGGTTCTGACAGCTTGCGAGCTTATAGGGGCCGGCTCGTTTGGACTCAGCCTGAGCTCGTACACATGCGGGCCACTACAAACATCAACAGTTACCAGAAACAAAAGAAAAGAAACTGTACTTTGCATCTAGGCAGTTTTTTTTTTTTTGTTGATAACCGTGGATATCCGAACTAACTTGCGTGCACCTCGACTAATCTCACGATGCCTTGAAGTTTACGGTCAGGTACTCACCTTAGTAGCCCTGAGGGGACTCGAACTGGTGATCATTGGAGAACAAACCCAAGATCTGACCAATTGAGCAACCCCTCAGGGTTGCATCTAGGCTTATTTGAATGGAATATAATAAGAGTTAACTTTAGGCATAACACTACAAATTCATCATGAATAAAACAAGAACAAAGAAAATGTCAAAACTTTCGGCTTCTGTGCAATTTGATCTCTCGTTTGCTGTTTCCATTCAGGTTTTAAGAAAATTTTGGGTAGGTTGCTCATGCTTAGTGTTCATCTCTACAGCAATCGAGACAATTTTGAAACAGATCTTTTCATCCTTTTTTTCGTCCCCTCACTCAGGTAATAATTAGATTCTCTAGGGAAAAAACGCCTTGAGGTGGAAGATTGTACCCGAAAATCAAGCTATAAATAGATGTAGACAATTGAGCTCTTCAATTTCCTTCAACGCCAAAGTGCCATTTTTTACTTATAAATATATGTTGATTCTCCCTTTCTTTCACTGCACCTCCCCCTTGTGTATTATTCTTCCTCTTGAAGCATAATGATCAGCCAATTTACATGTAACGAACCCTATCAAATGGCATTGAAGATTTCTTGAAACGTCCCAATAACAACAAAGAGATTGCATCCTCACTGATAAAATTAAAAGAGGATTTTGACAAGTGTTTCTCGACTGAAAGAGTTGGGAAATTCCAATCCCTGGAAAGGGACTCTGAAGATATATCTAATGATCATGGCCAAACGGAAGAGGGGAGCGAAAAAAAATAAGGCCATGATCAAGACGAGTGAAGAAATCAACAAGAAGTCTGATCATTTTCCAAAAACACAAGAAAAGACATCATTTTCTCAACAGTCTGTATCGAATGATGAGGATAAACTGATGTCAAAAATTGGTTGGGCCTGCAAATTGAGGATAATCTTTTCTTTCTCCTATGATGTCTAAGCTTCGGCTAGATTACGATATTCTTCCTATAAACGTTGTTAACTTTTGCAGTTTTTAGTGACACTGCAGTCATAAAGGAGGACTGTATTAACTGGTCGATTGGTGAAGGTTTTATCACCAAATCTTGAGCTATGACTACTAAGGAAATTGGGAAAAAAAATCTTAGGGAAACTAGTTGACAAGGACGAGATACAATCTCGTGGACAACAAATAGTCCTTCCATATAGGATGTACTATTAGTCCATAGATCCGTAGTGACATCCATGGCTCAGAGTGCAAACTTCTTCTATTTGGACCCGGTAGGAAACATAACCAAAGATTATGTTCAGTCCGGTTGGCTCACTCAGGACAAAGGATGATCATGACGACCATCCACATGGAAGATTTTAAACCATATTCAATGTAAACCAGCAAAGTTTGAGAAGCTTCAACTTGGAAGGTTGCAAATTTCTATCCATGACATAATGTCACACAATATTAATCATTTTCATAAATTATACACTTGTGGGACGATAATCTACCCACATCTTTTACTCGTATAAGAAAGGATTACATGCTTTATCATGACTCAACTCTTCCACTTCGTCAAGTCATTGCCTAACGTGGCTCAAGGGCCAACCACAAATTTTCCTGCCTATCACGATTCATTTAAATAAGCTATGTTTTCTTTCAAGATATGTAACTGATTTATTGTCAACTTTGCTCTTTTATTTTAAAGCTTAGTTGTAATCAAACTTTCTCGTAAATAATTTTTTTACACTTAGCCAAACACGAACTTAATGATAAATGAATACAATTACCAAAAATAAAATAAAAGAAACTCTGCTTTGCATCTAGATTTATTTGAATGGGGGTACAATTCCATACAATTTCAACATGAATAAAACAGTGTCAAAAACTTTAAGCAGGGGATGGTAGCCACTCAAGGATCTCACCAGCATACATAGGAATAATATCACCCCATGAATAAGAATATGATGCCGGTACCTTCCATGGGTTCTTAGTCAGATTAATTTTCGATATATTTCTTGGAAGACCATAAAAATCAGGTCCATTAAAGCTTGTAAAGGCCTCTAGTTTATCGAGTGCACCGGCCTAAAACATAAAAAAAAATGCACCTTGGTCAGTGACATATTGAAATAACAGAGCATGGATTCAAACGTGGTGTCAAAAGTAATGCACTATCATCTGAAATAGCATTAATAGTGAAAAATTGTTATATATTGCACTCATAAATAGCATGTTCATCCATGAATTCACAGTCACGGAAATGTGGAAGATGTCAACCTCCGCTAAGACCTAAGTAGAATTTACAAGGAAAGTCAGCGAAAAATGATCGCGCATAGTGTGGATATGTGAATTATATTAAACCTCCTCAAAAAAAAAAAAAAAAAATTAGATAAAAAATACCAGGTCAAGATAACCAAGAAACTGATATCGTTGTAGCGTCTGCATTCAACTTATGATATTGGCAGAAAAATGAAGTTACCCAACTCTATGCTCACTTAATTACGTCAAGAATCAAAGATGACTGTAAGAGAAAACAGGAGATTTCCCAAGAAATTACCTCTTCAAAAATCTTTGCATATACTGACAATGCTACGGGCGCATTATAAATACCAGCACATCCACAAGAGCACTCCTTTTTTCTTCTTTCATGAGGAGCGCTATCAGTTCCGAGAAAGAATCTTTTACTTCCACTCGTCACAGCTGATACAAGTGCCTGCCCTGTTACGAAAACAAATGGTTATGCTTAGACAAAAAAATATCTTCCCTGACTTTTTTAAAACTGAATTTTATGAGAGGTGGTTACTGGAATCGAATAAAAGTAATGATGCTGACAAAAAAAAGTTTCAAATTTCTTCTTCGATATCCTGAATGTAAATTATGGAAAATTGTTTTGTTAAACAGCTTAACTGAAATTATAGAATATCAACCAATTCAATAATAAATCGCATGTTTCAGTCATCTTTAATAAAATCTCACCTCATTAAATATGAAATGTCAGCTTTTGCTTGGTCAGTTTTCCAACCAAAAATGAGATTCAAATCCTTTCCCCTAATCTTTCTGAAACTTACAACTTGTAACAAATGATAGTCTCTTCACAGACAACAGTATACTTAGCATGTAGCAATAATAAATTCCTAGAGCAAACGGCAAATGTTAAACTCCTAAACTGATAAAACCCGTATCAAGTCATAGATCCTAAATAGCCAAACTACCTAGAAGGTAATTATTATGCAGCCATAGCAAATACATTTCCGTCTACTAAGAATATTCATCTATACTAAATTATATGGTTAATGAAGTAAAATATTATATATTTGCATCTTTGACCAAAAAAAAAAAAAGCAAAAGTTAAAAATGACTATCATTAAATGGAAGGACTGAAAGGCATACTGTGAGCCTCTCTCTTAAGAACAGGAAGGCAGTAACTGTGAGGTTGCAATCCTCCTTGGAAAATTGAATTCCTATTAAGAGCAAGATGCTGCGGTGTGACAGTTGCTGCAACAAATCCTAAAAAATATGATCGAAATCAGATTAAACATTTAAATTTAAAAAAATATATATATATTAAATTCCGTTCCACTGAAAATACTGGAAATTCTTGAGTTACTTAATCATCAAGTATTACACTTGCCATCATCGCAAGACTCGACAAATTCCACAGCATCCTTAGTAGTAATATGCTCCATCACAACCTTCAATCGTGGAAACTTTTGTATTAAGGGACTGAGAACTTCGTCGATAAACACCTTTTCTCGATCAAATACATCAACATCAAGACTTGTAACCTCTCCATGGACCTGCAGATACAAGTTCACATCTCTTAGAAGTTGCGTGTGACTGATGATGACTTCCCAAAGGTGCAATAAACCAGTTTGATGAAAAATCTATTGTAGAAGAGTCTACAGATAGACAAAGATCATGCACAATAGATTGTGAAATTTGTCACCATATCATGATAGTCTTTCTTGTCAAAATGATCATATGCTATAAATCCCAGAAAACTTTCCAAACAGTATACTATCAAAATGTTCCCTAGGATAAGATGACGGAATGCAACGATTCTTTGCTTTTGTGATTTGAAACCAACACATACCTTGTATGCTTACTGAATTGCATGTAATGTAATATTTTCTACAACCATAAGTTTGGGGTTTTAGCAAAACCCGATCAAGGGATTTACTTTAGCATGAGTATCAGAAACATGCAGTACATCAACACTTTCACCATATTATGATGTTCTATGGATATCATTTTCCACAGCAATACAATATTATGGAGTAACACAATGACCACCTTGCAAAATTATCACATAAAATGCAGGATTTAAGCACTGGACTTGCTCAGATGGACACTCCAAAAGGAAATAGATGCCTGAAAGGAAAACAAAGACCCTAAATAATAATAATAATAATAATAATAATAATAATAATAATAATAAGCAATCAGGTTTTCACTTTGCTCGTCTAATTGTAGATGTTGGGTTTTTTTTTTTTTTTCTACGTCTTTAAGAGAAAAAGGTTAGTCACATAAACTATGATACTTGGCAATCTAAATGAGACCCTTCAAGGATTGATTGCTTGGTTTAAATCTCCAAAATATGTAATGAAATGCTCAGAAGCTGTGTTGCGCGGACACTTCTGTTGATAAATATGCAATAAGTGATATTCTTTATTAAAGTAAATAAACAATACATACTATATACCACGATTTGATAAAACTAATAAATGAACTAAAATCGAAATGGAATGATGATTAGATCGAGGCAAGAATTGGAACTCACAATGAAATGACAATCATCACCCAAGATACAACGATCTCTTGTAATAGCAGCACTTCGAATTATAAGAAACAATGAACCAAAACAATGATTTTGTACTCTCTCTAAGGAATGAGATTTTTTTATGCCAAAAAACTTACTGATTTTGCACAATTTAATGAAGTAATAAATACTTATGATGTTGAATGAATGAATTCCAACAAAGGGGTCCAATTTATAGCGGTTGAAGGATTGCAGTCGAAGAGACATGTCCCAAATTTCAGCATGTTCACGAATAGCCATGTATATTTGCAGACCGCCAGCCGGCGTCACCCAAACACTCAAGTGGTTTTTCAAAGATAGACCATCCATCTAGCGCCAATAGACCACACGAGCAGTCTATTAAAATTTGAATTTTTTGAATTTATTTTATTCCAAAAATCCATTTATCAACCTCACTTTATCCATCAATTTCTCATATATTCGAAAATAATTTTGTGGATTCAAATATACCTTGATCATCTACTCGAGGAGTAGAACGCGTTTGACCATTCATCCTCATGAATTGACTAACAGGACCTATCCGAATATTTAGTCAAAGTTGATTAAAAATCAACCTTAATTAAATCAGAAGCACCGACACGCTGCCGGTGACAGCGTATCGGACACCGATACGCCTCCAACACATCGCCGACACGTGTCGGAGATGCTGCGGCGTGTCGGAGGCTTAGGTGGGTCGATTCGTATTTTTCCTTTTCGAGTTATTTGCATAGGGAAACTGAACATAAATCTGGAACTGAACATACCTTCTTGTTTTGATCTGATTTCAGCTCTGTTTTCGACTTTTGAAGCACCCCTTTAAATGAAGATAACTCGACTTGCAGTTCTTCTCCATCGGTGCCTGAATAGTTGAGCAACAGCTGGGGAAATGAGAAAGAAGAAAGAGATTGAAAGACAGAGAAAAGAGAAGATGAAGGAGACGTGTGGTACTGTTGCCGTGTCTGGGAAATGAGAAATGACAGAGGAGTAGCTGAAAATTTTGAAAAGTCTTATCATTTTATTAATAAAAAATTCAAAATGGCAGGGAAAAACTGTGAAGAAGCCATTTAGTCTTTTCCTATTGACGTCAATAATTGTATTATTTTTTATAAAATTGATATTTTGTTTGAATTAATTTGTACAATTTTACCCTTCAACAAACAATAAAACTTGTATAAAAACTCTTGCTATTCTTCATCAATGTTAATGGCCGAAAATCTTCATAAAATTTCAAAAAAAAATCATTTGAAGAATCACTTGCAAGATCAAGAAGAAGATATTTTTGTCAAATTTCGGGTAATATCACTCCTATCTTATTTAAGTATTTGAAATTATTTTTTTTTGAAGTTATGAGTGGTAATGCTATAGATGATGATTTGTCTAAACCTCTTTGGAAATTTATTACAAAACTTGAGAAATTTAATGAAAAGGGTGGTAACATTCTTTGGCAATGCAATTTTTGTAATGCAACTAAGACAAGTTCATACACAAGAGTGAGGACACATTTGTTAAAATTACAAGGATGTGGAATTGGGGCTTGTGGAAAAGTAACTATGAAAGATATATGTGAAATGCAAAAGATGGAAGATGAAGCCAAGTTGAGAATGCAAACTAAATTGGGGAAAAGAGTGTTATTGCCATCGGATAATATGTGTTCTAAGGATTTGTTATGTTTTGGAGGAAAGGAAAAGAAAGAATAGTGTAATAGAAAATGCTTTTAATTTGACAACACGTGACCAATTGGATTCCGAAATTGCTAGAATGTTTTATTCAAGTGGTTTGCCTTTTAATCTTGCAAGAAATCCTTATTACATTAGTTCTTATACTCTTGCTTCCAATAGTCGAATTTCGGGGTATTTGTCTCCCAGTTATAACAAGTTGAGAACTACTCTTCTTCAAAAAGAGAGAAAAATGTGGAAAGGTTATTAAATCCTATTAAGGGCACATGGGCGGAAAAAGGAGTTACCATTGTAAATGATGGATGGAGCGATCTACAAAGAAGACCGCTAATTAATTTTATGGCGGTGACCGAGAGTGGACCAATGTTTTTAAAAGCGGTTGATTGTTCTGGTGAAACAAAAGATAAATATTTTATTGCTAACTTGATGAAGGAGGTTATAAACGAAATTGGTCATGAAAAAGTGGTTCAAGTAATAACCGATAATGCTCCAAATTGCAAAGGTGCCGGGCAAATAATTGAATTGGAATATCCTCATATTTTTTGGACACCATGTGTTGTACACACACTAAATCTTGCTTTGAAGAACATTTGTGCCGCAAAGAATGTTGAAAACAATTTGATCACATATGAGGAATGCAATTGGATTATTAATCTTCATGATGATGTAATGATTATAAATTTTTTTATCATGAACCATTCCATGAGACTAGCAATGTTTAATGAATTTGTGCCTTTGAAGTTGCTTTCCGTAGCGGAGACACGATTTGCTTCTATTATTGTCATGTTAAAAAGATTTAAGCTTATCCAACGTGGCCTTCAAGCATTGGTTATTAGTGAAAAATGGTCACTTTATCGAGAAGATGACATGACGAAGGCAAGTTTTGTAAAATTGAAAGTGCTTGATGATCTTTGGTGGGACTCTATAAGTTATGTTCTTTCATTCACTTCTCTCATTTATGACATGCTTAGATTTTGTGATACGGATAAACCTTGTCTTCACTTGGTTTACGACATGTGGGATACAATGATTGAGAAAGTGAGAAGAATAATCTATAGGTATGAGAAAAAAGTTCAAAAAGAGAAATCATCATTCTACAATGTTGTTCATCGGATACTTGTAGATCGTTGAAACAAAAATAATACTCCACTTCATTGCTTGTCACATTCTCTAAATCCAAGGTAATTTTTAAATTCATTCATACAATTATTATTTATTTACATTTTCATAATATTTAATATTTTTAGTTACTAAATGAATTGTCATTTCTTTATTTTTTTATTTTTTTTTTTTGCTTGTTTAGGTACTATAGCGAGGAATGACTTAATGAGGATCCCACTCGCCTTGCTCCACATAGAGATGTAGAGATTTCAAGAGAGAGAATAAAATGCTTTAAGAGGTACTTATCAAATGAAGAGCGTAATATGGTGAACAAGGAGTATGCCAAATTCTCAACTATGGAAGATGACTTTAGTGATTTTGAATCCATCCGTGATCGTTACCACTTGGACCTAAAGACTTGGTGGGTTATTTATGGTGCTTGCACCCCTATGCTTCAAAGTTATGCCTTGAAATTATTGGGGCAACCATCTTCTTCATCGTGTTGTGAGCGAAATTGGAATACTTATTCCTTTTTGCACTCTCTTAAACGAAATAAGCTAACTCCAAAACGTGCGGAAGATTTGGTTTTTGTCCATAGCAATCTTCTTCTCTTGTCAAGGAGGAGTGCGCAATACTCACAAGGAGAGTAAAATGTGGGATATCGGTGGAGATGCATTTGATACATTTGAAGATTTTGGTGTGTTTGAAGTCGCTAATTTATCTCTAGATGAACCGGAATTGGAGGCGATAGTATTTGCGGATGAAGATGAAGATGTTGAAGAGATCAAGATGAATGATGTAATTAATTTCGTTTTTACTTTTTGAACTTGTGTTATTAAGAAACATTTATGAATTTAATTTCAAATTTGATTTCTATTTATCATTATATATATGATTTAATAAGTATAAAAAATTATTACTTTAGACTAAAAAATTAAAATAACCTAAAAAAAAAAATTTGTAATCAACGTATCGTGTTGGAACTTTTTAAAAAAATTGCGTGTCGACGTGTCGGACACTCGTGTCCGTGTTGGTGCTTCTTTAAACCTATTTCCAACAACTTCAACTAGGGTGTCGTGTCCATGTCGGGCACTCTATCATGATCATGTTTTTCCTTTATAAAAAATATATAGAAAATTAATAACAAGTATAAAACGAAATTTATATTATATAAATGAATAATTTTAAAGAATTTAATCTACATGTCGTGACGGTACTTTTTTTTAAAATTATGTATCTTTGTGCCTGACACTCCGACGTGTGTCGT
The DNA here is from genome assembly GCA_019097785.1 of Fraxinus excelsior. Classification (NCBI taxonomy): domain Eukaryota; kingdom Viridiplantae; phylum Streptophyta; class Magnoliopsida; order Lamiales; family Oleaceae; genus Fraxinus; species Fraxinus excelsior. The sequence goes on along the minus strand of CM032625.1, from coordinate 45,769,496 downwards.
GTCAGACACGTGTTCGTGTCGGTTCATCATAACTCAGAAGTAACTATCCAAAGGATCCTCAAGTAAACATGTTGATAAACATAAATGACAATCAATTCTTGCATGACAAGATCATTCAAGCTTATGAAATATTGATGTTATATCAAAAACCTCGTCGGGGTGCTTTAAACAACTCAAGAAATTTTTATCCCATACTTACTTGAAGTCAGCTATTACAAGAATAGCAATGGTGAATAAATAATTATGATAATAAAGTAGTATCATGTACTTCTAGGAAAAAAAAAAAAAATATCACAATTCTTATTAAACATATATGTACTTAAGAGTGGGGAAAACTTACAAGCAAAGGCATGCTTTGCTGAACCATTTCTTCGAGTACAGGTAAACACTTCCCTAATAGATTTGTTACACCATGTTGCGAATTTGTAGTAGCACCAGCAGGATACAACTTCACAGCAAATACAGCCCCACTCTCCCCTGCAAAAGCAGTTCTCTATATTATGCATAAAGCTAGAATGACACAAAAAGCAAAGAAATGGGATATTATCCATTAACTCTTCCATGCAATGCTGTCCCAACAAAAAACTTAATCATGCAGTTTCTACCTTTGAAGGGGCTAGTGACTGAAATGTGTTGGCAGTTTTTGAAAGCAAACAATCAATGAAGTTATGCACATTTGTACTTTTTTCCACAATTTCTCTATCTATTATTTCAGAAACATGGTTTAGGAGAGGGAGTAGCAGCATTATATAAATATAAAAATAAAACGTCAAAGAGATTGCTTAAAAGTGGAGTTTTTAGTGGTCGTCATGAAGGATAAAAAGTACATAAATATTTATGAATTGATGTTATAACCTATCATTTTCACAAAGAAAAACTAAAGACAAACCAAATCATCAGAACTCTGAGGTACCCACTAAATTGTTTTCAAGTATATTTAATCATTCAAGTCAAACAACGCTCTACTCTTTTTCATGCAAATGGAAACAATGTTCTTAGCACTTCTATTATTCTCATATTAAGAAAAAGTCCAACATAATAAATAAAGTTAGCAATAGCAAATGAGTATAAGAAATTGAGCATGTTTTGCTATGCCTGAGAGGAGTAAACTTCCCTTTTTAAAAGTAACAACTTACTTAAAAAGAAACAAATTTTTGTGAAAGTTTTATTCAAAAAACAGTAACTGTCAGAAGAGTAGAAACATATTTGTCAGGAAAAGACAATTAAAAGTAACTCTTGAACTTACACATGTTTACATAAGCTTAAAAGTTCCATTTATAAACATTCTTTTTTTAAGGCTTAGCCAAAATTTGCATTTTTTGATGCCATTATGTCAACAAGCCAAAACCTATTGCAGTATAAGCACCAAGTATGCATCACAAAGAGTGAAATACACATTACGATGTCAATACGGTTTGAATGGTATAGAAGCTAAGCCTATATACAGTGGACTCACTTGCCAGTTTGATCTCGTGAGGCGTCGTTGTGTCTGTCAAGTAAAGAGTCATCAGAGGAGTGAAGTTACTAGATTCTGGCAGTGCTTTCAAAATAGCCTCCTGATATGCCATGGCTTCAGATGTTTTGGTGACCGGAGGTTTAAGATTAGGCATGATTATTGCCCTTCCAAAGTGATCTGAACTGTATGCATTATCAATTCGTGGAAAGGGTTCAGAAGAATTTGAAAAAAGAAATGAATTCAGAGAAAACAAAGACAAAATGATATGTATATACCTAATATCAATTATAGTGACATACTGACATTGACACAACAAGAACAGAACTTTTTATGGCTAGTGCCTCTAGTGATACAAACCTGTGTAAGACAACAGCTTCAAGAAGTTCACCATCACGAAGATGTAGATGCCAATCATCAGGTTGTGTGATTGAGAGCTCCATTTTCGTTCTTGCCTCTTTTAAATGGTTTTGTCGTTTAATGCTCACAATACGTGGAGATGTTACCTGTGTAACCACAAATTTAAGAAAACTTAAATGCTTGCATATTCCTAATGTCAAGATCCAACACCCTTCCATGCTAGAATATAGGTTGAGTTTCTTATGATCCTTAAAGGAAGGCTTGTGATAATATTGGATTCTGAACTGATGATATTTGTTTGTGCAAGTACTACAATAACAATGGTCTGAACTAACATTTGACAAATTGTTATCTCAAATATATTGAAAGACCCATTAAGCATGAAACCATAGTGAGTTTTTACCAAGAGAATTTCATCATGATTGGGTCAAGCACAAATAGTAAAGCTAGCACTGTTATTATATTCATATCCCTATTCTCTTGCCCATGTCAGTCAGGTTTTTTAATCAGAAACAGAAATATATTAATCATTTAAAAAAAAAAATTATATCGATCGAGAGGACAAGGAATCCTCTAACAATATAAAGAGAAGAAACAAGAACAAGTTGCTCTTTTTGTTTCAAAAATTGCGATTTCTTTCCAACCAAATAATCAACCACGCCTATGCTGGAAAACCCAATCTCAATGAGCTTCATGAAGAAGCCTGCACTATAACATCTTGCAGCATCACAATGTTAAAACAAATTAAGCATTCTGATCGTAAAGAAAAGCAGGCCCAATAAAAGGTTAGGAATATGAAAACCTGAATATAGTGAGCATAAAAATACAGATATTATTAGTTCACAGATTGCAATCAAGGAAATTAGAATTTCTTCAAATGATAATAATGCTCACTTTGCAAGGAAAGAATGGTGCCTTCAGCATTATATAGACCAGAGAACAGCTAAACGGCTCCTGTAGACTTAAGTTGTTAGCCTGCTAATGAGAGAAGCATGTATTAAGAAAACATTTTACATTCAGACTGAAACTATTTAGTTAATAGCAATTAAGTATACCAAATCAAGGAGGAAAATGTGGAAGTTTCATCTGACTGTAAGCCCTCAAAGCAATATTCTTGCAGTTTCACAACTTTAAAGAACACACAAACCCGATTGGAACCAAACTTCCCAAGAATATTTGTCGACATCAAATTATTTCATACACATCCTTGTAAAATTCAATTCAGTTCTATATTGAAATGCTTAATCTTACGCTTAACTTTCAGGCTTTAATTAAAAAAAAAAAGTTAATATTTATTATTCCAATTGCAAATCTCAGTTATATTCAACCAAAATTTAAATAAAAATGAAAAACATAAATTTGGGTAAAAACAGTGAATTACTCAGCATTAAACAGAGATAGGAACAATTACCAGGCCATAAAAATGACATTGGCAGTTCAGGTGGAACGTAGGAGGAGGAGGACTTTCAGGGATTGGCCAGGTCAAATTGCAACTAGCGACGTGTTGGAATATGATTAGGGAAAAATTCATATACCAAAAAATTATACACCAGTTTAATTCGCAGAGATATGTTTAAAATTCTGTGAGGTGTTAATTCAATATTTTAATTTTAAATAATAATATTATCAAAATAAATTGATCTACACCCCCCTCCCCCCCCCCTCCACTCTTGCACACTGACCCATCGACATCTACCCTTGTTATTAGCATCCATATAATTTCATTGGAGGAAAGATAGAATCTATAGAGATCGTCAATGACTTCTTTAATAGCGAACTAATCGTCAACGACTAATCTCATTCTTTACATGCGACTAAGCAGTGTTTTTGTAATTTAAATCTATTTTTTAAAATTGGAAAATGGCACATGGTATAATTTATAGAGCACTCACCTAAACAAATAATTTCAATTATCTCTATCAAAATATAGTCAATTGAATTTGTGACTGTGACTTGTGCACTTTGACATGTTACATCACGTGACCCTAAGGACATTGATCTTGATCTATGACAAGTTTTAATTGATATGTGGCCAATTAAATTAATTAGTGATTGTTGGACACTGATATGTGACTTATTATAGTAACATGTAGATATGACTATAAATTGATTGGATCTGTTTATATTCGATCCGATAATCTAACGACTATTTAATTGTTAAATTCATATTCGATTTACTATGTTATCGAATATTTGATCCAATATTTCGATCTGAAATTAAAGAAATTGGGAAAATAAAAATTAACGTTGAAATTAATTTTTTTTTTTTTTTCCAATACTTAAACAAGTTTAATAATTATAAAATTTTCAGTTTTTTTTATAATTTTTAACCAATTGATTTAAAGGCACAAAAAAATTGATTACTCATTTATTGACTCTATTATGATTTTAATTCAAACTTAAAGGATCAAAAAACATAGACATAGAAACTTGACCACCTCAAGTGCAAATTTCTTGCTATTAAGTGCCAGTTTTTGGAGTAAATTAGATAAAATTTGTAAAAGTGATATTTTAATTCTCGTTTCGTCTATATACATACATATATTTCCTAACTTTTAATACACTTTTATTTATTTTAGTTCACATAAAAATATATTGTATTCTTGTTTAAAAGTAATTGACTTTCTCATAAATTTGCACCGGAGGTTGTCAAACTTCTATATCTACGTATTTTGATCATTTAAGTTTGAATTAAAAGCATAACGATCATTCAATGACCATTTGTGAAAGCGCATGAAACTTCAATGATCGTTTCTACAAGGTTTAAACTTTAGTGACCGTTTTATAATTTTTAGATAAGTTCAATGATTGTTTGTGAAATTAACCCTTTATATTTAAATGCATAAAATAAGAATCAGGGTAAGACCAGTTGCGGACAGTGTCCCTATCTGTGGAAATAATAATGCCGGTCAAATTCTTTTGACCAAAAATGTCTCTCTCTGAAATTCTACTACAAATTCATAGGATAACTTGTTACAAAACCATAAAAATATTATTTCTTCATAATTTTGGACAGAATGATAACGTTTTTGAACTATGTTACTAAATGTAGCCCTTGTTTGACAATTATTATTTTTTAATTTTTTTCTGCATGCTCATTTTCAATTGCACATTCATACAATAAAATATTATACATGTAAATTCAAAACTTTTCTTAAGGATCGTAAAAAAAATTCTTTCAACCCAATACACACGGAGCCCTCTCTGAATGGAACTGGATTACCAGTTTAATCGGATAAACAGGAAGGGATTAGGTGGGGGTCATTGCCTCGAAACGGTATGAGAAATATAGTCTCCGCTCCGCTATCCGTCCTATTTAAAGTTTATTTCAAATTTAAATTTTTTATAAAACAAAAATAAAAGATTGATCATCATTTTCAAAGAGAACAAAAGTTGTTCTTTAACAAAATGATAATATTTATTAATTAAAGATATAAAAAAAAAAGCAAAAGAAAAAGAAAAAATAAACGAGGTTGATAAATGGGGTTAGGAACCTGTCCTGTCCCACTGCGATCCTGCTTAGAACCCGCTCCGTCCCGTTTTAATTATGTATGAGGATAGGGTAAGGTGACAAAAATATCTGACGGGATGGGAGTGGAAATGACCGACTCATTACATACCCGTCATGTTGCCATCTCTAATTTTTTTTTTCCTACTTTTTATCATACTTTTAAATTTCAATTATAAAAAATCAGGTATTATCTTTTTTATTCACAAATCATGTATTTTTATTTTTAAAAATTATTTAAAATATATTTTTAGTACATATTTTTATTTTGTCCCCCATCCCATTAATTGGGGTAATATATAATTTTTGAAATTTAAATTACTAAATCCATGTTTGGTACACATTAAAATTTTCATTTTCATTCTTCTATTCATTTTCAATCACACGTTTTTTAATAAAATAATATTTTTAATCACATCAATAATTTTTTCTACTTTTTTAACCACACATTCTCCATCAATCTATTATTCCAGAATACATTCTTCTAAATAATGTGGTTCAAACACACCCTAAAATGTGATTCTTACCATTTCAATATTACGTGGGGAGAAACACATATTCTTTTCCTTTTTCACTGTCATTGTGACTTCACATATGTAACACACACACAAATAAGTCACAACTGATGTGTTTTATTTTTAAGTCATACTTTTTATTAAGCAACAATTTCGCATGTCACTTGAATATAGTTACTTTATACAGAGGTAACAATTTTGTGTGTCACATATTTCACAATTGATACTATTTTGTAAAAAAAAAAAAAAAATGTAAACAATACAATAATTTTGTTTGTAAAATCATTGATCATATATTAACTTTATGTGTGCTTAAATATCGATGGTCACATATAACTTATAATATGAATCTCACGTCGTTCACAAGGAACAAAATATATACACAATCACAAACTATTAAGCAATACAAATATATTTTTATGAATTCTAAATGCCTCCATATTGTGTCTCGTAGAATGATGGTTGTGACGTATTATGACCTGTAGAATGGTGATCGTGATCAGAAAACATGTGGAGAAAAATTATGAATTCAAGGAGCTACAATTTATTCTTTCCTTATTCTTAGAAATGTTAAAATAAGGGAGACAACTATTGTAAGCAGATTTTTAGGGAAGGAATATGATGAGAGAAAAATTAATTATCTCTAATAACCACCAATTCATGTCATATTTTTATCTTATATAATTCAATTATTATCTATTGTCATATAAAAAAAAATCTTGAATTATGACCTAGATTATGAAAGTTTCTTGACCTTTGATATCTCTAATATAATCTCGAAGTATGATATTGTTGGAAAAAATGAGTATATAGCTGACTTTGACATATTTTTGAGTGGGGCCTGTTTTGCTATTTTGGAAAATCAAGATTGATTTGTGTTCTCCTCCGTGAGTACATCGAAATCACATTTATTTGTCAAAATTGATGCTCGGGCGAATGAAAAATTGAAATTTAAAGTGTGCCACTTAAAAAGAGTTTATGTTGGTGGGAAACTAAAAAATATATTTGTCTCATATAAGAAATGGATGAAAATAAAATCACTTTATGAAGGATTACACTTTTGAATAGTGTAATCATGTGTAGTATAGAGACTCTCTCTACGGGAGGTGCAAATCACGGATCGAAATGAATTTTGAACCTTGAACTTATGTGCGAACGCGACCTGCTTACACGAATGTCGGACATTTTTATTTTTTAACTAATTTTTCATTTTCTGAAATTTTTGAAACTCCTGTGGTAATTGTCATGAAGTGAATGGCAAGTTACAAGATCCAAATCTTTATATATCTCGATTTTTTCCAGTTTTCAATATACGAATCTCATCTGAAAATTCATCTGCATACAATTCGAGTTTGTCTTTGTTTTCAGTTTCTATTTCAGTTTTTGTAGTGATATTGTTCGGGCACTAACTTAGTTCGCCGGAGTACAATCTGTGGTGCTCAGACTCTACTGTTCTACCGTTGTATTCTGGGAAGCAGACACTCAAATTATACCTCAAACACGTACGGTGAGGGGGCGAATCTGTTATAAGGAAAATGTGTGTAACACAGATTTCGAGTTAAAAGTTTATTACTATTTAATTATTATTATTTTGTTTGTTATTTCTTACTGTAATTAAAAAAATCGTTGGATTTGTTATATATATAATTTAATCTGTTATTATATGCAAAAATATATTTGTAAATACGGTGTTTAAGCCTATACGGTATTTAAACAGCAAATCCGGTATCAAATGTGTAAAATCGGTGTTCATTCTGCATATACGATATCTAAGCTGTAAATACGGTAACTCTTTCATATACAGTTATTGTTGTATATACGGTATCGGTTCAAGGGCTTGACAGAACCCGACTCAAGCCTACATGGGCCAAGTTAGGCATCAAAAGATTTTCGAGCCGAGTAAATGTCGTCTTATATCACTAATGTAGAGAGTAGAATTTAAATAGGAGCTCAAATTTTGAGTTTATCCACACAAAATCTGTTTTTCTTTTTTTGTAATTCCACCAATAATGAAAACAAGTCACATTAATTCTTATGAAAAGTTACTACATATTATTGTAAACCAAATGCAGCAAAAAAAATATTAATATCAGTGCTTGTAATTTGTAAAGTACTATAATTTTGATCACCTGAAAATTCAGAATAGGGGTAAAAAGGAAGAAAAGAAAGTAAAACTGCAATCATATAAGAGAAAATATGAATTAATGGTATAGTACAATAAATCTCATATATTTTTTGGCGGCAGAGTTGCGGCGGTGGCGGCTTTGAACATTATATCGAATGCATTTTCAACACAAGACTTGAACTTGAGAGGATCTATCAGCCCATTTTCTGTTCCCACTGCAATCCTCAGCTGTCCCATGTAGCTCACCATTGTTATTGTAAGATTCTGCAAATTCGACAACATTTTTTATTTTTATTTTTAAAAGGGTGAAAATATATGAGATTTTTGTATCCATTCTATAAATGGAGAAAATATGGAGCCGAGTCCCTAGCCACCCTACTATATATTTGACACATCCATTCATCAGTTTTTGTTAGTAAATGATTTCAACTCAAAAAATTTGGTCCATACATAGTACACTACATAGCTCTAGGATTGACGGATAAGTAATATGTGGTTAAAAAGTAATTGTGATTAAAAATGATGTCACATCGACTTTGACGAGATATATTGACGAGATATATTTAATGAAGAAATAAACACATTGTGTGCACAAATTATTTTCTCTACCTTGTTAGATGAGAACTATAGTGGTACGTTAGGTTGGGTCATGAGACTAAATAAAAGAAAGATGTACATTTAGTACGTTTATCTCTTGTCATGTTCAATTAAACATGGATTTTTTTTTTAATAAATGTACCATGTTCAACCTACCGATTAATTAAATGTTTTTTTGGTCATTGACAGAGTAATCCTTTCTACTAATTTCCTTAATTTCAGAAAATGAAAATCTGTAATTTGAAAAACTAAGGGGATGTTCTCTTTGTGTTTCAGTTTTGTGTTTTGAGTTTTGAATTCATTTTTATTGTGTTTTGAGTGTCCATTTTGAGATTGTTGAAAATGTGTTCTTTTTGTCATTTTGAAAAATTGTTTTGAAAACACTCAAAACGCGTTTTGAAAATTTTGGTTTGATTATAACTTTTTAACTTGTTTTCAAAAATATGTTTTCGAAAATAGAAAAGAGAACACATTTTCACTGTTTTGGAAAATCGAAAACAGAAAACGGTTTGTAAATGGTAAAGAGTACATGCCCTAATAGTTTGAAGAGTTTGTGACAATGATTTAATTTTTAAACAAGAAAAAATGTGAATTGTGAAATATTTGTACCTGAGGAACACCAACAACCATGAAGTACATGCCTTTAAGTGGATGATTTGCCAAAGCCAGTCTTTCCACTGGTCCAATCACATTTGATACTGTCATGCTTGTGTTCTTAAGCGTGCTATGAATGTATTTAGCAGTCACCTGAAAATAATTCAACCAAGATTTTACCTAGTTAAGCATACCAATTACCAAATATATATAACATCATGTGCACATTTTGAAGCGCAGATCAATTGACATACGTACCTCGGGTCCTTTATACCTCCTAACTGCGTCGAGTAATTTTCCAGTTAGAATAACTGCTGACGAATTTTTCTTCCTCATTATAGTTTCTTGTGCTTTGAGTGAAAAATCTAGAGGATTTGATAACTCATTTTCAGTCAAATGTGGAAGAGAAACATGAATGAAGGCAAATTGGTTCCCCCATGGTGACTCTGCATCTGTTTTCACCATTTCTTGCACAGATTTGTAGCCACCAATGTTTCTGGTATTGAGCAACACCAATGCAGTGGAATCAGCATTCTTCTGCTCATTATTCACTTCTTCCATGTATAATCTAGTCCCCAAGAAGATTACTCCACATATAACACCATTTACAGTCTGTTGAAAAATGTATGAAAGCCTCTATATTAGAAAAAATATTTTTAATAATAACACTTACTGTGCAAAGAGAAATCATGGGGTTGTTTGACAAAGTTTTGAAATTTTTTAGTAGACTTTGATAAAAGTTGATCAAATGTGTGGATAAAATTAAAATTTGACCAATTGAAAAGTTCATAAAATTTTAGCGAAGTTAATCAAACAAGCACTATAATTAAAAGGAAAACCGATAGAAAAAATATATTTTGAAAATAATTAAAAAATGTAAAATATCTGAAAGTTTTTGTATACTTCAGAAAATCACATTCTTTATGATAAACTTATCCAAAAATATCAATTCTTATCCTACATTTTCACAAAAAAGTCACATGCTGAACAAATACAGTATATATCCATAGTATTTTTCTTTTTTAATATTATTTCTTGGACCTTTCTATTTCAATTGCATTTCATCCTTAGTCCCCATCCCTGCATCCCCATTCCCTAAAATAGAAAATAATTTATATAACAATCCATCATCGCATATATATCTTGAGCTGACCCTACGAATAAATGAGCAATTCAGACAAGTAAGGAACATTGATGAGTTCTATCTGCACCTTCTAGATTTAAAATAAATTAAAAAATGTTGCCATTTAATTGTATCTCCTAACATCATCCATTTGTTGGATGGCAGTTGGCATTAAATTTTTTTTTTTCTTTTTAGTTTTTGGTTGATTTTTAGTTAGAATACTGATAGGTTCAATTTAATAACTAAGCCTGTTTGGTTATTTTTAACAATGAGTTAAAATAAATGGTCGCACTTCATTTTCAAGAACCCTCAAGAATATATATTGAATGTATATCAATCATAAATCAAAGAATGTTCAAGAATAATCAAGTATAGTCTTACCACTTGAAGAATTTCCTTCATTTTCTTAATTTGATCAAGAGTGAAAGTCATGGTGGTGATGGTGATTGGCCGAGACTCGACTCCATCATCACCGGACCTTATCGGGGACTTACCGTCTTCAATAACACTGCTCTTCAATAGGCTCCATCCGAAATCTGATACAGTGTTAAAAATACCAGTCACGTTCTTGAAAATGCCCTTATGATCATCATCGGTATTCATATTCTGATTCATCAGTGCAGGAAATGTTAATGGCAGTTGAGGATTTTCTGCCCTTTGCAAGCAAGAAAGAAGGGCTCCCATTAGAGAAAACCCATCTCCCAATGCATGGTGCAGCTTAAATACAACATTTCCAGCTGAATTTTTTGTAGGATATTTGATTATGTGAATTTCCCATAACGGCCTGCTTTGTGGCAGCTGATCCATTGCTAACTTTGATAAATATTGATTAAAACAATCATCATAGAATTCTACAGATTTCCCTTCTGGAAAAATAGGTTTATACATATGGTCTTTGATCTCCACTTCTACCTTCTTCCATTGTTTCACTCCTCTTTTGTCTGTCACCTGAGAACCAAAAATCAAATGGAAGCACAAGTTATTTCTTGATTTGAATTCTATTATGTTTGATAAGGTAAATTAGACAACTTTTTTTTTTTATTAAATAAAAAAACTTTAAATATTATTTATTATATGGTTCACAACCATTAGAGTCATTTGAGGTTCGATTTGCACAACAACTGCGTTTACAAGATATTTAAAATAATGGTAGACAAACATGTAACTTTTTATATAAAGTAAGAGAAAAATAAGTTATCGACACATCTTTGGAATGTCCTCGACTTGAATTTTAATTAATTTAAAAAGATTATAAATGGATTTTATGAATTACTTAGTAGAAATGGTTCTAGTTTTCTTATGTTTAACCAAAAACTTTCTTATAATTTTTTTTAAATAATTATATATTTTTTTTCTCATTCTGTGTTGCACCAAACAGAGATTGCATTAATCAATCTTAACTATCCGCTCAAATATTATCCACCTTAATCCTATATGATGAAACATAACCTTGAATTTATATGGAATTGAAGAGAGAAGATAGAATTCCTAATGAACATTTCACTTACTTTTCTTTCTTAATCTTGCTCAATTATATATAATTATCAACTGTAGCAAACATAAAACGTAATCACGAATTCACGATGTGCATTAAATTTGCGGTGTTGGATCACCTGCCTGAGTTATATACTCTATTTATTAGTATGGATAGCAATGGGCGGGGCGGGGCGGGGCGGGGCGGGGCAACCTCCCCTGTCCCGCCGAGTAATTTCCTGCCTCGTAGCCATTTAATTTTTTTTTTTAAAGTTTTTGATAACTCATTTTATTACCCCCATTTATTAAAGTGGGACTATAATATATTTTTTAATTTTTTTTATTATTTTTAAAAGTTAAATTATTTAAATATATTTGGTAAACTAAAACTTTTATTATTTGTCATATTTCTTAGATAATCTTAGTTACAATCTTCTATTAAACTAATGAAATTTCGTTGAGTTTTTCAATTAAAGTGTTGAATTCTTAATAAAAAATTAAAAATTAAATGGGGTGAGGCCTTTGTTACCCCTACCCGTTCCCGATCCGAATACCTGATTAAGCTGGTAATCCCCGCCCCATTCGGGACGGGGCCGGGTGGATATAGAGTTTGACGGATTTTTTTGTCTTCCTTATCTATTAGTTGGATGCTTTAATTATTCGCTTAAATTTCAAAAATTAAAATTAAAAAGACAGCAACAAGAGAACATGGTCAATACTTCATAAAAAAAAATGAAGTTCAAAAATTAAAAAGGCAGCAACAAGAGAACATTGTTAATGTTCTTATTCAAATTGTACACGCACAAAAATATCTCTTAATTGTTCAAAAATTAAGCCCGTGTTTGACACATTTTTTTTAAAAACTCATTTTTAATCGTACATTTTTCAATAAAATAATATTTTTCATCACATTAATAACTTTTCTTTCATTACTTTTTAATCACATATTTCACACCATATCGCTATTTAAAATACATTATTTTCTTATCAAACACACACTAACTGAAAAATGATTCTTAAATAAAAAATAATTCTCGTTAGAACTAAAAATACACAAACGCGATTCTTTAATAAAAAAAGATTTCTGGTCAGACCTAAAAATTCCAAACATTGACTCGATAGAGAGGGAGAGAGGGAGAGAGAGAGAGAGAGAGAGAGAGAGAGAGAGAGAGAGAGAGAGAGAGAGAGAGTACCATAATAGAAGAGAACCTTGGGTTAATAGGGAGAAAAACATCTTTAAGCAATGCCTCAACATGCGAATCGTCGATCTCAATCGGAACTTCTGTCTCCAACACTCCAATAACAGACACTGATATTACAGAGCTGGTGAAGTATTGGCCAGTAGGGCTAACTGGCTGTGATTCTTCTTGATTGATGAAGTTGAACTCCATTGGTATTTTAGTTTTGTTTTTCCACAAAGTGCAGCAAATGCAGACAGTACTGGCCTATAAATGCTAACTGTTTTATACCTTATTTGTGGTTGGGGAGTGGGTGAAAATATTTATTAACACCGATGCAAATGTCATAATTCAACTTGGCATGGAAAAAAAAAAAAACAATTAAATAGATAAAATATTGGGAATATAAGGAAAAATCAAGGAATTCAGAAATTGTTATAATTGAAAAGGTGTGAGAAAATTCCTAACTAAAGATTCATGCATAATAATGATGGTTTAGACAGTTCATGACCAATTGCAAAGCAGAAAGTGAGAGGGAGCTAAGAGTTTTCATAGGTGGGACCTCAACGATGGAGTGGCTTATAATTTGGAACAAATTAAAAAGGAAAGCAAACATAACTTTTAGGGACGGAGAGAGTAAATTATTTACTATATATAGTCACTTTAATTCAAGAATGAATGACATATATTATGGAGTTCGACATCTATGATCTCATTTGACTATATGCATTTCTGCACGCCAAAAATTGAACTTTCATGCATTCCATTCATCAATATTGACAGCCTTCCAATAAAATCAGAAAATTAATAAAATTGAAACGTTAACACTCAGTTGAACTAATGGTTTTTTTTTTTTTTTTTTAGGGCGAATCAAGAAGAATCTCGATAAGTTTGAAGATATATAGACGTAAAGGGATCCACGAATTTTGTTGGTCACGAAAAGTAATTTTGAAAGAAACTATTACAATCTGCTCATTGTGTCTTTCTTAATATAGATTTACAACATTAGTACATGACCAAAGTTCCATTTACTAATGCATTGCCTGATTTACATACGTTTGTGTACATGACTTGACATTTTACAAGTTTTTTGCACGATAAATTACATATATCTAAAAACAGTTCAACACTAGATATTGGTATATTGTTGGAATCTTATATCGAAAACTGGTTTTGATCAATTCTAAATCATTATTTAAGTGGAATTCATTATTTGATGAATGAGAAATTAAGCCAAATTTTAGTTGCTTAAATACGTGAATTGTTGGAAAATCGTATAGAATATTACGAAATATTCTAGAAAATATTTGAATGGAAATGTGCGTCTTTCCATATGAAAGTTCATAACTTTTGATATGATTATCTTATAATGGGTGGGTTTCTTCGTGAATAGAGATAAATTTTAAGAGTTGTGTCGTTTTGTATGATTGTGTCTTTTAAGATAAATTTTTCCAACTACTATATATAGATCCCATGTGTTTGGATTTATTAATTCAATTCATAATTCCATATCTTTTCTTTTAGTTACATTGCACAAGAATACTTTGTAAAAGTAGTATTTTCTTATCTTACATAAAAACATGGTTCGATAGAGAGAGAATTTCGTTACGAGACGTGGTTGTCGTATCTTGGAAGATGATTGCCAAAAAACCATTAACACCGATGCAGTACAAATTCATCTTAAAGAGAAAGTGTTAAACACTTGGCCCGACCAATCCAATAACTTGCATTTCCTATTTTATTTTTCGTTTTCTTTGAATTTGAGATTTGATTTTAGAAAAACTAACTATTCTTTTGATTATAAGAAATCTTTTTCGTCGGATAATGAAAATGATTAAATTCATCGTCACGTATTCGACTTCAGTAATTATCATTTCGTCTTCTCAAATTCTATTTTGGTAAGTCGAAACTATGTTCGATTTTGCACAAGTTAAAGATACGTTTTGAGAATATAATTCATCAAGTTATCGGTGTAATATCTCCAACATGGTTTTATGTTGGATGATAACTTAGTTGAATGGGTAATCAATAAAGATGATCCAAATGATACAATTGGCGTGATTGATATAAGATAAAAGAAAAGTAATTTGATTGACTTTTAATAATGCAAAGTTTAAATGCACATATTTTTCATGTATTCAACCCATCTAGGTTGATAGCCTTCTCATAGCTTCGGAGACTTACAAAAGTCAAAACATTTGATAGCCTTCTACTAGCTTCGGAGACTTACAAAAGTTGAAACATTAAACACTCTATTGACCAAATAGGTGAAATCAACAACAATGTCGGTTCTTGTGAAGGTACATAGATAGATATAGATGGAGAGACGAGTTTTGTTGGTCACATAAATAATTTTTGAAGAAAGTATTACAATCTCTTAACGTGACTAAGTCGATAATGTCCTATTACTACAACATTTGCTCATCGTTTCAATCTTAGTGCATAAAATAGATTTACAACATTAAAATACGAGGAAAGTTCCATATACTAGTTCATCGCTTGATTGATGCACGGTACTTTGAAATATAGTTTTATTTATTTATTTATTCATTTACCATAAAGAATTTGATGATGCCAACTAAAAAAATATAAGGCACATCTTTTAAATTTACCTATATAAAATCACTCCACAAAGAAAAAGAGAAATTTGATAAAAGACCTCCATAAAAAAAAAAAAAAAAAAAAAAAAAAACTAGAGTCGAGCATGAGTCTGGATCTCATATCTATATTTGGCTATCGCCTCGAATAATTTCATCTACTAACATCTAAAATATTGTTACAATTTACACATCGATTCTTTTAAATCACTTTGATGAAACTATTTTTTTCAATGACTTACGAAAGAGTGATTTTAAACTACTATATATAAAATCCAATCAAATAAAAAAAATTGACTTTTATTTAAATTAAGATCAAAACATTTGATTTACAGTGTGATGTCGAAATTTTAAAAGAAAAACAGTTGAACGAGATATTAGAAGCTTTTTTGGTATTGATTAAAATCCAATTAAAATTGAAAATGTAGCCGTTATTGAGTCACGGTCGTCTAATAAAAGTCAACAATAACGAGTAATTTTTCAATTTAATCCGATTTTAATCTCTACCAAACACGCCCTAGATCTGAACTCAAAGAAGCCAAAGAAGAAAATGACATTTGAATTAGTGTCAAAGCCAATGAATGTTCTCAACGACTTTAATTAAATAGTATTTCCAGAAAAATTAATGCAGGTCCATGCTTCATGTTTTGTCAACGATTTCTTTAAAACGCCTCTCCGGTTTAAATTTTATTTGTTACATCAAATATATTTTAAGAATTAAATTGAGTTTTTATTTCTTTATGGACCAAATATCCAAATATATTAAATTTGTTTAAACATGTCCCCCGACCTTATTTCTGTGCATTCAGATTCAAATGCTTTCGAGCTACCTGCCAGCTTTATTGCCTGTTCATAGGGCAGGAAAATGATCGAGAACTGGGCATCCTAGCTGATGAACGTTATGTGGAGAAAATGTTTGATGATCTTTTTATTCATGGCATAAGGTATTTAAATAGAAAATACAAACATAGGTTGTTGTACCTCTATGGAATGACTGGGAAATAAAAGGAATGACAGAAAATTAAAAGAGGGGGTTGATGAACCTCATAACAATTAAGGAAAAGGGTAAATTGTTTAATGTTGTGAATCCTTCTCTGACATGGTAATTAAAGAATATATTCTTTCCAATGTCTTCCTTCGTCTATTGACCTGTTTGATGGCGACGAGGTTCCGACACTTTTTAGAGGGATTTTGTACACGGATAGTTTGAAATTACCTTACCTTAGATGTTGATGTATATTGAGTTGCATGTCACTTTGTAATCTCGATTTTCCTCCGCCACAAGGGAGGTCAATAAAATATCCATCTTTCTAAAATAATAATAATAATATCTTCCATAAAACAGTCCCACCTACGAGCTGCCCTTGTAGTGCACGTATCAAAACCACAAACCCAAATCCTCAAAATAGACTCGTTAAAGTTACTTCTATGGATCACAAGATCTCAACCCCTAATCCAAACTCCTCTTCTCACACAATCACAAAGACTAAAAGGTTTACATGGGAGAATTCAGAAATTGTCCAACCAGAAGTAGAAAATGAGCGAAAAATCAAAGAGAAAACTCAAGAATCCCCAAAGTTTACAAAGTTTGAGTTTTATTGTTCAGTAATCAGGCATTGCATTGATTAATTTTCTATGAGCATACATCGGGGTGTACACCCCCTCACATGGGTGACCCCTCCATGTGAGGGGATGCAGACCTTGGTGTACATTTTTTGATGTACATCTAGCATTTTTCATTAAGTTTTGTGGATTTAGATTGATGCACCTGTGTTGAACAATTAATCCTTTTTTTTTTTTATATGGGTTTTCAAAAATATTTAGCAATTCACATAGATGAATTCAAATTAGTTGGTTGCAGTGTTACCACTTGAGAATTCCTTGAATTATTGTTTTCTTTAAAATTTTATTTCTCAATAAAATCTATGATTTCTCTACGTAGCCAAAGATATATATTACTGTTTGCGTGGACTGGTTTATTCATTCTCCCCACTCACAAGGCTATTGAATTAGAAATTTCGATTCAATTGTCATTATGTTTTGTATCATCAATGTGACTATCTGTTATTGTGTGGATGTAGCCATGGATTCCGTGAACATTTTCATAAGATGCAATAAGGAGACTTTTAGAATTCTCGCAAGAGACGGTGTGGTAGAAGGACAATCTTGCATTTCAAATGTTCAACTTTGCAGTACCTATTCAATTCCTGAACTGAAACGTAAGTTTGGGTGGTTTTATGCCATTTACTAATTTGTTTGGAGCAGGGACAAGGCGGGTTACTTTGCCTCGGGCGGGGGGCGGGTAACAAGTGCCCTGCCCCGTCCCCTTTAAGATTTTTTTTTTTTGAAAATCAATACTTAAAATGGAAATCAATAGTTTAAATGAAAAATTTCACGAAATTTCATTAGTTCTAATAGAAAATTCCAACTAGAATTATCTGGAAAATATGAAAAATAATAAAAGTCTTAGTTTATTAAATATATTTGAATAATTTAACTTTTAGAAATAAATAAAGATTAAAAAAAAATATTATTATCTTAATCTAACGAATGGAGCAATAAAATGAATTATCAAAAACTTAAAAAAATAAAAAATTAAACGGGATAGTAAACAGGGCAAGGGTCCCGCCCCGCCTTAAACGGGTAACAAGGCGGGAACGGGGCAGGGGAGGTTGTCCCGATCCCACCTCACCTCGTTGGCTGTTGCCATCCCTAATGTTTTTGTTGCTATTCCATTGCATCCAGTATAATTATTTTTGGTTCCTTATTTGGTTGTGTTGTCGTATAGGAAATGTTGGATTCATTATTAGCATGAACAATTGACAAGGGCTGTAAATTGTTGGTTAGTTATACATTGATAAAAACAAAAAATCCCATATATTAAAAAGAATTGTGAAAACCAATTATCATCGATTATGGAATTCAGCAGTTGAAGGGAAACTTAAAACTCCACAAATTATGCTGAGTTTCGTCCATAATGGTTTGGGATAGAAGAAAAGGAATAGGAGGGGGAAAAGAAGAACTTGGTAGAGAAAAATTAAGCAAGTTCTTGCATGTAATCCCATTTCCACATATATAAAAATTATATTTGTTGAAACCAAAATGGACCTTATATAACTTTTGAGTTAAGAATTTCATCAAAGAAAGGTGGCTGCTCGCCAATCTAGAAGAGTCTTGGAAAAAACAAAGTGCATTCAAGACTACTTAGACAAGGGCATGAGCCACCCTCTTTAGCATGAATGGCGACATTTGCCGAATCTGGTTTAATTGAGGTGATTCACAAGGCTTGTGATTTTGCAAATCGAAGGCCCCTCCAAAATTGCAACACATTCAACAAAGAAAGAAGAAAGATTTCTCGTGATTGATTTTGCGAAATAAGCTATAGTATGTCCTCTATCGTTGTTGCCCGCTCTTTTGACACCAACAAAATCATTTCCATAATTTAGTGAAAATCATCTAGGAAAATCCAAAAGTGCTGTTTTCTCTAATTCAAGAAGTTCCAATATTTTTATTTTATATCAAAATCAAGCTAGTTAGGAAACGAGGTAGTTTCTATGATTTGTTAAAAGCGTGGTTTATAGTTTCACGCTCTTTGAATTTGGTCTCAATAAAATGATTCATGTCACAACCTTCTCAATTTATTAATCGGTTAGGTTGTACATTGTTAAGGACCGACGGGATTGCTATGATACCACTTTTTAAGAATTATGTATTTTTTCGATCAACTTGTTGTAATTCAGGATTAAAATATCGAAATTGTATGGCAAAATATGAAATATATGATCGTAAGCAGAAGAATAATAAAAGACAAGAAATATAACAGAGTAATTTGGAGATTTTATTGACTCACGAATAATAATGGAGAAATATACAATTGATCTGAAGTTCTAATAATCACTGAGGCTAAACTATCATATATTTTTTCAAAACCTCTCACATAAATTTTAGAGAAAAGTTCAAACTCTAATAGATGAGTTGTAGTTGAAGTAAAATTCTAAAAAAATATGTTAAAACGCGAAAATGGCTTGAGCCAAATAACCTTATCGCTTGAGCGATAAGCTAGCGACAAGCCTGTCGCTCGAGCGTTAGGCGGGCTACAGGTGAGCAACCAAGTCTTGTGAGAAAACCTGCAAGTGTTGCTCGAGCGGCTACTAGTGGTAGGCTAGCAAAAATGCGGCAACTTTTCTTCCCGGTTCTTAATTTCAACATCTTCAAGTCTAATACAAATTACAACTCCCGATAGGACTTCTAAATAGATTTTCAACTTGAATAGGACTTCAATAATATTCCACACTGAATTCATCTTGACGTGCACTTTAATTAGAATTCTCGAATTACTTCAACGAGGAATTCAAGTCACACCCAAATTCTAACATACATAAACACCGCCATTAGTGTTTCAAATTTCTTTATATCACTCTATAGAGACTCGGCGTAAGATTTGTAGTAAATTCTATAAAAAGCTTGAACATTGATGGCCAAATGATATTTGTAGTCTATGTCGAATCCTCCAAGCTCTACTACTCATTCAATAATCACTAAGAGGTTTCACATTACTTAGATCTATGTAATCGATCAATCAATTATTTATACAGCGAGGTAAAAGCCAAGATCATTCCTCTCTTTAAACCTCGTACAACAAGTGGTTTAGCATTCTTGTTAGCAACTCAAGTAGTAAGTAGTAACTTTTCAGAATCATCAATCCACAAACATCCCTCCTAGAACTTTTCAAAAATAGGTGACGCTTGTTAGAAGTTCTTGAGTAACACAACCAATCAAGTCTTGAATTTTCTTTAAACCTGCCTATTTTTGCATTTTCCATATATGCCTTATGTTTTCTAGGCATCTAACGTCTCTTATCGATCAAACACAAAATATCTTGTTTGGGCACTTTTTTTACAACTATTTTCGTGTGTGTCTCTACATTTCTTTCTATTAGTCCATCTATTATTCAATTTACCAATCTCTAGTAAATGGCCTAGTATTTTCCGGTCTAGAAGGCATCACCCTAACAGCATGTCATGTAGTCTAAGATAAAGTTGGTTTTACCTACTCTCCGATTATGCTTATCTAGTGGTGATATATGGTTGTCCTTTGGACTGAGATTATTGATAAGTGCATTTTTAAACACTTATTATAGGCCACAAATATAGATAATTGTTAATAAATATGTGAAATATAGTTTAATTCGATGTAATTTGTGTTTTGCAGGACAACAATGATGAATACAGTGAAAATTAGGAGAAAAATGACTAGAATGAAGCAAAATCAAAATTTGAGAACTCAAATGCAAATAATGAAAAGTTGTGTCGATCTCACAATGAAAATTTGAGATTGTTGGGCATCAATTGGATGAGAAAAGAAGCCAAATGGGATGAAATATTGTTGAAGTACTATCACATATCAACTTCCAGCCGAAAAAGTTATACTTCGAATTTTTAGTCTTAATTTGAGACCTATTTTTTGCATAGAAGACGGTTGAGTTTGAAAACTCATGTATTTGGAATATTTGTATCCCTTTGAGTTAGTTTTCCAACGCATTTTGAATCAACTCAATCGGATATCGAGAGATAAAGATATGACTAAAATATTGAACTATGTCTGATGGGAAAAAAATTTAACCATGCGACCGCATAGTATATTACAGGGCCACAATTGATAGTTGGATTTCCTTCTATGCGACCGCATATAAATGTACTATGCGACCACATAGTACAAACTTTTGACGAGGTTTTGTTTCCCTTTCCAATTGAAACTCTACTTTAATAACAAGATTTTAGGCATCATATATATACCAAACTCGACCAGAACACATGGGGAGACCTTCTTTTGACCTAAAAAAGATATTGTACAAGGGTTTTGGGAGAAGAAAAGAGAAAGAACGTGAAGATTAACTTAAAGAACTCGAAGATTCAATTCAAGATTAATTGGGATGATGCGTTTCTTCATTATTTTTCTGATTTTCTTCTCTTCACCATGTTAGGCTAGACTTATCCGTGCTAGGATTTACGATGAAACTTGTATTATGAATTTTTGACTCGTGGTTTTATTTTTAACATTCAAGGCACGTTTTTAATTATTAAATAATTGACATGAATTTAATTTTTCCTACAATTACTTGATCAATAGTTGTATGAATATTGTGGCTTGATATACCCTCGAGGGATGAAAAATAAGTTAGACATAATGTCAATTGTGGAAGAGTCCGATAGGGGATATAAATATACTGTTTTGATTTACGTGATCTTTAATTATTCAATAATCCATTAATGCATTTTTATATGTTCACATCTATCATAGAAATATAGTTGGGTCACATGTAAAAATAGGTTTAATTCTACTCGAGAGAGATTGTTAAACAAATTAGGAATATTGATCTTCATAATTAAATCGTTCGAGTTAAAGGGGATTTGGAATCCTGGTACGTCTTTCATCATCATATTTTCAAAGCATTTGGATTAATATCAATCTTGCATTAATTTTAATTAATTTAGATTTTGTTTTTATACGTAAACTATTTAATTCATTGAAAAAAATCATATTTTTTTATTGTTTTGGTAAAGGGCACGATACTTAGAATTAAAACTAAAGCAATCTCTATAAACGATGCTTGGACTCAAAAAGTTCACTTTATTACCTGTAACAAACCGTACACTTGTGGTGATTTTAATTTGAAATATATTTACCAAAATCGATAAAGGTGGGTCAGCAGCACTATCGGAGTGGAGAAATACTCGTGTATGCACTGTTCTACGTGGTGTAGTCATCCAATGAGGAGTCGACACCTTATGGATGGTCCAACCTCACCCAATGAGGTGAGGTCACCTCGAAACTTGAGTTTGAAACCACGTAGGACAGAGTGGCCGTCTAGTATCTCTCTTGACAGTGTAGCAAGTTCCATATTTTATCTTTAAAAACTAGCAGGTTTATCAATTAAAAATAGATATAACCGGTATGGAAAATCCTCTTTTCAACATGGAGGGATTGGAATTTTCGTACAAGGATGCTCTTTCTAAGTCTGCTAATAGAAAAACCAATGAACATTGTAATGATAATGATATGGTCATGCCTGAGGTTTTCTCGGATGAAGATGAGGTTAGAGGAGAAACTGGATAAGGTATGGAGACGAATCAGGATATAGTTTTCGAGGATAAAGAATTCTCTTTCGTTATGAATATCTCAAAGTCTCTTGAATCCAAACTAGCGAAACCATGGCAACGGGCAGTTGTTGTTAAGTTATTGGGATGTGATATCACCTATGAGAGATTGTGAAAAAATAGATCTCTTATGGAAACTTGTTGGTGAGTACAAGGTAATTGATCTAGAGCGAAATTTCTATACAGTACAATTTGACGAGGAAAAAGATTATACGCATGTTCTATTAGATTGCCCTTGGATGGCGATGGGATGATTTCTAATAGTTCATCCATAAAATTCTGATTTCTCAACGGAGACAGATAGAATTACAAAGGTAGTTTCGTGGGTTCGAGTTCTAGGTCTCCCGATACTTATCATAAAAAGATCATGAGAGTCATTGGTAACAAGTTGGAAAGGTTAGTTAACATCGATTACAAAACGAGATCCTCGGAAAGGGGCAAATTCGCTAGACTCGTTGTGGAATTGGATTTAACCAAACGTCTGAAACCCTTTTTTTGAATTTAAGAGAAAGATACAGTGGATTAAATATGAGGGTTTACTCCAAATTTGTTTCAAATGTAGATATGTTGGGCATTCGGAAAAAGTATGCAATAAACAGTGCAATCAAGGAGATGAGAAGATGAATTCAGATGGATATATGCTAGAAGAAGGAATTTTGTTAAGGCATAGACGTGAAATGAAGCAAGAGGGTGGACCTTCAGCAGAAAATGTTTTTGGTCCCTGGATGCTGGTTCAACGAGGGCACAAGAAATTTAATGGTAAGAATAAAACATTGGTGGGGTCAGGTGGGAAAGGGAGATGATCAGTGGTGATAGATCATCTGCTAAAGAAAGAGGAAGAAACCAATCAAAGTTTTCTATTCTAGAAAAGGAGTTGGAGAATATTGAGGATGTGGAAAACACTCTTTTTAATAAAGCAAATGATTTTAATTCTCTTATCAGGTAGTGGGCCTCTCAAGAGTCAAATAAACCATCTGTGGGGGTAGCCGCGTAATGCAAGAACGAATGCTAGAAAAAAGGATAGCGTTAAAAAGAACGAGTTCTTGATGACCACGACTACGTTATGTTTCAAAGCTCATATAGCCAATGACATGAAACGGAGATTAATGAAGCCATTTTTATTTTTTGCAAAAAATAAGCAACTAACGAGCTCTATCACTCAATTTTAGCGGATAATGACGTCAGGCTGGAAGGGATTCATGGGAATATAGATCCGAATTTGGGAAATAAGGAGGATGGTCAATCTCAGTAGTAGAATTTGGGGAATAAGGAGGCTGTTCAATCTCAGCATGAACTAATGCAACAGGTTGAGGCTGTCAAGGCTGACAACCTTGTGTCTAATATTCTGGATAATTCAACGCATGTTGCAGTTCAGGCATCTAGATCATATCAACATGCGGGTCAATCTCATGCAGGTTCAATCCGCGACAAAATGGTGAATAGAGGAGGGAAAATGATTATAAGTCGATTCAATGGAGGACGTCTGCCTGACAATAAAATTAAAAAAGTAAAAACTACTTTTGGTGTTTCTTTACGATCTTTGTCTAATAAGTATTTGGAGAAATATTTTTGTCAGGAGGGGAACACTTCTCTTTCAACCTTAGATGGGCCTCTTCATGGAGGATTGACGGACAAGGAGAACTCTGCTTTTGCGGGTTAAAGGCTTTGGTTAGTGTCTTTTCTTTTCTCTTGATTTTTTGTTATGATGGATAAAATCTTGGTGTAGAATTGTCAAGGAGCTGGTTCGAGTGCCACTTCTGGGTTTATTAAGGATTTGATTAGAAATTATAATGTATCCTGTATAATTTTTCTTGAAACAAGAATTAGTGGTCTTGCGGCTGATAGGGCTATTAAAAATATTGGTTTTTGCAATTCATTTGGAGTCAAGGCGGATGGTTTTGCTAGTGGTATTTGGGTTTTGTAGAAAAATGATGTCTCACTGGATGTTTTGTCTGTGAACTACCAGATTGTGAATATGCGAATTAAATTCAAAGATAGCGTACCCTTTATTTTCTCAGCCGTTTATGCAAACCAAACTGTATCCTTAAAAAGATTTTTCTGGCAATATGTGTCGTCCTTTGCTAGTACAATTGTTGAACCATGGTGCTTGATGGGGGACTTAAATTTTTTTTTTTTTTTTTTTTTGTTTTCACATGAAAAAGTTGGAGGGTCTGAGAGAGGTAGTCGTCCGTGTAGGTTGTTTCAAAACTATGTTAATACTTGTTACTTGATTGATTTAGGTTTTCAGGGCCCCCTGGCAACTTGGTAGAGGGGTTTGTTGAAGGATAGATTAGACCGTGGTTTGTGTAACTTGGATTGGTGTACTCAGTTTTCTGATGCGGTTATACAGCACTTGCCTCGCATTGCATCAGATCACGGGCCTCTCCTTTTGTCACTCAATCGTACCAATGGTAATTTAAGTCAAGTTCTTTTTTCGCTTCTTAGCTCATTGGATCATGCACTCATATTTCAAAGATTTTGTTAATAATGCTTGGGCTAATTCAGATAATATTTTGGCTTATATGAGATTGTTTACCGATAGAGTTGAGGTGTGGAATAAAGAGGTCTCTGGGAATCTTTTTTACATAAATAAAAAGGTCATAGCTCGCTTTAAAGGAGTAGAAAAAGCTCTTGATGTGCGGACTTCAAGCTTACTTCGTAAGTTGGAAAGTGAATTAAGGCAGGAATATGAGACTATTCTTAATCAGGAAGAATTATTCTAGAGACAGAAGTCCAAATCGGATTGGATCACTATGGGAGATCGTAATACTTCCTATTTTCATGCCAAGTATAAGATTAGCAAGCGAAAAACCAGAATTGATTGATTACAACTTACTAATGGCTCGTGGTGCTCAGATAACACTAGATTATGTCATCAGGTGGTCAACTTTTATAGTTCTTTCTATTATGAGGAAAATAGCATGGCTCCCAACTATTCGATTTCAAGTAAGTTTCCGCCTCTTTCTCCTGACTTCTTGTATTCTTTATTATGTTGGGCAGAAAATGAGGAGGTCAAAAGAGCTCTTTTTGAAATGAATCCGCTCAAAGCCCCTGGGCCTGATGGCCTTGTTGCGGCCTTCTTTCAGAACTACGAGGAGACTATGAAGAATTCAGTTATCAGTTTTGTGCAGGATTGTTTTAATGAGAAAGATATTGATAAGGATTTGTGTAGGGATGTATTACTCTGATTCCGAAGAAGAGGACCCGATTATTTTTGCAGATTTCAGACCTATTACTCTCATCCCTGTGGTGTATAAAATTCTTATGAAGGTAGTTACAAACATGATCAAACCCGCTTTGAGTCTTCTGGTGGATAACACACAAGCTAGTTTCATCCCTGGCAGGCAAATTACTGACAATTTTGTTGTGCAAGAGGTATCCAATTCCATGCCCATAAAGTAAAGAAAGAAGGGTTGGGTCATGATCAAAATAGACTTTGAAAAAGCCTATGACAGACTCACGTGGAGCTTTGTTAAGGATACTTTGATTGAAATAGGTTTTCCCCACGATCTCATTTCTATTTTGTTTAAATGTTGGGAAACTAGCTTGACAAAAATCCTTTTTAATAATTAGTTATCCAATAGCTTCAAACCTTCGAGAGGAGTTCGTCAGGGAGATCCTTTGTCTCCTTACATTTTTGTTCTTTGCATGGAAAAACTTACTCAGGGTATTAAGCAAGCAGTGGAGAATGGTATTTGGAATCCTATAAAAATGGGAAGATAAGGATGCCCGTTGACCCATCTTTTCTTCGCAGATAATCTTATTATTTTTTCAGAAACGGCAGAGGAGAAGATTGATAAAACTTTGAGGGTTTTACAAGAGTTTTGTGATTTCTCCGGGATGAAGGTTAATAGTTCCAAAACCTCATTTTGTGTTTCGAAAAATGTTAACAGGCACACGGTTGAGACTATTAAGAGGATTTCGGGTTTCAGTATTTCTGATGACTTGGGTGTATATCTGGGGATACTTGTTCTACATAGTCGTAATGGGCGTAATTATTATTCTTACTTGGAGGAAAAAGTGCGGAAAAAACTTAGTTCTTGGAAGGCTAGAACTCTCTCCATTGTGGGAAGAGTTATTCTAGTTAATTCGGTCATCATGGCTTTTCCAACTTATGTTATGCAAGTGGGGGTCATTCCAGCTAATGTCTGTGACAAAATTAGTACTATGTGCAAACATTTTATTTGGGGAGCTAATGGTAATGAGAGAACTATGCACATGATTTGTTGGGATACAGTGTGCTGGTTTAAGGAGAGTGGGGGGTTTAGGCTTAAAGAATTTAAGGGTTCTGAATCAGGCCTTCCTAGCCAAATTAACTTGGAGGTTTTTCGCCGAATCTCAAGCTCTTTGTGTGCATGTTTTGAGGGGAAAATACGGTTCGAACAATGATGATTATTTCCCTTCCAGACTTCGTTCTCAATGTTCTTCTATTTGGCGTGCTATGAAATAGTATGTAGCCTTTTTATTTCGGGAAACTCCAATCGGAGTATTGGTAATGGTAGGCGTGTTTCTTTTTGGTTTGATAATTGGTTAGGCACTGAACCCTTTATCAATCAAATTACACGGCCCATACTAAGTATTTCTCATGAGTGGCATGTGAAAGATGTTTTGAGTGGGGATACCTAGAATTTCAGATTATTGTCTGATTTCTTACTAGAGGAGGTTTTGGATTATTTAAATATGTGTTGTCTCCTTAGAGATGAGCTCGAGGATGATCTTGATGGTAATTGTCAATTTTTTATGGCTTCAGCTTATTTGGCCATTTTGGACTTGGGTTCTAGCAATGATCATGGTTAGTGGGATCTGGTCTGGCAGTGGCAAGGCCCTCAGCATATCCGGGCATTTCTTTGGCTTTGCATGCGCAATAAACTTCTCACTAATTATGATCGCAATAGACGACATTTAACAAATGACCCATGTTGCCCTTTTGTCACAATGGCGTGGAAACAATTTCTCGTTTGTTAAGAGATTGTTTGGTAGCCAACACTTTATGGTTGAAGTTCTTACCCTCCTCGAATAACGCCAGGTTCTTTGATCTGAACTTTAAAGATTAGATGTTTTACAATTTGTGAAATGGTTTTACAGCCAGAGAAATACTTGATTGGAGGATACTCTTTGGGTTTACCTGTTGGTACATTTCGAAATGGCACAACAATTTGGTTTTTAATAACTCTCGGGTAGATGGTTTCTCGAAGCCTAAAATCATCCTCCATGTAGTTTATGCTTGTATGGCGGCTTTTGATGCTCTTGTTGCATTTGGGGAGGTGAACGAAGTGCGTAGAGATGCCCTTATCGACTGGACTATACTGCCTTATGGTTTTGTGGTTCTGAATACAGACGAAGCTTTTAGTAGAAATTCTCTTTCAGCGTGTCTTTCACATTTAGAATGGGGTTTGGTTGGGAGAATTTTCGGTCAAGCTGGGCCAATGTAATGCTTTTAGAGCGGAACTTTGGGGTATTTACATTGGTTTGCAAGAAGCATGGAGGAACATGTGGCGCAACGTTTAGGTCCAAGTTGACCACTCAGATGTTGCTTTGATTTTCAACTCAAGTTCTTTGATGTTTATTCATAATGGGGATCTCATATCTCATATTTGAATGCTTCTTCATGAAGATTGGCAAGTTCAAACTCTTCATGTTTACAGGGAAGCTAATACAATTGTTGATCGTATGGCCAACTTGGCTTTCGATTAGATAGATCGTTTCATTTGGTATGATGATCCTCCATCAAACGCAAGTCTTCTTCTTTTTGGAGATATTATAGGAGCTATTCGTCCACTGATGATTTCCTCATAATTTATTTAGACTGTGTTTGACACCCATTTTAGTAGAAAATGTGTTTTTGAATAGTGATTGATTGAAGAATGTGTGGTTAAAAAGTAAGGAAATTTTTTAGGTTTATGTGTAATATTATTTTATTGATAGAATGTGTGGTTAAAATGAAGAAAGAGAAAAAGAATGAAAATGAAAATGAGAAAAAAAATGGATACCAAATGGGAGCTTAGCTTGGTTCCTTTCCAAAAAAATAAAAATAAATAAATAAAACATGTTTAGTCGAATACCATTTGCTGAAATGGTTAGAGGTTAAATTTGTCATTTCAAAATTAGGCACCGTAATATTTCATCTTAAAAATGAACGCTAATATTTCATCTTAAAAATGAACGCCTCCATTTACACTAGATGCTGCTGTCACGGGCGTTTACCAAATATGGCGCACCTAAACCCAATTTAACTAGAAGTCTTTTTAATTGGATAGTGACGCCCAATTTCATGCCCCTCGGTGACACTATCCCTCCTCAACAACGAAACAGCCTTTAGTTCTTGACTTACGTTTTACTCTCGGAGACAAATACCACCACCGTTTCTAAGCTCAGAAACACAAAAAGTCTTTATAGAAATTCACACACTGACACACAGTACATGAATATATAGATATATACACAAGCATGCATTTATGTGTTTCTGTATTAGATTGTATGAATTTTGTTTATAACCGTCTTTGAATAAAGAAATGGATAGAAATTGTGATTTTCTGGTACAGAATTGACCGGTGAAGGTCGTTTAGTTGAAACCAGAAAAAGAAATTGATTTTCAATATTTTTTGGGTTGTTAAGCTCTCATTTTCTCTGTATATTTGATCGGTGTATTTCATCTTCTGTTGTGGGGTTAGTTAAAAATTGTTAAGGCTCAATTTTAAGCAAGAACCCACCTATCATTTATCTCGAAAGCGCAAATTTTCATTATTTTAGAGTTAACCAAATCACTTAAAAGAGAAGAATTTGTCTTGATCTTGAGCTGAGTCCGATGAAAAGTTGGAATTTTTTGAGGGTTTTGTTTCGAATGGTGTTCGGGTCATGGTTGATATCCGCTGTAGGGTTGCCAGTGAATGGGTTGAGACCATTAAGGCAGAGGCCTAAGTCATGGGGCGATGAGGTTAGTGTTGGTTTTTTGGTACTCATTTTGTGATTAATTATGGTTGAGTTTCTTTTGAATTTTATACTTCTACCTTATGTTGGAATTGTAATGAACGTGAATTGCATTTTTGAAGGAAGTGTTTGTGACTTGTTAAAAATCTGTACTTGCTTCATTTTTTGTTAAGTTCAATTTTATTTTCTGTGGTCTTGAAAGTAAAATGCTAAAGAATTAATGGTTTGAGTTGTGAGGTATTATCAATATTATTGCATCTAAAGGATAGTTTCTTTTCATTTTTTTGTTCTCAAAACAATTTAGCATTATATGATTGGTTTTATTGACAGCATGGACTCTAATCGGTTAACCAGACTATAGAGCTCCGAACTAGAGAGAAAGTATTTTATGAAATCTTAAGAAAAAAGATTCATGTCAACTTTCTGACTTTTGAGCTCTTTGAAGATCCTATAGACGCTGCACATATAGATACTGGTGGCATTGCTTAATATAAATTAGATGTGGGGAAAAAAGAGATATTTATGTTTATGGTTTAGGGGGTTGATTTGCACATTATCTGTAGGATGCAAGTTGTTGATTGAATTTATTATTGTTGTGGTGAAATTCTTACCTATTTTTGGATCTTGATGTCTTGTTTAGAAATAAATTCAATCTCAAGCGTTTGCATTTACAAGTCTTCTGCTATGTGATGTTATATAAGATTGGTTACACAAATTGTTGATATGCAACCGTTATTTGAAATAATGGATACATCGTACATGTAAAGTCATTTCATTTTTATAGCTCTGTTGAGATGTATTTCTGGTCCTCCCCTCTGTCCTAATTCTTCTTAATACCTTGATTTCTAACCCTTTGCTTCTTGCAGTGGCTTCTTGTAAGCAAGGACGAGCATGAGTTGGGTCCATTTTCTTCTTGGAATATAACAGGAACATATAAAGGTTTGTTTTCGGCTGTGATACATTGATTTTTGCTCATAATTTCAAGAATCATTCCTCTTTTCGTCTTTTTTCATTTATTTAGTTATTGATCATAGCGTTCATCTTTTTTCTTCAACAAATGTGTTTCCATGTGTTGTCTATAGCTGCTAATCTTTGTCATTTGAGATCAATTCTACTTATATTGGGGGATTGCAAGCTGATGTATATGCCAAGGAATGGAAACAAATGTTCTGACAAGTTAGCAAGCTTGACGCTCTTGTAATGCTAACTGGTCAGGTAGAGCTACTCCTAGCCCCAGCATCTGGGATCTGGCTTAGGGTGAACATTTGCTTCTTGGGTCTCCATTGTACCTGAAAATGGGAATGAGAATACCTTGTCACAACTATTTAAATGCTAATGTATATCTTACTTTATTGTTGATTGCTTGAGCACTGTGAGAACTTCTCATTTTGCAAACCTCTTGTGATGACAAAAGAATTGTGTGCACCTGATGCATCTTCTGATTGATTGCTTTGTATCTAAGCATACAGATATTCCAAAACTTGGAGGAACACCTGTCGTTTATGATTATCTTATGTTTCACAAGGTAGCTTAAAATAATTATAATTTTTTGGGAGTGCTACTTTGGAAATAGTACACCCTCCTTAACAATAAATTGATAAACCATTGAGCATGGTGGTATGAATCTAACTTTGATAGCTGTGGGTAATCGGGTCCAAGAACCATAACTCCTTTCCAAAGCAAGAACACCCATTTAATTGACCCTTGTTTCTTTAGAATATGCGCACATTTGCCTTGAGATTTCCCTGAAACAGTACTTCCAAATTTATTTTTTTTGTTTGTTCTGTTTTTGAAATTCTTCTTTATTTGCTACATGTACGGGAACATCATACTGTTGTAAAATACGTTTGTGGTCTCACATAGTGTAAAGTTGGTTTATGCCCAAATTTGTCAAGAGAGGGCGATGAATAGTAAAAGATATTGATCCGGAGAAGGAAGAATTCAGATTTTGTATGATTATTGGATTCAACATTAACTGGGTAAAGTACTATGGGAAATACAGGGTAAGAGAGAAAGATGTTACTGAATGGAGGGATAACAAAAACACGAGTCACTCTACTTGTCTCGCGTCATTATGGAAGGGCATTTCATGTTGAGGTCACAGAACTGGCCATATATGGAGGGAGATGGGTGCAAGATCGGTCTTTCGTCTCAAAGTATTTGTGTCAAATGTTATCATTAGATGTGAGTAAGTTCTACCAGGAGAAATCATGGGTAAATTTAGTACACCATATCAGAGAAGATACAGTAATAGTTGCTTGTTGGTACAAGGAAATGATTAGGATCTTAATTTTATTAATCTGGATTGAGTGGGCGCAATTTTAAAGACGACTCGCATCTCGATGCTAGGGTTTCTGTTTAAAGAGAAATGGATGTGTGATGTCCATGCAATAGGAGTTAGTTGGAGGAATGAAGTTTGGTGGTGGGTGAAGGGGATGAGTGGTGATAGGTTAGGCAAGAGGGAGATGTATGATCAAATGATGGGCTAGGGCATTAGAAAACTCAATTTGAGTCTGTAAAGCATCTTCATGTGCTAATGATATACAAGGGAGATCTCAATAAGAATAAAGGTGGCAAGAGTGGTGGGTTTATTAAAACTCGGTAGGATCATGAAGGATTGGGTTGTGACTCAACATATTTTGAAAGTTACCATGGTTTTTGGCAATTTCTGTCTTTTTCTTGGTTTAATTTTCCTCGGAGCTATATACGGTTTCATATGGAGTAATTGTAGGATAGATTTTAATTAAATATTTACACATCGAAAGAGTAAAAATGCATGATATCAGGTGATTAAGCATTTATGTATTAAACTAAAAAAATACACGATACCAGCTGAGTAAATCATTACTTTATATAAAACAAAGAGCGTTTCAATGTGCTCTCAGGAAGTGCACTATGCTTGTTTAAATAATTGCCAAATTCTTGAGGTCTTTCTTGGTACAATCTAATTTTTGATGGTCTAGTAGTAATGCATATATGTCAAAAAAGGTTAATAGTTTCCACCTTTGGTAATCCTTTATTTTCTGATAACTCAATCCACAAATTGTGCCCATTGTCCAAGCTAATTAAGACTTGTATAAATTTAATAGCTAAACCAAAATCGCACCTACTTAAGCAGCATGCTACTATTAACTAAGTTTTCTTTCTCAGAATGACCGAATGAGTTATCGATGCTTGGTAATTTGACTACAAATTGAGTAGACCTCTACCAGGTTGCATTAATCTCATGAATTCTTTGTCTTTCTGTTTTTTTATGGATGGATCTCAGAACTAATTACGGGCAGTTAAGATATTACTTGACATCATGGAGTGACCTAGTTACTGATTTTGATAATTTGGAAGTAGGTCCAGTGCTTTTTTGGAATATGATTTCAAATTCTGTCTGGTAAAATTCTTTTATTTTTTTGGCTTCAAAAAAGTGTATGCTTTAGAAGTCGACCTAGAAAAGGAAAAGGGTCAAACAAGGGTGAAAAATAATAAAAGAAAATTTTGTGGTGAACAGGTCAGTTCGTGGCTTGTTTCGATGGTTTCCAACTTTCGATTTTTTAAACTAAGCCCCTGTTTGAGCCACCTTTTTTGAAAATGAAAATGAAAAATATAGCCGTTATTGGGGTCCACACAAGAGATAGAAAATTTGAATTTAAATGTTGATGTGATGGATAACGGTCATATTTTTCATTTTAGTGAGGAAAAAATATGGCTCAAACGGGGCCTAAAATTGGATAGGATTGATGTTCCCAGTTTTTTTGGTTGAACCCTTCAATCTGGCCCTGCTTTGACAACATTGTTTATTTTAATATTCTGAACTTGTGCGACTTGAAATTTTGGAAGGATTGTATGGATTGGTTTGCTACTATTTTTTGGATTAATTTATCTATTTTTTATGGAAATTTGTGAGGTACAGGAGATTGGAGGTTTCTAGATTCTGCAAATAGCTCTTCCAAATTTCCTGATTTTAAGAAATCAAAAGGAAGTTCTGTATTAGAATTGATGAGTACACCAACAAAAATAACTGGTGTACATTATGTTCAGGTAATATGATCATTTTTCTTTCTATTCTTGGTGATGGTGCTGACACTAAAATGAACATTCTTGTCACTCTCTTATTGTGTGCTTCTTAATTGCAAGAGTTTCAATGAAGTGGAGAGGCAAACACAATCATTCTACTCTTTCCATTTTCTCCCTTCTAAGCAGATTTCAATTACTATTATTTTCCAAGTTTTTTTTTCTTTGATTTTCTTTCTGGAGGCATTCCAGAGTATACCAAGATATTATATTTATTCTTTGTTCCCTTGATAGGCGCATACTATATTGTTCTTTGTGGAGCATGACATTTTGATGTCCTTTTTCACTCTGCCCTGTGACTATGTATAAACATAAATTCACAAAATCATCCAGTAGCATATAAATGGGAAGAAAGAAAATTCTGTGGCATTATAGATTAGTATAGTGATAAAGTGGAAATTAACAAAGTCATCAACAAATAATTGTTATTCAAAACTGGAATATCTGCAGGATAGTCTTCCATCTGTTGTTTTTTAAATGGAAAATTGTTTCATTTATCCATTTCATATTTAAAGAGTTTGATGTTTTCTATATTATTCTCATTCAAGAAAAATGAAAGAGTTGTTTCCTCTTCCTAATGATATAATAAGAAGATGAAAATCCTTTGATTGTTCAAAAACAAGAGTAAAGTGAAATTTAATGCTTCTTTCTGCACTTCTTCTTGTTAGCTTAATTGGCTTCCTAATATCATGTGACAGACTTTGATCCTTTTGCAGTACTTTGCATCATCAGGCAAGTCTGTTATTTGTTTCTTGTAAGAATGTATTGATGATGTGTTCGTCTGAGAGAGTCAAATCATATTGAAAATCAACTTAAAAATCTGATATTGCCATCATGGGCATCAATTTGTTGATAGAACATGTCATCTTTCTTCACCTTTTGTGCTTTCTTAATATAATTGTCACTTTACCACAGGGGGTAATAATTTTCCATGGTGTGTTTGACGATGAACATGATGTTGGCAGTGCTAAAATTAGGGTAGAGGGTGTATACATTTGGCCTTTCAGACAACTTCGGATGGTTGGTAACAGGTAGTTACCCCTTATATATGTATAATTTAGTTTTAGTTCTTATTCTCTACAATAGGGTCATATGCATACTAGGAATTTAAGTGGTCATTTAGAGCATGGTGTGCAAAATGATCTGTGGCTAGGATTGGACTTATTTGAATTAAACGTCTTCTTTAGAAATGTTCCAGGAAAAAATTACATCAATTTTATCTAAATGGATGTATATGGCACTTGATTTTATATACTCTTCTCATGCATTGATCATACATGTCATAATTAAATTGAGTACAAAACATATTAGGGTTACATGATGGACTTGCTCTAGATCTTTCTTTATATTAACATGTGCAGCAATGGTTTTGTCACTATATTTCAGACTTCTAAACCTTCTGTGTAACACAAAAGATTGCAGAATGCTTTTTGGGCAAGAAAATGTGATAAAATAATAGTTTGTGGGTTAGCAACAATTTCAATGTCTAAACATGCTTGCTTGTGAACCAAAACAGACATCCTTTTTGGTCATTGTTAATGATTTCTTTTTCTCTTCATCCTCTTTTGCTTCGTATGTGCATATTCTTGAAATGTAACCATTCACCTTTATTTGATCAATTCTGTATAGTCTAAACTTGGTTTTTTGTTCTTTTATTTCAGTGTTTTGTCTTGCTGACAAGCAACATGGTTCTATATTAAGATCAAACATCAGACTAAAAATTTACATTGTGCTGAAATACGAGACTTTAGATTTATGTAATCACTTGGCATCATATTTTTTGTGAAAATTTTGATATAGAAATTGATACCCATCAAGAGGATTTCATCTGTGGATTGACATAGGAACATAATAATTTGACAATGAACAATTAAAAATGGAACAAGAAAGAGAGAAGGGATCCAAGAAGAGAAGAAGAAATTAGAGCAAAGAGAAAATCAATTAATTCATATATATATATTTTTTTGAAAGCAATTTATTCATATATTCAAGGGTACCTATTACAATAAATAAGCCCTCTTTTTATAGAGCAAGTAATCTAAAATCAAAAGAACTTCTCCCCTCAAGTGCTTTCCATAAATGTGTCAACATTATAGTATAAGTTTCTAAGATGGTAAAGATATTTTTTTTTACTGATTAAATGATGGAAACTTTAAACTGTGTAATGAAATCTATTTTCTATCGGTCTAAAAGCTTATCTCTGCAACTTGGGGAAAGTGGGAAGATAGATATCCCTTCAAGTTTGCCTCCACTAAGAGGAAATGTAGACTTATTTTCTCTTAATTTTGTTCTGCTTTGTTTCTTTCTTTTGTTCTTTTTATGATAGAAGACCCATCTCTATAGATGCTATTCTGGAGCATCATCTTCTGATATATATATACACACACTATTTTTGCAGTGGAAAAGAAAGTGAATTTGGGCAGGAAGATGATTACATATTATCCAATCCGTATCACTTGGTAATTACTTTTAATTTGTGATATTATTTTGCCTTTTACAAGTTTACAATGATATCCTGATTATTTTGTATGTTATTGGCAATAACTTTTGCTTTCATTAATGCAATACACATGATGCTTGATGATGATCATGGAGATTTGACGTTTGATTCATCTCTGTTTTTTTCCTTCATTCAAGTAGTACCGAGTTTCACTAGAATCATCTACTGGCATATGCCATTATGCATCTAAATCCATGCATGATCTTATAACCCATGTTATACTACTTTGGGAACTATTGGATTTGTGAGGTAATTCCACCTTTTCAAGTGGCGCTGCCTATTTTCTGAGTTTTACCACCTTTTGATTGGTTATGCTTGTTACTAGTATTGAATTTCATTCTAATTGAGTTTGGTGAACTGATTTCCATCTGAGTAGTGAATACCCTGACAAAATGTTCAGCTAGTTCTCTGAAACATTATGATATTAATGTTTATCTTAAACAATAGGAAACTTGAGCTTTTGATGATTTCTGATTTCTTCTGCGTCCTAAGTTATTCCAACCATTATTAGTGAGCTAATTTCTAATTTTCTTTTTGAATTGTTTCTGGCCTTTGAAAAACTGCCTTCATCCTGTATTTATTACTACACATAGCGTGTTTAAATGTCCAATAAAGTGGCTTCATTTCAAACAGTCAAGTAAGGTATTTTTATCTTACCAATTACCATTATGTCCACACAAGAGACAAATTTGAAATCAGAGCAGTTATCATTCCATCAAAAGTTTGAAATACTGTTTTAAAATAAGGGAAAATTGGAAAATATGCAATTCAAATGTCAATGTAACAGCACTATGCATTAAAGATTACTTTTTCAATTCTAGAGGAATATCTGTCATTTTAATTATTTTAGTATCATGATTTTTGTTTCCATTGATTCATATAAATGAATAATCAAGCCATTCGAAAATTTAAGTTATGAAAATATATGGACTTGAAATAAATTAATTATCTGGAGTATGTAGGTATAAAAAGTACAGATGATGATGAAAGTTGATCTGACTTTCTTATCTATGTCCAAAACTTATACCTTACTTGGGGAAAAAAAAAAAGATTGTACTTTTGGGAGTATAATTCTAGTTCTGAGCATGTCTTCCTTAACATGATTTTAAGTGTGTTGTACCAAGTTTATACTAGGTTAAATTGTATCTACAAGTTGGTATGCCTCTCTTCAATGGACATTTAAGACACTGGTTAACAGTGGCGGATCCAGGATAATGAGTCAGCTAGGACGGCCAATTGACTACCGTAATAGTGAGATTGTTTATTAATATTTAATTAAATAATATTAAAAAAATCGCAATCAATATATAAATTCACTAAAACGTAAAAGTCATATACATATGAAAATATAATTCAATACAATAAAAAAAAAATACATTTGTCAATCATATATGGATGATAGTTTCAAGTTTTTACGAATTTAAACGAGACAAGACAAAGTTTATACTTAAAACATAATTAAACGGAAAATAAAAACTTGAGTTTAGACGAAGTTTATGCAAAATTTTTAAAACAATAATTTTTAGAATTAGAACTATTTTTGACTTAATGTTTTTCCAACTCTTAAAAGAAAAAAAAAGTACTTAAATTGTCCAAATTTAATTTTACATAATAAATTGATAAAATCTAATACTAAAAGTATATATTATGAAATAATATTTCGAGTCAATAAATTTTTAAAAAAGGATATTTCGGAAACAAAAACTAATAATATATAATTGTATAGGCTTTCAATTTAATTTGTTTAAAAAAAATTAAAAGGGGAGGAGATAATTGGAATCGAACTCACGATCTTTTAAAGACAAAACAAGGACTTCACAATATAAGAAACATCATTTATTGATTAAAAATTGATACAATTTTTATTTATTTATTATTTGTCAAAACATTAAAAGAAATAGTGTAAGTGAAAGGAATCAACCCCCTTTCATCTCACATGGAGAGTGGGACTCAACCATTTGAGCCACATTGTTTATCATGTGACAATCATTCTAAAAAAACTCTATTTATTGGTTATAAATTGGTACATTTTTTATTCATTTATTACTTGTAAAAACATTAAAAAAAAAAAAAAAAAAAGGGATGATAGTGAAAGGACTCGAACCCCAAACCTCTTGCATGGAAAGTAAGCACCCAACCATTTGAGCTACATTGCTTATCTGGTAACAACTATGCACTAATATTTATATATATTTAATATAAAATCTTCCTTTAATCTTTTTTCTCGACTGACCCAGCACGGGCGGCCGCCTCGGCTCGCCGGATGCTGGATCCGCCCCTGCTGGTCAATAGGCGAGTAACTAAAGATTTTGGAGTTCACTCTAATGTGTCTAAAATATTTTGTTTTTTGTGTAGCTTGGAGTTTTCTCCTCCCAGTTGTTTCAGGAGTCACCTCGAGAGAAGATCTGGAAGAGGAAACACTGTAATTTTGTGTTATTATGAGTTAAAAATTTTTAGATTCCTGTTTGAAGTTACTAAAAATTATTCCATTGCAGCTCCCATATATGAAATGGAGAAACATTGCAATATTGAAATTGCTGCACAAATCTCTCGTGTCTCCTCCACGCAAAATGGTAATTAAGCTTTACAAAGTATATGAAATACTCCCTTTCTGCTGCTTTTATCCTCAATTGAGGAGTTAGGATGTCTTAAAAATCATCTTTCCGTGCTTCTTACTCTTTTGTCTATCTTAATGAATACTAGTTGGCTTGATCTGTAAGTTAATGATGTTTATATCTTCGAGGTGTAGCATTGTCTTCTAAGGCTGTTATTTTTTTCACAACTACTAAAGCAAATGTGGCCCCTTTTGAGGGATATGTGTCATCTTTGTGCTTGTACAGACTTTGGATATCTGCCAAAATCAAATAAATAAGTAGTAGTGACTAAAGTTTGGTTGCCTTGCAACTCTTCTATATTGCGCAAAAAGATGTTTTGTTTGACGTGTATTGTGATTAGCATCTAAGCCTTCCTGAGCCTATATACAGTTCCTCTCACACTTGAACTTGATTCAGTTTACTAGGGCTCAATCTCAGCTTCTCGAGCTTGGCTTGCCATGCTAAACTATGTCTTGACTTTAAATATCTTTGCTCATTTAGATGAATATTTCTCGTAGAAGCTGGTATAATTACACTTGACAATTTGGAAGTTAGGCAAGTTCTTGGTTCTACATGTCTAATTATTCCTACAACTCTTACTCCCTGTGGTAGTGTTTTACTCTATGAAACATGAGTACCTTTCACCTGGAATTTCTGTTTGTGAGAGTTTGAAAATTTAAAGTGAATGAAACAATGGCAATATGTTTTAGTAAAGTTGTTTCTGATGCCTGTTAAATATTGAAGATGTACAAAGATACTGTTGCACATATGCATGCATCTTTTGGTCTCCTCGAATTTGATATTTGGGAATAAATATAGGAAACTAAGGAGTTGGTGGATGGGATAAATATTTTCTGATTGTTTCATGTTGTCCTTTCTTCGTTCTTTTTGCCTTCGGAAATTTTATGATAGTTTGATTTATAGAGCATTGAGCTGGAAATGAGGTACTATAAACCTTGGTGAGAGATCTAACTTCCTTCCTAATGTGAATGTTTGTCTCATCAAACCCCAAGAAGTATATAATTTCTTATCAGGGCTCCATTTTCCCTATCAGTTATCTCTCTCTCTCTCTCACACACAAGAAATCATATTAATTTTACACTGATAATATGTTGTCCAATACCTTAAGTTACTCTACATATGTTCCATGGAAAAACTATGTATTACATTCTAATATGGCCTTCCAAAACTTGTTGTATACAGTTCCATGGCGTATTCTATTGTTTATTGCATTAATCTGCATTTAAATCATCTGCTACAAATATATTAATTTATGTTGTGCCGTACTTGTTCTAGATGGAGATCATGATCGGTATCATCTAGAAGGATTAATGGAAACCCCTTCTGTGGATGATGATGGAGATTGCTTCTCCCCGATGATTTTAAATGCAACTTCGGTCAATGTTGAGGTTTATTACAATAAAGCAGTTAACTACACATTGATGGTCACCTTTGTATCCTTTACGTCTTCTTAAAGTACATGTTGTTCTCTAAATTGAAAAAGGTCACCTTTGTATCCTTTACGTCTTCTTAAAGTACATATTGTTCTCTAAATTGAAAAAGGGAACCTTCAGATTGCTATCGACCCTTTTTGGTTGGATTCTTTGACCTTTTATGCAATAGATCTCTTTTCTCCAAGTTCTTTTGTTGATCCGGCAAATGGAACACAGTAATACTCATTCCGTAAGATCTTTTTTTTTTTCATAATTGTGAACATTCTGGTTGCACATGTTACTTTCAAATGTTAATTGATACCTTTTCTTTTGTTCTTTTAAGTGACGTATCGACCACTTTTTCTAAATTTTCCCCAGGGAGCTGCCAAAGTTTCCATTCTGATGATTGGGCACCAGGCTATCATGGATGCATATATTTGTCTTCTACATCTTACGGCAGGGATTTTAGTTGGTATGTTTAGGAGTCATTGTATTTGTGTATATAATTCTATTTTGCTTTACGTTATCTTTTATAGTATTGGTTAAGTCTCAGTTTTATACCATTGGATGCTCTCTCTCTATCTCGATAATGTTGTGCATCTATGTCCTCTTTATAATAATTTGACCTTGTACTTTTCTTTTGTCAGCACATGCAAGGATTTGGACATTGCAGTTAACATGATTAAAATTTTATATGCAGAGTATATAATTTAGATATGGACTTCTTTGTCCACAGTGTGATCTGCCTCTACTGTGATTTAGAAAATTTCTACTTTCTATGATCATGTTCTATGATGCACCGATATGGACACGTGTGTCTGATACGACTCGTGTCAGATACGTCAACACGCGATTTTTTGAAAAAGTACGAACACGACATGTTGATTAAATTATTTAAAAATTTTCATTTATATAGTATAAATTTAGTTTTATGCTTATTATTAATTTTTTTTGGCTGAAATCTTTTAAATATGAGTACATATTTATTGTTTACTAATAACTTTGAGTTATAAATATAAAATATTTCTAATTAAAAAAAAAAGAAAAATAATTATAATAGTGTCCGTATTTGAGACGTGCCCTTTGAGTTAAAAATCTATAGACCTTGTTTGATCCCCCATTATTTCTAAAATATATATATATATATATATATATATATATATTTTTTTTTTTCGACTACACATTTTTCAATAAAATAATATTAGACACAAGTCCAAAACTTTTCCTTATTTTTTAATCACAC
The DNA here is from genome assembly GCA_019097785.1 of Fraxinus excelsior. NCBI lineage: Eukaryota > Viridiplantae > Streptophyta > Magnoliopsida > Lamiales > Oleaceae > Fraxinus > Fraxinus excelsior. Next base: position 45,728,054 of record CM032625.1, on the reverse strand, counting down.
ATTCTCCATCAATCTAATATTAAAAAGTGCATTCTTTGCCAAATAATGGGACTCAAACAAGCGCATCATATTTCTAATAGAAAAAAAAAATGATTATGGTAGATGTTCGATGAGTGTCGGACATGGACATGCTATTCTAGTTGAAGTGTCCGTGTAACAGATGTCATTGTGTATTTTAGAGGTACGTGATAAAGAATTGTGTTTTAGAGCATAGAATTCATTAGTAATTAAAAGAATTGTGGCTGATAAAACTATTTATTCCTTCATGGAGTGGGGTAATTCTATGATAAATGCAGTTGGGTGCTGCAAGTCATTGTCGGTGGCATTATTAAATAAGAGAGAATTTCTCCAAATGGACTTTGATTTCATGCAATCCATATTGAGACTTATAAATAACTGAGTCACAGTTGTCTATATTTCAACTAAATGCTGGTTATTGTGTCTTAAAACCATTAAGGTTGCGTTGATGTTTTTTCCGAAAAAAGGAAGAAGTGTCAAATGGAATCTAGCTATCCATCTTGCAGCTGAGTCGGAATGACCTTTACATAGATTTACTTTTTAAATACTCCTGCTGCTGGTACTGTTAGCATCTCTTTGCTCTTCACTTCTCATAATTGTAAGCGGTACTTGTCTCGCAGACACTATTCAAACAATGCTATTATTTTGTTTCCCATTTGTTACCCAAAATAGCTTTCTTTTGTTTATTTTGCTATTCTTCTCATTGTTAGTTATCCATTCACAACTGTGAAGTAAAAGCTCGTGCTTGCTTGCTTACAGAGTCCCTATTTAATGCTTTTGCAACTGCTGCATTTTTCAAGTTTGTGGTCTTCTCTATATTTGAAATGAGATACCTTCTCGCTATATGGAAGGCAAACAGGCCTATGAATAATGGGGAGAATTGGGAAGCAATGAGGCGTGAACTTTCAGCTCTTTATAGCCGTTTCTGTAAGTATTTCTCCTATTATCCAATGATTTAGAAGTCTACTTGTTTACTTGCACCAAAGAAACTCTCCAAGTCATATTGCATTCAGTTGATTGCATGTGACTGTGGCCTTTATGAATTAATTATGGGGCCACAGCAACTGGATTTTTAAGCAAGTAATTAGGATTAGCATGGAATGGTAATAATTAATTAGACAGGAATGTATGTATGTTGCAATCTCACTGAAAAGAAAAGATAAATGCCGTGGCATTTTGTGTAAGGCGGTGAAGAAGGAAAGATGCTATCATTTCGAAGTACCCTTTTAATCCTCAGTAGTTCTTCTCTTGTCAAAATAGAAATGGCTTGATTCCCAAATGTTTACACCTTTTAGAAGTTACACTTAAAGTAACCATAAAAGTCCAGCCTAATAAGAAAACCACTGTACAGTGAAACTAAAAGGTGTAGTTGCTCTGAATGATTGATCTATTAATAGATTCATTAACACACAAAAGTACTTGGGAATAAGTAAGTGATAAGCTTAAAAATGGTGTGTGTGTGTGTGTGTGTGTGTGTGTGTGTGGTGGGAGGGGGGTAGTTCTATTGAGTTGTGTACATGAAAATCGAAATGAAATCTTTTCTCTTTTGCTTAATTTTAACATTTGAGAGAAATAATAACAAATATTATCTCATGATCTAATACTAATCTTCTAGAAACCTGGGGTATTTGCTTCATTATAGTCTGGTTTTAGATCTTATTTATTGATGATCTCTGAACTTTCTGAATGACTGGTATACTAATATATTGATTATTTTGCAGATGGAATCCTTTTGGGTGGCATTTTGGTCATGTATGAGTTTCTTAAATATTTCCGCTTCATTCTCCTCCTTCTGCACTCATTTTGGATACCGCAAATAATCATCAATGTAGTTCGTGACTTGAGGAAACCATTGCATCCTCATTACATTTTAGGAATAACAATCACTCGGCTCGCTGTTCCATTGTATGCATTTGGTTGTCCACATAACTTCATGCGAATAGAGCCAGACACGAAGTGGTGTGTGTGCTTGAGTATTTTTATGGGATTCCAAGCATCTGTTCTTCTTCTACAGCATTATTTTGGATCTCGGTGGTTCATTCCCCGCCAGGTTTGTGTAATCTTTATCATTTTTCCATATGCATAGTTACTTCCACAGTTCCATTTATTAATGTTAGTTTTCAGAGTGCCTGTACCTGTAATGCATTTTTGCTGCATTCTTCCACTTATCCCCGATTGGTCAACTAAGTAGTTAATGCTTGCATAGCGTCATACTTCGTCCATACTCGTTCATTGAAATAAGGTGTCATGATTGTTTTATGCTCATTTTAGAGAAGAAAATTTCTCATACCATCTTTGTCTTGTTGAACCCTCGAGTATATTGGCTCTTGTGCCCCCTTTTTCTACTGTTTATTGAAGACAAATATTTCTACATCACCATGCATATCTCGTCGCTCATAAATACTGATCTATGTACTCTTACAATTTGATTGCAGATTTTACCTGAGAAATATAGCTATTATAAAAGGTTTGATCCAGCTTCAAATAATGCCACAGACTGCGTCATTTGCATGACCACCATTGAGCTATGCCATCGCTCCAATGATTTCATGGTATCGTATCATTTCAGCTTTTTTGCCATTTTTAGGACATTTTCTCTTAAAACTATGATTTTGACTTCATTTTTTTCCAGGTAACACCATGCGATCATTTCTTTCACTCCAGTTGTTTACAAAGATGGATGGACATTAAAATGGAGTGCCCAACTTGCCGGCGCCCTCTTCCACCATCCTAATTGGTCGTTCTATTCTTATTCAGATTAGCAACGTGGATCAATTGACACCAACCTGTTAATAGCGGCATAGTGGCTTCGTGGGATGTAGATTATTCCATCACGCACTTGAGTGTAGATCTCCGCCTTTCATTTTCTGAATCTTCAAGAACTTCTAGTAAGGGCTTTTCTCATTCAGCTATAACCTCAAAACCTCATAGGCTGCCAGAACATGCATAGACCAGAGTTGACACAAAAGTGGCAAGAGTCTTCGTGTTGTATATTCCAGTGTTTGTAGTAGAAATTCGATCATTTTCACCATTTTGTTTGTATTTTCTTGCCAAATATAGATTTACTTAAAAATGGCTCATCCATCTGTATTCTGATAGGTTATGGAATTGTACTAAAATGTACTTTTTAAACAGTGTTCTTGTAATCACACAAGCAAAGAACCAGGTTTATAACCCTTTTTATGATTTTTTTTCTTTATTCAAGAACATGGTAAGTATGTTTGGTACATAGGATTAAACGATAAACACAATTATGAAATCTCGAAAACTTTCTATCAAATTATCAGCATTTTTTACTATTATCAAAACACTCAGCAGAATTTCTCAAATCCTTAATAATGTACAAGAAAGATAGGTAGCAATGGATGCCAATTATATGACAAGACTTGTATTAAAACTTACATTGCTATAATATATAGAATACAACTCACATTACAGCTCATTATTTTGTCATTTCCTATAAAGCTGGAATGATTATAACATGTGTATGTACTACCTAGGACGGTATATACACACCTAGGATGGATCTGGTCACAGCGACTCCCTTTTTGAGGTATCCCTCTCCCAAAGTTACGGGACTATTTGGCTGAGATTCTTGAGAGTTAATGGAGAGAATTACTGCAGTTTTGGGTGCAATCAACTGGATGTTGGTCCACAGCATCACATTCTTTCTTGCTCCTCTGCTGAGGCTTGTCTGGCAAACAGTTTCGACGATCATCAAACATAATCCCTTTCGAAGTTAGATTTCTACAAATACCTTCTTCTTCACAGAAGAAGTTGTAAGAAAACGTAAAATTGGACAAATTAGGCAAACAACAAACTCCATCTGGTACTATTCCGGTCATCATATTGTGGCCTAAATTCAGTACCTCCAAATGTGCCAAACCTGCAATGCTATAGGGGATTGGACCAACAATTTTATTATAGCTAACATCAAGTACTTTTAATTTGTATAGAAATCCAACTTCGGGTGGTAAACAGCCTTTTAAGCTAGTATTGATTAGTAATAATTCTTCTAAAGTATTCGCGAGATTTGCTATACTTGGAGGGATGCATCCTTCAAATTTGTTGTTGGCGAATACTATAACGGATGCTGAACTCGTGCCTAAGTTCGGTGGGAGCATGGAAGTGAAGTGATTGTTATTGACAAATATGGCATCGAGGGGTTTGCTGAAGAGTTCGGAGGGCACTTTCCCTTCGAACTCATTGTAGCGTAGGTCAAGGTAGTTTAGTGAAGGAAGCGATAGCACGACAGATGGGAAAGGGCCAACAAATCTGTTGTTACTGAGATCGAGCTCGTAGAGTAGAGTTAAGTTCGATAAACTTTGTGGGAGGATTCCACAAAAGCGATTACTGTTTAGATGAATCAAGGCAAGGTCAGTTAAGAGGCCAATTTCATCAGGCAAGAATCCGGCTAGGTCAAACTTGTTTAGGTCAATACCAGCAACAACTTGAATTTTCGTGTTGTCAGGATGTGCAGCACAGTAAACTCCCGTGTAGTTGCACACATTTGGACCATCCCAGTTGGAAGTGAAGTTGTTTGGATCGGAGTAGATCACCCGCTTCCACGCTTGGAGTGCGATATAAGCTTGTTGAAGCCTTTTGTTTGACATGGCCTTCTCGGGGAGGCGATTGTGGTGATGCTGGTGGTGGTGGTGATGGATGGTGGTTGTATAACCATGTTTGGCAGCTAAGTTGTTGATCAACATAGGAAATATTAGTAACATGAGAACCAAGGCACCAGGCGAGATGGAGGAGTACAAAGCCATTTCTAGCTAGCTTAGTCTCTAATAGAAATCCTTGATTCTTATAGGGATTTGAGGGTATACACTGTTTTATACAACAACCAATTATAGTGACTTCTTACCATCACTAATGGCTGCCAATATGATTATGTCTTTACAATTTTCAAGGCTTCTATTGGAAGGTCTGATGTTTATATGATATATACATACATACATATACGGGAGCACATATATAACTGATAATAACTGAGAGATTTATGTGCAGACACGAAAAGGACTTATCTCCTTCCAGATAGTTTTCTCGGAAGTTTGAAGTGGGAACAGAGAAAGACAGCTTCTGCAGTCAGCACCTTAGTTAAAGGGTGAAAAAGAGTTGAAAAACATCACTTTCCTTGAATTTGAAGGAATAAAGAGTCCTAAATTCAACTTTTGTTAGTTGAGTACCCCTTATCGTTGATGATCCTGATGAAAACATTGAGTCACCCCTTGCATTAAGTTGAGGATTGTTTTTCAACCAAGTAGTCGGGGTCATTCAAGGTAGAAAATCGAAGCAAAGCTAGTATCAGACACTATCTGAAAGGGAAGTGGCTATGAATTTTGCACGGGTTTGGCTTTTATCTGATGTTTCCCTTCGTTGGAAGATCTTAACTTAACCCCCCTTTTTTTGCAAATTTATCATCTTAAACAAATTTTTCATTGCAATTACACAAACTACATAAAAAAGACTCAAGTAATACACTGCAAGATTATTGCTAAATTCCGTTTCTTCAAAATTATCCCAACACGGATAAAGGCAAAGAGTGTATGCTGAAAGAAACTAATCTCGTCTTCATCATTATCTCAATTTTGATACTATTAACTGATGTAGGATAGGAGAAGAAATCAGCAAGAAAGAGGGGAGAAACCGGAGAGAATGGGGGGAAGAAGCCAGAGGAGAAATCAGGGGAGAAGAGGAAAAGAGAGGAAACGTGCTGCAAGCCAAAAACTCAATTTATTTTTATTCATTCATCAACTGTCCCAATAACAATAAAAAAAACATATAAATAGCGAAAACCTAGCTAGTAATGGGTTTGAGTCAACCCACTATTACAAGTCCAATAAAAATAAAAATTGAAAACATAAATGATAAAACTCCATAACAATAAAATTAAGTCTTGACTGATAAAGTCCAATAACAATAAAATTAAGCCTCGATGATGTCCGCATCAACTCTTCCGGGATGGGAGAAAAACTTGACCATGTCGAGTCGATAAACTTCTACCACGAGCAATGATTCTTCGTGAGAACCAAATATTGAAACTCTACGCTTGATAGTAACGAAAACTGCAGCTTCTTCCCAAGAATATGATCCGGCCAAGGGGGACGATCTCTCCATCTAATCAAGTAACTATACTGGACTCCAAATAACAAATACTCATGCAAGTTATCTTTAACACGGTCATTCGGTTGTGCATAATGAGGCGTCGCAGATTGGCCTGTAGAGAAAAATGATCGCAACATCGAAAGCTCGAATTGGCCACGATTAGTAAACAATTCTTCCGTATTGGAAATAGAACTTTCATTTAAGTGAGATGGCCAGTCAAATCGAAAATTATTTTGTGAATGATCCAAAAACTTTTTCTTCACGTTTTTAGGAAACAGATAAGGGAAACGCGCAATAAAATATAATAATTTGCAATAGGGTACTCTAACATATATTGCACCTCGAAAGTAAGTTCAAAAATTTCATGATTAAAAATGATTGACCTCTTATTTTGGCATGAAATTTAAGGACACTGTCAATAGGATGATTAGCTAACAAAGCATGTCGATAATTAGTGGACAACATCCTAATGTCGATAGGAAGAATGTGCAATCGAATAATGGCCTTAGAAAACAATGTGACAACCTGTGGATTCTCATGTAATTGAGGGAAAACTGAAACAAATTCATCATGAAAGTCTTGTAACCTAGTGAGCATGAGATCTAAGATATCTGAAATGCCTAACTTTTATGGTATTGCTTTACGTAACTTCTCAATTATGTTAGTGTTACGTGTATCAGTTACAACTGCAGTCACAATAGGGAACACAATACACTATTCACAACTTTGGACTTTTGTGACAAAGGAGGAAAGAACTACACTATAATCATTTAAAGAAACTCCTAAAGACTTTATAGATCGTGACAAGTAAGGTTTGATCGTGTCAACACACTTCGCAAAAAGTCTTTCCACCACACTGAATTTAATAGGAGAACTCTCCCCGTGTTTATTTTGAACACTATCCAAAAGAAGGGTGATCAAATCTAGAGGAATATTGTCACTTTCTTCCAATGTAAAGGTCGTGATAGTCTATATGGATGTGAAGATATTCCCTAAATAATTTCTGTTTAAAGCTACAAGAAAGTGTTGGAACATGTCAATTATCATACGTTCACAATCTAGGTCTAACATGATAAGGCAATATGTAACGCTCCAAATTCTCAAAACTCAAAGCGTTACGAAAATCATTTTCTTCTTAGTTTGACATTTTTAATGTTAACCAAAATAAATTATAAATAAAGATTTTGGAGTTCAAAATATATTTAAAAAGTTTGATGGGGGATAATTGTCCATATAGACTTAGACAATTATGGTGAAACTTGATTTTGGAAAACATTCGAAAGAAGATCAGCAAATACAGCAGCAGAAAAAAAAAATATGTTTGACCTAACAAACGTCAACGAAAAATTATGAAATTTTAACAAGGACTGAAACACTCACACATGTACAACATATAAAAAATTGGGGTCTCGATGATAATGTTTGAAGTATGAAAGTATAGCTCGATTATGCTGGATAGAGAATCTGAAATAGACCCAAAAAAGTTTACTAAAATGGGCATAACTTTTTCTATAGGTATTATTTTAAGGTAATTCCAAAAACCATAATTAGAAGACTCATAGAACTTTCAAAACCCACTGATTTCATTCTAAAACATGCATTGTGGCCCAGGTTATGTCATTTTTAAATAGGAGGATAGAATCTGTAAATTCATTTCAACAATATTTAAACTTGTGCATAACTAATTCAACATTTCTAACTAGTAGTTGACATGAAATATATATAAGGCTAGACAAAACAGAAAACTTAACATTTTAAATGTGTCATCAACGATTTCACGAGAGGTTTACATGTCTGAAAATATTATTAGAATTCAAAGAGTACGTCAAATTGTCGAGCACTTGCCACCATGCCATCAACTAACCTCTAAATTTAGTAAGAATGAGTATCACAAGTAATACTCAGTAAGAAACAGTTAAGTAAATAGATAAAAAAAAAATATTTTCTAGAATTGCATTCCTTGGTTATTTGTGTCACTGTCAATTTCTAGCAAACCGATGATCAATCAGTCTTTTACTCTCGAGTTTTGATAACCTGTTTCTTAATCTCTTCATCTCGGGTTTAAATAACTCCTTTCATAATCTCTTTATCTCTTATTTGAACCACCGAAAGGGTACTTTCATCATGAGCAACACAATGACACGTTAATGGAATTCGAAAACAAATACTTTTACTCTAATTACAGAAGTGTTGTAAGCAACATCCCTACCTTAAACACTTGGAATATGAATATCCTCTTGCTCTCAATAAAATATAGCGTTCTCTTCAATTCTTCTTTCAAAAAATTCCAAATTCAAGGTGCCTTAAGTCTGTGGAAAAATGGGCGAATAACTTTATGTATAAGCTAAATAGTTGGGGAGAGAAACGTGGCTTTTGGGGTTGTAGAAGATTGTTGTTTTGCTTTTCAAACACAAAACGAAATTGCAAATTTGCAGCAACTAAAGTGGGCAAAAAAACAATTGTAAATAGCATATTTAACTTTGTGCATAAATGGTGGGTTATGAAAAATGTATAGGCACACTTTTCATATGAATGGAAGTTTTGTTCATAATGGCATTAATTGGTTATTAAAAAAAATCAAATGAAATGTTTAGTAAGAAAATGAAAAGTCAACTTCATAGAATATAAAAATGAATTAAGAAATAAATTGCGATGAATTAGGGATCGTTTGGTACCCCGTAACCGATTTATCTAATTTTTAAAATTTAAGTACTAAGCATGTATGCAAAAATTAATATAACGTGTGTCGTCAAAAAAAAAAAATTATCGTTTAAGAGAAATTTGATACCTTAACAAAAATAAAAAATAAAAAAATTGCGCAAAACATTACTATCGTGACCAAAACCTTAGTTTGAACTCTTAGGAAGTGTCGTAGCGACAAACTAACATAATCCAAATTATTTTTCGATTTATACAAGAAAAATTATTTTAAAATGAAACACAAAATTTTATTTCATTTTCTCGATCACTACACAATACTTCGCATTAGCCATAGTATCTAGTATTTTAATTGCTGTAGCATACAAATTGATGGGTGTGCTCGTGAGAAATGCAAATGATGATATAATCGAGGGAAAATGTCTAGCATTATTTCATCACAGAAATGGGGATCGGGTGATGTGATGCGAAGTATTTCACCAATACAGGAAACAACTGCTACTTATATGGCAAAATCATGATGTCTTAATATTTTATTTGAGGGGTGCTAAGTGTATTAATAGATGTGAGCATAGAAACAACAGACAATTGGTCCATTTGGGAAAGCAAATACCTAACTGCTACTTGTATGGCAAATTCAGGATGTCTTAATAGTTTATTTGAGGTCAATGTTGTGCTAAGTGTATTAATAGATGTGAGTATAGAAACAGCAGGCAACTGGTCCACTCGGGAAAGCAAATACCTAGTATATTCAAGTAATGATAGGAGCTCATTAAAAGGTAATGAAGATTGAAGAAGTTTCCTTCCATTTGTTAACAAATGGACTCCTAACGTTTGGTATTCGTGCCATATTTTTTTTATTCTTAAAATTGACAAGCCAAAACACTAAAATAAAAATACATGTTCAATACAATAAAATTGTTACCTCACGAGACTCAAAAATTCCAACAATGCCCCAACTATGATTTTTCATTTGGCATTGCTATGGTGGCAAGGCCACAACTGAATCGTTTGAACGATCGTCAAACAACAAAATTTACTGTAATTAACGTTAGAAAATAATCTTTTTTTTTTAAATTTGCGCCCTTTTTTTCCTTGCTCCTCACACACACTCTCTATCTCATTTTTCACGCTTTTTTTAAACTTAAAAATGGAGGCCCAAAACAATACTAAACAGATTTTTTTTTTCACTTTTTTTTTTCTTTTCTCTTTTCTCTCTTTTTTTCACACCTTTTTTTACTCTTTTCTTTTAGATAACAGTAAATAACAAAAACATGGCCCAAAACTGAAAGGAAATTACAAATAGGGCCCAAAATCGAGCCCACTTACCAATAAAATAAACCATGGGTTAATTTCACAAATGGTCACTGAAGTTACTTGAAAATTTCATAACGGTCACTGAAGTTTCAAAATTTCAGAAACGGTCACTGAAATTTGAAATTTCTTTCAAAACGGTCACTGAATTTTCAGATTTTTTGGCCAAGTTTGAGTCAATTTTTCGGCAACTTCCGACCACCAAAACTACCGATTTCGGATACCATTGGAAAGCCCACGATGTCCTCTTCAATTACCACCAAAAATCTTCCCAAGACTCCAAGTGATTCGGCTGGAATAAACCCACGAAGTCGGCAACCGAAAATTATGAAAATCTGCCCAGATTTTCAGATTTTTAGGGTAAGTTTGAGGCAATGTTTCAGCAACTTTCGACCACCAAAACTGTCGATTTCGGATACCGTTGAAAAGCCCACGATGTCCTCTTCAATTACCACCAAAAATCTTCCCAAAACTCTAAGTGATTTGGTCGAAATAAACCCACGAAGTCAGCTACCCAAACTAGGCAGATTTTCGGACTTTTTTGCTCAGTTTGGGTAGTTGACTTCGTGGGTTTATTCCGGCCAAATCACTTGGAGTTTTGGGGAGATTTTTGGTGGTAATTGAAGAGGATATTTTGGGCTTTCCAACGGTACCCGAAATCGTGGTCGAAAATTGCCGAAAAATTGCTTCAAACTTGCCCAAAAAATCTGAAAATTTGGGCAAATTTTCATAATTTTCGGTTGCCGACTTCGTGGGTTTATTCCGGCCGATTCACTTGGAGTTTTGGGGAGATTTTTGGTGGTAATTGAAGAGGACATCGTAGGCTTTCCAAAGGTATCCGAAATCGACGATTTTGGTGGTCGAAAGTTGCCGAAACATTGCTTCAAACTTGGCCAAAAAATTTGAAAATTCAGTGACCGTTTCTAAAACTTTGAAACTTCAATGATCGTTTTGAAATTTTCAGGTAACTTCAGTAACCATTTGTGAAATTAACCCAATAAACCATATTCAGAAATTTAAAAAAATAGAAGAGGCCACAATTGGGCCCAAATATATGGAACTCGAGTCGATTCTTCCTTCTTCTGGTCATCGATTGCTCCTCGATGATTTCCTTCTTCTTCTTTTTTGACAACATCGAGCCGGCGACTGTGACGGTGGAAGGTGTGGCAGCGAGCGATTTGGGTGAAAGTGGATTATGTGGTTTGTGCAGTTGTTTCAATTGGGTAGTAATGCAATGTGGTGGTTATAGTTGGTGGCTGCGTCTAGTCATTTGTCGATGGGAGGTGTAGTTTTCTTTTTTGAGGTGGTTCGATTTCTAGTCACGCTTGTATTTGGAGTTGTGGGTTGTCAGATTTTATTTTATTTTTGGCGTGAGGCGACAGTTGACTCAGTATTTTGGTTTTGGTGTTTCCGAAGATGGCAAGTAGTGGATGACTAGATGGTGGTGATTGTGTGGGTGTCGACTGTGTGCAGTGAGGGGTTGTGATTCGATCGTGTTGGTTAGGTTGGAGGTACAGCTAGGGATGGTAACGTGACGGGTATGAGACGGATCAACAAATCCCACCCTCGTCCCGTCGGGTATTTTTATTACATTACCCTATACCTATACTCGGTTAAATCGCGACGGGGCGGGGCAAGTCCCTCGCCCCATTTATTTTTTCTTTTTATTTTAATTTTTGCTTTTATTTTTTTTATATCTTTAGTTAGTAAATATTATTACTTTTTTACTAATTTGTTAAAAGCAACTTATGTTTTCTTTAAAAATGATGATAAATTTATTATTTTTGTTCGATAAAAAATTTAAATTTGAAATTAATTTTGAACGGGTTGGTAGCGGGGCGGGGACTATGTTTCCCGTACCCACTTCGGGGTATTGACCCTCGCCCCATCCTCGTCCCATATACCCGGTTAGGCGGGGCCCCTCGGGTATCAGGTTGAGCGAGTTTTATTGTCATTCCTAGGTGCAGCAAGTATGGGCTTGCAGTTTGGGGATGGATTTGAGTTGGGGTATTGTCGTTTAAGGTGGTTGCCGACAATGTGAATTGCGTATGGAAACTATGGTTTGGGATGTAAATTGATGATGAAACCAGGTTTATCTCTGATACCAAATTTGATGCATGATAGGAGAAGAAAGCAGCAAGAAAGAGGGGAGAAACCGAAGAGAATGGGGAGGAGAAGAGGGGAAGAGAGGAAACATGGCTGCAAGCCAAAAACTCAATTCATTTTTATTCATTCATCAACTGTCTCAGTAACAATGAAAAAACCATATAAATAGCGAAAACCTAACTAGTAACGGGTTTGAGCTAACCCACTACTACAAGCCCAATAACAATAAAAATAGAAAACATAAGTGATAAAACTCAATAACAATAAAATTAAGTCTCGACTGATAAAGCCCAATAACAATAAAATTAAATCTCGATGATGTCCGCATCATTAACCACCACCACCAGATCCATATTTCTTGCCAAAGACGAGGACCTGCATTTTATCATAGCCAGCCAGAACACCAGCACTTGCAATATTGCGCATAATGTTGGCTCCAGCACCCTTGAAAAGTGACTTTGGACCTTCATTCTTGATGATTTGTGAAAATGCATCCATTGAGCTCTTATATTTGACGGCCTCTCCCGATGTCATCATCATTCTTCTACGCACTGTATCAATAGGATAAGAAGCCAATCCCGCACCCACGGATACTCCATATCCCAATAAGAAGCTAGCCAAGAAATTATCCTGCAGATTCCAAATATAATAGCATTACGATAATATCTGAAATTTGGAAATTCCAGTCGACCCTCTAACTCATGAAGCTCTCAGAAGGAATGTACATCGATATATGTCCAAAATTCCACAGACGAATAGTATTAAAGAGAAAGGAGGAATAGGAAATAAAAAATAAAAAAAAATTACAAGGCAGAATGTTACTTGCCTGCAATGAACCAACTAGAAGTACAGGCTTAAAAGAATCATACATTCCAAAGTAGAGCCCGCGATAGATAATAATTCCAACAGCCGATATGTTAAATCCACTGTAAAGACCAGCAATACCATCAGCTTTGAGTGTTTTCTTGTAAACGTCGATTATGCCTTTAAACTGCCTTTCACCACCCTTTGAGGTTGCCTTAGCATCATTTGCTAACCGTGTTCGGGTGTAATCCAAGGAGTAGGTAAGCAGAAGAGACGAAGCACCAGCTGCACCACCAGATGCCAAGTTTCCCGCAAACAACTTCCAGTATCCATCTTTATCTTTTTTAAAGTTAAACATCCTCTTAAAATAATCTTTAAAAGCAAAGTTGAAGGCCTGAAAACATGCGGAACTACAGGCATCAGGGTTAAGGGTAGAATCCCAAGTCGAATAAACATGAAATGAATAAACAACATATAAAAGCTTGGATTACTCCTAACAAGGACCATAGTCTTGATATGGTATTAGAATCCAATAAGTTCAAACAAAGGATTCGATCCCGCTTAGACTCAAATGAGCAAACGAATTCAAAGATTGAGTTGCTCCCACGAGCCATCATTTTGCAGGCATGTTAAGAGCGGGCATCAATAAATGAGATGGATAATACTTCACTCTTTATCAGATTACAAGTACATGCTTTAATATCGTTAAATGTTATCTTGAAGCAGCATTTTGAATAACAAATTTATTTGGAAACTGATCAACAAAGTAAATGAAATGCACTTTTTAGAATCTATCTTAAATGAGGACTATATCTTGCCTGATCAATGTTGGCATGGTCAAATTTTAGAATTTCTGATGAATCTAGATATAATCAAGAATTTAAATGAAAAGAAAAAACAGATACTTTTAAACGTATATTTTAACCTGTGTAGGGAAATATCTGATGATGTTTACACCATTGCTTCTCCACAGAGAAAGGACACCTTCATCCTTGATCGTTCTGGCGAAGCAGTCGGTAATTCCCTTGTACGGTTCAGACAATCGACCAACTTTGATCATCTCATCCTGGTTCTGAATCAAGAGTTTGACTCTCTCAATTGGTGCAGCAGCAGTTTTCGAGACAGCAGCAGATACCCCTCCCATGAGAAAATCTACCATAAATCTGGCAAATCCTTTATCCTTTTCTGCTGGAGCCTGTATGAGTAGCGGAAACATCGGTGAAACAATTTCCGAGCTAGCTCGATTGCATGATGATGGTGTTGAAAGACTCTGCAGACCTCCATTGATATATCGACCATTCAAATTTTGTAAACCAGCACACGTTGAATTCATGTGAGGAGAATTCCGGGGAAAGAGAAAAGACTTGACATGTATCAGATGCTGTGTATCGTCTGTCATCTTTGCGTATCAAACAAACCCCTGCAAAGAAAAAATTAAGAGAAAATATAGCTAGTATGCTAACTGCACAAGACTCACACAATTACAATTAGATTTTTTTTCTTCTTTAATTATAGTATTGCTCAATCTATATTACTGACTCAACAAGATAGTACGATGATAACTTTATTGTGTAATTACATTCTTTGGAATCAGTAATTACAAACCATATTTTCTAAAAGAAAATTTATATTTTGCAGAAACTTTATACACGCCGCTAAAACTAATTTTGCCAACACAAGTTCTACATATTTGGTGGTACTTAAAAGTGGCTTTTTTAGATAATATGTTCAAAAGGAGTCTAAGTGGTACCAAGAAAAACAGCTAAAAAAGATGTTTTATGCATAGCCAAACATGGTTAGTAACAAGAAAACTGAGTTTATCAACGGAATAAGAATATCAGAACACGAACACTACAAAGCAAGTATTCAACTAATCAAGAAAACTAAAAACGAGAGGTCGATTGCATAACAGCATAAGCGAATGAATTATTTATTTTGATTTATCAAACATAAGAGAAGAATAAGTGTACAACCTGGGAAATGATTGCTGAATGATCAGAGAGGAAACAATGAATATTCTAACAAGCGTTCCAGAATGAATGGAGCATAGGAAATTAGCAGTTTTAAATGACCAGGTAAACATTAAGGACAAAATGAGCAACTTTGAATTTTGTTTTGAAAGTTAAAGAGTTTTGATTGACCAGGTAAACCTTAAAGGTCCAAATGAGCAACTTTGATTTTTCTTTTGAAAGTTAAGATAATTATACAGTTTTGACTAAAACTAGGATCAAGCAGAACATTGATATTAAGCAGTGGACGCCGCGAACACTCGACGAAAGAAAAATAGGGATACAATTAACCAACATGAAGAGGTTGGGGAAAGTGTTTGACTGTACATTTTCTCCCCTCGGATTAATTTTCGAGCTATTTTCATGATCAACCAAGGCAGGTGATTTGAGGTTCTTAATGCTATCTCTTTGTTCAATTATTTTAACTTATAATTAAAGTCTTTAATTGTAAGTATGGAACTTAAGAAAATAAGTTTTAGACATGAAAATTGTCAATTTAAATATGTTTAATTAGCTTAATTTTCAACTTAAATACTTTTCTACTTTTCATAAAGTTAAATTTTGGAAAATGTGAATTGCTTAGAAAATAAAAATTTATTCCCCCTATAAAGAAAAAATATTATATTTTTATTTTAGGAAAACATGGTCACGTGACCACCTTTTGAAAAATATTTTCCATGAAAAAAATGTTAATCAAACATCCCAAAAGTGACATTTTCCATAAAAAAATAAAATCAATCAATCAAACATACTGTTAACTCTTTCTAATACTAATAAGCTTTATTAACAATTTATTTAATTATTTATACAAATTTATTTATGTGGCCCCTATTTGGTTGAGATTGAAATCGGATTTTAATAGGTTTTGATAAAAGTAGATGACATTATTTCTTGTAAAGTTGTGAAATCCATGAAATATGTAGTGAAATGAATTGTTGACTTTAACTTAAATTAAAATCTAAATTTTAATTCGTACCAAATAGGGACTAATATATTTTTTATTAACATCAGCACATTTTCTTCGGTGATCCGTATTTTATAAGGTAAAAATGCCAAAAAAATCAAAACTTTTATTAAGACTAATCATACTTGAACGTGTATTGCACTTAGTTTGAAATGCTTTATATGTGCTATAAAAATAAGGAAAATTATACTTGTACACTCCGGGACGTTTACACATCCCTCCATGTGATTAGAGTGTAAACTCGAGGTGTACCCTATTACACAAGTGTAGTGTGTCATTAAAAATAATATTTTAAGATGTGAGAATATAAAAAATGATTAGTACAAATTGTTTATGTGAAATGAAATTTTGATTCAAATGAAATAAAAATTAGTTTGTGAAACAATTTAAATAGCTGAAGAAATCAATTAGAATAGTTTCTTCACTTACCCGTCAACTGAATATCCAACGAATGTCATCATTTTTTCATATTCGCTTAATATGCATTAAATATATCAATTGAAATTATTTATTATAGATACATATTATGTCGCCTCTTTTATCTTCTAGAATATTATTGAAATAATTAAATACATATTGAAAAACGAATAACAATATATTATTGAAATAATTGAATTATAGTAACGATAAAATCGTCCAAATAAAATCGATCAATTTCGAGCAACTAGAAAAGTGGGAGCAAAACAAGCAGGTAAGCGAACTACTTTATTCCTATCTCTAAGTGTAAAACCCTGATTTGTATTTTATTTCATGGGTTGGAAAGAAAGTATTTTATTTTATTGCATAATCAACATTTCTCAAGAACAATGATTTTCAAATGATCAATTAGAACCTAATGCTGTCTAAATCCTTAATAGCTACATAAGTGCCTACATTCATATGGTTGAGTATTCGTGAAATTTCGCAAGTGTATAGATCGTGACAAGTAATAAAGTAAATTTTTTAAATCTGAATATCGTCTCACAGAAAAATACTAGTTTACTTTCAAGATTGAACTCGAGCATGGAAAGTAAAGAATGTTCAAACCATATATATATATAATGTTGCAAAATCAGCAACCCACTATGTGCATGTATAATCTCTCTCAATTCTGCCGGCTTTTCCGTGCGTATCCCTCTCAATGCAGCCTCTGTTTGACCTCTTTGTTTTTCAAAACTGCCGGCCTCCCCTCTTTTGTGCGTGAACGTGGATGCATATATAATAATTAACAAATCCCTTTTTTTATTCTTTTCAACTAAATAGTCTAAGCCCACATTTCAAATTAAGGCCCAATTAATTTAATTTTTCATTCCAAGTCCTCATAATTTTTTATTTTGTCATTTTCCATTATTTTGCATTGTCTTCTTCAATTCTTCATTGAACACAAAGTTTTACCTACAAAATACAATTTAACATAAATTAAGTACAATTTTATTTTATAAACAATAAAATATCATAATTTAGAATCTCGAATGAGTATAAAAATCACATTTTTCAATAAACATCTCATAGTACTCCTCGACCAACTAGAATAATTCTTGCTCTTTCATGTGTCCTCAAAACTGGCGATCTTGAGAACACCGAACTGAAACCAATCTGTGCCATTACAAAGATGAGTGTTTGAAGCTTGATATAAACCAATTTTTCACTAATTAAATTATGCAATTAATATTAATAACAGAACCATTATAATTGAGCAGTGCCAAGCTGTCGATAAAACGGCATCTTTAGAAATCTATATAAATTGACTTGAATATTTCAAAACAAGAAGTTTATAAGAGTCTCTTACAAGGACCATCCATCAAATAACGAACAGATTTTAGGTTTCGAACTTTCTTACACAAGGATTCGAGCAGAAGTGAAAATAAAAATGACCACGACTACATAATTCAACATACACACATTCACACACTGCTTAAAACAAGATTGTGACAATGGGCCAATGCATGATGCCCTTCAGCTCAACAATGGTTGACACTGATGGAGAGTTTTCCCCATACATTCTGATTTCGAATAATCCTAAAACATATCAAGTACCTCTCTCCATTGCTCTCTATACACTGGTGACGATACACAAAGTAAATTTGCAAGAACTATTATAAAAATGAACAAAATTACAATATGTTCTAATAGAAAATCCGACGTATGGAGGAAGATAAGAGAGACGCACCACTTGAAATAGAACAAGAACCAATGGACACTCATGGAAGGAGATGTAAATGTCGTCCTAAGAAGAACATAGGGAAGTTCTTTGCTTCACCAATAACTGCTTCAACCTTTTTATTAGTTTAGGATCTGAACACATGTAATCTTGGAATGACTCCCTCAATGATTGGAGCAATTTTTTGTGATCTTCACTTGGGTTAATGTTTAGCAACTTGGTAAATAAGCTTCTCCATAGCTCGATATTCCAGTATCTAAAGTTGAGAAGTTTATTTGAACAGGAAAAAACAGAAGATTCATGAGCATAACCAATAGATAGATAGTTGCAAAGGGGACAAAGAGGACAAACCGTTTATAATGTGATTTGGTTTGATAAACATAGCCACCAGCAGGAGAGGCTTTCTTTTCAATATCCATGTACGAATTGTGAAGCATCATGTGAACAATAACACACAGCCCGTACATGTCCACCTTACCTCGCAATTAAAACATGAAAATAAGTAGATGCTATCTTTATTGGTTGTACATGGATCATCCAAAATGCTAGATTTAGTCAAATATACACCTTACCTGAAATGTCCACGGCCTATTTTCTTGCATTTCAATACAACGAAAGCCTGAAGTTCTACTGTCTCCGATGAATTTGGTCTTGTCAGGAAAAAGACTTAGATCAACTCCTCTTCCCCAATCGACAAGACAAAGCCCCTGCATTAGTAGTACTTGATACTGTAGTAATATCAACAGATCAACCAGATCTCTATACTTTAAACATCTGAAAGTTACCTGATTACGCCAAGGACCACTGCACTTGAGAAAATCATCTTTACTTTCTGTTAGATCATCCCTGCCGAAAGGTCAGGAAGAGACACCAAGATGTCGCTTCAACATATTAGCACAAATGAGTTCATGCAGAGAAAATCATATAATGTTATAGTTAATACATAACATTCTGCATAAAATCCTTAGTACTATGAAAAAAGAATTGAACTTGACTTCGTACCCCCACCAACTAAATCACAATGTTTCCAGCAACACCCTTAAAGGTTCATAACTTCATATTCTTAATTCTGTAAAACAATATGAAAACTAGAGTCGTCTTCCCATACAAGACAACATCCAATACGCATAACAGTCTTTCCTCTTTACGTGTATCTTTTACAAATTCTAATGATGTATCTGGTAAAGAAAATGTTCAGTAAAATCAGGCAAAGCCCATCTAAATAAAGATCGGGGAGTTCACTGTTTCATGATATGTGATAGAAAATGCTACAATTGGGCACCATTAGTTACCTGGAATACCGGATGAGCAAATTATCAGGTTTGAAGTCACCATGGATAATTGCAGTATCGTGCAGAATTTCAAGAATGTGGAGCAGCTCTATGGTGTAATAAATACACAAAACTTCTTCCATAGACCCACCTATGACAGCATTAGAATTTATAGCATCCTGCACCATATTAATATGAACTTCATAAGAAATGAATAAAATAATTTCAACTGAAGAAAATAATGAGATACCCACCTGAAGTGTCCCATGAGCTAAATAATCAGAGACCAGAATGCTGTAGTCAGAATAGAGGTGCAATCTGTGAGCAAAGCCAAAATTCATCCTCTGACAAATGAAGAAACTGAATGAGGGCAGCTTCATGACCAACAGATTTCAATATATATCACAGGGAAATAATCACGTACTTCTTTTTCTGAAATCCGCATGTCAAGTTGGCGATACATGTAGAATTCCCAAGGAAAAGGAGGCTTTTGAATCTGTAACATATTGAAAGATTCAGCAGGTACCCCAATAAGATCTTTCACTATTGAGTCCTCATTAAGTAAAAGTCAGGAATTGATGCCTTAATTACCTTAAGGGCAACAACATCATCTGGATTGTTGTCAACATATGCTTTAAACACTTGAGCAAATCCACCTTGTCCTGCACACCCTTTGATCTGGTACTTATATCCACCTTTAGTCGATATACATCAAAAAAGACAATATAAGTGAAACAGAGAGTAAATCCTTGGAATGTAAAACTGTATGTTAATACATGAAATTGACCAATTTCTTAATGTTATACTCGTGCTTGCCACCTAATGACAGAATACTCTGAATAGAATGCAGCATCTTACATGATAGAATTACAGCATAACCAACCAAACCAAAGATTTGATTTGCTCTTTTAATTTTATATCAAGATCAGTTTCCTTTTGGATGGAATTGAAACTAAAGGTAGTTTTTATATCATCATTCTGTCCTTTCGCACCGGTCAACTCCATTTTATCTTCAAATTGTACTAAAGAACCCATTAAATACAATGTCCAACTAAATGACCCAAAATGTAAGGATTGGAAAGCATAAAGCCATTATAAGCAATTCAAGAGACATAAAATCTCTATCCATCAAATACTCAGTCTTGTCAATCAAGCCATTATGAGCTTCCATAAGCACTTCTCTATTGACTAAAACTGCACCCTATATATTGAGTCTTATTCCAACTATTCATACATCCCTTTGTTTCAAGAGGATATCTCCATAACTCTGATTTAGAAATTGAGATATACGTCCATAACAAAAATTGACAACACAAACCCTCCTTTATCTGAATTTCAGAAAGATTATACTGAAAGCACGGACATAAAGTATTGTGTAAGCAAAATAGTTAATAAACATATACATAATTTTGCGAAAAAGAATAAAAAAATCTATACATCACTTGGAAAAAAAATGACAAAAGTACCCTTGTGATTCTTCAAACATTTAAGAGATTAATTTTGTTTTTTGAATTGCAACTTTGTATTGAATTGGACAATTGTGGTTACTATTGCACGAATATAAAATCTTAATTAAAGAAGCACGATGTGTTTGACAAACCTTTGAGAATGCAAGTCTTTTTCATAGCTGATTATATGACATGATTTACAGAAGTATTTAATGCTATTTGTACATAAGAGTGTATGCACGTGTAGCTTTCATGTAGGTTAACCACTTGTGTCAAGAATGATAATAGCTAGCCATCCATGTTGCTAAGAATCATAAATGGGACGCTTAAGATATTCTTAGACCATAGGAGGCTGTTTTACCTATGTCAATGGTCTTCTGCCTAGCTGATTTTTGCAAGGACGATAATGAAACTTTCCCTGGATATGCTTTATTATTTTGATGGTATCCCTGCACAATAATATTACTGCCTATCAAAACAAATCAAGCAAAATCACTATACAAAATTAACATAAATACTAGCCAATTCGCTTTACCTCATATTTTACTACTTGTGAATTCATCTTCTGCAACAAGTTTTTGAGGGTTGTGACAGACCATGGATTAACAAAATTTTCACCATTTTCTGAATAAACATTGTTTTCCATCTGAATAAAGAAAATGTTAAGAGAGCCTACCATCAGACGTTGACACTTGCAAATCAGCCAATCAGATATTTCAAATAAATCTCTGATTTGAACAACACGGTGCAATTAGCTATAAATGATTTAATTCAAACGATATTCAAGGAAATGTGAAGACTTATAGGTATAACTTTACTATCTCATACTAAAATTATAAACATGTAAATAGATTGAAAATGAAAAGAATAAAGTACATGCATTCTGCAGAAAGAACAACTAAGTTGTGCATGAGCCATCTAAACTCTAAAGTCTAAAGGCTAGAATATGTATTCAATGTAGGAGTTATACATTATGCAAATATGTACAGTTGACTTGATTCAACACACTGAAGAGTAGTCTCCATAAACCTGAATGTTGAAGCATTGAAGAATGATACTTCAATGAAAAGCTTATTTAAAGGGAGAGAATTTGATACGGATATATATCCGTGCTTTATAATTATCCCGTACACTTGACATAGCTATTGGGCTAAGAAATGAAAAAGAGCAAATCATTCTATGCTAATTTTCACAACTGTTTCTCAAAATCTTGAACCAAATTACCAACTCATACATTTAGTGCTTGTTTGGAAAGTGATTATAGGTTGTGGGTCATTCGGAGCGTGTGTGGATAATAAATGTGCATTAATTGTCGGTCCACACGAAATAAGTAGATATAGTGTTTGATCACTTCCTAAACATGCTCTTAGTAAAGCGTTTAAATTAAGCTGCTAGGAATTATCACCTTGAAACTAGCTATGTTCTCGTTAAGTTTGTTGGGCCTATTGGCATATAATGCCCCTAATTTTGGCATAGAATTATAGAGGGTGAATCTGAATTCAAATTAGAAAACAAATTTATTCCCATATAGCCTAGAGACGCATATAACATGATAATCAAGTTTGTAAGACAGAGCTTCACATTTTTATCATTTACATGAAAGCATTACCATAATAATTGATAGTCTATGAAATAATCATTATTTGTTATATGCATCAGCTGTTTCATTGTAAAGATTAGGCTTGTTTTGGGACAAGAGCTGTCTTATTACAGAATAAGGCCTTATGTTTCACTATAAACAAAAGAAGAGTTGAAAAAAGATAGGCATATATCTTTATACACCAAGAAACACCATCATTTATCAACCATCAAAGTGCTATAATAAATGACAAATAAAGTAGCGATATAATCATCTAGAAAAGTTTAAGTTATGTTTTTCAATATCTTCTTAAAGCTCAGACTAGAGATCCACCACACTAAGTAGTTTTGGCTAACTTTCCGCGATGAAGTTGTGCCTTTTCGTACTCAAATATCACTACAAACAAGACAAACAACTCCAGACCTATTGTGCTTGAGTATACGAGAACGTTGTAGTTCTTATTTTACGTACATGATTGTGCATTATCCTTGTCTTTGTTGTATCAAAATTAGTTGAACTCTAAGTCCAACATACACAGAATGGTCAAATAGGAACATTATCTTATCCATTCACAGATTAACACCAAAAACAAAAGAAAATTAGAGTAACTCAAATATGGGATACAAATATATAAATAGTTTATAGATTTAATCAAAGTCAAACATTAATTTCAACCACAAATTCATTACTAATACTCATTATTACCCACATATTTCGTGGGACCTAATATTTTTCCTCTTTGTAAACCATTTATAAACTTGCCAAACAGAGGATTAAGTTCTTCATCCAAGAAGAAATATGAACTATACTAACACAAGTTTCATACAGTTCATAAGAAAATCACATATTAAAGTTTTACATAGATAGCTAACATTTTTTTTTTTTTTGAAAGGTACATAGATAGCTAACATGCTTCTTTCTTCTATATAATTCTGTGTTGATTTTTGGTAACTAAGGTTTATAGAACAACACAAAATATTTACGGACTAGGTTTGAGCTCCTTCGGTAGAAAATTGCATATATTTACAGACTAGGTTTACAGGTTTGATTCTTAGCAAAGATCACTTCTTTTTTTCAAAAAAAGTGTGTTAGATATAACTCATCAAAACATACCTTCTGAAATGAACCATTTGTCACTCTCTCTGACATTCTCTCAAGAAATAAAACCTGCGCTTTCTTCAATCTCCCCAAAGGCTGAGCATTCCTGAAACCCAAAAAGCATCCTAATCCCATCAACTATTATCACCAAAAAACAGCAGTATATCGTAACATATGATTCATTAGGAGAAGTTAATAACCTCGAAATTCCCAGATGGTAAATCATACATGCATCAATTAACTTCCCCTTAACTTCCAAAAACAGTGCAAACGATTCATAAAGCAAAGCATTAAGTAAACAAATCTTGTTCTGCTCCATTTCCTTAAAAACTCTTTCATAATCCGAACTTCCATCCATCTGTCAAGCACAAATCAAACTCGTCAATTGAACCAACAAATTAAAAAAAAAAAAAAATTACTATAAATGAAAATCTCGCATTATATTACATAGATAAACCAAATCTTGAGAAATCTGACGTCATCTCGGTAGCGTGGGTCGGCCTTGAAGGTATAAATACATTTCGATACGAGCTCGTCGAGATCGGTGGAATTGTTTGATTGAATTGAATTTTGCAGTGCTTTTTCAATGGATCGTAGCCAGGGTAATAGAGGATCGTCGGTGGTGGAGAGATTGGAGATACCCTCCACATTTCTGGTAATGACAACCATGCCGTCTCTATGTGTTTCCTCTGTGACTCTGGAGAAGTAGGATTTTGAATTCGGGATCTGATAGCAGGCGGGAAATAATATTTGAACCATTTTCATTATTCTTTCTTGCCTATATTCATAGTTAGTGAGTGCACTCGTTACGTTAAGATAATTCTATCAATTAAGCGAGTCGGCCTTGGCTAGTTGACTAATGTGTCAAGTTCAAACTTTTATTGACCTCGTGGTCCTGAGTGTCAAGTACGATAATCAAATTCCCGCGATCAAATCTATACGAAGAGCCAATACTTGAACTAACTTGAATTAGGTCAAACTAGTTTCAATTTGAGATTTTAACAAGGTCCATCATTTGAACCAGAATAATCAATTTATTTTAAAATTCATAAGTTAGCAATCAAAATTTATGTTTAATTGCATATTTCATTTGATTTATAATTTTTATCAACTTTTCATTACACGTCTAGAGCCCATTTATTGTGTAATAAGTTGAATAATAATTTTCTGAAGAGTGTTTGATTAAAAAAGAAAAAAAGTTTTTAGATTTACATGTATTATTATTTTATTGAAAAAAATGTGTGATTGATAAGAAGAGAAAAAAATGAATTATAATTTAATATGTGGAATAATGGGGCCAAACGAGGCTTGATGAGACACACAAACACAATACTCCCCTCAAGGCTCTGTTTGATACACGTTCTTACAAAATTCATTATTTCAAAACTCATTTTCAACCATACATTCTTCAATATAATCATATTTTTCATCACGTCCAAGACTTTTCCTTATTTTTAACCACATATTTCTTATCACATCACTATTTAAAATGCATAATTTCTTCAATAATGTGCATCAAATACCCACTTATTTTCTTGAAAAATATATGATTGATAAGAAGAAAGAATAAATAAATTATAATTAAGTATGTGAAATAATGGGGCCAAACGAGGTTTAATGAGACCCACAAACACAATACTCCCATCAAAGTCTTGTTTGACACACATTCTTACAAATTTTATTATTTTATAACTCATTTTCAATCACACATTTTTCAAGAAAATCATATTTCCCATCACATCTAATATTTTTCCTTATTTTTTAACCTCACATTTCTCATCACATCACTATTTAAAATGTATCATTCCTTCAATAATGTACATCAAACACCCCCTTATCAATGCGAAAAATGGTCAATCAAGTTGCTAAAAACAAATACATGGCGCAAAATCATGTTGTTGTTATGAAGTGCTATTAACGAGATTTTCGCTTCTCACCATTCAGGCCCTTATGATTCCATGATGTGGGATAGGCCCAATTCCACATTATAATCATCGGAGCCCAACCTGATCAAATATCGTAAAACGAAGAACACTATTTGCTAGATTGCTGTGTTCTTCAAATTTAACACAAGAAGCTCTGCTGGTAATCTTACACCCTCTCTCTGTGAATGTAATTTACCTTATGCAGGTCTAGCGATTTTTATTTTTATTTTTTAAAAAAAGTTATTCTTGATGTTCTTGTGTACGCTATGTAAAATATCAGAACCTCATGAGAAAATTCATTTTCTTTATTACATGAATGGAATCGTAACTAAATTTTGTGTTTTCAGTGCGATCAGAAGCTACCATAGTCAAATTTTGTGTGCCGAAATTATTATCCAGATCGATTCTTGTTAGTTTCGATTTAAATTTAATTTTAAGATTGAATGTTCTGCGGATAGGAATTTTAGTGTTGTGGATCGTTTTTATTTCTTTATGGGATATGGTAAAGGACTTTAAAAGATTGATTCTTCGCAGGATTTTTCCAAGTAATTATTTGAAAGCCTCGCGTTGGACATAAATTCTGTTGAATTCTGAATCATTTGGTGAAACTAGTGACTAAATGAATAAAGGGAAAGTAAACATTCTGTAGTTTAACCTCATTCATGAGCTAATTTTGTAGTCTTGTTAAATAGCCTGATTGTTGCATTTGAGCATTTTGAATTCTTTATAATCTTTGTAATCCAGGAGTCTGATAGGCAACTTGTTATCTTCCAGGGTCAATTGAGTTAAGCAGTTATATCGCTATTAAACAGTCATTGGGTTTCCATTAGGGCTGCTATGGATCAGAAAATGAATGTTTATATTTGGGACATGGATGAGACTCTCATATTGCTCAAGTCTTTACTGAATGGGACATATGCTGGGGCCTTTAATGGTTTAAAGAATGTACAGAATGGTGTAGAGATAGGCAAGATGTGGGAGGATCATATTCTTCAAGTGTGTGATTCCTATTTCTTTTACGAGCAGGTGAGTTTTCCTTTTCTATGGTCATCCCATCCTTTTGTACTTTCCTAACTCTTAGCTGATAAATTTTTATATTGTATTGATTTAGATTGAAAATTTCAATCAACCTTATCTAGATGTCTTGAGCCCCTATGATGATGGTCAGGACCTCTCTGATTATAACTTCAACCAAGATGGCTTCGGTCCCCTGTTAGATGCCAGCAACAAACAAAAATTAGCATATCGACACCGTGTTATAGCTCAAAAGTACGAACAGGTACAAAAATATCCTCCCAAATGTGAATGTCATATTGTTTGCATTTTTCGTATTCTGTCATCTTTATTTCTTTCTTGCGATTGGTATAACTTCTGACCAACTAATTCTTGGATATTGGTTATTCTATCTGATGATTCAATTTTTTTATAATATTCGCATCTTTAGGGCATTAGTTTAACAAATACTCATATATTTGGTCTTGATGATACATGTTCTTTGTAGTATGAAAGTTCAGCTTAGTGTAAAGACCCCAGATGCCCTCATGGAAATTGAAAATGTGAATGAAAAATGAGAGAGATGATTTAACATTGTTCTCAAAATGAGGAAAGAATACCTGCAGATTTTTTTTCTCCCAATTGAATATAACATGTTTTAGAAGGAGAGGGATATTAAGTCAAAATGGGTCCTTAATCGTGGGTTTTTAGAGCTGATGTGGTCCAAATTAATTAAAAGTCCAGCTATTTATTTCCTTATTTGCTGTAGAAAATATCCTCTTTGATTTCCTTCATATCTTCCAGCTTTACCTTTTTTGCACCCTAATCCTCCAAGTGCTCCTTTGCTCCTATTAACCTCTTTTTATTCTTTTTTCTCCAAGTTTAAAAGAAACTAATAAATAGTAAAGAAGTCAAAAATAAGTAAAACTGAGAGAAATTATGAAAAAATAAGCACTTATCAGTTTGCTGGGTTAACTATAATGGTGCTGTGTGATTTAGTTTTTGTACTCTCTCACACTCCAATAAAATATGCATCTATCTGTAACACAGGCCAACATGAGCAAATAAAGATTCTTGGAAGACAGCCACGTGTTGTTTTTCATCCTCTAGATTCTGGAACCAACATATTTGTGTTGCCTCTTCGAAGTGTGCTAGATTCAAGAATATTAGTTCCTGCTGTTAGTTTGTACTTTGAGTCCTGAAAATAATTGGCACCAGTCTGATTAAAGAATTTCTGCGTTTTTTGACTAAACTATTGGACTTGCAAAAAAGATGTTATGATGTTCAATACAGTATGCTAAATGACTGTACATTTTTACTTGTGCAGGGTTTGAATAGTTTTCTCAATCAAGATATGATAAAACTCTGGGATGATCTCTATGCTTTATCTGATAATTTTACAGATAGATGGCTCTCTTCAGGTAAATTACTTTGTGATAAGTTATCCCCCAAGTGTTCTCAAGTTGACTGGTCCAATTCAGTTCTGTATTTTGAAAATAAAAGAAATCTCAGTAGTTAGATTTTGTGCTTTGTATGAAAAATATCATTTGAAAAAGGTGAATGCCTTGTCAATAGGAACCAAACTCAAAACATGAGAATTGCGCAGCTTTTGATTGTTGATTAGTTCCCATTTGAAAAATGAGATAGTCTAAGATGATTGATGACTTGTCCATAGGTAACGCTCGCGCATGAAGCAGAGTATTCCATGTGTGCCATGGTTGATTTTCTTGGCAGAAGTTGTTTGGGAAAGGACACTGGAAGGGAAACCTCAATTTTATGAATTTCTTAGACAGTTTAGTTTGCATTTGAAATTTGACGAAGATAGAACATGTAAGATATTGTATCAACCTTAATTAAGAAAATTCAGGCTAGAAGTTGATGCATGTTGCTGTCCTTTGTTAATATCCTATGCTTTCAAGTCCGAAATGGATATTGTGATCTTTTGGTATCTGTTTCTAGTTGGTTTTCCATTAACCACAGTGTATCTATCTATCTATCTATCTCTCTCTCTCTCCATACATGCACACACACCCTCACATACATACATGTATATCCCTTTCTATCTCTCTACTGGGGTAATATTGACCAGCCCCTCAATAGTTGACACGGCCTTTCTTTGCTGCTTTCTATTCAAATGATACCTTGTAATTAACAGTTTGCTCCACTATAGAAGATATGCACTATCTGCTTGGGTTTTATTAAAAATTCATTCCCAAACTTGTAAAATATCAACTTCCCCCTTGTTTTTAAAATAGCGGAGAAACCATTTTTTGCTTAAGTTACTTGTCTTATTAATTGTACTCTTTTCCTCTTGGAAATAGATAAATATAAGAGAAAGTAGTATAATTATCTAGCTCTTTACAGAACTTGTTAACAATAGATGAAACTCAATTTACCTTTTCAAGAAGAGATTTTTGTTAGTTTTATTTCAGGTGCACTTGGGATGAGAAGAGAAAATGTTAATTTGGTTTTCAACATCTACCTCCTAAATTTTTTTTAATCAGGTTAATACATGGTAGAACTTTATCCTGTTGTGCAAATTATAATAGTCTAAAAATGGCAACTTTTCATAGAATCCATGTGGAAGGAAGCAGGTTCTGCTTTTCTGCTCAAGCCAATTTTGAGAACATGTTTTCAGTCTCACTCAGATATAGACAGTTCTGACCTGAAAACATTGTAATTGGCATTTGATTGCACATGATATCTGAATATTATGTGATATCCAGCTGCTTCATGTGATGTAAGATAGGCAAATATCTGCATTCAGTTTTCTATTAGGTTTCTGCATGTGCTATCTTTCAAATGCGTGATTACCCTTTTAAAAACACATAGCAATTCCTGTTTTAGTTATTTCAATGAGGATCTGATTTGCATGCTTGAGTAATGTCTACTTGCTGTTGTACATTGTGCTGCATTAACGTCGTGTCCTACATCTTTATGCTGTTCTCTGTCCATTGGATGAAAGAACTATATATGAGGAAGAACGAAATACGATATTATAGTCAGTGCTTGCCTATTGTTGTAAGATGATAGGTACACTATTATCTTCTGTTAATATTCAAATGGCTCAATATTTATTCTAACCTTCCTTCTCAAACGATGCAGCACGAGCCTGCTTGGAACAGTGTGTAATTCGTAAAAGAGATATGACCCCCTGTTTGGATTCAGCTGATCCCAATTCTCATCAGCATGTGAATGTCTTGGTTACATCTGGACCGTTGATACCCAGCTTAGTCAAATGCTTATTATATCGACTTGATGATCTGATTACTTGTGATAATGGTTAGTTTATTCTTACATTTCTAACATTTATATATAGCCCTTGTTTGATCCCCCATTTTTTTCCAAAATACATTTTTCTCTCTTCTTTTCAACCACACATTCTTCAATAAAATAATATCATACGCAAATCCAAAACTTTTCCTTAATTTTTAACCACACATTATCCATTAATCTACTATTCCAAAATGCATTTTATACAAAAAATGGGGCTCAAACATGCCCATAATATCGCTGTTTTATGTATCCTCCCCATTGCTTCTTTCTGTTTTGAGTCAAACACTTAGTTCTAGATCCAATGGATATCATCAGCAACTCAACAAGGTTACGATTAAGAACACAAAATTAAATTTCACATATTTTGATCAATCTGTATCAACACATCCTCTATTCATATTAACTGTCTGTTCGATTTATGCTGCACTAAATTGGTTTTGGTCTCGTGCTTATGGCTATACAATCGTAGAACAAAACTGACAAAGGTGCCAAACTTCTCAGTCTACAGTTCATGGGATGTGGGAAAGCTTCAGTGCTTTTCATGGATCAGGGAGCGTTTCAATGGGCCAAATGTCCAATTTTGTGTAATTGGGGATGGTTCAGAGGAATGTGAAGCAGCAGAATCCATGAGATGGCCTTTTGTAAAAATTGATCCACAGCCAGCCAGTATTCATCGGTTTCCAGGTCTCACACCAAGAGATTTAAGCCACTATTTGTCTGTGGTATATGGACCTACTACTGAAGAAAACCTCATAAAATGAAAGCTCGTAAAACTGCTGCTTGCTGAACTAAATCCTGTCGAAGAGATTCAAGTCCCAGGTTCATGGATTGATAATCTAAGGAACTATTGACATGATGCTGCTGAAATTCCATTCATATAATCAGATTGCTATTACTTACAGGAGTAAATGACAGTGCATGATAGATGTAATTATTGTATTGGACAGTGACCTCTTTTGATTTTCAGAAAGTGTGTGCATGTATCCTTGATGCTATTTAGTGAACCTTAAATCAATTGTGCTGTCCGTTATTAAAATTCAAAACATAATCATAGTTCATTAAACTACCTATGGAAATCTTTGGTAGGATTATTCTATGAACACAACGGGTAGATTTTTCGTGCAGTTTATACCGTGCCACTTAAAAGTGCTTCTCATTGTTCAAATTTTTCTTGCAGAGTGAATTTTAAACCGTGAATTTGCAGTGTGTATGAAAGGTTGGAATCGGTACCAAATGTCCTGCCTAATTGCTCTTGCTCTAGCCAATTCACGATACAGTGCTACTCTCACTGTTCAGATTATTCGTGCAGTTTATACCGTGCCACTTAAAAGTGCTTCTCATTGTTCAAATTTTTCTTGCAGAGTGAATTTTAAACCGTGAATTTGCAGTGTGTATGAAAGGTTGGAATCAGTACCAAATGTCCTGCCTAATTGCTCTTGCTCTAGCCAATTCAAAGTCTCCAAGCTAAATCTCAATGAAGGATGACAATAAGCACTCTCCTCGTCGTATCACATGCAACTCTAGAAGTTTTTTTAACATCCTTAAACTAAGAGGGAGTTGCTTCACAATCGGCATAGTTTGGAGGAGCTGGGATTATGCTAAACAAACTATGATCATTGTGTGCAAGAGAGTCCATAGAGAAAAGCCTACAGAAGAAGAATGGGGAGGGATGTTATCTAATGATACGGATGAAAAACAACTACTGCTGCTCAAAACGAGTTCCTTTTCTCCATCTCTTCCCTCGTCAATGACCACGACGGGAGAGAGATTGCCCATCAGGTAAAAAATTTGGTTGTGTTAGATCCATCATAATTGGGGCTAGTTTTCTCATATGAAATACTTGTCCAAAGTATAGCTTCAATGGATTCAATGATTTCAGTACACATACAGAGTTAACAATATCAAACTGCTCTACAAAAACACGAGATTTAGAGTGACCCAGAGGACTAAGAGGACGACCATGGGAGTTGATACAAGAACTCAGAGCAATGGCCAGAATTGGTATGGGGTTCAAGAGGTCTTGAACGTGTGTCCCTCATCATCATGTGGGCGACAATCACCTCATATGAGAGGCAGTGCTGGCCACTGGTACCGCTGGACGCACTATTCTTCGCTTCTCTTTTCTTCGATCAACATGTAATTTCGGGGACTTCGCTTTTGTAACTTTACCAGACCTGTTCATTTTATAGGGACAAAAATGCATGAAAACAACCAAAAAGACTACAATACGACATTTTGTAACAAATGAGTCGTTTCATTATTCTTACTTTTGTGGTAAGAAAGGATTGTCGAATTTAGGCACTGGTCTTGCATGGGGAACTAGCGTTCTTCGCAACTGTTTCAAGGCCTTCTCTTCCTCCATCTGAACATTAAAAGAAGAGTCAGATCAGACTTACACTACGTAATAAAATTTTAAATAAATGTTTGTAGTATGTATACACTTACCATCCTAGCAGATTCCGCTTCCTCTCTATATCTTTTATATATCATTTCTTTCTCCTTAATCTGTGCAACAATCCTCTGTTTAAGTATCCAAACAAACAAATTGAAAGTAAATAAATTCAAATGTGCAAGAAAATGAGAAAGAAAATAACCTTCTTATCGAATTGGGCTCTATCAACAGCTCGGTGATCCACTTGTAGATTGAACTCCTGAACTTCTGTCAAGGGCTTGCGAGCTTTATCAGGAACGGGAATAGGGTCTCTGCAATAGGAAGTGTTTTAGTTCTCAACCAACTTGATGAGGAACGTTTACATATATAATAAATGTTTTCATATCATACTCTTTCAAGATAGGTTGGGCCTTAAATACTCTCATCTGAGCTTCTTCCATCTCAATCCTCCTCCTTTCTTCTATTTCTCTCTGCATCTCCTCTTCGTGCCTTAACAGACTTTCTAGTTGAAAAGGTTCAGGTTTCGTGCATGCCTTTGGCTCTGGTTTTGGAGGAATCTGCACAAAAAGATAGTAATGAGCATAAAAAATTAAGTTGGGTTGATCGTCTCAACAAATTAAGCGGATTGAGGAGGAAATCCATACCACGGGATAATCAGTTGTATAGGGATAGGGAAGAGCTTTTGGAATCCTAGCCATCTCTTCTTCAAGCTGTTTCTGCATGAGTTCCATGATGATTCTATTCTCTTTCTCGGCCCCTCTTTCCTGGTAGGACAAAGGAAAAACATGAATACAAACCCCACCCCCAAAAAAAAGATATATATGATCTACCATTTATAAATTTCTATCATATATGAAACGAATGTACATACTTCTATCATATATGAAAAGAATGGACATACCTCTGTGTGGAGATGAAATGGATTTGGTGTAGTAATTCTCGGAAGAGGCTTATCTTGGTGAGGTTCTGAATTTATGGAAAGCTGAAAGGAGAATTAACAAGTGAGAGTAAGCTATATGGCGAGAGAACAAACAATTAGGAAAAATTGGTATATCTAGAAAAGTGTTTTCTTTCTCTATTACTACCTTGTCGAATAGATCGACAACAACAGCTGGTGGTGGTGGAATCCTTTTATCTATTGCAAAGTGAAATTCATGAGGTATAGTAACCTGCTTCTTCATGTGACAGAATATCCCCATGTCCCCTTTACTTTCAAATATCTGAAGAGTTTAAAAATTGACAGTGAATGTGTATTCCAAGAATACTCTTCTATCATTATCATCAAAAGTTGAAGATGCAGCTACCTTTCTATTCAGAGGTCTTGCCTTGAATTCAGGAATTTTTTCAAGTTCCTCCTTCTCTAGTTCCTCGGAACTCTTTATCTTGGGAGGACGCGCTCGCAGAGATGTTTGAAGAAGTGGTGATTTTGGTGCCGTAAGGTGGTGAGGTTTCCATTGATGACAGTTCTGCAACAACAATTTTAATTCGCTATGTAAACTGAGGAATTACATTGATTGAACTTCTTAAATTGAGGCCAGAAAAAACTACCTGTGTTGAATCTGTCGAAGCTATAGTAGATATTTCTGAACTCTGAATGGCTCTTGACATCGTTTCCAAACGGAATTCCTGTACAAACGACTCTGTTTAATTATCTGGATATCATAATTTGTTTTCCCTACTTTTTAGCAAACTAGTGAATTACCTTAAATTCTATAGGCTGGGGTGTACTTCTTTGCAATACTGGTACTGTTGGTGCTTCCAGGATCTGTCATAGAAGAAAACGGTCATATGAATGAATTTGCATACGACCTGAGATGTTTCAAAAATTGTTTACAAGGAAAGGTGAAGTGTACCTTTTTATTTAATGGACGAGCCTTAAATTTGGGCATTTTAGCCATCATTTCTTCCTCGAGCTCATCTGAACTCTTAATTTTCACTGATCTTGCCCTCTGAGATGTTTCAAATTCAGGCGTCTTGGGCCGTGTTAGTGTAAGCTTAGGCTTCCTCCGCATTGTTCCAGCAGCCTCGTTCTGAAAATACGATTAATTATTTTAGAAATTAAGTGTGAAACTTATGTATATATGTATATCTGAAGTGATGCAACTTTTCTTAAAAAAAATTCGAATTACCACTGATTGCGAACTGCTCGTGCGAGTAAGAGAAATCTCCCTTGTGCTAGATTGGAATTTCTTCATCATTTCTGCCATTGAAACAAACGGGGCTGCTGGTTCTCGAACGTACATCTGCACATTAAATTATGTGTTAGCAAATCAAATATGTTTCAAAAGGGTTTACATTTCATTAAGTAGATGTTAAACTAACCTTTCTGTCTTCTTTACGAGTTTTCATAGTTGTAGAGGATAAGTTGGAAGGATTGCTATCAGAGCCAGGTTTCGATTTGTGATGTAGGTTTGGAGGCTTGCTGATAGTAAGAATCTGCATATGATAAACATGAAATTAATTGGACAAATAAAAAATTCTGCTTGGGAAAAACATAAATTAACATTACAGTATTCACCTGTCGGGATTTTCCTCCTTCAAGCTTTTGCCTCTTTATTGCTTGGTTTTCTTGAGCAAAATTAAGAGTTCCAACAGTGTTCTTCACCTTTGTGTCCCTGCGAATATATGAATCATGGAGTTAAAATTACCATACAGAACATTTTTTGACTCGTCAGGGGAAAGAAAAGAGTAAGGATGAGGAGAAAAGTACATTCGTAGATAATGAAATATATAATTAGAGCACTAGGAAATTAACACGGTGAAATTTAGATGTACGTACCTCGTAGCAGTAGCTGGTTTACTACTTTTGGCTTGTGATTTATGTAACCGATTCTTTGGATTTAGTGTTGAAGGATTTCTAAGCATACTGGCTATCTTTTTGGCTGTCTGACGATTTCTAGTTTCAGTTTGATTCACTGGTGCTGGGGTGCAAACGTCTGTCACTTGGGCAGCTTTAGAAGGGGAAGGATTTCTAAGCATACTGTCTATCTTTTTGGCTGTCTGACGATTTCTAGTTTCAGTTTGATTCACTGGTGCTGGGGTGCAAACGTCTGTCACTTGGGCAGCTTTTGCAGGGGAAGAGGAGTTTTCACTTGCTAAAATGCTGAAATCAACAGAAGCAACAACAAATGCAATCAGACCACATATTATACTATATTTATCTTCTTCAGTAGAAACAATCAGATTCTTTATAAGGAAAAATGAAAGAAAACACACCTTTCATTGTTCTCAGCACGTACAGCTTCAACGTCCAATGCCTTCTTAAGATTGAAATTCTGAAATTTGATTCAGTATAATGAGAAATGGACAGATCCCAAACCAAAAACCAATCTAATATGTTGAACCATAGGCTCTTACCACAGTAGCAAGATTTGTACCAGCTTCTTCCTTGGGTTCTGGCACAAGCTCTTCTTGAGATCTAACATACAGTGAGTGGTTTAATTTTTAAGTACATCTTTCTCAAAGAAATACGAAAAATGAACAAAAGATCAACGGACAAAATGAAGGGAAATAATACAGAAGTCTTCAGAGGTATAGAAAAAACTGACTTTGTTAAGTTTGGTTGCTCTGAAACTGCTTCCTCTGTATTATTTGATGTGGTTATTGTTTCTACTGGCTCTGTTGCCTGTGACAAGTAGTCAAAACTTCAATCATTCATCATAACATCGCTTAAACCTCAACACAGATTCACAAAAAATAAGAATATGAATTTAACTTTACCTTCTGTAGTTGCTCGTCCGCACCAAAATTGCAGAGACTCTGCAGTTGAACTGATCTGCTTGCCTTAATTCTCGGCATAAATGCTGCATCAGTTTAAACCAAAGATTAAACACGATTTTTCACATCAAGTCATTCGAAACATGAAAATGGCACTACTAAAAGATAAAAGTTTAGCATTCTTAAATTTAAATTCAACTTTAATTGACTTGAAACTACATTAATTCCACTCGTAATAGAAAACCCTAGAAATCCTAAATTACTAAAATTGAACTGTATAATCCAAGTATCGTATTTACAATTTTTAGTTCGAAAATCAAGCATGAAAGAACATAACGAATAGTCCGTGATTACAGTTACAATTCACTAAAATTCTAACCTAAAGAGCCAAAATGGGAGAAGGGGAAATGAAATCAAGAAATTCCAGAGAAACTCAATAGACACGTATGAAATCCCGAAAGAAGCAAAAAAAATTAAAAATTAAAAGAAGATAATAGAATTAGATGATCAAGAAAAGTAGAAATTGAAGAATTACGTACGAGAAGGGGCATGCGACACGGTAATTTCGAACCAGAGCTCAGCCTTGCGGCGATCTTCATCAGTTTCCCCGTGTATGAAATCATAAAACTGGGGAGCCGAGAACTCGTAGGCCTCATCCACCATGAAGAAATTATTCGGTATCTCGTCCACCGCCATGAACAATTGATGCAAAAACAGAACTCGATCCTGTAATCAAAATCAAATCCGAAAGCTTTGTAGGGAGAGAGAGGGAGTGTCTAAATTTGATCTTGCGAGAATGTAGTGTTGATGTGAGAGAAAATTGGAGAGAAAGGGGTATTAACGTTCAGATTCTAACGGTCCAATTTTCAAAAAAGACACGAAGATGTGTAACGGCTAGAATTAGTAGTGGATTTTTTTCTTGATATGTCGTCGTTTCAATGGCGACGAAATTATAGAAGTGACTGTTCATGTTTAAACAGGAATCAATTGGTTTTGTGGTTATTTTTGAGAGATTTTATGTTAATTTCCAAATATAGTTCTTTATTATTTTTCTCTTTAAAATCGAATTTCGAAACAGTTAAGTTTGGTGATATATAAATATTTTAATTAACATTCAAGTTCAAATTCTATTAAGAATACAATACGAATTTTTTAAAATTAAAAATAGTTGATGTGTGAGTGATTTATTGAGTGATCTCGTAGCGGTGGCGGACGATGGGGCAAGATTTTCCAACAAAATGAAGGCATAGATTACCTTAAGTTGATAATTTTTTTGACAGTGTCTTCGGATTGAGTGTTAGAGTTTTGTGTGAAATAAATAATTTAGAGAGAATTATGTTTATCGGAATTGATCTCCTAATCATCAGGTGACGTGGCACACTACAATAGGTGATGTAATCAATTTTTTAACCAAATATTATCACCCGAGTGGCACCAACACTTAAGAGATCGTTCGGTATGTTTATTTATAGACTCTGGGTGGCATACGTGGTAACATGGTAAATGGGTCTTAGCTTATCGAGATGAGCCGCCCTATGTTCTATGGCATGGCGTCATCATTTTTTAACTCAATAACCCTTCGAGCATTTGTTATCACATGTTGAGGTTACGCCGCTCACTGTGGACTATTCTCGCTTTCCTTGAGCATGGTCATTAATGCAGCAACTTGCGCTTGTAAGGGGTTATATGTGTTCTTTAGGCACAAATGATGTGCAGGGGTTATATGTGTTCTTTAGACAGAAGCGTAGAGTTATTACATGGTTGTCCTCCTTCTGCCGACTGACATAACTCTTCCTTCTTAGATGGTGAATCAAGATGGTAACGACGCCATTGATGCATGTGTTATTCAGTGATTTTCCACTAGGACTGAAGGCATGTATCACTTTTCAGTAGAGAGGGAATTTTGGACAAGATCTTTGGATTGAGTCTTCGAATTGTTTGTAATGAATAATTTGGAGGAAATTATATTTATTTATAGGCTTTGGGTAGGGCGTATGATGATGTAGTGAAGTGCCAGCTCGCACCATAACTATTGAATCATTGGATGCAAGACGGTTAAGCCATGCATCGACACGTCTCCTTGAATTGACGACATCATTTTGATGGTGCCCTTTTCAACATCAATAGTTAAATTAAATATCTTGACCAAGTAAAATTACATATTTTGTAGCTTGTCAAAACTAGTGTCAGTGATACATAATTTATGTACATAACTCTCACATAGAATATAAGTTTGGTTGGTCGATAATCCTTATAAGAGGTGAACGTATTTATAACCTAAGTGTCAAGGTAGTCTGCAATTTAGTCTAACAAGCAAACTCGAGAGTATACTACAGCACTCGCGCATGTCGAGTGTGATAAGATTTGAATCGGACTTGCTCAACTTCTTGCAGGCCTAGCCCTAGAATACTTCGGTTGGAGATTTCGTTGTAGCCTAACAATCTAAGAAGCTTATAATATCCAACTACTATTACTATGCATCTACTAATGAATACGATGGTCCCTATGTGTTCTCTAATTCGTAGTTTGGTAGTTGATTGTACACTTTTTATACTTACGTATTTAAATGTTTTTCTATAGTGGTTGGAGAGGTTTAAGGAGCACATTGAAAGTTTTTGTACGAGGATCCAAGTTGACTTCTATGAAGACTAGTTTCAAGATCATGTTTCGTTTGGTCTTATGCAAGGACCTCTTTAGTGACATGCTCATCGAGTAAGTGTGGTCAATCCATCAAAGTATGGTTTGATGGATCAAGTTGAGTTGACATTAGAATGTTGGGTAATTTTACTCGTGTGGCCTGGGCAAACTACAGTAGTAGTCCCTACAATTAATGGATTAATCTGCTCGGCTAGGCTCAATGACCGAGCCAAATCCAGGGGGCTGAGGTGTCAAACACCTCAGCCCCTGATGTGATAAAAAAGGGCACCACATGAATTCAAATCAAGGGCCGAGGTGCATCCACCTCGGCCCCCTGGAATTGGGCCTGTTTTTTGCCCTGGATCTGAAGCACTTCTCACAATTAATATGTAAGTTAAATAAAGGAAAAAATGCATGGTTCAGGGATTTATTTTAACGAAATCAAAAATCAGGTCTCAATGTTTAAATTTGCAAAATTCAGGTTTTTTCCATGAATTAATTAATTATATTTTACAATTAATCTATTAAATTAAATATTTAATTGTAATATAATATAATTGACCCACCTCACCCCACTCTACCTTCACCGCTCCGGTGACCGGCGACTGTTCTCCGACCATGCTTAATTCCGACGACTATTTTTCGGTGACCGTTGGCTGCCGCATAATTCTGGTAACGGCTCCGATTCCAAGGTCACAGATTAGTTTGAGGTCACAAATGAAAAAATTTATAGGTCACAAATTTTTTATTGATCATAGGTTAAGAAAATTTGTTGGTCACAGATCAAAAAAATTATATGTCACATGTCACGTATTTTCAAATTTGTAAGTCACAGTTCAATAGTTAAGTCACAGACACCAAAAAAACCCACAACAATTCAATAGATAGGTCACAGATACTAAAACAATCATTACAGTTCAATAGCTAGGTCACAGACACCAAAAAACATATCACATGTTCAATAGCATGGTCACAGACAAAAAAAAAAAAAAAAAAACCACCACAATTCAATATTTAGGTCACAGACACCACCACAAAATCAAAAAATCACTGCACCACCATTTGCAAAATGTGCAAATCACCATTTTCATTTTCAAAAACCCATCACATTGTGCAAATCAGATCTGAGAATGAAGAAAAATTCAAAATAAAAAATAATTCCAAAAAAGGTCATGCTCCTGTGACGCTGCACCGGCAGCAGATGGAGGGGAAGGGAGGACTGGCGGCGGCGGCGGGCTTCGCTGCTGCGAATCGCTGCTGGCGGGTGAGAGAGGGAGTAGATATGAAATGGATTAGGGTTTGGATAGAATAGGATGTTACATTTAAAATAAAGTTGGTGGGGGTAAGTAGTGGGGTGGGTATATAGATTAATTTAATTTAAAATATTATTATTAATATTAATTGTGAAATTAAAACCTGATTTTTGATTAAATAAAACAAAAACCTGATTTTTAGAAAGTTAAAACTAAACACCTTGTTTAGTGTAATTTCCTCTTAAATAAATTGTCTTATTAGTACAATCACTTTTACGCAAGAAATTTGAAAAAAAAAGATTTAACTCAGAACAAATGATAAACACATATTTCCAAGGGAGATTATTAAAAATGGTCTATCAACATTTAATATTTAAAGTTTTTGTTAAAAAATCAATTTTACCCTTAAAGAAATAGGTATTTTATTACAAAATTAGTCCCCAAACTTTAAAATAGTTTTATTTTTTCTATTTCTATTCTTCTTCACTATATATTTCATCCGAATCTGATTTTTCTTCAAAAATCTCTTCATCAGTTTCTATTTCTTCAAAGTTGACTTCTTCACATTTATCTCTAATTTGTTCAAAATCTGTAATTAATACTCTAACTTTCTTTTTTGGACATTCAGTGCTTATATGTCCTTCTTCATTATAATTCCAACATTTATATCGTTTTTTTATCTAATGGTTTTTTATTATAAGATTTATATTTTCTTTTAAAATATCTCCTTTTTGGTTTAAAATATTTCCTTTTAAACTTTTTATATTTTTTATGTTTTATTTTTCTTTTTCCTTTTCTATAATCATAACATCCCCAATTTTCTGGTACTTCGGTGTCTTAACAACAAATTCTATCTTTTACAAATTCTGATTGTCTATAAACAATTTGATTGCTACATATTAAACTTATTTCATCTTTTATAGTTCTTATTATAAGTCCTAAAGTATATGCTTCTGCAATTCTTTCAATTTGTTTTTTTCTAATCTTATTTTGAAAATAATTATTCCATGGTGGTGGTAATTTTCTAATAAAAACTTCCTTATAATAATCTTTATCTACTCCATTTCCATACATTATATAATAATATTTACTATATTCACACCAATATTCATTAAAATAACACCTATTACAAATTTGTAAATGTTCTATTATATTCTTAGCATCTTCTATTTCTTCTGCTTTAGCTTTAGTGCTTTCATTTATCCAATCTTCTCCTACAAATTCTCTATAAATTCTTGTAACAACTCTATTTATTCCTTCATTTATGATAATTCCAAATCCTGATTCAATACTATTTTTTCAAATTCCTTTTATTGTATCTTCTAATCCTCCATACTAATTAGCTACATTTCCTTTGAAAGTTGCTAATAAATATTCAGTTCTATTTTTATTATCGGTATTACTTCGATTATAATTAAAGTGTGCTATCATATCAGTACTCCATTCATTAATAGTTTTTCTAACATCTAATTCACAATCTAGATATAAATATGATCCTGTAATTTTCATTTGTCCTGATTCTCTTAATACTGGTTTAAATTGATCTCTATACATTTTATCTTTTCTAATTTTAAAATCAAGTTTAGTATTAACATATCTTCTAGGATCTATTTCAGCTTCATATCTAGCTGTACTAGTTTGTCCAGCTTCTTCAAAATCTTCTTCTTTAATTCCTCGTGGTCCTCATGTTCTTTCAACCATATGATTTTCAGTTATTTCTTCACAAATCTTTAAATCTTCTAAGTCGAATATTAGGTTTTCTATATTTTCATTCATTATTCTTTAATAGTTAATTTTTCTTCTCTTTTTTCTTCTTTTTTTAGTAAGATTTTCTTCTTGCTTTCTAAGATCAATTAATAATCTTTCTATATCATCTTTTAATCCTTCATCAAGTTCTATTAGTTCTTCATACTTTTCAATTTTCTTTCTTACTTCTTTAAGTTCTTGAGTATAATCTGGTTTAAATGGTTTTTATTTGTTTAGATTTTCTATTATTCTATTTAAAAGATTTTCTATTCTTAAGAAATTATTTTGTAATTTTTCTTTTACATCTTCATAACTTATTTCAACTCTAGTAATTTTTTCTTCAAATTATTTTTATACCTTTTTCAATTAAATTAATTTTATCATTCATACTCATTCTCTAGATTTTTTACAAGGTGGTTTAATATTTTCAAATCCTAATTTATTTAATAAAATATCTATTTTATAATTAATAATATCTAGTTTTTCTTCTAAAATTACAATTTTATTAATACTATTTTTCTGTGCAATTTTTGATATTTGGTTTTGTATTTCTTCAAGTTTAGCTTCATCAAACACTTCTAAATTATTAATTTGTTCTTTGATTTTATTAAACTATTTAGACATATTTTTACTTAAAACTTCTAATCTTTCTTTAGCTATTTCATCTTTTCTATCTATGTTATTTATTCCATCTATAGCTTCTATATCTTTAGTTTTTATTTGTCCTAATTGTTGCCATAAAAATGCATTAGTCCAATTGGTAGTCATATTTAAAAATCCATATGTATTTCTCCATGAACTTAAAGGTTGAAACATAGTAGTATTTCATCCTCTAGTTTGATAACTTCCTATTGGTAGTCTTATATTTTCGATTTCTTGTTTGTTAAATCTTATTTTTGTTGGTAAACTCATATTAATCTGGTAGGTTTAAAGGATTTATTACTATATTATTTATCATTTGTTCTATTTCTCTCCTTAATTGTTCTTCTCTTCTTAATTCTCTTATAATTTCATTACCTATTAATTCTCTTTTAATTTTATTCCAATTAAAAAAATTTCTTTCAATTTTTCTTCTATTACTTCTAGTTATTATTTGTTCTTCTAAAAATTTTATTTTATTATTACAAATTTTTTTAGTTATTCCAGGCATATTTTATTCTTATTTAATAGTTGTGTATTCTAAATATTCTTTTAATTTAACAAGATCTGGTTTATTGTTAATTATAGATATATAAAATTTTAATGTTAAATTAAATTTTTATTTCTTATATTCTTGTGGTAATCTGTTAGAGATGGGTTTTCTCATTTATAAGTTTTTTATGTGATTCTGAATATTTTTAATTTTTCTATTCTTTATCATCAAGACTAAGATCAAAATCATATAATTCAGCAATATTATTATAATTATCATATTGCTCTATATGTTCAAATGTTCTTTCACTATTTTCACTATCTAACTAAAAAAATATAATCATTTTTATTATTTCTTTAGGTAATATTTCTTTTAACCCAAAATAAGCAATTGTAAGACATTTTTGATAATATCTAGAGTCTCTTTTTATAAAATTTATTCCTCTAGTATAACTATCATAGGTTTCCGGGATGTCTATATGTGACTATAATCAATACTATTAGTATATCTAAAAGGTACAATTCTATAATACAATTCGTAAGTTTCCATTATGAAAAGTTATTCAAAGTATACAATCCTATAAAAATTCTTATATAATAATTTTCAAACAAATTTTCAGACAATAAATATCTTCATAGTTTAAAATAAGGGTCTTACCACGCTTCGCAAAATAGCAAGAATGTTATATGTTCCTGGTCACCTTCGTCAAAAGAGTTGGCCAAAGTCCAACAACATCACAGCAAAACGGACACATAGGCACTCAAAACTCTCAAACAGACTGACTGTGTAGAACAACACTCAAAACGTAATAAAAGATTTATTTCAAACTTAAAGACTTTATTGATCTGATGATTGCTACAAAGCTATTATACAGAGATTTTTTACAGAGATTGATACTCCGAAGAGTGGTTTCTACTCTTTCAAGAAAGTGGTTACAAAGATCATTTTGAGAGAATATATCTTTTTTGTGGATTTTTTGGTCATGCCTTTTCAAGTAAGAAGAGTCTTCATTTATAGATAGGCTTGCACTTCACCGAAAAGCTTATAGCCAATCGAAATTTTACAACATAAAAGTAAAAGTACAATAATTTCTTCAAAGTGGTTGCAATAATCAAAGCACTTGTCTGCTAGTGTCGGCAACTTTATTCCAGCTTTAACAGATGTCTTCTTTTTCTTTAATGCTCACATGGTGCTGTCTTGTGATGTAACTTTCTTATCGTCCTTTATTTGTGGACGTGTCCCATCAATCTGCAAGCTTCTTTTATGCATTCCTCACTCCCAAGGAATTGATCGTTCAAGATTTCACAAATCTTATCCTCTAAAATTTTTGATTCTTTGTCTCCTCTACAGATAAGGATCCAATTATTACTCATTCCATACACCATGTATTTTTCTCTATAGAAAAATTGCATGATTGAGCAAACTGATTTAATTCCAAGGGCTCGCCTGTAAATCATCCATTTTCTATTGATAGTGGGCATCTCTTTAAAAATCTGAATTTCCTTGAGTGGATTCCCATTAT
The DNA here is from genome assembly GCA_019097785.1 of Fraxinus excelsior. Taxonomy (NCBI): domain Eukaryota; kingdom Viridiplantae; phylum Streptophyta; class Magnoliopsida; order Lamiales; family Oleaceae; genus Fraxinus; species Fraxinus excelsior. The sequence continues at coordinate 45,683,944 of CM032625.1, read as the reverse complement.
TTTTTCGAATAGTGACAAGATAATGTTCTCCATACCATTCTGGTTCTTTATACTCAGGACTGATAGTATAGAATCTCAATTCAACTGGTTGTTTATCACTATATTTTTTGACACAGTTAACAAATTCTCTGTCAAATTGTTCAATTTCTTTTAGATCTACTCCTGTGAAGAGTCGATCTAAGAATCCAAATGTTGCTAATTTTCGAACAATAATAGGATCAACACATTGAACTGCACTAATCCTTGGATAAATCGTCGTTGGAATGACTGTTAAGTAAAGAGAACTTCCTTCTCTGAAATTATATATCCATTCTGAGAATTCGTAATACTCCTTCTCCATAGGATGTAAATTGGTTCTAATATGATGAGTTGTAATTATTCCCTTTGGTGATTTAAGGTCACCGGTGGATGATTTTTTATTTTCTTGGAATTCACTGATAACAGTAGGCTGTTCCAATTGGCCTTTTGATAAGGATGTTTCACCTAAAAGGTGAGTGGCTCCTTTTCCACTTGTAAATTTTTTCAACAATTTGTCAATACTGACGGGTGATTGTTGTGGACCTTTTTTTTATGACTTTTCCCTCTTGCGAGGTAAGAGAGTCATTTCTCTTAAATTTTGAATCTCCACTTGAGGTGGATGTATTAATCTCCCGAAATGGGATGTGACTAGCCTTTCGACTGTATTCACCTTTTTGTAAAGGAGGGTATTCCTGGCTGCAAGTTACAAAAAAGTCTAAACATTCTGTCAATTTTTCAACTATTTTTTCTTTATTATTATTTAATTTCTCAATCTTTTTTCCACTCTCAACAACCTTGTTTGATAAATCACACAAAGTTTGTCGAATATCAAGATGATTCTCTTGGACAGCAAGATAATCTGCATTAAAATCTGTTAGAAGATTTTGTAATTCCTTGGTAAATGCTTCAATCTTTTCCATATTCATGATTCCTGCTCAAGAAATCAACAAATAAGTTATCTTTTCCTTTAATATATTCAAATTTAAAATTATAAAAAGATAATAACAATTGCCATCTATGCAATCTTCTATGTTGAGGTGAATTTGATAATTTATTATTTACTAGTCCATTAAGTTGAGTATTATCAGTTTGAACAATAAATTCTTTAGGTAACAAAAATATTTTAAATTTATTTATTCCTTTAATAACTGCTAATAATTCTTTTTCATTGGTTGAATAATTCACTTCAGCATTATTGAATGTTCCACTAGTATATCTACAAATTTAATTTAAATCAGTTTTTAATAAAACACTCCAATATAAATCTGATGCATCTGTTTGTACAATTAACTTATCATTTTCATCAAGAAGTCTAAGTTTAGGTAAATTTTTACAATTTTCTTTTAAATTTTTAACACAAAGAGTATGTTCTTCATTCCATCCTAACTTATTTGATTTTTTTAATAGTTTTTGCAATTTATTTCTTTTTTCAGCAAGTTTTTCTATAAATCCTTCAGCATAGTTAAGACATCCTAAAAAATTCTGAATTTGCTGCTTGTTTTCTAATTTATCAGGAAACAATATTATTTTTTCTGAAATATGAGGTTGTAATTTTATTTCATCACTATTTATTATCATACCTAAGAATTCAATTTCATTTTTTGCTATTTCTGCCTTTTTCTGACTAAGTATTATACCTTCTTTTGAGCAAAGTATAGCAAAGCTTCTAAGATGTTTAAGATGATATTCATATATTTCTGAACAAACAAGTATGTCGTCAATATAAACAATAAGAAAATTATAAGTTTTAAAAACTTCATCCATTCTTCGTTGATAAATCTGTGGTGCATTTTTTAATCCAAATGGCATAACTATCCATTCATAATGTCCATGAGGGGTACTAAATGTTGTTAATGGTATACTATTTTCTTCTAGCTTGATTTGCCAAAATCCAGCTTTACAATCAAATTTTGAATAATATTTTTTATTTTTAGCTATGTTTATTAAGACTTCTTTATTTGGTAGATAATATCCGTCAAATTTAGTATTTTTATTAATTTCTTTATACTTTACTACCATTCTAGGTTTTCCTCTTTTTTATTTTCGCATGATTTCTAACCATAAAAGTTGGGCTACTATGAGGGCTATTACTTCTTCTTATAAGTTTTTGATCAAGAAGTTCCTGAATTTGTACTTGAAATTCTTCTTTATCTTCTTGATTATAAATCATATGTTTGACTCTAATAATGATTGTAGGTTCAAGTCTATTTTAGCTGTAATTTTTGATTTTTCCTATTTTTCAAGTGGATTATCATTATAATTCTTGGCTAAAAGATCTTTTATTTGGTCAAGAGTAATTGTTCTGATTGAGTATTTGAGTAATTTTGGTATAAATTCTATCTTTTCACCACGTTGAGCTGGCTGAACTCTGAATGGTTTAAATTCTCTAGCAATTTTTAGTAAATGTCCACATGGGGTTTTTAATTGAATAGTATAAATATTTTGACTATATTGACTAAACTGTTGTAAAAACTCATTTCCTAGAATAATATCACAATCATTTATATTATATTGGTAAACATTTTTTACAGTTACTATTTTAGATCCTATGATAACTTCTATATTTTCATTTTTGTATTTTAATGATTCTTTTGCTCCCGTTATTTCTTGTAGAGTTAGTTGATGTTTGTTTTCTATTCATTTTGATAGTAAGAATTCTTTAAATACAGTTATTTCAGCTCATGTATCTATTAAAGCACAAGTAGTTATTTTTGTTTCGAATACAGTTATTTGTATATATACACTTATTGGAAATTTTATTTCTCTACTCATTTTTCTTTATGACAATAAGTAGTTATTCCTTGATGTACAATAAGAATTCCTTCTTTGTCTATTTTATAATTATCTAAACTATCTAAGAAAGAATTTCCTAATAAAATTGGATGTTCATCAAAATTCATATTATTATCTATATAACATTCTATGTTTAATAATAAACTTTCAAGTTTAATTTGAACTTGTCATATTATATCACAAGAGTTTATTTTTCCTTCAAAATCTCTATAACTATAGGGTTCTACTTTTTCCTTTTTAATTCCTTCATCTATTAGAGAGCAAATATGATTTTGACTTGCTCCAGTATCAATAAGTATTCTACTTTCATTTATCCATTTATTTCCATTAAAAATTTTCCTTTTATTCCATAGACATTACTATTTTTATTTTGTTTTATTTTTGAAATACTATGTCTTGAAGTACTACTACTTCCAATAATTATCTTATTTTCTTTATAAGTTATTTGTTTTGGTATTAAAGGTTGATCAATACTTATGGCATCATCATGTCCTATCTCAAAATTTTCTATTTCTTCTATATTTTGTTCTCTAGGTAGAATTGCTTCTCCTATATCTCTAAATTCTTCATCGATTTCTATAAACGGTTTTTCCTTATATATATTTCCATAATTACTGTTTGTATAACAATATAATTCTTGATATAATATAGTAAAAACTTTATTATCATCTTTTAGTATTTTATTAGGCATCTTAAAATGTAGACTAAGACAATCATCTAAGTTTTTTATCATTTATATGTACACAATATCTTGGATAACAAGTAAATTTTAATTTTTTATAGGCTAAGTTTCCTTTAATTATCCCAAATTTTCATTTTCTGCGGTTATACATCTTTCATCTTGTAAATTAAGTATTATAGGACTATTAATTCATTCTTTAAAACATGATTTTATTATTATTTGTACTTCAGCAAGGTAGACATAAAATATTTTATTTCTTTTTTATTGTTTTAATTTTCCTAGGAATTCATTAATATTTCTTTTTGTTATTAAATTTAGTTTTATTTTTCCATGTGTATGTTTCACATCTATGGCTTTTTCTATTTCGTGATATTAATTGATAACTAGCTTTTTTCTTTTAAATGCTGAACCTAAAATACTAAATAATCTATTTTCTCCTGGTGGTTTAAGATTTAATTCTGCTTTATTTATTTTTCTAAATTTTTCTCAATCAAATTTTCCCTTCATAAACTTCAGTTTCTATATTCTCAGTATTTTCAATTTCCATGATCTCTAGGGCTCTGATACCATCTTTGAGGGGGTTTATGAAAAAATACAATTATTAACAAAAATACAAAATTAGTTAAAATCAATATCGAATGTTTTGGACTTAATTAAGGTGGAAAGAGTTGATGGCGAAAGTTTTAAATTTTAATTCCAAAAGAGTGTGTCGAATCCTAAATTAAAATTTTTAAGGACTAAAATAGAATTTATTTTATAGTTGAATGACTTGTTTTGAAACCATTTATATTGAGGGTATTTTAGGAATTTTATAGTTGAATGACTAATTTTTTTTTTTTAATGTTTTTAATTAGTAAATATTATTATTATTTTACTAATTTGTTAAAAATAATTTATATTCTCTTTAAAAATGATGATATGTCTATTATTTTTCTTTGGTAAAAACCTTATATTTGAGATTAATTTTAAACGGCACGGGTAGTGGGGCGGGGCTATATTTTCCGTACTCGTCTCGTATTCGGTTCAGGGTAATTACCCTCGTCCCGTCCTCACCTCGTTTATCTGATTAGACGGGTAATTCTCACCCTGAATGGGGAGGCGTACCACGTGTATCAGGTTGAACAAATTTTTTTTGTCATATCTTGAATAATGTATAATTGAAAAATTAAAAAAAAATGTATTTTGAAAAAAAAAATCATAATCAAACAGCGTCAAAGTCGGAAAAAGGAAAAAGGAAAAACGCGCCTTCTAAGTAGAAAAGTCAGCGACAAGTTTCATCAGAGTCAAAATCACCCATAAATACCACGTGATCTATAATAGTTTATTCATTAATTCATAGATAGATTTTCCTCGTTCAAAGGCAGTGCCATCCTTTTTTGGGCTTTGCAGATAAGATATTTTATTTTGGAAGTGGAGGAAAAAAGTCTTCAGTCATGACAGGAAGAGAGATTCTTAACAAGATGAAGGTCAAATTCGTGCCTTGACTTCGATTTTTGCTTAATTATTTTGCATACTTATTAAAGTAGATTGATTTTTAGGGATATCCCATTTCTTTATTCATGTTTGATTGTAAATTGTGAGATGCAGAGGAGTGGTTGGGGTGGGGGCGATCTGGGGTTCTTTCGGTGTAGATAACTTAAGTAATATCAAGTTCCTAGGAAGATGAAGGTCAATTCTTGTCTTGACTTCTATTTTTGCTTAATTATTTGGCATAATTATGTAATTAGACGGATTTATAGGGATATTCCACTTGTTCATTCATCTTTGAATGTAAATTATGATATGCTGTGTGGGGGTGGGGGTCAAGGGTGAGGTGTTCTCTTAGTGTAGATAGCTTATGTAATATAAAATTCTTAACAAGATCAAGGTCAGTTCATGTTTGATTGTACATTATGATATGCAGTGTGGGGTTGGGTTCGGTTGGGGTGTTCTCTTGGTATAGGTTAATATGATAGCTTAATAGTTCAAGAGTTGCTCTACAAATTTGTGCCTTTTCCATCAGAGAAGACTATTATGGGTTTTTTATGGACAGATACTTATGGTCCGTGTATCTTTGAAACCTTAGATTGAGAGAATAAACAGACTCATTGAAGAGGCTGCATAAGCCACTTTTTTATGGGATGTTGAACTATTAGATCATATAGAGATTGGGTTCAGCTGTAGTAGAGCTAAATCGATTTTTGCTTAATTATTTTGCTTACATGTAATAAGATGAATTTATAAGTATATAATATCGCCTTTGTTTATTCATGTTTGACTGTAAACCATGAGATGCAGTCTGGAGGGGTAGGGGTGGGGGTGGCATGGGGGTGTTCTCCTGGTGTAGATAACATATGGTTGTTCAAGAGATGCTTGTCAAATTGTTCCTTCTCCATCAGATATGAATAAAGGACTGCTCAAGGGATACTTAAGTAACTTTAGTGATGGGATATTGGAGTGTTAGATCATATTGAGATTGGGTTCAACGGTAGTGGAGCTGGAAAGAATGGATTGTTACTAGTAAAGTTTATGGAGTTGAGGAATGGATTGAAAGATGGGTTTTCCCTTGTCGGAGTTTTCATTCAATAATTTACCGTCAAAATCATCGGTTGTACTTAGGCAATCGGTCCACATAAATCCGACCTTTTATATCTATCCAATTTCCCACATTTGAATTTCTTTTTTCTTTTTTTAATATTTATGCCAGTAAATTGCTTGATTTTATGTCGTTTATAGGATAAACCATGAATTAGAGCTCCTATATTAGGATCATTCTTGTAAGCATCTTTTGATCATCATTACCAGAATGAGGTTTTATATGCATTTAGACCTTCTCTGTTGAAAGTTAGTAATATGCTAACAAAGAAGTTATATTTACAAAATAATTGATATGGCTAAAAACTAAAAAGTCTATGATAATGTACACCTCGAGGTTTAATGATTATATCTAGAACCGTTCAATTAGGGGTCCTCAACCACTTGAAATTTATAGCAGAAGAGATAATGTACAAAGTTCCTCGATGTAGCATTCACTGAGAGAAGCAAATTTTGGGTATGCAATCTCAAGATATAAGGTTTAGGAAATAACAGAAAAAACGGGAACTTAAACCAAGCTAGGGGTTGGGCTGAGAGGAGATTTAATAGTATAAGTTCACCGTTTATAGTGGTATAGCACGGTTCATTTGTTGAGTAGGACATCGTGTCATTTCCCACAATAAAAGAATCAGTGACTCCATACGGATTGAAAATTGTATGGAAATCACTTGTATAAAAGGATTGGACTAGAGTTTGGCATCAAAGGGATGCGAGGTGGTGCCAGACTGAAGTATCTTGTGTTCAGTACAATAAGTTCTTATTATATACAAGCAGATAATGACTCGATGCTCCTAGCTTGACTCAATAGGTTCCCATCAACTTTACTGCATCTTGTCAACACCCTTGCTTCTCTTTCAGCAATCCGAAAAATGTAGCAATTACTCAATGGGTTCCCTGTTTGATGGCCATTATAAAGAGAAATTGGGGAAAATGATGTTTTGAATAATAATTTTTGGAGAATGTGTGGTTAAAAGGTGGGTAAAGTTTTGGCCTTTTGGGTTTACGTGCAAAATATTTTATTGTGTAAATGTGTGGTTGAAAATAAATATGAGAAATAAAGAGAGTCAAACAGGGACTTAAAACCATCCATAAAGTACAATTTCTGTAAGAAGTTTCAGTGGTTAAGAAATATTCAAATTTTTATTGCATTATGGAAATTGATGTGGGTGCATTTCCTAAGAGTACTTGTCACATTGTTATGAATTGGAATTACTTGCAGGTTAGCACTGTTGATTTAATTGTCATTGCTCGTGGTACCTTTTTTTTTTTCCCTTATCGTCTACTTGGTAACAGCACCAATGTAATCTGATTTAGTGCATTTTTGGCACAACTTGGTCAAATACATTTTTTTCACACAGTTTGAACAACTGCTACCCACTTATTATCCACGCATTTCGTAGGATCCATAGATTATAAGCATTTAAATGCACTAAGCACTTATTATCCATACATTTCATAGATCCCATAGCTTATAAACTCTACCAAACATACTCTTACTAAATCACAACAAATTCTCTAATCGATGTACCTCCTAAAGATCCGAGTGTCTTATGCAGGATCTTATTCTGATGGTTGTTACAGATGACTTGCTACATTTTTCAAATTAACTCCATTTTTACAATTATCCAGGAAAAAGCATGTTTTTCAACTTCAGTTACACCGGAAGTGGGAAAAGGCAAAAGTAAATCCTCGAAGCACATTACTTGTGGGTTCTATCTTGAGAAAGGAAAATCAAATCATGCTATGGAAGATTGTTTAGTTTCTGAATTCAAGAAATTGGATGATAATGAGTTGGGTCTATTTGCTATCTTCGATGGGCATATGGGGCATGACGTTGCAAAATACTTGCAAGGGCACCTGTTTGACAATATTCTGAAGCAGGTAATCATATTATTTCTTCTTTTTCATCTCCTTAAATATCCCAAAATAATGGCTATTTCAACATTCTTCTCTAATTTGATCTTTCCTTTTCACTCTTTATTTAAACAGCATGATTTTTGGACCGACACAGAAAAGGCGCTAAGAAGAGCTTATAAGACCACAGATAACGAAATATTGGAGCAGTCCTTTCACTTGGGGAAAGGAGGGTCGACTGCAGTTACTGCAATATTGATGGATGAGCACAAACTGGTAGTTGCAAATGTGGGGGACTCTCGGGCCGTCATATGTAGGAAGGGTGTTGCGAAACAAATATCAGTTGACCATGAACCAAGCAAGGAAAAGTCGATGATCGAGAAAAAGGGTGGCTTTGTATCAAACATTCCAGGTATTCTAAATACTTGTTGTGAAAGTCAAATGATATTGATGCTTATATTCAAGCCTAAATTGGATTGAGCAATAAGCTAGACTCATCCAACTTATCCTAATAAGATAGTTTGACCAAATGAATTATGAATTTATCCTTCCTTATCTTAATATTTATCATCAACCTTGTGTTATCGAAGAAAACCACCCCATTCATTACAGGAGAAATCAGGCCAAAAGGGTAACTTATAATTTCACAGAATATTGCAGTATAATTATAATTTTTTTTCATGGAAATTTGATAAAAAACTGTCTTATTTGTTTGATTCCCATTTTTCCAAAATACATTTTCCCTCTCTTATTTTCAACCATACGTTCTTCATTAAAATAATATTATATGCAAATCCAAAATTTTTCCTTATTTTTTAACCACGTATTCTTCATCAAATCACTATTCTAAAATGAATTCTTGGAGAGTAATGGGGCTCAAACAGCCTTTAGCCTATGTTTGTCTTCCGTTAAAAAGAGTTTTTTTGGGAAATTGAGTTTTGGAATAGTAATTTTAATTTTTTTTTTTTTTTTTTTGAGAATGTGTGGTTAAAAAGTTGGAAAAAGTTTTGGGTTTCTATGTAAAATTTTTATTGTGTGAATTTATAGTTGAAAATGAATTTGAGAAAGAAAGAGCTCTGACTTAATGAAAGACAAACAGGGGCTCAGTTAAACACCCCATGGGCATTTCGGCAGTTCTCCCCTCGCCAAAAGCTTATAAATAAGCACAACCCATCCAAACATATGTTCTTATTGTACTTATAAGCACATGGAATCCACACGTATATGCCTTTTTTTTTCTTTTTCTATTTACTTATAAGATAGATCTCTTTTGTAAGCCCCACCTAAACGTGGTCATCAGATCGATTTATTCATCTAAGCTGAGATTTTGTGTTTCCTGCTGCAGGTGATGTCCCTCGAGTTGATGGTCAACTGGCAGTAGCCAGGGCATTTGGTGACAAGAGCTTGAAGAGACATCTTAGCTCAGAACCAGACGTTGCAGTCGAGATAGTAGATGAAGGTGTAGAGTTTGTCATTTTAGCTAGCGATGGATTATGGAAGGTGGGATATCTGAGAAACCTACAATTACAATTGTAATTCTCGAGTTAATTTTGTACACTTTTTGGTAGGTGATGTCGAATCAAGAAGCTGTTGAATCCATCAGAAACATTAAGAGTGCTCAATCGGCTGCAAAGCACTTGGTCGAGGAGGCTGTTTCTAGGAAAAGCAAGGATGATATCTCATGCATTGTTGTCAGGTTTCAGTAATCTGTACATTTTCTTTCGGTCGGCATTATGCTTTATGTGACGATGTTCGAAGGAGTGAAGTTCCCATAAACCAAATCGTGCTGTCGTGTGTATTGGCATTAAGTTATTTCTCTTGTTTGAAGACAAGATTTGCATATCAGATTACAGTGTGTATATATATGAAGATTTAGATTTTCTGAGGTTTGATAAGGGTCTGCTTGGGAGTTTTTTTTTTCACCGATTTTGACTGGTCTTGAGTGGCACCGGATTGGAAAAACTAGTACTCGCTAGTGTTTTTAGGTTGGTGTAATTTTAAGCGGTTTTCTCAACCCACTAATTCGGTTGGTGTTAACCGTTTTTCATATTCTCTTCTAACTTTACCTTTTATAAAATAATTATTTCCAACTAATCTATTTTATTCAAAATTAAATTGTAAATAAAAATATATTAACTAAAAAATTATTTACCATTTAAAAAATTATATTATATTTAAAAAATTATTTATAAGTAAAATATTAATTGTGAGATAAGAAAAATTATATTATAATTAAAAATTCACTTAGTTATTTGAAAGTATAAATTTACTTATAAGTAAAAAATATTAACTTCAAATTTTAAGTAAATATTTAAATTTATTTAATTTTTAAAAATAAATATTAACTTATATGTAAAAAAAAAAAATCATCTATAAGTAAAACATCACTTATGAGGAAAAAAATTCATATAAAAGAAAATTTTACTAAATGATATATACATAATTTTATTCTTTTAAAAAAACTTTTAGAATTGATAGATAATAAATTCTCAAGTATGATATGTTGGATAGTTTTGAAAACTGCTGTTAAAATCGTTCAAAATTAATTCGTTTATAAACACTCAAAATCGATATTTTAAAAAAACTCTTGTAATTAGTACGACAAAACTCCCAAGCAGGCTCTTAATGGTTTTTTATGGGATAATCACTTATGACTGGAGATAAATTATAAGCTGAAAATGAGAGAGAAACAATTCATGCAACTATGCCTTATCCTATAAATTGAATTTAAAGTCAATTTTACTCAAATTATGAGTTCACCTGTTAATGTCATATTTTGCAATTATAATTATTAATGTATTTATTTGTCAACTTGGATTAGTTTGACTTACAGAGCTTGAGCCCTCTTCGGATCTTGATTTAAGAACTTCGAAGTAAGAGGAAAAATTAAGAAGCTGGACATATAAGAAGATTGATAAGAGTAATTTCTCAAAAAATAAAGAGAGAGAGAGAGAGAGAGAGAAATAACGGAAATTTAAGGCTCCGTTTGATATATAGAATTTTCCATGGAAAATGAAAATTATTTTCTATTTTCCAACTTCCCAAAGTTTTCACATTTTCGAGGAAAATAAATTTTTGATGTTTTGGTGGGTAAATATTTTTCAAGGTTTTTTTTTAAAATTTTTTTTTAATTTTTAATTTTTAATTTTTGCAATTGGAAGAAATTCTACACACAATGGTAAAAAGAAATTCACTTTTATTGACGATTTTCATGCAAAACAAAGTCAAACAAATGATATTCGATATGGTTATTTTTTTTTTCAAATTTTTTTATTTATTTTTGGCAATTGAAACAAATTTCAGACACAATAGTAGAAAATATTATGACTTTAATGGACAATTTTCATAAAAAACGAAGCCAAACGGATTCCAAATTTTCAACATTTTCATGAAAAATTATACCATTCAAACATAATTAATTACAATTCCAAAAACAATTTATAGAAAAATACTTTTCATGTAAAAATTTTTCTTCCCACCCATTTTCTACCATTGCCATCAAACAGACCCTAAGTATAATTGTATTGATAGAGCTTTGAAAAACATTGATGGCAAATTCAACTCTGGTAGCATATTTTGATTAATCCACGTTTGATAATAATCTACCGAACTCAAAACCTATTGATGCAAACTAGATACTAGATCTACCATAAAGACTAAATCGATCTTTTTTTTTTTTTTTTTTTTTTATGTTCATTCAATTGAACATGTATAAAAATAAATATTTGAAAATATATGGAAAAATAATTCAGTGAAATGATTTTACATGCACGCGATATGACCATTTACTTAAATCATAAAACTTCGAATTTCGAACTTCTCAATCAATACCTAAGAGGCCGAGTGGGCAAGAGAAAAACATAGTGGGTCGAACCAATCCATTGTCATAATTTGAGTGAACAATGTTACCACGTTATTTGCTGTCATTGAAGCCATTCTAACTTGAAGGTGAGGATATGAAAACCTCATAAAAATACAAATTGCTTCACCTAAAATCGAAACATGGAGTCTTGCATGCAGTGTGTAATGTTGAGCTGCCACATATACCATTCTGCATGTAAAAACCCTTAGTACTATCAAGCCACGCACCTCTCTACCATATCCTCGTCACTCTCTCTTTATCTCTCTAAACTCTTCTCTCTCTATATCTCTCTCTATATATATCCCTTTTTTAACTCTTCCATTTCATTCACAAAATTCTTAAGATGGGTAGTATTTGCGCTGAGATGCAACACAAGTTTCATCACTCTCACCAGCTTTATTCCAACAAGAAAAGTATCGAAATTCCACCGAGAAAACTCGCGGCGGCGGCAGTGGAGTTTTTCATGGAGTCACCAAAAGCTGAAGCGGCTATTTTCCGTAGATTCTTGCCATATAACAATGATGACGATGAGGGTGACCCTTACTCAGCCGACGATTTCAGAATGTTCGAATTTAAGGTGCGAAAGTGTAGACGGGGTAGGAGCCACGACTGGACGGATTGTCCCTTCGCGCATCCCGGAGAAAAGGCTCGGCGAAGAGATCCGAGGAAGTATAACTATACTGGAACTGTATGTGCTGAGTTTCGTAAAGGCTATTGTGGAAAGGGAGATCTATGCGAGTACTCGCATGGGGTATTCGAGTCTTGGCTACACCCAACTCGGTATCGAACCGAGGCGTGTAAAGACGGCAAGAATTGCCAGCGAAAGGTTTGTTTTTTCGCGCACTCTGCCCGTCAGCTTCGCACTCCATCTTCAGTTTGTATCGAGAAATTGCACCACCATTGCTGTGTTCGTTGTCATTCGATCACTAATTCTCCGACTTCAACTTTACTTTGTATGTCCAATTTGTCTCCCCCGGTCTCTCCAGGCCAGAATTCACCGGTTTTTACGGCTTCAGACGGACGAGCGAGTTATAAAGATGCAATGACTGATTTGATGAGCTCATTCGAAGCCATGAATGTGAATGATTCCTCTCAAGGCAATTTCCCTTGGATCGATGTGAATTTTTTGTTGGACGAACAACCTCAGTTCATTTTATCTCCTTCGAGTACTAAATTCATGAATGGAAATAGCAAATTGTTCATGGATGGGGATTTTTGTGCAAGAAATTTGATGGAAGACAATAATGAAGGTAGCTTGGGTGGACCTGATCTTGGATGGGTCAATGATCTCTTGACCTAAATAATGAAGATTTTTGTTTATAAGGGCGGGTCCTATTATTTTCATATTTTGTGGATTGTTGCTTTTAATTTGAATTCTTGTGTAAGGTGTTGGTAATAATCTTGTAATAATGTAATATCTCTCTAATGGATTTAATCAAAATCTTGAATTCTCCTTTTTTTTTTTTGTTGTATTTTCTTTTTTTAGTACTTGATTATGGTGATTGGGGAAGAGAGATTATTACAACTCAATCCAATCATGGATTATTTGACCAAAAAGTGAACTAATTTATCCCCTCATGCTTCTAAATAAGCAAAAAAAAAAAAAAAATGATACATACAAAATTTTGGCTTACGTGTACATAACAAAATGTGTTGGCATTCGCTATTGGTGGACGCTTGTCATTTGTTCATTATGGACACCCTGTGTATATACATACAAAAATTTGGCTTAATATTTTGCTACGTGTATACATACAGAATTTTTCCTTGTGTACATACATACAGAATTTTGCTATGTGTGCGTAGCAGTGTACACAGGGGTGTCCATAATGGACAAATTTTGATTTAATATTTGTCCATTATGAACACCCCTGTGTACATTGCTACGCACACATAGCAAAATTCTAATATTTTTCCTTGCTGAGAAAAATGATGTTATAAAAATAGTAAGACGTGAGAAGTTGAATCAAATTAATTAGAGTAGTTAAGAGCGTGGGGTGTATAACTTGTTTAGAAATATCTTTCTATATATAAAAAGTGGCTATTAAACGAAATATGTTGGTTTAACGGAAAAACTAATGGAATTTCTTGTTTTAACGAAAAATCTTTTTTCACCACCTCTTACTTTCAAAATTATAATTAAATAAAAATAAATTAGCTTTTGATAATTCCTTCAAACTAAAATATCTTAGAGCTAACTTATCCGAATCGACTTTTTCTCGAATATGATTTATGTATCTAATTATGATTTATCCAACGAGACCAATATTCATATATTTACGATAACTCCATCAATATCTAAATATTTGACAGAAATAAAATATAATTTGATAAATGTATCATTTAGTCCCTAACTTTCAAAATATTAAAATATAGTATATAAAAATTGAATTATATTTTATGAAAATTTTCGGGGTATTACATTCTCACTCCCTTAAAATATTTTCGTCCTCGAAAATTTACTCGTCACTTACCAATACTAAGTCTAACACATGATACACATATATTATCGTAATACATATCATACTTTAACGATAAAATGAATTGCATTATTACTTAAAAAAGAGTAAAGACTTAAGTCATGCAAAAAGTTTAAGCCTCCGTTTGTTTCTCATTAAAAACCCATAAAAATGAAAAATATGACCGTTATCCATTACATCAATCTATCAATTTTCAACTTTCTATTTCTTGTGTGGGGTCCAATAATGACTATATTTTTCATTCTCATTCTACATTAATGAGAATCAAACGGAGTATAAGTAAACTCATCTTCTTACCCCTTTAACATACCTTGAGTTTTTTTGTTTGTGATTTTTGGTTGAAAATGATAGAGAGAAGCACTTTATTTAATTATTTATCAATTACATAAACATTACATCATTAATTATTTAATTAACCAAAAAAATTACATCTTTATTAATAACAAATTAATTCTTGAACAAAACTATTAAATATAAACTAAGCAAACGTGCATTGCACGTTGCTTGCACCTTGTGTTTTATAATGTGTCCATTTACATTCTTCTTAAAATAATCGAATCCAAGGAATGGATTGTAGGATTAGGTGGGTTCGTCACTAAGTCACAATCAATGCAATGTGAATATTAATTGCGTGGGGGTGGGAATACTATTTTCGACTTTAGCCAACCCCACACGCCTTTCGTAATGTCCTATTATTTTCATTTATTGATACCATATTATTTCATAGGAAAAAGGTTAATGGTTTAAATGTCATTGTTTTAAAGTAACGCATTTGTAAGAAATTGTAGTGCCGATTAGCCATCATTTCACTATTCCAAATTCATAAAACTCGTGTGAATGTAAAACTTCGTGCTTCAAAACCGATACAATCCACCAGTCTCGTTCTAGATTGACCCACCTAATCGAATGTATTTCCACTTAAATTTTTTAATGAATCCTACCGCACAGAAATAGTTTCCTTTACTAAGTTAGCTACGATGTTAGACCACGAAACGACGCTAAATGGCTAAGGTTTTTTTTTTTTTTTTTTCCTCCTCGTTTTAGTGAACAAATGATGCTACAAGTAAATCGTCAAGACATGAGAAGTTGATTTGATGAATCGAATTAATTAGAGTAGTTAAAGAGTGTTGAGGAGCAAGTGTTTGGAGATATGAATGATAGTGTCATGTGTTTCCTAGGAAGGGAACTTATGTGTTGGAAAGCGAGAATTGTAGGGAAGATATCTTAAAATAATAATCGAATCCGAGGATAGGATTTTAGGGTTAGGTGGGTTCTTGTCACAAATTCACGAGCGATGCAGTGTGAACTTCAATTGAGTGGGGGTGGGGATACTATTGTGACTTTAGTCTTTATCCCTCCATAACATGCCCATATGCCTCATGCAATGGCTCAATGACCCACTCCAAGTTTTATTATTTCTTTGTTTCTTTCTATGCGAAAGTGTATGAATCTAGTCACTCAATTAATTTAAAAATACGAAAAAGATGTGTATCACACTTAAAACCTAAGTATATGTGGACGGAACAGTAAGTGAATTCCAATTCTTGACGAATAATTCGATTGTGATGTATTCAGTACTCCGAGTAAAAAAACAGTATTATGAATCTACTTCTGTACTGAACTTTGTTCCATCTTTAAATTCGAGAGGAACAAGGGAGGTTAGCTTCACCAACATTTATGACAGGTCAATCATCGAAATAAATGAGAGAGAGTCCCGATCCGTGGAACAAGATCTATAGAGGCTTGGGAGCTAAATGTGGCATGCCTCTCTAGATGTGCTAGTTCACAACCTGACCCATCTCTTCAAGCACGTTTTCGTTCACCGAGAGTATGTTTGATTGGAATGAAAAATATATCATAAAAAAAAAAAAAAAAATTTCTTATTTTGAGGAAAATAAAAACCTACTTTTCTCCAAATAAAATAATTTCTTTAAAAACAAAGAACATTTGACATACTTTTAAAAGTTGAAAAATATATTCTCTAAAAAAAAATAGCAAACAAACATTTCAAAGTATGCATTTGGATGAAAAAAATGACATTTTTCATAAAAAAAAAAATAAATGCAATCAAACGTACCAAAAACGTGCAATTGACAAACCTTACATTGTTGTAATAACTTTTGAGATAAATGTCTTTCTTTTCTTTCCATTTTTCCAAAAGGGGGGGCTCAATAAAGAGACAATGGCCCAAAATCAAAGGAAGAAGGTTAACTCATGCTCCTCAAAAGCTCAAATCCAAGAATGAGAAAATGAAGCCCACATTAGATATGTTTAGGGGTACTTACAAAAATACCCTTAAAATTAGAGATATTTTGAAAAATCATATGAAAAATTTTTAGGAAGTAAAAAACTAAAAAAAAAAGTAACACTTTCTCTCAAAAAGTTATACAAATTCAAAAAAAAGTGACACAAACTCAAAAAAGGTAACAAACACTAAAAAAAAAGTGATAGAAATTAAGAAGGTGACTGAAAAAAAGTGATAAACACTAACAAAAAGTGACAAAATTAAAAATAAGTGACATTTTTTTTAATAAAAGTGACGAATTCAAAAAATTGGCATAAATTAAAAGTTATACGGATTAAAAAAGTGAGATAATAAAAAAAGTGACAAAAATTTTAAAAAAAGTGACAAAATATCACTTTTCACATTCTTATTTTTGCAAACACTTTAAAGCATCAACTTAGGAATAGCATCCCCCAATCCACATGTCATTGTTTCCACCATTTCTACAATCTTAATTGTAAACCTCCCACCTTTAAACACTCTTACACAAATTCAATGTCACTTTTTTTTTTTTTACACAAACTCAAAAAAAGTGACAAAACTGAAAAAAAAAAAAAAAAAAAAAAAACTACATAAATACACATCAACATATGTACACATCAACACATTGTTCTCTCTTTCTCTTGGCATCATCAGTTTCTCTATAAAAGTGTCTTCTTGGTTTGATCAAATTGTCACAGTTTGAATCAAACGCCTCCATTGTATCCTGAGAGAGATTTTCTATCACACCCCATACGTGACTTTGTTGGTTAGGGGAGACACATCTCTTAAAAGATAACGATTTCGTACCTTGGAGTTCATTAGTTTTTTTCAGATTTTCCTACATATTTCACAACAGTAACCAACATTTCACCACCTAAAAAAAAGGGGGGTCACAGAGACAAGTGAAGAAAAGAAAGACGAGCAATAAAATGAGAAAATTCAGTAAAAATTTGTATACCCATCTTTGATTGGATTGTCTTCTCTCCTTAAACTGCAGTTCCTTCTCAATCTCGTCTCATACAACTCATGGACCTTCAAAAAAAGAATTACCCGAATCTTTACAAAAATCTAGAAAATTATACTATTTATTCAAAAAAAAAAAAAAAAAGCAAGATCATAAAACTACTCACCAGATATAGATAGATTAGGGAAAGAAAGTAGGCAATTGAGAGTGAGATTGTTGAGAGAATTCAAGTCCCAAATTCTATGGTTTTAGCATTAAGGTTTGGATTTGT
The DNA here is from genome assembly GCA_019097785.1 of Fraxinus excelsior. Taxonomy (NCBI): domain Eukaryota; kingdom Viridiplantae; phylum Streptophyta; class Magnoliopsida; order Lamiales; family Oleaceae; genus Fraxinus; species Fraxinus excelsior. The sequence continues at coordinate 45,666,180 of CM032625.1, read as the reverse complement.
CGATTTGGGATCTCCTTCTATGTTGAGAGATGATTTTGGATTCAATGAATATTGGATATTGGATTTGGAAGGTTTCTCAGAGTTTTCTGATTTTGGATTTGGGTTTTTTCGGATTGTGAGATTTGGCAAGTAATTAATACGGTAATATAAATTTATCTTTAATCTAAAGGGTATTAATCAAAGATGATATTTTTTTAGGGTAGTAGGCCTAATTTTCCCTCTGTTTAGAGGGATTGGCCCAAACATCAGACGTCGCCGGTCCAACATCATGTGTGTCATGAATAGCCTATCAATATACAGACGTGTGTCACGTGTCAACTGTGCCAACGTGGGAAATGACTCGACAGTGTGGCACTTCAATCCCTTTAGCTGAGAAATAATAATAAAATGCCAAATCATGTGGCCAAGTCCAGTGTCTACAATCATTATCAAATCACAAAAATAAAAAATAAAAATCAATTCTAAATCTAGGGTTCTTGCTACCATATCTTGATGCATAATTAAGTCCATGTTTGGTTTAACTAAAAATCGATTTTTTAATAAATTTTGATAAAAGTTCATAAATATTGTGGGTTCTATAAAATATGTGATTAAAAATGAATTTTAAAAAAAAAAAAAAAAAATTTGAAAATGAGGGTTAAGTATGAATTAAATTATTTTCTGATACAACAATCTATATAACAATCACTACACATCTATTAAAAACCGTCCTAGATTGATGGAACTCTTTGTCGAATTTTTTTATGAATGGAACTTGGAAAGTCAGATGCTTACTACTATTTTAAAATGTCCAATCTTCTTGCTTCTAAAGTTGAATAAATTTTAAATCTTAAATGAATAGTTGCGTTCGCAAGTTGAACAATTTTCATACCCAAAATCAAGCTATTCTAGAAGTTGAGCTCGATGAGATTATCTTGTGCATTTTGCCCCTAATCAATTGGTTTGACTTTGTTAATTTTATTTATTTTTATTTTTTCAACTTTTCGGTTAGAACGAGCAATAAAAATTAAAGTCAAGACTTAAATTTATCAAAGAATTGTGATGAAATTTTAAGGACACATCAAATAAACACAATAATTCAAAAAGAACTTTTATATTCACACGGGGCGGTTAAGTCAAAAGAAGTGAATTTTCAATTTAATTCCAATTAGATCATTAAACTTCAATTTAATTTCAAAACTCTATAATATGTCTCTGTCTCAAATTGATGAAAATTACTTAATTGAAAGTCACGTAACTAGTCAATTGTTGCATAACCGTCAATTAAGCAGTTTTCATCATTTTGAATGAAAACGTGGGATGGAATTTTAACATTTGAAATTAAATTGAAGTTCATTGACTTTATTGAGAAGTGAAGTAATTTAGTCCCTATTTGGTACCTATTGTTAAAAATCTACTTTTTTAATTACATATTTTTATTGATATTTGTCAAAAATTTAATTTGTAGTTAGAGGCTTATGAAAAGTTTAGTGAGTGCTGATGAAATTTCCCCGTAAATTCAAAGGGAAAAAGGTGAATGGCCCCACCAAAAGCGGCTGCCGGTGGCGCGACCCCAAGTCTCCACCATGGACCCACCGCGGTGTCGCCTCACCATCTCGTACGCGCTTTAAGAAATATATTAAAAAAATAATAAATATATTTGGATTTGGTGGATTTAATGGACGGCAAAGTATTAATAAAGTAACACGTGCCATCCAGCGTAGTACCAAAAAAACACGGTGTTTTTGGATATGGGACCCATTTTAGGATGCTGTCGGTGGCATTGAGTGCACTTGATTTTCTTTGCTTTTACTCTTTGACCACAATAATAATCATTGCTTTAATTCATCCCCTCTTATTATTCCGTCTCAATTGAGTTTTTATTGTCTCCTTTAGCAAATAATTAAAATATTATTTCATAAGAATGGTCATTCAATTCGATTATTCAAATATATATTTTTTATTCGTTGAATAAAAGACGGACTGATTTCTTTTCTTTTGAATCTATAGTGATATAATATGACATTGATAATTGACCACGTAGACAAACGACGTCAGCACTCTAAAAAATATGCTACGCATCTACCGTCATGAAACCCTCACCCCGACTAGGCTGTCGACCTGTATGGAGCCTTCTACCTATACTCAGCCCGCCTACGACATAGGGCGACTACTACCATGAGGCCGTCGACCCCCATGAAACCCTCTACGTCCACACGTGCCGTCTACCACTATGGGTCTAACACCACACTTAACCACTTAAATGACGATGCGCTAGACAGGAATCGCCCAACGGTAAACGTGGGTACAACCCACCACTCGAGAAGTGGGGGTCATTCTATAAGAACGTGGGGGTAGTGGAGAGACTTACGTGGGACACGTGGCACCAGCAACCGCCAAACGCACGTGTAGCCACAAGTGTCTATAAATACCTCCAAGGTGAGAAATGTTTTTCTTCTTGAAACCCTGAACTTTCGAACTTACACTATACTATCTTCCCGCACTCTCTAAACTGTTAACTAATTCTCTCGCCGGAGGTACAACGGCGGAGGAAGCCCCGACCTCTTTTTGCAGATAACAACCACGCAACCACCGCCCGGCAGTAGCTGGACCACCGCGCCCGGCAAGGTAGACACGGAAAACAACTTCACTAACATTTTCATATAGTCTTGAAGGTGTTTTGATCAAATTTTTTTTGTCCGAATAAGAGTAAAACTATAAGTTGATTAAGGATGTGTTTGAGCCACATTATTTTGGAATAATATATTTTGAAATAGTAGATTGATGGAGAATGTGTTGTTAAAAAATATGAAAAAGTTATTGATGTGATGAAAAATATTATTTTATTGAAAAATGTGTAATTGAAAATGAATAGAATAATGAAAATGAAAATTTTAATGTGTAGTTCTCGACTGGCCTTGACAGAGCCTACATGTTAAATTGCCTAAAATTTTGGAGACGAAAATCAAAGAAATAGTTAGAGAATGCTGCATGAAATTTTAGTCTCCGTTTGTTTCTCATTAAAAATCCATAAAAATGAAAAATATGATCGTTATCCATCACATCAATTCATCAATTTTGAATTTCTATCTTTTGTGTGGAGCTCAATAACGACTATATTTTTCATTCTCATTTTACATTAATGAGAATCAAACGGAGCCTTAATTGATTTCTTAACTTTAAAAGTGATTATTTTTATTTATTTTGTTGTAATAATTTATTTTATGTTTCATATATGGAGACTTGACTCCAATGAGAACGGCTAATGGCAAGCTAAGATTAACTTTTAAGAAGTACGATTATTGATTAATGATCGTTTTAATTATTTTAATTTCTTGTGTTCACTTTTTAAACACAAAAGAAAATAATGTTTATGTAGCTCAAAAATATAACCAAAAGTAAATGGAGAAAATACATTGAATCAAAAGCCATAATTGCCGATTATAATTGTGATAAACAATCAGAGAAATTCATTTCTCTAATTATTAAAAACGCAATAATATTTTTATGTATTTACAATAAAAAGTTAGTCTATTTCACTGTGAAGATTCAAGCTTCATCCACGGCGGGTGGTAGATTAAGATCCAAACCCAAAACTCTCTTTGTATCGATTTGATTCTCATCAACAACTGAAGAAGAATCCGAATCACTCTGCACGCCGCCGCTGTTGGGAAACTGAACAGCCGCCGTGTTCATCCGGTATCCTGGCGGCGGATCAAAGTAAAGACCCGGATGTCCAGTGGCCGAAACCGCCATGGCTGGCTGGTAACGAAAAAACTGATACCCATTCACAGCGGTTGCGGTTGCTCCAAGGAGGCGCGTGAGATCAAGCTCAACCGGCGGATTAGTATTCATTGCTCCGGCGCTTGATGACTCCACGGTGCTGCTCTGGCTAGGGCTGTGCACCTCCGATGGTAAAGGGAAGTTAGTTTTAGCTTTAGATCCACGGAACTCACGAGCGGCTGTGTCATAAGCACGCGCCGCCGCCTCCGCCGTGTCGAACGTGCCCAACCAAACACGGCTTTTCTTCCCAGGATCACGAATCTCCGCCGCGTAACGGCCCCACGGCCTCTTCCTCACGCCCCTGTAGTGCACCTCCTTAACGCCATTAACCGCCTTATTAGCCTTCTCCTTAACTCCATTAACAGCCTTATTAGCCTTCTCCTTTACCGCCATGGAAAAATCTCGAAATCTCCCACTGAAGAAAAGTTAGTGGTGATAATGGGTTACAGATTGAAGGAAAATGGACGATTTTATATAGGAGAGAGGAGAGAGAAAGTGGATTCAACGAGGGGTTTGACTAGGGGCGCCGCCCAAGTGAAGAGAGATAAAGAGTGTGGGTGCGTGGCTGCGCGTAGTGTGTTGATTGATAAGAGTAATGGTGGGTTGTGGGCCTAAAACAGGGGCACGTGGCACGTTTAGGGCGTTGATGCGCCGGCAATTGGGTTATTTCTGCCTATATTCCTCGCACACTGTCCACTGTGTCTTCATTTGTAAGGTTTCATAAATAACATACATTCATACTATATACCACATTTTAATTACAATAATATCCATAAACTTTTTTTTTCTTACACTTATGTTCTCAATTTTAAAAAAAAATCACCAACCCTCCTATTAATTTTTCAGTCTATAAAAACGATTTTCGTCCATAATATTTGTTACGAAAGCTAAAAAGACATTTATTTCTCATATTTTTATAAAATGTTTTAGAGAAAATTAGTCTAGATTTTCCAATCTTTGAAATAATGTTGTCTAGTGTTCTTTATATTTTCAAGAATGAGATTTTAGGTACTCGACCTATTTAAATATATATTGTTCGTTTACGCAATGAAAATCCTTAGGGTTTGGTGTTAAAATCAACGAACTGATCAATTATACCTATGTTTGACATCCTTTTTATTTCTCATTCTCATTCTCTTTTTTCATTTCAACCACACATTCTATCAATAAAATAATATTACACATAAATCCAAAAATTCATCTTACTTTTTAATCACACATTCTTCTATCAATCACTATTTAAAAATCAATTTTTAACCAAAAAGGGTGTCAAACATAGGCTATATATATTTATTCCAAACGCTCATAATAAATTTTTTTCCCCGAATTCAATATTTAAATTTCAAAATTTAAAGATAAACGTTAAGTGGTTGATGGTTTTGCACTCCAACTTTAAGTCTCGAGAAAATCTTGTGCAATTTTAATCTTGTACATAAAGTTGAGGTTCAAGTCTTTAATTTTGAAGGTTGAAACTTGAAAATTCAAAGCTACACTGATTGGAAGGTTAGAAAACTAAACCCTAATTTTCCTTAACATTAATTTTAAAAAAACCTTGATGGTATGTTAGACATAATTAAAGTTGGTACGAATTATTATAGAATACTAGTCTTTAAGGTTAACTAAAAGTAGGGGAGTCGTTGTTCAAACATACGTATACGGCACTACCTTAGACATGGAGCAAGCCGGCCGCCGAATATTTAGTTTACTATTAATGTAATAAAAACAGGTATTGTATTTGTCTATCCCTCGCTTTATCCGACAATTTAGGTAAGTGTTAATGGCTCCAAATCTACGCGTCTGCCTAACACCGAGTGTCGTGCGTCACTCTCTTATCCTTTGGTGATCCATTAGGCTTCTAATAGAGTGCGTTCGGTAGAGGAATAAAGGATGGTCCAAAAAGAAAATTATTTTCATCACTTCTAATAGAGTGCGTTACGTGCACAATAGAATGCTTATTTTCATGTCATGTTGTATATTCTTTAATAATTATGGCATCTCTAAATGGGTAATATTACGTGATTTATGAAAGATGGAATGTTGCGAATCACGATATGTTCTTATGTGAATTTTGAATATTTAATGGTTGCATATATAACATTTTGTTACATCCATCAATCATATTTTTGTACGATGTCATGTCAAATTAATGATATATATGGTAGATTTCATAATGCATTTTGTTTTGTCACTTTTTTGTGAAATTGTATTGTTTATTAAAATATGTTTTTCATTTGAATTGAAATTGCAATTCCCACATACCTCAAATCTTCCCTCGTCAACTCTCTTCGAAGGTTTGCCTACATGTTGCTATTTTTTCTTGCTGGTTTACTAATTTATATTCGGTATTTTCTCTCGTTGACTCCCTTCAAAGTATATTTTTTCTTGCTGGTTTTGTTCATTGGGTGAAGTCGGGAGAGTTCTGTGCTGAGAATGATTAAGATTTAAGAATATGATTATTTTAGTTCTTTGAAGTAGAGATTTATATTAGTCAGTCAATTAGGATGATTTTTTCTCAATTTACAAAGGGTGATTCTCGATTTTAAGCATCTACACTTGTTGAGTTATGCAGACAATTGACCAAGAGTGAAATGTCAGAGAGTTTGATTAGATTGATTCGTTTTGTATCGACATTACATGTTTCTATCGCAAGCTCTGAGCGAACATTTTCAGCAATGAAACATGTGAAGAGGACACTCCGCAACATAATGGAGGATGTCTTTCTTACTGATTGTATGATACTTTTTATAGAAAGAGAACTTATTGAGAAAATCGATCTAGATTCTATTATAGATGAATATTATGTTTGAAATTCTCGTCGATAACGATTTAAATAAATAATGTTCTTTAATGAATTTTTTTAGTACACGCAAGTTTTATTATATTGACTTTGTTAAGTAATTTCAACTCCCCTAGAAATATTCTTGGATCCGTCCGTGCCCAATTGCATCCTCAACATAATGCCTAACCTGGTTTTGTAAGCAAAAGATGTTTATGACTGTTATTCTCATAATAAAGCATAAAATTGTAAAACCATAATTGGACGCAATATATGATAGCCACATATTTTCGTTTCCTTTTCACTATCTTTTCCTCTTACCTAACTTTTGGTCTTCTATGACTTTGAATCAATATTAATTATTATACAAAAATCACACTTCAAACACCAAGAAACAACAAACCCTTAACAGTAGGGGTGGGCAATGGATCGAGTCGGGTCGGGTCGGGTCAGGTCGGGTTTGACCCAAAATCGACCCAATCCGATATACTGCGGTTTTGGGCTTTTTCACAAACCGACCCGACCCAACTCATATCATAAACCGAACCGACCCGAACCTATTCATTTGGTTAATTAATAAGCTAAAATCAAACAAAAGGCTTTTTAAAAAAATGAAAAAAAAAAAAAAAAACTAATAAAGGTCACTTAGCGAAGACGAAAGAGAGAGAAAAAAATTCAACTGTTTAAGAATTGGGAAAAAACATCTAGGCGCGAGCGAGATGTTTTGCCCTAACTTCAAGTTTAGGGGCCGCTTAAACAAGCTTTTTAGAAAACATCTTTAAAAAGTTAAAATGAACTTTTGAGATCCAAAAATTGCTTTTGAATTCATTTGGTTAATTTTATAAAAATTGTTTTGAAAAAAAAAATTAATGTAGTTTTCTCCAAAATCTTTTCTACAAAAAGTAAAAGCAAAATAAAAAACTATGCCAAACAAGCCCTGAGTAATTTTATGAAAGTATTTTTATAGTTAGAAGAGATTTTAAAGAAAGTTGGTCCATTTTAACTTAATTTGAAAGCATTTTCTATATAGGAAAAAGCTAGTTTCCCAACAAAAATAAGAATTTTGCCAAACCACATGGGCCCAACCTTCCAAGTGGTGCATGTGGCACCCCAGTGTGACAGGGCTCACGTCACTCTAGCAAAATCCCAAATATAAAAGTAATTTTCTTCAAAAATTATTTTTTAAACAATAAAAGCAAAAATGAATTCTTAATTTTTCACACATGCAAGAATGTATTACAATACTTTTTTTTTTTTTTTTTAATATAAAAAAGCAACTAGCTGCATGATATTTTTATTGGAAGTTGTCTTGACCATACAACTATGTTAATTTGTAACTTGATGGACAAACATAAAAAAAGAAGCCGTGTTTGATTTTTTTCATGTAACTCGACGTTTTTGTTTTTTAATTATTATGTAGCTCCGGTTTGAATACCATCCTCTCAAATTCTTTATTTAGTATACTCATTTTCAATCACATATTCATATAATAAAATATTGTGTACGTAAACTCAAAATTTTTCTTTACTTTTTAATAACATTTTCTAAAATTTCACTATTCAAAATATTATTTTGAACAAATAATGACAATCAAACAGGAGCGTAATAAACCCCTCAAGGCATAGCCTTTTTTTTTTTTTTTTTGAACTTCATTTTTAATAAAAAAAAACATGAGTTTTGTAATTTTTTTTTTTTTTTTTGTAGAATATGTGATTAAAAAATAGATAAATTTTTAAATTAACGTGTAAAATTATTTAAATAAATGGATATGTGGTCAAAAATAATAGTTGCCAAAATTTTGAGATAATGAAACGGAATTAGATGAGACGTAAAGCTCCAGCCCACCAATTTATTGAGTTGATTTCATTTTTGGTCATTGAACTTTTAATGAAATTTCAATTAGATCGCCTGATTTTAATTTGTCACAATCACAACACCTAACTTCTATTTATTTTCAATGTTAGCCATCATAAAGTTCCAATCCTTCATTACCCAATAATTTCTAAATAAATATGCCATCCATTATGTTGTGACGGCAAAATCTTAAAATTAAAGATGAACACATTGAATAGAGCTTTGAATATCTTCGACGAATGAATTACCACAATTTTTAAAACATGATCTATTTTTTTGTATTTTGCAGTCACGACATGATTGTGTGACATATTTAATATTTTCGGAGGATCTTAAGGGATTTTATGTTTGGTCATTGAACTTTCAGTCAAATCTCAATTAGGTAATTAATTTATTGCTCTCAAATCTCTTAAACATTAATTAGTGGGTGTTTGGTGGGGATTAAAATTATATTTTTAGTAGATTATGATAGAAGTTTTTGAAACGTGTGGTTGAAAAGTCGTGAGATCCATGAAAGATGTGATTAATATTGATTATTTGATTTTAATTTAAATTAAAATCTGATTTTAATTTGAAACAAATAGGATCTATATTATAATATTAATAATTCTATTGAATAGGTTATAGTCTCAATCATTCTTTGACCTATATTTCTAGGTAAATACACTAAGACATTCTTTGACCTATATTTATAGGTAAATACACTTAAAGACTTATAATCAATAATTAGCATCAAATTTCACTTTCACATAGTGCTATGGTAGGAGAACCAATAGAATAATTAATATGGAAAATGAGGCAAATTTGGAGAGCAAATAAAAATTTAATGACGTAATTAAGACAAATTAAAGTTGAGTGATTTAGTTGAAATGCCCACTGAATTCACGCACTCCTACTTTGTCTTATTTCGCCGCTGGCTGCTCCATTTTCACCGCTGTAATCCGTAAAAGATATTCCAAAAGCGAGAGGGGATTATAGAGAGAGAGAGAGTAGAGGGAAAAAGTCAATGGAGAACGGCGGAGAGATACGGTGGCGTTTCGGCGGCAACGATGAACTGACCAAGGCCTCTGCAATCACCATTAGAGGTGTACTGAACACGTTGATGGAAAATCTTAAACCAGAAGACTCCCGGCCGGTTATTCCTCTAGGACACGGAGACCCTTCTGCCTTCCCGTGTTTCCAAACGACGCCTTTGGCCGTGGACGCCGTCTGCGATGCCGTACGCTCCGCCAAGTATAACGGTTATGGCTCCACCGTTGGTATTCCACCTGCCCGAAGGTACACATTTCTACTTACTTTTTTGGGTTTTTAATCATTTTGGGTAGTTTGTCTATACATGCATGCGTGCATATTGTCAATTTCCAATGCCCATGTAACCATGTTGTACCTTGTGTGATAGGAGTCTCCAGATTACTGCTTGTTTATGATCAGCTCGCATAATTCACACAATTCATCAAGTTATATCATTGAGACTTGGGGAATTTTACTCAATTTTGAAACCATCTATTGAAATCTTGTAAGCAGCATTTAAATAATAGAGAGTTCATTAATTTTAACAAATTCTTCTTATAAACAGTGACAATCTGGGGAATGGAGCCCCTTTTGAACATGTTTGAGTAATTGGTGTTTTAAATAGACTGTATTCTTTGTTGCCTAACTTGGGTGGGGGAGTGGGGACACTTAAATTCAACTCGTACTTTGAGCTTTAATGATTTCAGTTGAATATGAACCGTGTAAATATGTAAGTACACTCGTGTGCATCGGGTGAAACTTTTTTGTGAATTTCTTGTGTAGTTCATTTTTACTTCTTTTCTCATCTATAATTGAATCCCATGAATAGTTAGGTGGATGCTGCAATCTTGTATCTTCGTCGTGAAATTTATCTTTTCAATGCTCAAGAGTGTTTTGTTCTAGTTTTCAGTTTATTGCTTTGATGTATTCTGTTGGAATGGGCAAAATATTTTTTGTATAAATTCAATGAATTTCATTCGGAAAATGTGAGAGAGATTCCAATATTTTTAATTTTTCGGAAACCAAGAGAGGGTTTGCTTGTAGATGTCAGAAACTTAAGGATGCTGTGTGTAATAATATAATATTCCAAGTGAAGGTACCAAGTTTCTAATTTTACCTGTCCGAAGATGAATGTTGGATTATCGTGGAACTCTAATTCATTAGGAAAATGTTGTTAATTATAGTGGAAGTGCTTGTATGTCCAGAACAGTAAGGATGAATATTTTTCAGAAATACACAATTGATGATTTTCTCTAATTGTACTGGCCTAAATCATCATATGAGACACTGAATGGAACTTCTAATGGACATTTTACGAAAGAACTTGTGCTTTTTAGTCAAAAGAAAATTAATCGAATAGTTTGAGTTTAATTTCACTCTACTGATTACTTGATAGAATAAAAAATTAGAGGAAAAGAAATTTCACTTTTTTTTTTTTTTTGCATATTTTAAATTAAGGGAGTGTTTGAGCCACATTTTTTTTGGAAGAATATATTCTGGAATAGTAGATTGATGGAGAATATGTGGTTGAAAAATAAGGAAAAGTTATTGATGTGATGGAAAATATTATTTTATTGAAGAATGTGTGGTTGAAAATGAGTAGAAAAATGATAATGAAAATTTTAATGTGGACCAAACAGGGCCTAAATAAGCTCATATTTATTGAAAAATTCACTAGACATGTATTGTGTGTTGGTTATGTTCCAGTTCATAATGGTCTATCTGAACTATTATTTTCTGAATAGTGCAATAGCAGAATATCTTTCAAAAGATCTTCCATACAAGTTATCTCCGGACGATGTATATCTGACAGTTGGATGTACTCAAGCACTAGAAGTCATTTTACAAGTTCTTGCTCGCCCCAATGCTAACATTCTGCTCCCAAGACCGGGCTTCCCTTATTATGAATCTAGAGCTGGATTCTGTCATCTCGAAGTCCGACATTTTGATCTTATTCCGGAAAGAGGTTGGGAAGTTGATCTTGATGCAGTTGAAGCTCTTGCAGATAAAAATACTGCTGCAATGGTTGTTATCAATCCAGGCAATCCATGTGGGAATGTTTTTTCATACGAACACTTGAAAAAGGTACCTAATTGCATGGTTCGAGTGGGATTCACATACTATTTAACTGAACGTTTAGCTTATAGTTACTGTTACTCTATTGATGATTGTTCATGTGATCTCTTAGGTTGCCGAGACCGCAAGAAAGCTTGGGATCTTAGTAATCTCTGATGAAGTTTATGATCACCTCACTTTTGGGAGTAAACCTTTTGTTCCAATGGGAGTCTTTGGATCAATTGCTCCTATTATTACAGTTGGATCTATATCAAAGAGATGGATTGTTCCTGGTTGGAGACTTGGTTGGCTTATTACGAACGATCCAAATGGCATCCTTAAGAACCAGGGGGTAATTTCTCCATTTCCAAATTCCTTCTCTCCATGACTATTGTCTGTCTGTCTGTCTTAATGCCGTCTTAAAGTTTCTGATATCTGGAACTGAAGGAGATATTAACCTTGCATATTGCAAGTAATGCAGGATCAATTGAGACTCTTCCTTACAGGACATGCATACTGTTACACGGCTTAGGATTGGAAACTTGCTTGTTGTATTTTGTTGCAACTGATAGATACTTTACCTTATACCAATACTATTGCTGAATTACAAGATTTCTACATCTTAATTAGTAGAGAAAGCTTCATCAATGAAGATGGAATAAACTGATAAATCACAGTGTTAACTTAGATAACCCTTCCTAAGATTGAATATGGGGTTCCTCTTTCATTGAAGGAAAAAGGTCATACTCTTTTTGTCCTAATGATATAATAGACTTTCGAATGATGTCAAAATATTCACACTCACTATTAGTAGTAAGCTGCCTGTTCAGTAGATGCAATATTATAATATGTAAAACAAGTGCTTGGAGCATTTCAATCTGCAGCATTAGAGGTCTGCCGAGCACGAGTTGTATAATGACTACGATTGTGTCAGTGTTTGCATGTTTTTAACTTTTAAATTTAAGCGGTATAGTTTCTGCATACTTTTTTATTTGTACAGATATTCTAATGAATCACATGAAATCCACTTGTTCATATGTGCAGATTGTTGATAGCATCAAGGGTTTTCTGAATATTTCCTCTGATCCAGCAACCTTTGTTCAGGTTCACTTTAACCTTTCTATTTTTTTCCCCTATTCAAAACAGTATATGCTAAGTGTTCCTTTTGTTCTTTCAAATGTGTCTTTGCCTTCATGGAATTCCCTAGTATATGTGACGTGATCATGAGTTGGTCTTCTACCTTTTATCTTTCAACCAAAACTATATGTAAGTGGGTTTAGGGATGATTTACGCCACAATAACGGGCAGCCATACTATTACTTGGGAGCAACTGAACAAACAACCTGTACACATAAACATCATAAGTGGGTTTAGGGATGATTTACGCCACAATAACGGGCAGCCATACTATTACTTGGAAGCAACTGAACAAACAACCTGTACACATAAACATCATATTCATATGAAATAATGCACGGGGTAAGTTGCTATAAAATGTGGTCGGGAAAAAGACCAGAGGTTGCTGATAGATATCAGTGTTGGAGTTATCCTGCCCCATCAAAGCGTATGGAAATCAGAAGTCTTATTAGCTGAGTTGCAACTGACTTTGGACAATTTGGAACGTCTTTCTCTAGTTTTATGGATTCATTGCTTTTGTATATGAATGGCTGAAATCATACTAAGGAGGATAGTTTAGATCCAGTTCTTGATTTTAAGTCGAGCTTCCCGAAAACTCTTTTTTCCTCAAAACTTTGGCCTGAATCCGTCACTTAATTACTGTAGTAGAAACCAGAAATCGAACTCAGTCTTCAGAATCACATTTTACTTCAGTCTCTCTCTGCATACGCTCTAGTCTCTTCCTCATGTTGATTTCTGGATCTTTTCTTTGCATCACATTGCCAAAGTGTAGACCACCTTCTACTTTCGCCTTCACTGTTTCTCTTATACTGTCGTATTTCTGGATCTTTTTTTCATTTTTTCTTCTCTAGGCCGTTTCATGATTTCCTTTTCACTTTTTTGTTGTTGTTGTGATACATGAAAGGAAAAGTATAAAAATAATGAAGTACTGTTTTTTTCTGTCTGTACAATTCGTTTTTGGCCATTGCATTTTAATTTTGGTTATTTGTTAGCTTATGACGCACGGACACTCCTTGGATGCTCAATCACATGTATCCAACATGCCACATGCCCTTGTCCCATTTTCTATAGTTTTAAGTTACCGACACTCAAGGGATGCATTAGAGACACCCTTCAAGCAAGTATCCAAAATGGCACGTGTGACGTGTCCTATATAAAAATGAAAATTATAATAGTGAGGATATAACATATAAATTCAAAACTTTAAAGAATTTAAGTCAACGTGTCCCTGATGTGTCTGTGCTTTACTTTTTTGAAAAATTGTGTCCATTCCGTGCAACTTAGTTTGTTAGTTTCTGTTTTGTGGCTATATTCTGTTTGTACTTTGTACAATGTGCTTACCATTTCTGTTTTAGCATTACTTATTGATCTGGTTTATGTCAACAGGGAGCAATTCCTCAAATCCTTAAAAATACGACAAACGAGTTCTTCACAAAAATTGTTAATACACTTAAGGAAGCTGCAGACCTATGCTATGATCGAATAAAGGATATCCATTGCCTTACTTGCCCAAGCAAGCCTGAAGGATCCATGTTTGTAATGGTAAGGCATGAGAATTGATATTCTTATGATCTTAGAAATGATATGGGGAATCATCTGCTAAGAGTTTTTTCACGTCAGGTAAAACTTAATCTGTCCCTTCTGGAAGGGATTAAGGATGATGTGGACTTCTGTTACAAGCTAGCTGAGGAGGAATCCGTGATAGTTCTCCCAGGTAAAAAATAAATTCTGGATTCTGCGACTAGCTTAATTACAGATAACTGCTAATTTGTAAAACTCTGAAATGTGACGTGATCCCAATAATGCAAGGTCCAATACGTCATCAACAGAACAATCCTCTCAGTACTGCATCTGGACCACACCCCATAAACAAAATTTATCTATCCCGATAATGTGCGTCACCCCCAGTGTTCAACTACAATAAACTGCTTGCTAAGTTTGAAATACCTGCATCAAAATTATGATTTTTCTTGCCTTTTTCAGTAATTTATTAAACTGATAAAGACTAGAAACATTCAAAGTTTTGAGTTTCTTGGAAGGCATGCGAGTACCAAATGACAAATGTTGAAGTTCAGGTAGTTTGCCAATGCTGCAACTAAACTTTAAATGTGCGCGCCAAGAGGTCCATATGTATTATCCAAACCATTTCATAGAAATGAATCTTCTCACTCCTGCTTCAATGTTGGATCCATGTCTGAGGCATCAAAAGCTGACGACTGTTCAAGCTTGACTGAACCCCTAGGCTGTCCATTTCTGTCCCGTAGTAATTCCAACTGCATATATTTCATATGAAATTTCTCTTCTATAATGACCTTTGATAGATCAGGAGCTAAATACCTTTTCGGCTTTTCCCTGTACTTGTTCGTTGTTGTGAACAATTTTTAGTATAGGATTCTACCCGTTTGTTGATGGCGACAGAGAGCTTCCCGTGGTAATCTTGTAATTTATTTTTGTTTGGGCTCAGTTTCTTTTTGGCCCTATTTTGTAATTTCAAGGTGTAATTTATTTTTAGTTTAAAAAATAAAAAAAGAGAAGACAGTAGAGAGAAATGAGGGGGAGAATGTGATTTCATTCAATGTTCAAGTTCCCTTCTTACAACCAATGGGCCTCTTTATATAGGCCAAAAACATAACTTGTAAGGAAAGCAAGATTACAAAGGAAAAGTATCTTCCTTTTACAAAATGAACTTACTAAAATGAGTAAAATTCAATAATGGAAAATATTATTGTAATTAACTCGATTACGCCTCAAATATACTTTCCAATTTGCATAAGGTGTCCCTTCGACTTGATAAGTTGCTTAAATGGAAAGTTTTTATTTTTATTTTAAGTTTGCAAACAACTTTCTCCTGCTTCAAAGATTTGGTGAAGCCATTGTGTTCATGGATGATAATGCACATGTTAAGAAGAGATTCCCAAATAAGACTCCCAATTGTGGACATAAAAAACCCTCATTGAGCAATTGAGTAAACCAGCTGAAGGAGTGTAAATGTTGTATGTAGGCTACACTGCTGTTGCTGAAGCATGTTTACGAAACAACATATTTTCACATTAGGATTCACGGATCTGTTTGTGTGAGTTAGCTCTGTTCTAGGAAGGTGAGTGTTAATACCAACCAAATCAGAACTACAGAAAGTTTCAAAAACCTTGAGTCGTACTGTTGGCATGCACAGGACAGTTTGTTTGTAGTTTTTGCTTAGAATTTTAGTATCAAATTGGTCATTTCAATCTCCATAAATTGAATTGACTGGTTTATCAGATAACATACGAGTAAAATTCTCCTTGCAGGGGTTGCTGTAGGACTCAAGAATTGGCTCCGAGTAACTTTCGCCATTGAGCCATCATCACTCGATGATGGTCTTGGAAGAATAAAAGCTTTTTATGAGAGGCACGCAAAGAAACAATGAACGTTGTTACTGTAGCTCGCTATTCTGGCAGTATCTCTGTTCCAATCACGTGTTGGATGAACAAGGGTTGGTCAATAAATGTTTGTTCTTCATGGAAGAAGAAGTAGTATTCTTCTTCATTTTCTATTTGTAATGAACAAGGGTTGGTCAATAAATATTTGTTCTTCATGGAAGAAGTAGTATTCTTCTTCATTTTCTATTTGTAATGAACAAGTTGCAAATAATTGTGGAGAATATTCACTAATCTCCACTGGTGGTGAAACATTGTGAAGTTTGCTGAAAGTTAATGTTATTTCAAATAATTAGATGATGTCAATACTTGTTATGTTATTAGGATATAATGATTATTCATTCAGGTTGTGACCTTGAACAAGCAAGTGATTGAGAGATTTATTTGCTTTCATTTATCATTTATACATTACTGTGATCTTTAAACTAGATGATTGTATACAGATATATAAGGCCATGTTTGATATGGAAATTTTTTCATGGAACTAGGAAAACATTTTCCATTTTTCATCTTTTGCATTGTTTGATTGCAAAAAAATTCCTTGGAATTCCTTTCCCCCCAACCCACTCAAGTGACCCCTTTTTCCTTTAAGCCCCTGTTTGAAACCCATTTTGAGGATGATAGAAATTTTGGAATAGTGATTGATGTGAGAATGTGTAGTGGAAAAATGATGAAATTTTTTAATTTGTGTGTAATATTATTTTATTTGGAGAATGTGTAGTTGAAATGAAGAATAAAAATGAGAATGAGAAAGAGAAAGAGAAATTAATGGGTGTCAAACGGGGGCTAAATTATTGAATTGGTTTTCCCACCATTTTGGTAGGAAAATGGTTTTCCATTTTTTTTTTTTTTTGACAATTGGAAAAAATTCTATCAACAATGGTAATTTTTTCTTTCCTTTAATGCATAATTTACATGCAAAACAAAGTCAAACGAATGGTATTCGGTATGATAATATATATATATATATATATATATATATATATATATATATTATTTTATTATTATTATTTTTTTTTTTGCAATTGAAACAAATTCTAGACTCAATGGTAGAAAAAATTATGACTTTCATAGACAATTTCATGAAAAAAACAAAGTCAAACGGACGCCAAATTTTCAACATTTTTTGGGTGGAAGATTATACCAATCAAACACAATTAATTACAATTCTCAGTAAAACAATTTTTAAGCAATTCAATTCCCTGTAATTTATTTTCCTTTCACCCATTTTTCATTTTTGCAATCAAACGGACCATAAGGCCCCGTTTGATAAGCCACTTTTTCCATGGAAGTTGGAAAAAAAAATTTCATTTTCTTGCTTTTAAGTTGTTTGATAGGCAATATTTTGTAGGTAAAATATTTCCTCACCCCCAGCCCCCACGCGCCCCTTTGCCTTAATTTGAGGGGGGTTTTTTTTTTTGGCAATGAAAATAAATTTCATAACCAAATGTAAAAAAAAATTCACTTTAATGGACAATTTTCATGTAAAACAAAGCAAAACGAATACTAAACATTGATGGAAAAAAATAATTTTTTAGGGAAAAAAATCTTTTTTTTTTTTTTTACTTTTTGGCAATGAAAACAAATTTTATAATCAATTGTGAAAAAGAATATTACTTTAATGGACAGATTCCATGTAAAATAAAGTCAAACAAACACAAAATTTAAAAATTTTCCAGGTAGAAAATTATACCAATCAAATACACTTAATTAACAGTTTCCTGCAAGACAATTTCTAGGCAAATATTTTCTCTGAAATCTATTTTCTTTCCACCGATTTTTCACACTTACAATCAAACGGACCCTAGAGACATTTGATTAGGTAAAGATTCATTCTCAACACAACGCAATAAACAATATTCGCATTATAGCACATTGTTAATTTATGTGCATTATATTCAAATTGATTAGCTGAGCATTGGAATGCCTCTCCTGGACGACTCCAATGCCGCCTTAAACGTGTGCTATTTTGCAGGTCAGTCTTTGGGGCAATAGAATTCGGAGATTTCCAAATATTTGGAGTGGAGGCAGATTTTAGTTTGTATTTGAATCTCATTTTTAGGAGAATAGAAATTTTGGAATAGTGATTGATGTTAAAATATGTGGTTGAAAAGTGATGAAAAGTGTTAGATTTATATGTAATATTATTTCATTTGAAGAGCGTGTGATTGAAAGGAATAATGAAAATGAGAATGAGAATGAGAAAAAAATAAAATAAAAGATGTCTAACGGGGGCTTAATGTCAACAAGCATCAATAATCTTCTTTGTACTCAACTTCAATGTTAAAATGATAGGACCGGTTGGTTCGACCAAAATAACTGAACCGATCCAGTTGTACATAAAAATGCCTACGAAATGTTAGAAGAAATGACTACATGAAATAGAGGTAGGGGTGGCAAACGAGCCGGCTCGGCTTGTTTTGACGAGCCACGAGCCATTCGGGCTTGTCAAAAAAATGAGCCCGAGCTCGGCTCGCTCGCCGAGCGCCCACGAGCCATGAGCTCGGCTCGTGCATGTAAGAGCTAAGTTGGCTCGACCCATTGCCACCACTAAATAGAAGAATGCCCATTGCCACCACTAAATAGAGGAATGGCAAATTGTCAGTAGACATGCCAAAGATAAAGGTACTTTCATTCATTTGAGAAGTGTGAAAAGTAGGAGATTCCAAAAATTCTGATTTTTTTTTTATATGTATTTGGTTTTAATTATTTCATATTGGAATTTCTAATCATCCCAAAAAAAATTCCAGAATTCGTGCTTTTTGTTTCACAATAACATTAAATTTGATGTAGGGAGATATAATCACTTTTCGTCAAAAGCTATAGTTAATGGAGGAGTTGCAATTCACGCTATATCACCCAAAATGGGGCCTCATATTTCATTCCGAACTCAATTCGTTTGAGTCGCACTTCAAAGGACACCTTACAAAGGCGTTAATGGGTCATTTCCAAATGATGACTATAGGTTCGTCCAGCTCAAGCAAGCTTTTGCATTATACACTCCATTCCCTCTGGTGCTATTTGATGTAAAGAGATGCAATCACTTTTCTCAAAAACTATAACTGATAAGGAGTTGTAATCCTCTTATATCGCCCAATATTAGGCACATGAATCCATTTCAAGCCCACTCCATTGGACCTCACTTCAAATGACACCGTACGGCACAGGGTCATTCCCAATTAGCAAGAATAGGCCGATCCATTTCAATCATGCTCATGCAATAAATTTTTTGAGCCGGTAAAATGACATTGGACAAGGAGACATATATCAAGAAACGAAAAATTGTTTTTACAACATTTGACGCTCTCAATCTAAATCTAAACAATTATCTCAAGATTCTAATGTATAGAACAATGATCTAATTGTTATGTTGAGTGTATGAAGAGTCTACACCACGTAGAGTATATACATGAACTTATTACAAGTATTTTGGAAGATATACAACTCAAAAAACGAGTCAATCGATGCCGCTCGAGCGCCAAAGCTAGCGAAAGTGTGACGTTCTACACCAAAACTCCAAAAACAAGTCTTCAATTATCCAAAGTCCTTTTACCAATCAAACTTTTAATCCTTGATGAACTTTGATCCTCTTTTCAATCGGACTTCCAAACCAAGAAGGCTCTTGTTCATTTTATCAATTTACCGACCCAATCCTAATCCCAATAGGAATTTGTGCCACACTCTTTAACAAAAACCTTTCTATCAATTTACCTACGAAAGTTGTTTCTATTGTAGTGTGGAGTAGCTTATGTCCCTGATATTCAGGTACTATCTCTGTTCCAAGATACACGGTGGCAATCTGTAACAATACGCTGGGAATAAATATTCGTTAAACATGAAAAATAAGTAGGATTCTTCTTCATTTCTCTTTGTACTAAACACTTGAAAACACCTTGCTGTTATTGAATAATCGAAAACAGATTACTCTAAATAAGACATTATTTCTGAAAGGACTAAGCCTAAGTAATTAAAGAGACCATCTTTAGCCTAATCAAGACATCTTTAATGTTGATCCTCTCCTCAGGTATTTCTTTGGTCATTTGTCAAAAGCTTAGCAACTCCAAAATCACCCACATGTCCTACCATATATTCAGCCAAAAGTATTTTGCTTGGCTTCAAATCACAATGAACAACTGGAGATGAATATCCTTGAGGCTGATACCCAAGTGAAGATGCTGCATTTATCATGATTTGCTATCTTCTTACTATGTTTAGGAAGTAGTAGTGAGAATAATGCCAGTTGTGGAGGTTTTCATTGGGCATATACTCAGGAGCGCAGCGGCTCTCTGTATTGTGGGTCAAAAATTAAAATGCAATTTAAAAAAAAAAAAACAACAACATAACTTTAAATGAAAATAAGTTAAAAAGAGTTTTTATTTTCTATTTTTGAATCCATGAAGTGTTTTTTTTAAAAGGGTGGAAGTTAGAATTTTCTTGCCTAGAATACCGTTAGAGTGAAAATCAGGCACGTTACAGGTGCCTTAAGGACGCTCGAGTGCTGCCTCTCCCCAGTAAATGTCTGTAATCAAAATCATAGGTACCTCGAACAATTTCATAATAGGAGATCTTTTTATGCGTCAGGTTAGACAAAGAATTGGCTTGAGATGGAAGTGGCAAATGTCTATCACGGCATCACAAGAACCAGACAGTAATAAGCGTGAAACAAGGGATGGAAGAATATATATTAAAAGCCGTGTCTTTCTCACTGGTCTTGGTTTATTTGTTTTACATGCCTCGACCTTGAATCGAGATGCTCCAAACAAATATTTTTTTGCCTGTGAAAATGCCTGTAAACTTGACAGGTTAAGATTTTACCTTCAAGCTTGTTTCCACCGAGAAACAACTCATTCATACTCCACAGAACTCCAATTCTTCAGGATTATGTCCTTCAATACTATTCGAACCAACATGGAATATCTCTAAATTCTATATATTGCCAATTGAATTCGGAATTGTACCTGTAGAGTTAATGCAAACCTTAAAATACCACGGTCAAAGAAAAACTTTCAGGACGTGTTTGGTACTTGTATTAGATAGTATTGAATGATACGGTACATTAGATTGTAAATTCTATTTTTTTTTTTCTTTTAATGTCGTTTAGTAGTCTTACCAAACGCTGCTCCAGTTATTAGATTTGAAGGAAGGATTTTAGGTACCTGTCAAGCTATTTCTGTCCAAATCCAACTGTTGAAGCG
This sequence comes from Fraxinus excelsior, assembly GCA_019097785.1. Lineage (NCBI taxonomy): Eukaryota > Viridiplantae > Streptophyta > Magnoliopsida > Lamiales > Oleaceae > Fraxinus > Fraxinus excelsior. The sequence continues at coordinate 45,644,974 of CM032625.1, read as the reverse complement.
CTGATAAGTTTCCGATGCCACTAGGAAGACTTCCTGTGAGTATGAGACAGATCGAACTCTTTGAGCAAATGCAATGTGAGATACTAGACGGGACTTGGCCATAAATTTGGTTGTTGAAAAGATAAATGACTTCAAGCTTCGTCCAGAGATGGCAGGGATCTTGAGGAAATCTTCCAGAGACTTGATTGAATGAAACATCAATATGCACCAAGGAAGAGATGTTAAAGATTGTTGATGGCAATTCTCCTGAATTAAATTGATAAAATGAACTGATAAAATAACTTTACTTCCTTTCTAAACTTCCTAGGGCTTGTTCTCTTTACCGTTTTCTGTTTTCGATTTTCAAAAACAGTGAAAACGCGTTCTCTTTCCTATTTATGAAAACACGTTTTTGAAAATGGTGATCGTTTGATTTCCCGCAAGTGAACGAGATCGTGAATAAGTAATAAAGTGATGAATATAGTGTCGAACCCACGAGAACTACGTATTTGATCAAGTTAAAATTAATTGCAACTTTACTCGAATAGCAAATAGATTTTGTGATTTGTTCTATAATAATACCTAAATTATCAATCAAACTAAAGAAAATAAGTAAATGTGTTTTTCAAATCGTGAGATGCATTGTTAAGATGTCGAATCCCCCTTATTATTCCATTTTTAGCGTAACAATTAAATTGACAAATTTAAAATCATTTGTGTTGGTCAATGTTCCTAATTTAATTGAAAGCCTCTCTCGATAGCGATCAAATCTATTCTCCTCATGTGACCCTTCTATCTCTCGATGAAATATGCAAACATAATAAATGCATTAACAAGTACTAGAACATCTATTGAAATCATATAAAGCATAGATGTATATCTCTATCCTCTATCGAACCTTACAATGTTTATTATAATGTGCTTAAACCCTATTGTCTCTCTCGATAACAATAAAATTCACTAACAATTCAATTGATGATCAAGCAATTGAAAAGAACAATAAAAACGATAATAAACATCAACAAGTCAAATCAAATCAAATTAAGTCAAAATAATTAATTAAGAACTGAAAGTATCATAATAAGGGTTCATCTCATCCTAGCAATGTATAAATTTAGTATAGCATATTGAAATTACAAGAAATCAAATTTAAGTGAAAAGATATAACTCGATTTTGATAAATTGAGAAGATGAAGATGAATCTTGAAATCTTGAATCTCTTCAATGGTTTCTTGATGAATCTCCACTTGCGTCTTCTCTTCCTTACCTAAAAATTAGATTTGAATCTTCACTTGATTGGATTTTTGCAAATTCCCTTCAATTCTCTCACAAGAATTACGAATTATCCTCATTTGATGATATTAATTGATTATTATTGGAGTATAATATGTTTATGAGAGCTCTCTAATATGTATTCTGTTGTTCTCTATTTGTAGGAGTCGAAATTTGGTTGAGAATCACGTCCAATTTAGTTTTCAAAAGAGTTCTAATCGAATAAGAAAAGTTGACTTCGGGCGCGAATTTTTTGGTCTTTGCACAACAGTCAGTATTTTGGCCATAACTTTCTCTTCCGATATCAGATTAATGAGATTCAAAGTAAGTTGTAAAGATAACTCAAAGACTTATAACTTTGATAGTATGATTTTTTCAATTCAGACGTCTACTATGCCAAAAATCAATTTCAATCTTCGACTAGAAATCTGGAATATAACTTGTGCGATTGGAAATTGATGTTTATCATATTCCATTCCTTTTTGAATTCTAATTCCATCCAATTGTCTCATAAAAATCTTTCAAGTATCATCTTTTGGTCCAAATCAACTATTGAGTATTTGCAATTTGATCATCTGACTTTGAATTTTGCCATTTTCACCATTTTTCGCTTCTTTGTTTCGATTCCTGTTCAACCATTGTGTTTTACCTATATAACACAAAATACAACAATTTAGGATATATTTTGTCAATAGAACTATCAAATATGGATATTTTAAGACCCTAAATAAGTGTATAAAATACACTTATCAAATGACCAAAAAAAAAAAAAAATTAACACACAACGCAAAAAGCGATTTTGCACGTTTTGAGAATTTTCAACCCAAAACAAGCCAAAAGGCTAAAACGCGGTACTGTTTCGAAAACACGGGAAATGAACTTCAACCCTCTTCCTCTTTCCCCTATCTTCCTCTCTCAGAAACTGAAAATTGAGCAGCTTCCCTTGCCAAATCTCCGGGTTTGCGTTTTCAATCAGGTTTCCATCTGGTTCTTTGCTTGCTATATTTTTTGCGGTCTGTTCTAGCTGTTTGAAATTATTTTCCTTAGGTCAAATTTCGCACTTGCCAAATCTGCGTGTTCTCGTTGTTTCAGTTAAATTATTTTCCTTGGGTTAAATTTTTAAGACATGTTGGTTCAAGCAAAGAAAAGTCAATTTAAGGCCAGAAACATGTTTACAAGAAAGATGAGACGTACCGATCATATTTTTGAGGCCCAAGTAGAATATTTGGAGCTGTTTCTGTTGGGAAATTTACGTCAATTCCATTTATTTATATTACCCGCAGGATCTTTTGTTGTTCAAAAAAATATTAGCAAACAAGAAAAATAAATAATACAACGCACAAATTAAACGGACCGTCAAAAATTTTCACCATGTAAAAAATTATTACAATCATATAGAATTTTTCACTCACCAAACCAATCCCAAAATATTACACAAGAAAATAGACCCCAGCTTCTGCCGTGGACAGACTCTATATGCTGCCCCGCTTTTGTAATTCTCTATGAGCCACCCTTTTTGACTTGTTTAATGTGCAGCCAATTGTTGTCTCTAATTAGAACTTCAAGCAGCAACCTTTGACTTTCTCTCCACCATGCAATCACACGTTCTTGCCTTGCATGTATTTGAAGCCAGAAGCCCGCAGCCGTTTCCTTGCCATAAGCTGCCGCCTATTTCTCCTTTGTAATTCTTTGCACACGACCATGCACCTAAAAATAATGGAATACTACCATTATTTATAGGACCAAATAACCAAGTAGAAGAGTCTAATTTAAACTCAAATAATGACTCCAAAACCGACTATAAATTGGAGACCAAATTCTAACATGAATCTGCACTCAACTTCAATTAGAAATAATCTATATTAAATAAACATATTTTATTATTTGCAATAGGATCTCCAACTTTTGACTTTTGAGACAATTACTTAACAGTTTCAAGTTCCCGATCTCTATTGGAATGCTTCCTGTGAAATTGTTGATGGACAAAAGAGACCTTCTCAAGTTTTGCACATTTGGGTAAACTTGTTGGTTAAGAACAACTCAACTGATTCCACGAAAGATACAATCCTTGGAAGTTTGGCAAATTGTCACAAAGGTTCATTGGAAACACCCCAGAAAGTTGATTTTTTCCCATATAAATGCTCAACAATGAAGAAAGATTAAATATTGCAGCAGGTATAGGTCCAGTGAGGCTAGTCAAAAAGAGTCAAGCCTTGAAGTTGAGATAGGCATGCAAAACTCGGGAACACTGACCCGTTAGCTTGTTTGAATCCAAGCAGAGATATCGCAATCGACGCAAATGCCCAAGTTCATTTGGGATGTGGCCGTGGAAACTATTGTTTCCAATGTTCAAATGAACGAGAAATGAGAGATGGCCTAATTCTTTTGCGATTGTACCTTCCAAGACCCATGTTGAAAAGATTCAAGCGTGTAACTCTTGGGTGCCTTTTGCCGCACATAACACCAATCCAATTACAAATGGGAGTTCCCCGTGACCAGTTCTTTGACAACATGTTATTGGGTTCGAAAACTATACTAGCTAAGCTGTGCATATGTAGCTCTTGAAAGATGAAACCAAGCAACTAGTCAAGAAATGCAATGCCAACCATATCAAAATCATATGCTTTCCGATGATTGGTTTGATCTTTGAGGGCTTGGCCTAAGTTACACATACACACACACTATTGTTACTTGTATACAACACTACAATTGACTAGATTTTAACTTACTTCATGTACTGTATCACATTCATGCACTGTATCCTATAAAACATGTCCACTTTTGACACTCCACTTGTTCATATTGCATACTCTTTTCAAGTTAGCTGCCGGGAAGTTTGAAATTGGGAGGTTGATTCACGCATGCATGTCAATGAAAGAGCATAAGGAGGTCTCTTGAACAAAACAATTGGTTTTCAAACGTGGAGACTCCATCTATATATGGCTACCATTAAGGCTTCAGAACAAAGCTAGTGTGGAGACTCCATCTATATATGGCCACCATTGAGACTTTAGAATAAAGCTATAGCAAGCTGTTTTTGTTCTCTCTCTCTTTTCTGAGAAAAGGATAAAAAAGAAATAAAAAAGTCCCTTTCATTTCAAGTGGTGGTAAAATACGAAGATAAACCTAATTACATAGGTTTGTTGCAACTAAATAATTAAAATTGACAATATTACAGTTTTTTTATCAAGTATATAAAATCTATAAAAAAAAATCCTATAGAAGGTTGACGTAACTTTCACATCTAGTTAACCAAAGTAAATCTTGTTTCCATGTTTCATGTTATTAATTGCTCTGCATGATAGAGATTATTCATTTAATACATAATAACACTTGCGAGGTCCCCGGGTTGACCACAATCATCCATACTACAGAATATATTTCATACTAGAAAATAAAACTCGATTCTCAACTTATTGCATTGGATGCAGAAACGGTAAGAACATTAACAGAAAAAAAAAATGTAAAAGCATTGCGTTTCCTTTTTGGGATCAAGTCACAAATTTACAGTGCAGTACTTCATGAGTTACATAAGGAAGATTGCAGAAGACTAGATATAGAATAAGCTAACATAGAACAATATCAGCAGTAAATAGATAAAACTTGGAAAAAATAGGAAAAGGAAAAGGAAGAGGTCATCCGTCAGCAAAAGAAAGGTATTTCACCGCGAAATGCTCAAGTGCGTGATTCTGGACCAGATTGGATTAAAAACGAAACTTGAGGCCATATACGACCTAATTCAGCATCAATTATCCTCTCTGTATTCTGGATTCTCTTTAAGGATGACGAAACCCTCAAGAATGGGAGACACGGGAACATATCTGCACAGCCAACAGATATTAGCATGTAATGCGTATGTTCAGCTTTAGCTGAAATTTTAATTTAAGTTGGTCAAACATACATTTTATCCACACATTTCATAGAACCCACCTCTTACTACCCGCTTATCATTCCGTAGGACCCACAACTTATAGGACTCCAAAACAAGCACTAAATAAACAGACATTTCACAAGGATAATATAACTTACTTCTCAGTTGCTAGCTCAGCTCTGTCACCAGCAGACAGAAGAACGGGAGTTGAGTGGGTCTGGAAACCTGTAATAGTCTTGGGGCGACCAGCTTGACCCACAACATCAACAGCTTGGCCCACACGAACAGGTACCGACAGAGGTTTCAGGTTTTCATCCACGGTCATCAGCATCCTTGGCTGTAGACAATATATACATTATATTGTAAGCAGCATCAAGAAAGAAAAGAAAAGACGTGGAAGGTGACGAACAAAAAGGGGACATAAAAACCACCCAAGAAGAAAAAAGACAAACCTGCATAGCAAGAACAAGGAAGTATAGAACATAATGGTACTTCCCCAAGACAATAGCCTTCATATCAAGACATGCGTGCAGCAAAGTCACGAGTCCAGCCAGTGCAGTCCTTCAAAGAAGATAAGAAAGGGTCATGAATGCACAAAATGTAGTTAAACAGTAAAGATAATGTCAACAGCACTGAGCTCTATAATATCTCTTTTCAAGATTAATTTCTTAAATTAAAACTAAAGGTGTGATACTTAGAAATTTGAAGTGAGGTACGTGAATTCTTTGATGTCACTCCGCTTCTGGATAGATTAAGAAAATTATATACATAAATTTTGATGCTTTTCATTAGCCAATCATGGGGCTTAAGAATTTGCTCAGGCATGCAAAATTTGCCACACCATTCAACATCAAGCACAAATCCAAAAATTCGCTATTTCCCGAGTCAGTGGCTCAAGACTGTTCAGAACCAAGTTGCCCCATCGGCTGTATTCATACCAAGTAAAAGATAAACACTCAATACACTCAGCAAGTACCTGACCACCATAATTACCTCCATCTATGATGGCATTGTCTCATGCAGATGCAACATAAAATGGGTTTGATGGAAATATACACATTAAAATGGCAACATCGGGCAGACTGCTACTCTTTCAAAACAAGATTAACTTACGGGGATAGTAAAAATCTTTCAGAATGATATGGAGCAAGGGTCAACAACCCTTTGCCAAGATGGACAAGACCTTGACCAATCCGTACCTGCACAGGTTGCAGTGCAAATTATTTAGCAACAATGCTATATGTACAATGATTAGGGCGTTGTAATTTTTACGACACTCACACATTAGAGTGGGGCCCACTAATTAATTTCATTAGGGATAATTGCATTAGTGGGCTGAGAGAGTCATAAAAATTACAACACCATAATCATTGTACAATTGGATTTTTTCATTATTTAGACTGTCAAGACATATTTGGCCTCTGGATGTGGATAACGAATGTATATTCGTGAACCAAGGTTAAAATAGAAACTTTACACAGAAAAGAAGGGTGGCATCTTTGTAGTAATAACTTGACAGATTCCTAAGCATTCCAGCTATTCTCGCATTGTTGGTTCCGGCTCCTATCAAACCCAAAGACACAATGGCTGCCTGCACGATTCAGAAAATAATAAATAATAAGTTTTTACGCCTCAGATTACTTGCATGAAGAACAATTTCAAAACCAAGCTAGCCTGGGATTGCATTACCATTGCAACTTCTGTGTCAGCATCATGACTAAGCCTGCTTAATGTGTCCATGACGTTGACCTGTACAGAACACTGAAACGATGATTAGAAGGCTAAAACGGGCATCGAGTCATTTTTCTCGGTTGTGCAAGGCAAAAATGGATGTAAAAGGTAGTAATCACATTGCAAGAACACTAATCCACAAGGAACTTAACGTTCAAAACAGACGTGACAGTGAACCAGCTATTTTGATAGCATTTTGTTTACTTTCAGCTTCTAAAGAAAAGGGAAAAACACACAGAGCACTAGCAAAATATATAAATGAAAGACGAGTTGCTTGTAGCCTGCAGAAGAGGGAGTCACATTTCATTTGCACCGGTAGAGGGCAAGGTGATATGTCATGCACGGACTCTTCATTTCTTCTTTTCCCTAATTCATACCCTATATTAAAAATAAAATTGGATCGGACTGTGTTTAAAGCCTAAACCCTTGACAAATTATGGGCTATAAGAATATGCCCTTATTTGGACTCCATTTCATCCAAAATGCATCTCTCTCTCTCCTCTTTTTAACCCTACATTCTCCAATAAAATAATATTACACGTAAACCCAAAACTTATCCTTCTTTTTTAACCACACATTCTTCAAAAAATCACTATTTCAAAATACATTTTCCCCCAAAACTTCGTTAAAATGGAGCCCCAACAAGGGCTAAATCTTGAAATGGGCAAGACTGAGCAGGGCACACCTTAGCCAGCCTGAGTTTGAACTGCTTACATGTTTTATTATGCTATTTTAATGAATGTGCCAACATGAGTTTCCGTTTTCAGCAGTATTTGTTTTTCTGCTTCCAGAAAAGATTTCAAGATCAGGGCAAATGATTATATTGTGTCTCTGACCATCTGCTCAGACTTGCCAAGGATAGAAAATAGTTTGAGAACAGCAGACCTTTAGCTACTAATACATTGTCACCTCAAATGAAGACTTGCAAATATCAAAGGACAGATATCACCTTTGGGTTCGAAATGCAGAGGAGACCCAGCGCCAGAGGAACTGCCCTTCTAATGTTCTGCTCCCCATACTGCAAAAGATGCTCCAATGAACGAATAGCCATCTCAAGCCCTAGTTCCTCAGCCATTGCTACCATAGCAATTCCAAGTACAGCAGGTCCCTGGTATGTTTCTCCCTTCTCAAGATGCTGTGCACACTGACCAAGGAAGTGTTGTACCTGTAATACAAAAAGCAGTTAGTAACTTAATAAACTTAGCAGCACTACCAGCCTGAGTCCAACAGCACATGTTCATAACCTTGAGAACGTTTCCAGTCCCAGCATAGGCACATGAAAGCAGGGTCATGTCACAATGTTTTCTAATTTTCTCATTAAATGTCTTTGAAACCTCAGCCGTTGCCTCCACACTTTCCTGTCAGAGATGAAAACTGTGAATTAATACTATAATGAAGCCTACCTACGGCAATGTTTTGGCTTCTGTCTATAGCAAGTAAATATTACATGCCTGCACATAGTGTCAGCCTACACCTGAGGTAATTTCCAAAGAATAACCAGGAAAAAAAAGAACCTAACTTTTTATCCCCAGATATGTTTTTTCGTGAGATTAAATGCCACAGCAGGAGCAACCATAATTACCTGCTTCCCAAGATACAAAAGACCAAGACCCAGAGGCAAGAGACGGGTGAGGGCCTCCCCCAACTCTGACTCGCTTCTGTCCATCAATGCAAATATAATTGCCTGGGCAACCTCTTCATTACACGAACCTACATATACCAAGCCTAGAGAGATTGCAGTAAATGCAATCACATCAAGTGATGACTTTGCATCTCCAAGTATGGGGGTTAATTTACTTCGAATCTGGAAAGAAGTAATAACATAGATAGTCAGATTTAGGCAAATGCAGGTTCTTCTCAAGCGGACATGAAAAATGGAAATGCATGGTGAGAGCTAGCTATGGGCTACTCAAATATTGTTAAATAAATTTCACAAATAAGGTCATAAGATTTAGAACAATCATCAATTTCTACTGGGTTGATCAAACAGAGGCTCACCTGTTCATTTTGAGACCCAGCATAAGCAAGTCCTAGGCCCATTATTGCACCTATTCTAATTGAAGAATCTTCTTTGTCTATATAATCCGCTAAAAGAGCCAATGCCTGAGAGAACAAATTAATATGATGTAGGAAAAGATTTGGTCAAATATTTGTTAATATTGACGATCAATCCATGTGAACAAAAGTGAAATTTTTCAGGAAATGTGTCTGTATGCAAGACTTCAATCAATTTTATAAATTTGGACTTACCGGATCACAGTCATTCTTGATACCACAATTTACGATCCCGACTCCTAGTAATGCACCCGCAATGACATGCGTGTCAGTACTGTGGAAATATTTGTCGAGTTGCGCAAGTCCAGAATCAACATCCCAAAGCAGAATCATACCCTGTAATGGTGACATAGCATGATCAGGATGCCACATTACAGGGAAAAAATAAAATGACCCAAGGCACATACCAGACTTGCTGCAGCACTGGCCTTTCCATGATCCTTATTTTTGAAAAGCCAGCTTGTTGAAGAACCACCGCTTGATGCCTCTGATGGAACTGTCATCAACTTATCCTGAACAAATAAAAATTAGGCAGTTTGAGAACATTGACAAAGAACCAATCCTTTTCCAATTCTAGGATGAACCTACTCTTCATAAAAAAAAATATTTACCTGACCGAAGCCAGCATTTACAAATGCGTTAACAAATGTTCCTGCCAAGTTCTGTCTAGCAGAATCAACACTTCCTCCACCACTAGCTCGGCCATCAAGTAAATGTGCCTGAGAATTCGGGCAAATTATTATGAAAAAAATAACTTTATGTTCAAGATAACCTCAAATATGCTAAAAGACCAGTCTCCAAAATCCTAATAGAGGTAAGGAGAAATCCACTAGATCCAGACCTTGTAAATATCCTCAGGAGATTTGGGCTCCATGACCTCTATATCACGAGCAAGTGTAAGATACCCTTCATTCAGTTTCGTATTATTGATGATTTCTTGTAGATACTCCCTTTCTCCTTCTTCTGGAGACATTTCATCATCAAGTTCAAAAGTAATTCCCTGTAAAAGACCATGCAGTTTGGTGACCTTAAAGTATACAGATTAATTAAGAGCAACAAAGACAGACAGAATTATATCTCTAGCCCCACACTGCAGTGGCTCACTCTCTAAGTACAAACCCTCCAGCCCAAAAGAATTTGTGCTCATCTGTAGCACAACTCATCAGTATCTGAGTGCACAATAAGAATATGTACAAAGACACTTTACCCACCGCAAGTACCACATAAAGATTGGGACAGATTAGACCAGAGTTCACTATAATAACAATCAATTTGGTGATTCCTTATTTTTTTCTCCAATTCTACATCAAACTGTAAAATCATGAGCGGTAAATAAAAAGCAAGCCAATGGTGAAACACAACCAATATTAGGTCAATATTTAAAACATGGGTGAGTATCCATTCTACATTACATCACAACTGCATTCTGGTCAGACTTAGTCCCTCCCTTTCACCAAAAAATAGGCACTTGGGACAAGAACAGGCAGTATAGATGAATGCAGAAGCAAAATTCAAGGACTTACATGACGAGCAAGGATAAAGCAAAATTGCTGCTTCTTTTGAAGATCATTACAAGAGGTGAAAACCTGCTTTACATACTGCAAATGAATACCCAGGTGTAAGAGTCAAATTCGAAAAAGGTGAAAGCATGGATCTCTCTCTCTCTCTCTAGAAATAAGACATGCATTTTATAATTGGGATCCAGACCTTTGTATCTATATCATGCCTTAGAATAATGCTATTTGTACATAATGAAGTTACGTAATGGTTTACATACAAATGGGGTGTCAAAAAGAGAGTGAGAATTTTTATTTATTTATTTTTTCCGTTGAAGAAATTCTAACCCAATCATATCTTACCATATCATGTGTATGTAAATCATTATGAAAATATTATGTACATGTAGTACAACCACATGAATTACTCCATAGTTTTAAGACCATAGAAGTAAGAACTGCTTAGTCCTTGTGAGTACAAACCTGCATGTTGTCAAGGTACAAAGCAATCTGCAATGCTCTAGGAAACTCTTCAAATTTCATATAAATTGTGTATGCAATATCCAAAACTAACATATCATCTGGTCCAGGAAGGTATCTGAAACGATACAACAGTAAACATAGGTTAGAGCCTTACTTGTACAACAACCAGTGCCATTCCTATTAATTAATGAGTTATAAATGGGAAATTTTGTTCATGAAGAGTTCCTCAAATTCCAAGCCCTAGATCCACATTATAATGTATTTGAATGAGTGATAACAAGAAAAATTCACCCCAAGGAACAAAAGATTTTTAGAAGTTCTATCTAGCATCCCAGATGATACAGTTACTGCAGATGAACGCCGAACAGAATGCACTCTCCTCGTAATAACCAGTTTAGAAGAACAGATGGGGGGAGAGCAAACCTTCCAAAAGTGCTATTATATGTCACTTGGCTTCATAATGAAGACAATCCTATGACAATAATAGCTTATTTTACAGATTACAGGTGACCAGTGATCTTTGAATTATCAGTAGGATGCTAAAATAGCAAACAACACCGGAGGTTTTGCTTAACCTGTTCCATCAATTCTATCATGCATGAAACTGTCAAATACCTTGCCACTCTATATTAGAGGTATGACAACAGCACCAGCTGGTCGTAGCTCAGTGCAGTAATGCTTGGTTATAAGAATGTGCTAATGTACTCAAAACCTAGACTTGGCAACAGATATATTTTCCACAGAACATATCTACCAATACAATGATTAAACCATGAAATATTTGGAAAAAATTAAGAAGTTATATCTAGAAGGTGATACATTCTAGATCAAATAAATAATCATAGCTTAAATTAAAATGGCAATCAGGGAAGAATAACAAAGTTCAAATGGCTGATATTTTCTTGCACATTATATCCACTGCATGATGATGCATCAAATATTTCAGTGTGGTCCAGATGAAGATGGGTGATTTTTAAACACATTCCACAAAAGGATAAAAGAGTCCAGACAAATCACATAGAAACTTCCAATGACTGTTTATGGAATATACTTACTTTGCTGAACTAGTAAGGTATAGGCATGTCCTCTTATAGTTAGCATTGTCTACATGCTCCACTAACAGATCAAGGTCTTCCACCTGGACAACAAAATGTCTAGATCACAAATACATTCTTTTTTTTTTTTTTTTTCTTACAAGCATTTTTGTAATTTCTTGAGATCCAGTTACGAAGGATTATAAGTACCTCCATTAGAAGATCTACCGCCTCGGGTTCAGCATTGTGCTGCAAATGAAAGGGTTAAAAAAAGAGATTCCATAAATTTAGTTCCAGAAAAAACCGAGCATACATGCATTGACAATGATTGGAAACTCGTTGATGAGATTGCTAGTGGTCAAAAATCACAGCTAAACAGAACAATTAACTAAACAGGTCATGCACTGTCAAGCATCAGTTCAAAGCAAAATATCTTTATCCAAATAAAACGCAAGGAATTTTTTTTTTTTTACCTTCATATGGAAAGCAACAATCTGCCCCACCAGCTCCATTAGATCATCAATTAAGGCTTCCTCAGTCTGAAAAGATTTCGCAGAAAGAAACATGCTTATAAATTCTTTTTAATTCAGCTATTCTGCGTGCAGAACCATTTAATGGTTCTACCTTGCAAAAATACATTGCTCAAATGAACAAAGGGGGAACAAGTGACTTCTATGAAAAACTTTAAGAGAACAGCCAAGTAATCAGTAATACTAACAGCATCGAGCAATTTTTTTTTAACTCGTTGCCATAGTGGCACTGTTAGTCATATGTCTGAAAGTTAAAGCGTCACATAAAAATTCGATGAGTAGTGCTATGGGTACATTATGGCATCCATAATGGATGACATAATGGCCAAGTAGAATTATCCAAATTCGATAAACCACCACTCAAGACTTTATATCAATCTTTGGAATATAAACTCAAACACAAGCATCCATCAAGAAATACTAACAGAATCGAGCATTTTTTTAGCTCGTTAACATAGTGGCACCGATAGTCAGATGTGTGAAAGTTAAAGCAACACATAAGAACTTGATAAACCACCACTCAAGACTTGATACCTCTCTGAAATATAAACGCAAACACAAGCATCCATCAAGAAGTTCACTAAAGAGCTATACTAAAACCAATTTGATCTGTGATGGTATCCAATATGGTAGAAGTTCCAACCTGCCGTTTTGCATACTCTTGGGATATTTCCCCAGCCAAGTTCCTGCAAAAAAATTCAACATTCGAATAAAGAACAGCTTGGAATGAATTTCCATTACAAGACTCTCCAACAATTGAAAAAATATGCCCCCTAAACCAACAGATGAAAAGTCATTTCATGCACTACAAAAAGGATATTTTGAAAATACATGAAATTAAAATTTCTGGTTTGATAAAGTTGTGTTGCACTGTATCCTTCTGATAAATAATAAACACCAAGTACTCATTTCAAACACTCAATTCTCGGAGGGGGGCACAGGATACGGACCCTTTACTTTCAATAATGAAGAAATAGATTTATTGTGAACTATGTTACGCGGACACTTCAATTAGGGTGACTATCTGTGTTCGACACTACCATGTCGTGTCGGATACTGACACTCTTCGAACATTCTACCGTAGATATTTTCCTTACTTCATTGTAGTAATACTATAATAGATATAATTCAACATTACTATAATATAACAAATAAGTATTCTTGTGTAAAAGATTTCAATAAGAAAAATTAATATTAAGTATAAAAATCAAGTTATACTGTCCAAATAATATTTTTTTAAGGAATTTAATAAACTGGATATGTAGTGTCGATGCTTTTTAGAAAAATCGTGTATCAAACACCTACCGGTCGACACACGTGTCGTGTCGATGCATCACACGGTGAATCTCACACTAACATGGACATGTCATACACAAGTATGTGAAACCTCTTAACACAATAATAAAGTAACACGTTATTCATACTCAATTTACATATTAACAGAAATAATGTGTGATGAAGAAAAGAATGAAACACAAAGATTAGGCAGTAATGTCAAAATCACAAACTTGTGTGAATGTTATTTGAAGCCAAAATAGCTTAAATAATGGTCAGAAATCCTCACCTGACATACTCGTGACCCCATGAACCAATATCACCTTCGGAACCTAGCAGCCTATATTTCAAGCTTGCCTGCAACATTAGTTGCTAAGTCTCAATAAACCTAACATTCAATCTCAATAAAATAATATACATAAATAGTCAGAAATTTTTGTGCTTAATTTGAGTTGCTAAGTCTCTGTTTGGCTAATTTATAAACAATTTCATTTTCAACCACATATTTCAATGGACCCACAGCTACTATTTACTTATCCACAAGTTTTTCTATTTATTTATAAATTAAACCATCTATAAATTCTTCCCAAACAGAGGCTAAGTGTATTTACTTACAGTTAAAATTTAACAGTAGATGTATTCATGATTTATACAATTGAACTCAAATTACTTCATAGAAAAAGAGCTGTAATTTTTTATCCTTTTGTAACTTATATATGGGTGGGGTCCAATAAGCAATTACTGGTAGCTGAAAGAAACGACCATAAAACAGGTAAACATAAAGGCTAAAGCAAACAAAGACCGTATGAGATGATTGCAGATGCTCATAAAGCGGAGGGCACAAAAACTAGAAAGGGCAAAAATGCTTCCAACAGCACTGCTATCCTACTTAATCAAACTCAATAATTGTCCAATCCAAGGGGCAAAAGTTAACTTGTTCCTAATTATATTAGGTTTACGGACTATAAGGTCCAAGAGTACTCATTATGTGCTTATTAGCACAATTAAAAAGAATGGTGTTATACCATTCTATCAAGTTTGTAACTCTTAGGGTCCGTTTGATTGCAAGAATGGAATTGGAAGGAAAGAAAATGAATTACAAGGAATTAAATTGCCTAGAACTTGTTTTACTGGGAATTATCAATTGATTGTGTTTGATTGGTATAATTTTTCACCTAAAAAATATTGAAATTTTGGATCTTTTGGTGTTCGTTTAGCTTTATTTTTCATGAAAATTGTTCATTAAAGGGATATAATTTGTTTACATTGCCAAAAAAAAATTAAAAAAAAAAAGTTGTCTGGAAAAGCTTTTCCTCAAAACCAAGAAAATGTGAAAACCCAATTCCGTGAAAAATTTAGTAAATCAAACATGTAAAAAGGTGGAAATTGATTTGATTTTCCATCTTCCATGGAAAAAAAAGAGCAATCGAACAGGGCCTTAGTTTTATTTCAGTTTCTTACTCAATTAGCCTTAAATTTTTAGTATAAATAAAATGTCGTTCTAGTATTAATATAAATAGCATGTAGAATTAGTCATACTTATCATTTTGCTTATTTTTTTTCAAATAATTCATGCAAGAGTAGACATACATTCCATGAATATAAGAATATTTAAGATACCAATATGTAAGAACTTTATAAAACTGCATAGGATAAAAAATACGGCCTACCCTTTCTCCTTCTGGGGACATCGTCAAAGCCAAAACAGAAAGTATATCGGCTAGGAGTTTCTGCATAAAAGAAAACAAGTATTAAAGAAATTTGTGTGAAAGACTGCCATACGTGAGTACAGATTTTTAAAACAGTTTTTACCTTTAAACCAGAATCAGCCATTTTCTCATAATGCGCTTGCAGAGTTCCATAATGAGGACGCAAGAATTTCAATGGCTTTGGAACTGAAGTCATAGAACTTGTTGCAGTACGAATCTCCTGCCTAAAGAAGCAAATGTGAACATCAAATTTATAGCTCATGACAATCATTAGAAGGTAGGAGTCCTTCATATTAGATCATTAAGCAGATCAGATTGATCCTCATCAAGTAACCAGTAAAATATGTAAAGATTTGACTAGTCCAATTTTACATTCCCTGACCAGGAAATAATTATTACTCTTTATCACAATACTAAGAGATATCAAAATGTGACCATCCACCAATTTGTATTGATCTACACAATATACGCTTGAGATACACCATTCAAAAGTGCTACTAGAGTCTAGATGGACTAATTCCTTCCTTATTTTTCAATACTAGGATATTGAGACATTCCATCAAAATTTACAGGCGACTGAGCACAAACAAAGGAAACAGCTTCGACTACTGGTTTCCAAACTTGCAAACAAGGCCTCTCCCTCGCTAGACTTGCATTAAGTAATGTAGATGGAACTTGTCAGAGTGCTATATCATTTATTCAGAACTTCACCATGCAATTTTAGTTAATTCAGAAATGGACAGTTTGATTAGAATTCATCTCACCCCCAAACTAAACCACAAAGCATTAACATTTAAAATACTGCCACGTGTTTTCTGTCTAACATAATACAAATTCAAAAGGGGATGCAACCCGTATAGGTTGTGGTTGCTGTGAGACCCATTTTGGATACCAGATTAAGAATACACCTTTTTTCAACTCCAGATTTCCATAGAAGCTTGGTAGGTCCTTTTGAGGAACCACTTCTCAGCATTTAATTTAAATTTCACCAATAAGAAATCAGATATAATTTTTTTTTTCCAAAGAGACTAAATTAAAACACATCCAATTTTCTGAACAAATAATTATTAAAAAAAAAAAACCTACAAACCTCATGCTTTCTAGCGCAGCTTTCTGCAATCCGGGATCGGAATCCTGAGCCCTCTCTACATACAACTCCAACTGTTGTTTTAACGCCAAATCCTCCTCGGACTAAAACACAAAGTAACAGCATAAAAATTCATTAAACAATGAATCATCAACCAAGTTAAAATAACAAATTATCATATGTATTCTTGACCTAAATAACAAAAATTAATAATCGATCGAGCTGAGTAACAAAGTTTAGATTTTTGCATTAATTTACTAGATACATAACATTAATTTCTACACGAACTTACAAGATCTTCATCTTTCTTCTCATCCTTCTTTTTAGGGTCTTTGGCAGGGACCTTGACTGATGCCTGGTCTCTGGTGGCTCCGCCACCGGTGCTTCCAGTGCTGTTCGGATCTTCCGCCGGTGCCATGTAGATTAACAGCAACTAAAACCCTAGAATTGAGTAACTGTGAACCGAGTTTTCGAATCTCACAATAACAAAAAGATCCAAATTTTGAATTTAAGAAGAGATGTTGGGGGAAAGGAAGAACCCTGCTTAAGCTGAAGGCTAAAGTGCGCCCGATGTGTATAGAGTAAAGAGTTTTCGTGTTGCCCAATATTGTAAAACAATGGGCTTTTTATTTTATAGAATAGGCTTCCATACATCAGAATTTTATTGCCTTCGGAACAATGGAAAAATTCATGGGTAAGGCTTTTTCTTTTCCAAAATTACAAATCAGGTCCAAATATTTAAAATTACAAAAATCAGGTTTTTTTTCATAAATTAATTAATTATATTTCACAATTAATTTATTAAATTAAATATTTACTGTAATATAACATAATTACCCTACACCCACCCACCCCACCCCACCCCCACTGCTCCGACGATTACTCTAGTGACCGACAACTACTCCGACGACTGTTTTCCAACAACGCTTAATTCCGACAACTACTTCGGTGACCATTTCACCGCCCCTTAATTTCGACGACTGCTCCAATTCCGAGGTCACAGATTGAGATATCTTATTAAGTAGTTAAAAATATAATTTTCAGTCACAATTTATTAAATTAATTGATCACATATTATTTCGAAGTCACAGATCAAAAAATTGAGCCATTCACAATTGATTTCATTGGTCACTGATAAAAAAATTATAGGTCACAATTTAAAAAATTATTTCACATTTATTGGACATAGGTTATATTTTCAGCCACATATTAATGAATTTTAACGTCACAGTCCCAATCTCAATACACCAACAATACTTGGTCACATATCACAGATCCACCAACAATACTTGGTCACAGGTCACACAACCAGATAAATGGTCACAAACACTTCATCCCATCCGTCACACCCGTCACCCAATCTCAATACACCGAGAATATTGGGTTACAGGTCACAGATAGACCAAATAATTGGTCACAGACACTTCGTCTCATCAGTCACCGACCCTAATCCCTAAACCACCAACAAACAATAACACAAACAACCACCACCACCCAAACCACCATCGTCACCCCGTCACAACACCACCACAACCACCGCCACAACAATAACAAAAAAGGACAACCACCACACGGACCGCCACCACAAATCCACAGCACGTACCGCCATACACACAGATCCACTGCAAGGACCACCACACGGATTCCCTCAGCCATACAGAGATCCGCCCCACCACAGCCTCCTCACACACATCCGCCACAGACACACACATATTCGCCCGCCACACAAACATCCGCTACAGCCACACACCCACAGATCCTCCTCGAAGCTGTGACGGTGAGGGAGAAGGGAGAGAGGGGGAGGGAGAACTGCTGCTATTTACAGTACCGCCTCGACGCTGTGAACGGAGCGTTGCTGCTGTCGTTCACAGCAGCATCGCGACGCTGCTGCTGCCAGATGGAGAGAGTGGGGAAAACGGAGGAGACAAGAGAGAACATGTGAACGGAGCATCAGAGAGGGAGAGTGAGAAGGGAGGAGACAACGGGTTTTTTTAAATTTAGGGATTGGAATCGATGTTGCTGTTGCCGCCGGAGGAGAAGGGAGAAGGCGGTGGGTGATGGTGGTGGTGGGAGGAGGCGGCATGCGTTGGTGGTTGGAGGAAGCGGCCGGCGTTGAGAGGATGGAGCGGCGGCGTGTCTGTGACGAAATGGAGAGGGAGAGAGAGACGATTGGTGGGGGGGTGTCTGGGATGAATGGTTAGAGTAGGGTTTTAAAAGATTAATTATTTAATTAAAATGATAAAAAAACCTAATAAATGGAGAAAAAATGTGAAAACCTGATTTTTTAAAACCGAAAATTAAACAACTGGTTTTTGATAATTTTCACTAGGAACAACACGTAAGGTATTAAGTATCGTGGAAATTACATAAACTAGGTACTTAAACTTCCAAATTCAAAATTCAGGTATTAATTGGATATTTTGTTAATTTAAATTATATTATAATACTAATATTTCAAATAAACTCTAATTAATTTTCAATCTCATTTTATCTCTCTTTCTCTCTCTCTCTCTCTCTCTTCTCCGAAATCGACTTCAGCCGAAAAGAAGGTCATCGTCGGCAACTACCACCACCAGATCTAACAAAGCCACGCCGTCGACAACTTCCACCACTAGATCTAATAAACTCCGACGCCTCTGCTGTTTACAACATGTTATTACATCCTGGAGATCTTATGAGGATCCATCAAATGGTGGGTTTGTGTTTAGCTTTCAATCACCTCAATTGTTACTGGAAAAGAATGACGTACAAGTGTCCAGGTGGGGTCCTTGGGATGGGCATAGATTTAGTGGTACTGATGCTATTACGGATAATCATGTGTTTAAGTTTGTATATCATTTCAGTTCTGATGAAGTTTATTTTACATTTGAAATGTTGGATGACTCTATTTTACTCAAACTGGTGGTGAATCCAGTAGGCACCATACAGTTCTTGAAATGTAAAAGTAATGCACGGGCTTGGGTTCCATTGATGACTGTGAATAAGGATATCTGTGATAGGTATGGATCGTGTGGCCCGTATGGAATTTGCTGGATCTGGTGATTTTGGTTTTGTGATTAAAAAATATAATTCGTGACCATACAATTCGGTAATCTATGACTAAAAATATAATCCGTGACCAATCATTTTGTTATTTGTGACCTAAAAATTATATAATTTATGACCAACTAATTTGAAAATTCGTAACTATGTGACCTATAAATTTTGATATATGACCAATTAATTTTAAAATTTGTGATCAATGAATTAATTGTGACCTATAAAATTTTTGAAATACGTGACTTTTGTTATCTACTTTTTTTTTTACTTGTGACTAAATTAAAAATTCGTGACCTATACTTTTTTTTATCAATAACAGTCAGAAATCTGTGACCGACAAATTTTAAAAATATGTGACCTATACTCGTTGGAATCGGACTGATCGCAGGAATTAAGTGGCTCCGGAACGATCGTCGGAGTAGTCCACGTCGTCGAAAAGTCGTCGAAACAGTCGCCGGACGCCGGAGCAGTGGGATGGGGTGGTGGAGGTGGAGGTGGGGTGGGTGAGTTAATTTTATTATATTACAATTAAACATTGAATTTAACATAATTATAAAATATAATTAATTAATGAAAACCTAATTTTTGCAATTCTAAAATTTGGGACCTGATTTTTTGTTTTGGGATAGCTGAGTTATGAGTTTTTCTCTTAAAATTCACCCATTTTAAAATGGGAACAATACATAAATCACATTTTTAAGTATCATTATTTCAAAATTAAGGATAAATATTTTAAATTTCAAAAATCAGGTTTTCATTAAAATTTATTTATGATTTAATTAATTATTTATATATTTAATTAATAAATATATAAATGTCACATATCTATACAATTTGACCACAATTAAAAAAAAATTATAGGTTACAGTCAGTTCATCGGTCACAATTTGTTTATCGGTCACAAATCACAAAATTCATAAATCACACAATTTACTTTATGGTCACAAAACATCGAATTAAAGGCCACAAATTACTTTTATTGATCACAACTCGATTATTACTTAATAAATTGTAAGTTACAATCACAATTTTTAGATCACACATTATTAATTTGTCAAAATTAACTAATTATTGGTCACAATCAACCAAATCCACGTCCATCTCATCCCACCCACGACGATGTCATGACACCGCACACATCCAACCGCAACGAACCACTGCTACGATCGCGACGACCACCAACATAACCACCATTTCACCAGCACCCCCACAATCACTGCAACCTCATCACCTCAGCTAAAATCACGATAAACACCACCACTCAAACACCACAAAAAATCAAATCCAATATCATCAACCATAGTACCCCCCCCTATATTTCTCTCATCGTCGATTTCTGCTGTTAAAAATACCACCATTCAGCACTGCCCCATTTCTTCTCAGAAGCCTTGGTGCCCCATTTCTTCTCAAAAACCTTAACATCCGTTGCTGCACAAGGCGCAACACTAAACATAGATGTGTGAGCGCTTGAGCACACCTGTGAGCGCAACTGCAGCGTTGAACGCCTCTGTGCATGGCGCTCGCAGCACCACTGCGATTTCTAGTGAATGGATGGATATCGTGAATGAGATGGGAATAAAGAGAGGAGGGATAATGGCGAAGAGTGAAGGGAAGAGGAAATATTGAAATGGGGTTAGGGTTTTTGTAGTAGGTGTGGAATGTGGGGGTGGGTTGGTATATTTTATAATATTATTATTAATATAAATAATTAAATTATTACCTGATTTGTGAATAATTAAACATCATCCCTGATTTTTAGAATATTGATATTTAAAAGCAGGGTAAGATGTAATTTCCTCTTTTAAAATTAAGGATAGATGTTTTAAATTTCAAAAATTAAGTTTTTATTAAAATTTATTTATGATTTAATTAATTAAATAATTAAATATTTGTTAATTAAATATATTAAGGTTATATAATTTGGTCACAATTCAAAAATTTTATCGGTCACAATTTGTTCATCGGTTATAAATCACAAAATTTATAACATACAACTTATTTTATGGTCACAAAATATCAAATTAATTGATCACAAATTATATTTAGTTCACAGTTTATCAAATTATTGATCACAAATTAATAATTTTTAAATCATATATTGTTTATTGATCACGGATTAACCAATTTAATGTTTATAAACGACCAAATAATCTGTGACCCCCACCACCTCCCCATAGCAACATCACCTCAAATAAATCAACACATCGCAGAAAAAGCACCACCACATCCTGGCATCGATCCACCACCACCTCGACATGCCCATCGCCACCAAGACCAAGATCTACTTTCACCACCGCCAACAAAACCACTGCACACAACCATAGAACAACTATTGTCTCCTCTTACGGATATGTTTCACTTCTCGCAGATCTCACAGACCACCACACCCACCACAGATCCACCACCACCACCACCACCTCGCACCCCAACATAGCCCACACCACCATCAACATAACCCTCCATCAACGCACACCACCACCTCGCACCAGATCCAACCACAACCACACACATCACCAAAACCGCCGCTGCTAGAACAACCACAGATCACCAACACCTCACTCGATCTAATCAACGGAGAGCACTGCGGCACTATCAACATGCTATCAATAAAAAAAACCTTGCTACCCATTTGGCATCACCGCCATGGTCAGCCGATGTTGCAAAATCTAATATCCACTAACATGAACAAGACCTCCAACACATCCAACACCGATTTTATCTAACTCAACGATGGCTTCGCGGCGAATAGAAAGTGAGAGGAGAGGCTTCGCAACAGAGAGAATGTGAGATGTGATAATAGATAGAGGCGGTTGTAGTGCTGGCGAGGTGGTGCCAGTGGTGTTGGTGCCGATGGGATGGTGGCAGGTAGAGAGAGATGGGAGAAAAAATGAAATAATTGGGGTTTGAAATTGTGTAGGATTGATTTAAATAAAAAAATAATTTAAAACCATTAATTAAAACTTGATTTATGTATTATTAAAATTGAATATAGATTTATGAAAATGGTATCATAAAAACTTGCGATGATGTAATTTCCTCTTTTGAGATAGTTTCACACTGAAAAAAATGAAGGGATAAAGCCATGTTTGTTTCTAATTAAAATCTAATTTTAATCTTAAATCAAAATAAGCAATTAATTTAAGCATATATTTTATGGAGTCCTCAACTTCTCAATCACGCATTTCATCAATTTTTATTAAAATTTACTAAAAATCTGATTTAATCTACAACAAACATGATCAAAACCAAAATGAACGATGTTATTTATCACTATAATGATAAAATATCAGTGATGTGGTAGTCTATGTGAAATAATGAGATTGGATGGTTCAATTTTTATGAAAGAGATAGAAATATGAAGGATAATGAATTGTTATATCATCGATATTGCATCATCGTGACGATAAATAACATTTCTCAATCAAAATTACCCTACTTTTATCTAAAAGGCTTAGCATCCATTTAGTAGATATTAACATCTAACTTTTAATTTAAATTAAAGTCAATAATAAATAAAATTATATATTTAAATAATTTTTCAACCACATATTTCGTCAACTTTTATTAAAACTTTCTAAAATTCTTATTTTAATTCATATCAAACATGGGCTTAAAAGCATTTTTTTTTTCCAAAAATACCTATATTTATATTAAAATTAATATTCTACATTTGCATCCTTCTATGATTTTAAATATACCTCCTTTTTATTTAAAATCAATACATTAATTTTCATTAAAAATCGATATGTTTTACGAATTACACATTAGGTCAACATATATGTCATTGTGTTACTTGTGGATTATCCTAAATCCTAAACAATCTAAAAGAGACACTTTCAAAGGCACTATTGGACACCAACAACTTATATCGTCAACCAAAATGATTTGTTTGGATGTGGTGTGGTTTTTCCTTTCATTTTTCCTTACATTTTCTTACAGTCTCCCTCTCTCTCTTCATCTGTCTCTCTTCCTCCCGTCTGTCTATCTTATTTTCCGACCACATACTTTTTCCTACAGTAAATAAACTGACCGTTGTAGATTCCTTCGGCGGCGATGAAAAGTTCCTTCTGGTAGCCATTGCGTTCGCCAAAGTCGAGGGAACGGAATCTGGCCAGACGCTTCTGGTGGTGAGTATACAAATTTATCTCGTTATACAAAGAAAGGAGAAACTCATTTACTCATTTTGATTCTTGCATTTAGAACCCTAATTTCCCGTACTCTCTTGATTCATATTCGATTCTTCCAAAAATTTTCCCCCAAATCCCGTGCCATCCGGCTCTTCTTCTCTAGTTCTTGATTTAAGGTTCAAATAAGTTATGTACCAATAATGTCACTACTTTCAAATCCCGGTAATCTTAATCTCTCTATCCACTCTACGCCTACACTCTTGGATGCAAGTGTCGCTGACGACGAAGAAGACTTGGGTTTTCTCGAAGATGACGAAATCGACGTCTCTTCCTGTTACACTGTTTTATTTCGTTAAAACTTTTCGGTGTTGACCGTCCTAAAAATTTTAACACGCTATTTTTGCTTTCTTTTGCATAGGTTTGAAGTTTTCATCATCAAGAAAGAGATTGATCGAGAGAATGACTGAAACAAGATTTTTTGATAAGTAAATCTTCTAATTTTTCTTCTAACAGTCATGATTAGCGATTCTCTCGTAAATTATTTTCAATAATTTTCGTGCAAGGTTTTTATTTTATTTATAGTTATTTCTAAAAAACATCATTATTTTTTATGGGAGTTTGAATTTTGTGTAGAAATGCGTACTTTCTTCACATTTCGATTTCAATTTTGGCTGCTTCGAATGGAGCTTAATTAATAATTTTGCGCTATTGGGATTGAATTTATGTCTTATTTTTCTTTATGTAATTGCATATCTTTGTGAATAAATAAGCCTGGAAGTAGTCTTCTTCGGTTAATTTAGATTGCTAACTATTATATTGATTGTGTGAGTATTTTAGGATTATCTTCTTGGTGGAGTGTAGTTTTGTAAGATTGCTAAAGATTATGCTGTGTAGTGATTATTTTAGGATAGTTTTTTTTTTTTTTACTTTTGAATATTTCTGACCAATTGTGTATTTGTCTTTGAAAGTGATAATGGAAGTGGAAGCCCGTTTATTGGCAAAGGAAGATGGGATTGTGGCTGGAATAGCACTTTCAGAAAAGGTATTTGGCAAGGTTGATCATTCCCTGAAGGTACACAGTTCACCTTAATTAGTTAATCAACAAGTTCAAATATTTGGGTTGAATTAAACCTCCAATTGAAGCAGATATTTTTTGGATTTGGAAGAGAAAGAGTGAAATGATTCTTCAAAGTTTCACACATATATCAACTTCACTTTGGCAACAATTTAAAAAATATATATTAAAGGAGAAAACCGGATCTGGAGCTGAAGTTTTATTTTTTAAATAGCGATTTTAACTCTGTGTTCATTGACCTCATTCTAAGAATGTGCAGGAAGAGCCCACAATATTGTTGTAGCTGAAAGGGTTGTGCTTAATTTTATGCAGAGAATGAGTGGAATAGCGACTTAAACCGAAGTGTGTTAATTATGAGTTTCCACTATTTATTGAATAAACTTTCCAAATCCATTGACTTTTTAATTAATTAGTTCAACTATTGAATTAACCTTTTTTACTGTCTTTATTGGTGAATGCACTCGATTATGATTGCTAAATTATCAGTATGCATATTCAATAGGCATGCTTGTGTGCCTTAAATTTTAGATGCTTCTTTTGGAACATCATACACCAACAGGCAACAGAAGCTATGCTACATATTTCCAGCCCTTATTTTCAGGGGCAATGAATCTACAAACATGAGCAAAGAGCTTCATAGGTGATGTAGTTGTGGTTCATGAAACTTCCATCCGTGACAAGAACAATCAGTGCTGATGGGAGCCAAACTAGGTTTCTTGTTCCGAACTTTTAAGTAACCAATTGTAGTCTTATGAAGATGCTTAAGCTATGTATTGACTTACATGTCAATCTTCAATTTATGACTAAGAATCTTAAAATACACACCAAAGGGCCAGATCAAAAGGGAACATCAATATCATTGTGATAACATGGCCACAACGAGCGTTGCTTATTACACAATTTCAGCACAACATACTAAACATGCTGAGATAGTAAGCAATTCATAAAGAAATATAGACAACCAATTTGTTTGCTATATGCCCCTATAGAAGACGAGTTGGCGGATATTTTCATAAAGGGTTTATCAAAATAGTTTCAAGAATTGATGAGCAAGTTAGGTACAATGAACAGCTTAACTTGGCTTGAGGGGAAGATTTTAAATTTATGACTAAGAATCTACAGCTTGTACTAAAGCAAAAAATGATCAAATAGGATCCTTAATCCATTTTTAATGGGTCTTAATAAGATTATTCAGTTTATGTTATGAGCCTATTTTAAATTTTAAGAAATTTATTTTATTAGTATTTTTATTTTATAATTGTAGGACTTTATTTTTCTTGAAAGAGTCAAATCAGTTGTAGGAGTCGTGACAATATTTTTTTTGCTAGTTATTTGCCATTAGTGTGTTTGTAGGTTAGGGTTTCTAAGTGGGATTTATCGTGTACTCCTTCCATCCAAAAAAGATAGGCTTGCTTTCATTTTCATATTGACTAAGAAAATGTATTTAATGTAGTTGGAATTTTTTTTATATTTTTTCTAATATACCCCTACATTAAATAATAGTTTAAATAGGAGTAGATCATATTTGTTGATAATAATGCACATTAAATATGAGCATATTCAAAAACTAAAAGATTAACTATAATCTCGACAAGTGACCTCCTATCTGACGGAGGGGTACATTTATCTCTTTCTAGAGTACCAAATCAATGAAGGAGGGTGAATTGAGTTATTTTGCAAATGCATTATTTGTATTTGTGAGTTTATTGGTTCCTCAGAAATCAACACATTGGGAGGTCCGGAATTTGTCGAATTAACCTACCATTCTATTCTATTCTATTTTTTTTTTATTTTTAATAGCTTATTTTATTTCCAACAAATTTTGTTATGGTTTTTCCTTTTTTAGTTTATTTTGTAGAATTATAGTGTGACCTAAGTTGCTGGTTTTTCTTCCTTTGAAGTGAAAGTAAATTCTCCTGAATTAATAGAAGGAAAAAAAAACTTCAATACTTATAGCTTCCAATTACACTTCAATACTTACAATATAGTTTTAGACAGAGCACGCGAAAGGTTTTATGCTCGAGTCTTGTCACTGCTCATTTATGAAGAACTTACACTTGGTGGGATTAAATTATTCCAACAATTTAAATTTTTAGATGATGTTGTTCAACAATTAGAATACAGATTTGTATAGACTCCACATTTTTGTTTGCGATTGTGCTCATGTTGTATCATTTAATTCCATAAGGTGCTAAATCATGTTAAATCATTTATAGATTTCTACTTTTAGAAATATATAATTACCAACATATGTTTTCTATATTCATGATCTATTAAGATTGTGTTTGACACCCATTCTTGGAGAAAAATGAATTTGGAATAGTGATTGATGGAAGAATGTGAAGTTGAAAAGTAATGAAAAGTTTTAAATTTGTGTGTAATATTATTTTATTTGGAAAATGTGTGATTGAAATAAAGAAAGAGAAAAAAAATGAGAATGAGAATTGGTGTCAAACGGGGCCTAAGTATGCAGGCCAAAATTTAAGACTCTTGCCGCTGTTATGATGCCAATTGCACGTATGGTGGAGTTAATTTATAAGCTTTTAGTACCTTATGGAATGAAGGTTCCACATTTGATGCCTGCAAGAATTAGACTCAGGTCTCTTAGTCGAACGTTTGATTGTTCTAAAGCAAATGATCATCTTGCCTACACACCGATTGTACCACTCCATGTCCTTTTTATGACCCTCAATGTACCAATTGCATTTCTCTTATCTAACACCTACTCATTGGTTATTAAATAAATTATGCTTTGTGATTGAATTCACGCTTTGGATATGATTCATCCTTTATGTAGCCATAAAATCTAATTTCGTCACACGTGTAGCTAAGTGTGACCTGCTATCGCCTTATTTGATTCTTTTATACAGACATATTTAATTGAAGGAAATTTTAAACCTCTTCAGTACACACACACTGGCATGAACTTTCTCATGATATTTCCTATGATATTTAATTAACTTTGTCAAGTATGCATTAAAAACTTTGGTGACAGAAATATTTTTTTTTCCTACTAAAAAAAAATTAAATGTGCTGGGGGCTAGATTAAATGATATTTGCTAATATGTTTCCATTTTTTTATATTGCATGATTTCTATTGGTAGGGTCCAGAGGTTAGAAGTGGTGATTTACCACAACCCATTATGTTGACAAGCGATCAAGAATTTATTTTCACAATTCAGAGAGTGGTTGGTACAGCAGATTGTGTGAGCGTCAACTACGATGATTTTGTAAATGATGTAGAAGTGGGGGACGTGCTTCTTGTGGATGGTATGCTATAGATTTCCTTTTCTCTGTATTATTATCAATATTAATTAGAGATCAATAAATTTCCGTTTTAGTTACATGACCAATGTGTTTGTAGGTAAGGTTATACCACTTTTTTCGTCGAAACACTAACAGAGAATTTTTTTTTATATGTAAATGCTCCTACAAATGTCAGTTTATCATCTCTATCTCTCTGTCTTTGTGTGTGTGTGTGGGGCACAATTTGGGAGGTGGTGTTAGGTATTTCCTGATTATGCACACGTGTTGTATGTATACTTGAACTCGTAAATATCAATGCTTGAAAGACTTGTTGAAAAATTTATTTAGGGGATTTTGACATTTGTTGTTCTTCTTTTGAATCCATTGCCGACTATTTCTTGGCAATAAAGGTGATATGATGTCAATAATGGTAAAATCGAAGACTGAAGATTTTGTGAAATGTGAGGTCATTGATGGAAGAGAGATTAAATCCTGACGACATCTAAATGTTCAAGGAAAGAGTGCTACACTTGCATCCATTACTAGTCAGACTCAGCAATATTTTATAATACGTTAAATCACCATATTGCATATGCATATATCTGGCTTTTCCTTTGACTTCTGGGTATTGTGTGTTTAGGGTTTGGAATGTGACCTTTTGTCCATCTATGCAACAAAGAAATACTGGGATGCCATCAAATTTGGAGTTGACAATAAAGTTGACTTCTATGTTGTTTCATTTGTCAAAGATGCGACTGTGGTACATGAATTGAAGGATTATCTGCAATTTATTTATCGAGTTATTCTACACAAGTTTATGTGTGTTATTTATTACCATATCAACTCAACTATTTTTCTATGAAGTACCCACTTGGTTATGAAACATTGATATGACACAGACTAATGAGTAACTCCTACCTTTTTTTTCTTATTTCGTAATACTAAAACTTTTCTTCTTCTCCATTTACGAAGTGTAAGTAACGTATTAAGAGTTGTTACCATGAGTAAACTGAAAATGCTTGTCTCATTATGCTTTCTCATCACTTCAATAGAAGTTTAAAAGTCGAGTTTTTGCAACCTTTTTTTTTTTTTCAAGCATCCTGAAGAAACACGCTTTAAACTATTGTATAGTCATTTTTATATGGGTGCATGGTAGCCATAGTTGTGTGCAAGGTGTTGGAAAAATTCAATTTTTAATCTAATATTTTCAAATGGATTATTAGATGTGTTCTTGGTCATCTTTGGAGTATACTTCCTTAATCTTTTAGTCCTTCATTTCATTGATCGTCTTTTTATTATTTCTTGCTTCATTGCTGATTTCATAGGAATTATGACTATATTATTTACAGCTTATCAGTGGACAAGAACTATGAACTTAAGTTGCATGAAAGTTATTGCAAAGTCAAGGAAAAACCCAAAAGCATGCAATTCATACAAGTTGCATCAATTTGCAATCATTTTTTCTAATATCATAACATACATAAATGTCTTAAATATTGCATCTTTAACTTTGTTTATCCTTCTAAGATATATTTTCCTATATTCTGTATTATTTTATTGTCTTGTCATTCAATTTTTCGTAGTTGTATGCAATCAGTTAAACAATTGTATTTACTGAGATAATTTAAAATGTCCATATCTAACATTCAAGATATAATTCACGATAATTTAACATATTTAACACATTTACCTTCAAAATAACCCGACCCGTGCCTCGCACGGGCATAAACTAGTCTTAGATAAAAATAAGGATAATTTAGACATAAATGGATCAACTCTTTTGTGTTAGACTCATATTCGAGTTTAATAACATGTTAATATTATTCAATTTAAGTTTTATTTCTCGTAGGATGATATTATTTTTCACCAACTTATTACTTGTCAACGATCTCGAACTTTTGTAAGATTTCACGAGATATGGACGTTGAAGTGTTCTAATTTTGTGAACGAGAAGGAGTCAGGGTGAGAAAAATATTGTATTGTTGTAATTTTCTCAACTAATAAAAGTGTTCTTGTGCGATAGTTATTGACTGTTTGCTAACACATGTTTAATTGTTGTTTTTCTCCATCTTGCTCATTTTGGCTTTTCTCATTTGCACTACCTTAGATGCGTGTTGGTGAAAATTCTTTTCCCAACAACATCATATATTGACAATGCTTGCGAGCATCTTAAATTTGAATAATAATTTTACATGTAAAATCTATATTATTTTTTAACTTAAGACGTAATTGATTTTGTAGCTTCTTACTAATTGAATTACACGAACATCTCCATGCCAATGAACTACAAATCTATTAGCAAAAAACTATCATATTGAAGGATATTCTTGTAGTATCGTAAATGTGAAGTCTGTCTTCTTTTTTTCCACACACAAAGGAAACTTGGTAATGAAGTGAAGAACACAATCATGAATAGAAGGAAAAAAAATAATAATACTAAATAAAGATCCATAAAGATAAAGGGCTAAAGTTACATGGCCACTGATTATCTTTTCACTTTTGTCTGAAAATTCAAAGTAGTATGTGTTCCTTCCATTTGATTTGCATTTTCTAAGCCAAAAAATGAGCAAAAACACATGGAATTCAAGTATACAACACAATATTCATTATAAGTTATCTGCTGCTTCAAGGAATGTATTGATCCGTTTGAACATCTGCATAGTTATTCTTCTTCTCATATTCTTCCATCGAGTCGAACTCATATTTCGACTTCTGATTATAATAGCCTTCCTCATTGCTGGTTTCCCTCATTGGTTCATACCCACTATTTGGATTGTAATTCTCATTCTTAATGTCATAATAATACTTGCCATTCTCCAATGATCTGGTGTCACTCATTCCCTGTGGATCAACGGTATTGCCTTCCGTATTTGACTTCGAATAGCCATTGTTGTTGTAATTATCCGGGTAAAAATTGCTATTGTAATTGTTGGATTCTTTTGAATTCACCTCGTTGAAATTTTCCATCCTGAACTCTTCAGTAGAAAATTCATCGTCACCACCTTCCGTGGTGGTGGTAGTGGTTGTTTTGAAAGGAAATTGATCGCTAGAACTGCCCTTGCCATAAAGACCATAATAAGCATTTTCACTCTCGATTGGGGCCGGGGCTGGCATTGGCACGTCTCCAATTTCTGCGCCAAGGGGTGCCGGGGCATTGCTGATTTGGCTAGAGAGGGGAGCCGGGGCAGGAGTCGGAGCCGAACTTTGGACAGTACTAGGCACCGTCACATAGTTTTTGTTGCTGTTACTGCTAAGATGAACATATTTGTAAAAGAACTTGCTATCTCTAGCTTCGATTTGAGAGCAAGTAAAAAACAATATGAACAAGAAACATGAAAATTGTTTGAAAAATGTATTCATGTTTGGTTTTTCACTTGGCATATCTAAGAAATGTTGTTTTGGTGTCCTTATATAGGGTATAGATTTTCAATCTTCAGGCGAAATGGCTTGCGGAGATTGAGGAATTGGAAGGATGTGGGGCATGAAATTATGACATTTTGAGAACTTTGCATGTGAGAATTTCTAATTTTGCATTATTACAAGAATGTCATAATTCTTTATTCTGTTGTTGTATAGTCTAATCAAGTTTAATGTTGTCTACTTAACATGCTCTTGTTAACTCAATCTTTTAAAAATTGAAAAGAATCAGCCCACTCGACCGGAAAAATTAGCATCGGTCCGAAATCTGAGATGCTATCGTAAGATTTTCATTTGAAACATCAAACCTAAAAGTCGAATGGCTCATTTGAGATTTAGATGGATGAATTGCTTGTTTGAGTTTAATGAATTTTAATGTCATATCAAATTTTACGCGGTGATATATTGTGAGTCAAAAGGTGCCATTTGCATTAAAATATGTGCTCAAAAAGAGGCATTATTTTGCTTTTAAATGGGGTAACATGAAATTAAAGAAGGGGACATGGTACGCAATGCGTGGTTTAGTTAGTTAAGAGTTGGGTATATATGTTGACTTCTTTTTCTCTCCAATTTATGCCCGCTATCACCGTTTAAAGTACGATTATTAAAATTTTCATCTTTAAAAATTTCGAATTCCCTTCTCCTCATGCAAATCTATATTATTTACATTGGATAGGTTCAATTATTCGTTAATTCTGCAAAATCGCATTGAGTTACTTGCATTCATTCGATAAGTAGTGATCGAAACAAATAAAAGTATTTATAAGGTCCATTCGTCAATAAGTTGCTTTTGAATATATTCGGTTACTTATTTGGAAGCATTTCATCTGATTTAAAGAGTTTACAGAGAAAACTGACATATGTAACTTTTTCAAGAAACTCTTCTACAAAAGGCAGAAGTAAAAAACAGAGGGGAACTCAAATCTCGATTTCTTACTTTGACATTGTGGAATCGAACGAGAGTAAATAAATAAATCTTTTATTCAAATCTAACCATGCTTGGCTCGTTGGAAGATCATAGCGACTTTTATGTTATCGTTCTTTATAGATTGTTTTTCCATTTTCTTAGGTTACTTGAGGAAAGGGCAAGGAAATTTGTCCCAAACTCCCTTTATTAAATCGTGAATATGCTCGAAATATTATGTCCTCTCCCTCCTGTTTATCGACGGTCCTTCGTCTTTCTAGGTTATTTCTTGCACTTTGACTAAACTAATCAATTTAAATTTTTATTTTAATTATGCATATTGTATTTTAAATGTTTAACCAAGATCGAGCCAAAGTGAACTGACTGTTAATAAATCATTCAGACAAACGTTAGACTTAAATAATCATAATAGTGAAGTGAAGTGAGACATTGCTTGAAAGTAAAGGTAACATTCAATGATAAATCATAATTTTTTTTTTTTGTATAATTAACTAAATTATTGTTATAAAGCATCTATACTCGCTACGTTAGCAATAAAAAAAAAAAATTTAATAATTTTAAATGCATTTCTTGTTAATTAGTTGGTTAAATCTCCACACAACATACAAATAAACTAAAATTTTGCTTCATGTACAGAAGTCAAACTCACAAAATTTCACCCGAATACTCACACGCGTGGGTCCCGCACAATTTTTTTTAAATACACGATAGGGCCCACACATTGTGAATTTTCTGGTGAAATTCTGTGAGAAGTTTTCTGTACATGGGGGAAAGCTGAATAAACTATTCTACAATTTTTACGTATCGTCGACACTAAATCTAATATACTAGTGAAGAAAATATAAATTATAAGTTAGGTTCTTAGTTTAATAATTCCAACAAATATTTGCAAGGTTTAAAAGTTTCATTATTATATTTTGATCAATTTTTATTAAAGAAGTAGTAAAATAATTAAAGTCAAAATAAATAAAATGAAAAAAAAATAATCTATTTAGGGCTGTTAAATGTTGTAATCCAGTATAGTGCTCAGGTTGTTGATAGAGTTTTTTCGTCCTAATATATTCAGCAAAATATGGTCAATTAATTAATTCCATATTGCGGAAGTTAGGGCATGTTTGGTCCGGATTAATATCTGATTTTAATTCAAGTCAAAGTCAAACAATCAATATTAATCACATCTTTTATGGGTCCCACAGCTTTTCAATCATACATTTCAATTTTTTTTTTTATCACAATTTACTAAAAATCTAATTTTAATCATCATCAAACACTCTCTTAATAACAGTTCGTGTAGGAATCCCACAATCCTAATGTACAACAGATCAATGGTCATATTTTCAT
This sequence comes from Fraxinus excelsior, assembly GCA_019097785.1. NCBI lineage: Eukaryota > Viridiplantae > Streptophyta > Magnoliopsida > Lamiales > Oleaceae > Fraxinus > Fraxinus excelsior. The sequence goes on along the minus strand of CM032625.1, from coordinate 45,611,282 downwards.
AACAATAAATCCGAGGTCACAAAGAGCATATTATGCCACAATATCAAATGTTTTATATGAATCAGAACATTTAACTAGTCACGAACCATCTCCACAAATCACTTAGACGGTCATAGAGTTTGAGAGGGGTCACATTCCTTACAACAGAGGTCATAATATACTTTCATCATTTCGTTGACGTGTTTCAATTTCAATAGTTGGCCACAATTTCGCGCAGTGTTCAATTTTTTATGTACTCATTCTTGAAAGAAAAAAAAGTAATTAATTTGCTTTAATGTAGGGTTATATTTTAGGTGAGTGAAAGTATTTTGATATATTCATCAAAACGTGCATATTTTGGACTGACCCAAATAGGTATAGAGCCCATGTATTTGAGACAATGTAGCCCAACTAATCTACTGATTAGCCCATAATAAATGGCCCAAAACCATTATGTGTCAGACACGTTCGGCCCACACCCCTATAAAAATAGCCTCGAGGGATAACTTTATAAGTTGAGCAAAAACGAGTGACGATTCAATATAAACGAAGTCTCAAAAAAACAAAAAAAAAAAATAAAAATAAAAATAAAATTCCATAGCCGATAAATTCTCACCATCGAAAACGAGAGGCCCAAGGAAAAAAAATTTGGGGAAGATCTACGCTGAGAAAATATTGGGCATCGATAATTTTTCTATTTCAATATATTGTAAACAAAAAATCTAAAATATATTTGAAATTTATCTAGGAATTCACTTTTCACTTCAAAACTTCAAATAATTTGTCGGGGTTATGGAGGGAGAGGATTGATGATTTTTAAGCCCCTGTTTATCCCCCATTATTTGCCATTTTAATATATGGAATAGTAATTTTTTGAAGAATGTGTGATTAAAAAAGAAGAAAATTTTTAAATTTACGTATAATATTATTTTATTGTAGAATATATAGTTGATAAGAAGAGAAAAAAAATTATAATTTTAATGGGGACCAAACGAGGAGGGACTAAGTCCCTATTTGGTTTTTTTTTTTTTCTAAAATTCATTTTTTCTCAAGTCGATTTTCAATTTTACATTTTATAAGATCCATAACTTTTATTAATGTTTCTACATATGTTTTAATATCTTTATTAAAAAATTTAATTTTTAGCTAAATTAAATTGAGATAAGTGGGAGATGATTTTTACAAGGTCAAAGAACTGAGGCTCGTTCCCATGTGCTAGTGCAGTGGGCCGAAGAGTCCAAAAGTCAGTCGCTTTAAAAGTTGGATTGGACTTTTCAGTACTTCCAAAACATTCTGCTGGTCCATCTTTGAACTGTGTGGCTGTAATATTTTTACTCTTTAAGAAAATATGTCACTAAAAATTTGTTATATTTTAAGAGATTATATTATTCAAAACTTTGAAAATGAATTGCAATGACACAAAAGTAGTGTTTGTAGGTACAACATCCTCGTGGCTCGTGGCACTTTTAATTTCGATGTACATCCTCCAACTATAGGTAAAGCAAATCTACTGCAAAAATGTTCAAGGCTGAAACAAGAGATTTTCTTCTCGTATTAATTTTTTTTTTTCACAATATTGAAATTTGACTTCGGTTAAAACTTGTATTAAATATGGCCATTCAATCATGCAAAATGAATGTAGTTGATGATTAGTCTCGTCAACTTTGTCTAATTTGACAAGAACGCATAGATAATTCGAAATTTGTGAAAAGAGTGAGATGGAGAAACTGATAACACTTTCGAAAAAAGAGGTATATATTTGTCAAAAAAACTCAATAAATAGGAATTATTTAGAAACACAAAAGTAATGGTTAATATTCAATTTTTTACTCTGTAATTATCCTATTGGAGAAATTTACTCTCCTTGTTTAAATATATTACATGTTGAAAATGAAAGACGTGTTTATTGTTTAGCAAGGATGGATTCAGGATTTTCGTTAACGATGGCTGAAACTTGAGAAATCAATGTAATAAAGTTTATGTTGAGACGATCTCATTAAATTTTTTTAGCTCTTATCTCGCACATATTATGATCTGCTGAACTAATATGAACAAGAAATTCACATCTATTTTTGTTTTTAATCGTCTTCTAATAATTATAGGGAATTAGGGAAAAGGATTGGGCAAATAAACATATTTTTAAAGTGTTGGTGGAAGGCTGAAAATAGAAGGAAGAAGGATCTCATGTCCCGATTCTCGTTCGAGAAGGGATCCCGAAAGCTATGCTATTTTGTTGAAAGAGAATATGGAAATTTAATGAATCATTTTTCTAAAAGTGACGGACTTGACTTTTTCCTTCTATCCTTGAATACTACTTAAACTTCAGTTGATAAGCCCAACTTTTAGATATGCAATTCTAACATCATCTTATCTCGTAGACTGATAAAAGGACTTTGTTATTTGTACACTGATTTTTTACACTCTGGTTGACACTTGCATTGTTGTCAAGTGTCAATTGGATGAAAAAAATTGTTTGAAATTTAAACATTTGCTTTCTTTTTTTTGGATCTAGTTCAATACTTACACGGTTGCAATTCTAGAGTTGCTACTAACTCATGTTCAATCTTTCGAGGTGAAACTGGATGATATTTCATGATAGGAATTGAAAGTTGATGTTCGATCAATCCATCAAGAAGTGTACTTTGACTAGATTGACCTAGTATTTTTAGAAAATGAAAACAAGGTATCTCCTCTCTTTATAGAATGTCGACCTTTTATTTGTAAATTCTTAAAACCGGCAAAAATAATAATAAATAAATAAAAAAGTGAGAAGAGACAACAACAATGATCCAATAATAGAAATATAAGGCAAAAGCAATCCAACATTAAACCGACAAGGTAATAACAATACAAATTATTCAATAGTAAGCCCAAAAAAAAAAAAAACCAATTTAAAAATAAGGTACCAATGCAACAATGGTCCAATAATAAAAAGATAAGGCAACAATCCAACAATTAAAATCAAACTAAGTGTCTAAATCAGTTAATAAGAAGTTAAGGAAAACAATTATTTAACAAGTTCCTAATACTAAAAGCGAACTAATTGATTGATTTATATACTAAAATGCAGTGGTTAATTGATTTACGAGCTAGATATTATTTTTAACTTCCCAAATAGATTTGGATCGATCTACAACCCAGTCCATTCCCCAAGATCTGCCCTCAATTATTGAAAATATTATGGAAAATAACTTAGGGTCTGTTTGATAGACAAGATTTTCCCGAGAAAATATTTTCCAACTTTTCGAATTTTCCACATTTTTGAGGAAAATAAATTTTTGATGTTTTGGTGGGTAAATATTTTTTTTGGAAGAAATTCTAGACACAATGATAAAAAGGATTTTCACTTTTATTGACAATTTCCATGCAAAACAAAGTCAAACGAATGGTATTCGGTATGATTATTTTTTTTTCAATTTTTTTTTTTTGGAATTGGAACAAATTTCAGACCCAATGGTAGAAAACATTATCACTTTAATGAACAATTTTCATAAAAAAAGAAGTCAAACGGACACCAAACTTTCAACGTTTTTCATGAAAAATTATACCAATAAAACACAATTAATTACAATTTTCAGTAAAACAATTTTTAGGAAATTTTTTTTCCTGTAAAATATTTTTTTTCCACCAATTTTTCACCCTCCAATCAAACAGACCCTTACTAATGTTGAAAATAAACAACGAATAATTTCATAGCAAAAGATTAATACCCCCATGTCTATTAGTTTATGTCCCTTTCCGCCCACCCCTACCTTGCCTAAAGGTTAGGAAGCCAAGGACAATGGAGGTGGCAATGATAGCATATAATCAATATAAAAGATTGGGGACCTAGAATTGAATGGGTAAGTTTGGCCCTGTTTAATTACAATGAATTTTATGGAAAATGTCATGTTAAAGGGAAACGAATTTCACTTTGACCGTTTGATTGTAACGTGGAAATTGAAACCGAATTCCAAATTATAATCATTTTAAGCTGCATTTTCTTTGTTTTCATGGAAAACGAATTTCTATGAGTTGAGTGAATTTTTATTTTATAATTAACAAGGAATTAGAATTTCTTTCTATCTTTACCTATCAAACGGACCCTTAAAATTTTGTAAAATAGGTTCTCTTGGAAAAGAGTTAAAAAAAAAAAAAATTGGTTCCCGAACTTTACATCCTTTGCGAATAATGTTCTTAAACTTCAAAACATACTTGGTCCTTCTTGTTAACATCGTAAACTTCGTAAAGTTAAAATGACTAACGAAATCCATTTTTAAAGTTTAGAGAAATATTCGGATAGAATGCGAAGTTCGGGGACCACCCAATTTTACCCAAGAGAAAACGAAAATGATATTATTGAGTTTGATTCTGCTAGATTACTTTTATCATGTGCTAGCATATTCGTTGGGCCTTTTAAATCGGGTTTCCCCACAATTAGGGTAAATTTCTCATTGGTCGATAAGAAATTTAACAATTGTCCTTATCCTATTTTTTTTTTTGGATTGACTGTATTTTTTCTAAGGCCCTGTTTGATTGGGTTATATTTTCCATGGAAAATGGAAATTAAATTCCATTTCCACATTTTTGCATGTTTGATTGATTAAATTTTCCATTAAATTGATTTTCCACATTTTCTTGATTTTTTAGAAAAGTTTTTCTAGGCAACCATTTTTTTTTTAAAAAAAATTGGCAATAGAAATAAATTCTATCTCCAATTATAACAAATCTTATCCATTTAATAGACAATTTTCATGGAAAACAAAGTCAAACGACACCAAAAGATTCAAAATTTTAGTATTTTTCAGTGGAAATTTGCACCAATTAAATACAATTCATACTAAAATAAGTTTTTGACCATTCAATTCCCAAAAAATTCATTTTCTTTCCACCCAATTCCATTCTCCCAATGAAAAGGATCCTAATAGTTATTTGCGGTGAAATTTTCTAATATTGTGAAGGGACAATCTTACAAGATTTTTAAAGATAATGTAAGTTAGTTTGGTATTATTGTACTTTTAAGATAATCATACGTAGTTGTGCTGAAAAAATAATCAAAAATATATTAAAATTTCAGAATTTATAAAATTACAAAACAAAAGCATAACCAATATAGTTGAAAAATATTCAAATAAACTTAATTTCTCTTTTATGCATCAGACTTCCCGCAATTCGGTTCTCAACTTCTCCATTTCATAGAATAAGAAAAAAAAAACATAAGATAAATTTAATTATTTTTAACTTGAACTATGGAATGAAAGATGCTTTATTATTGGAATATTAATAAATATAGGACATAAATGATAAAACAATAGAAGTCGGCCCCTAAAATTAATCTCCAACGGGGTCGTATATTGCTTATAAAATTGTCAAATGAAATATTTTATAATTTTGTACTTAGTTCTCATGTACATGGTAAAAAGTATTCGTGTATGTATCTTTTGAACTTGATATTCGGTGATTTGGTCGAGTCAATATATAGTCAGAATCTACTCTTATAACTACGAATGCAACGGTAGTATGAATATTGTGAAGGGACATCCAAAAAGGCAAATGTCACTATAGGATTCAAGGTTCCTGCCGTGAAAACACTCTCATACGATGATAATTAACATTACAAAAATTAATGTCCCATGTTTGATAATATGCATAGTTCTAGCATACAAGAAAACAAGAACAGTAACAAAAAAAAGGAGAAAAAAGACATGAAAAACTAAACTATTACTTTCATCGATCCGTGCTGGAAATGTCGTCAAATTGAGGGATATATGTTTTTGGCTCGAAAAAACTCCAAACCGAAGCCGATGGAGAATTCAAGCACAAGATGGTGGTACTTTTGATATTCCTTGATGTTGCAGTTCCACCATAACACTATCAGTGGATGGAGGCTTCAATCCAAGCGGAAGTGGCAGCCATGGCTTTGATAGAGCATCTCCAATGGCTGCATCTATACTCTCCTTTGACTGTTACAAAAATTCACGTGAAAAAAATTAATAAGAAAATTCATAAGATAAATCATTCAATGATTCGCTGTAAGAATCCACAGGACACAAAGGGAAAGAAGCCTCACAGGGTGAAAATCCAATGGAGGCTGAGGCAGTGTTTGTCCAGAGGGTACGGGCGGGACACCAACACCGGGGTCTATTTTGTATATGGCAGGCGGTGGGATGCCGGGGACCGGTGTACTCGGAAATCTCTGCTATCATCAATTTATTGGAGTTAGTCATCTTCAAAACCAAGTACAGATACAATTGAAAAAAACTACAAAAGAGTACTAAAGATTGAATTATTACCGCAGGTGGCATATGTGGTGGAAAACAAGGCGTTCCTGGTGTTGGAATCTACACGTAAAGACAAAAAAACAATGCCATTAGAGAGGATCGATGGAACTGTGTAGGTGCACTATTCTGTGATGGGCATTGTAACTTCTCAGAAGTTTTCCACTTGTTAGTGAAAAAAAATAAAATTTAATATCGAATGCCAAGTGTCATGCTATTATTACTTTAATGAATTCGAAGGTCCGTGTGCATCTTACGCACTTACACGTTGGTGGTGAGAAAACCAAAAAGGGTCTGCAGCCGGCGGCAGCGGTGCATGAGGTGGTTGAGCTGGTACCCAAGCTGGCGGTGGGGTTGGAGGAGGCGGTGAAGGGGCTAAATGTTTAGGCCACATATTCATCATGGACTGGTCGACCGAGGGGTGACCCCATACATGCAAAGGTCGAAAATGTGGAATTGGTGTAATTGGAGGGAATCCCATGGTGGGTGCAAGCCAAGGGTTCACATCTCTCTTCCCTGCCCTGCCTGCGGTGGTGCCGTACATTTGCCGCCTCTGGCTCCAACTTACCGCTTCCGCTTCTCGAGCCAGCAAGTGTTTCCGATGTGATCGATATTTCTGCATAATTCAAAGAAAATTACTTTTAGTAGGCTTATTTATACTTAATTAATTGCTTATGCACTGAAGATTGTTTTGTTTTAATTGTTCTGAAATAATTGGAATCCACATATTATACATGATAAAGTGGCTATTTGAAATAATCCCACTTATCTATATGTTCATATTTTTATTTCTCCATTTGTGAGAATCCATAATTCTCGATTTGTAGGAGTTTTGACATTACCAGTACAAGTGAAGCACAAATTTTCAAATATCAGGGATCTAACATTCTTTCGAAGAATATCCAATCTTTAAAATAATTATGTTATTATGATATGAAATTGCAGAAGTTTTCATCGAGCAAATTACCTCTTGACTTCGTGACAAATAGTTAAATGACAAGAAATATATCATGCAATGCCAAACTTTTCTATGCTCTTTCAACATCTTGTACATTTTGATTCTTGGATACTGTAACATGCGTTGAAACTGGTTACACAATTATCCAAGTGCAAATGGAGCTAATTTAAGCACAGTCACTATGCTCTATAACTAGATCTAGCCCATAATATTAGATGGAAATTTCAATTCCATATGCAAAAGAAAGCCGAAAATAAAGAGAACACAAAACACAAGAACAAGAAAATTTGAACAACTCCTAAGCATAAACATGAGAAGAAATTGAAGTATTTAGATTCACATGAATACCTGAAGATGGCTGGCAATGTTATGGCGAGTGAGACAATCAATCCCCATAAGCTCCAAAATCCTTGAAGGCACAGCCTTATCCACACCCAGTTGCTCCACTGCTTGCACAAAACGCCTGTGTAGCTCTGGTGTCCAGTCCACCTACACGCCGTTCAAGAAAACTGTTCATCTTTTCTTGAAATACGAGCTAAATCCGTATACATAAAAAGCCATAAAACTTTGTCTCTCACTTGCAAAAAGGTTCATAAAATGACATCGGAGCAAGTAAAATAATCTAATATATCCAATTTTCACAGCTACCTAATTATAAAAGTTGTATACGCGGTGCCCTAAAAAATTGAATCCACCCTTGACGACTGGGTTCAGTAGAAGCTGATTCTCGTGAGGGTTTCTTCCCATGAAGTTTGTGAAAAACTATAAATATGAACACATAAAAGTGATTTAAATTCCATTTAGCTTTTGATTCAAAAGTGACTTTAATATATGGACACAAAAAACCTAACCCTAAAACTATTGGATATTAATTACCTTCACCTTCCTCTTGCCCGGTTGATTTTTCGATTGTGCCGATGATTTTCTTCTTTTATCAGCTTCCTTGTGAGATTGATCAACTACAGTTGATTCTTCCGTTTTACTCACATTTTCCTTTCCAAGAATCACGCTGCTTGACTCCGAACCAGTATCCGTGGCTGATTTTTCGACCCGACCATCAACCACTTTCTCAATCGACACTGATACAGGAGTTGATGAGTTAATCTCCGATTCTTCACCACTACTAATTGAAAATTCAGCAAGAATTTCGGGGTCCATCTCCAAATCAGGCAACAAATCTCCATCGTTGATCCCAACAAAAAGATCTTCAAAATCAATACTGTCAAGCAAATTCCCACTGGAAATATCAGGGAACTCGTCACCTTCCATGGAGAAAGCCTCCATCTCACTTTCCCTTTCATTGTTAGTACTGTTCCTCAAAGGCGACACAGCAAGCATTAATCCAGAGTTAGATGAAACTCAACTATTTATATAGTGTATATATGTCTATACTGTATAAACTATGTATAGATTCAATTCTTTTGCATGCAGAGTTGCAGGTAATTTCCTTCCGGCCAGCAAATTCTTTCCCTTCTTTCAGTGAAAAGACCGGACGATAACAATAAGTGTAGAATGTGTTAGTTTGATTTTTGTCGCTGTTTTTCAATGAAAGAAAATGGATCTCCACCACAACTTGTACTGAGGTCTGTCTAAGTTGTTTTTATGTTCTTGTTTTGGCTTGGTCTGTATAAATATAGGGTTTGTGGATACCCTTTTTTGAACTTTAAAAAATTTGAATGAGCTTGCCCGTGAGTTGTAATAAATTTTTTTTCTTCATCAAGAGAGAGAAATAGGGATTAACCAATGTATATCTGTTCTACAGTAAAAAGAAAAAGGATGTTACCATGCAGTTGGACATTTCTTCATCATGTGTTTCCATTAATGACAGAAGGAAACTCCTTGCAAATTGCGCACGATATAAAATCAATCGCGCTATTTGTACAGAAATCTTTGACACCTTCGTTGACAGAATGCCACATGGCGGTCCAGCGGCCCCCCGCCGCAGGCGCCCCCCAATAGGGGGCCGCCATGTGGCATTCTGTCAACGATTTCTGTACAAGTAGATTAATTCATATAAAATTAGAATTACAATCAGTCGAACACGTAAAGCAACACGTTCCCCATTACAAAATGATTAATCGATAATGTATGATCGATATCATTATTACTATTTTTTAGTAATGGTTAAATCATGATTACTTCTTGATAATGTTGTGCCCCACAAATAATTACATGATTATTCAGATAAAAAAAAAAGAGAGAGATTCAAACCCTACGGAATTTGGTGAACGTTTTCCTTTATCAATGGGAGTATGGATTCAGTCTAAGAAATAATTCTATAGGGAAAATGATGTGAAGAATGATAAGTCGATTCTTTTTTTTCTATAAGAAATGGCTTTCGACTAGTGACACGTCATGTTATAATTCAATTATGAAATATATATGGAACAAAAATGAAAAAGTAAAACAAGAAAATAAAATAAAAATTACCATGGATTTTTTTTCTGATTTGATGTATATCGAGTATGATAAGTTATAAATTCCACGGTCCACGATCAATTGAAAATGCAGCAAATACTTGTTCCTTTCTAAGAGAATTGTTTTACTTTGTCCTTATCCTATGATGCTGTTAACATCCCTTTCCCTTCTCTCTAACTTTTACTACATATCCAAATTAAGTAAGAAACTCCAATTTCAATAATTCAAAGTCAATACCGTTACAAGTACCAAAATTTACAAAGTTTTAGTAAGCTACATGAAATTTCGAGACTAAAATAATTAACTTATTTATTCTCAAATTTGATGAATAGAAGATTTGTCATTTATGTCATGTTTGTTTCGAATTAAAATCAGAATTTAATTTAAGCCAAAATCAAACAATCAATATTAACCACATCTTCTATGAGTCATATAGTTTTGCAGTCACACATTTTAAAAACTTCTACACAATCTACTAAAAATTTAATTTTAATTCTTACCAAACACCATGTTTTCTTTACAATAATTTACCTTATCTCGCCAGAACTATTATTAGACTTACTCTAGCAAGCCCCAAAAAAAAAAAAAAAAAAAAAAAATCGAAATATGGATTTATGCTATTTTTATTTGTCTACAAAAACGAAAGCAAGTAATTTAGTTGTGCAATTTATAACTAAGGTTTTAACTTTTTTTTCTTCTCGTTTAATACAATAGTTTTTTGCACCAAATTTTATATTACTCAACTTTCACATAGATCTTGAGAAAATATAGTAAAAAGTGCTTCACCAAACTAGAAGTTACAGCATTAGAATTCATTGTAATATGACAAAACTTGTTTTGATTTGATTTGATTATTCTGTCACCCCTAACAAGGATTTGGGGACTCTAATTTCCTAAATAGTGACACATTAATCTTATCTTATCTACTTAGTCATTACCATTGACTTTAATTTTGTTATTTATCCATTATATGCCACTGATTATCTTATCTTATCAAGTCTTTTCAATTTATAAATATAAAATTTTTGGCTAAGCTTAAAAGGTGTACTTATTTTAGTTTAAAGATTAACATATATATTTTTTATTAATTAAAGTTGAAAATAAATATATTATTTATTTTGAAAATAAGTTAAGAAATAATTTCAACCATGCATGCACTTGCTATCCAACCTCTAACTTGACAAACTTTCCCTCGTTTAGATTAAAATCAGATTTTTAAATTTTTTTTACAAAAGTTGATGAAATGTGTAGTTGAAGAGTTGTGAACTCCATTATATATAGGGTTGAAATTACAAAAAGATTTTAATCAGAACCAAACAAGAGCAAGAAAAATCAGAGAAAACATATGATCATTATATTCCAAACGAGGTACATCATAGTAAACATTTACTACTAGCAAACCAATATATAAGAACGACAATGAACAAGACAGTCCATGTTACCCCCATCTCGCCGAGAAGAGGCGTGACTAAATCGAGATTAAAATATCATCATTTCCCACCATGTTTCCCATATTTATTTATAATATTATTTTTATTCTTCCAAGTATGATGTAAATTTAAAACGTAAAATAAAAGTCTAGGTAGGGCCCTTATTAATTTCCCCTGCCCGTTTCGAGGTGAGGCAACGCGAAGCGAAACATTTTACCATCTCTCCAAATCAAGATTACTCATGGTATTAAAATAAATTTGTCATGGAAATTTTTTTATCAATAACACAATAGAAAACGTAGCAATTGTTGCGGAAGCTCACTTGAAGATCTTTAAATCAGTGTTGTTTGGGCTCAATTTCACGTTACTTTTCTTCACCTAACAATCAATCCAAACAGCTTCGACACACAACTAATATTAACCTCGATTGCTTCACAATTTCACCCATAAAAGACAAGATATCGGTGTTCATTTGCAAATCATAAAAGCACGAGAAAAAACAATGAATAAGGTATAAAGAGGAAACTAAAACGAAGGAGAAAGTCACCGATTTTTACTCTCCAAAGCACGTGTTTTCTCTCCAACAATATAGGCGGCCACGTTTCTCTCGAAATGCACAAATCACACACTCTAAAGACGGCTAGGTTAAGCAATCTATACATAGAAATATTTTAGATTTTAGTTCGGCCAAAAAAGAGATAAATGAGCTAGAATCAAGAGCTGTCTAGGGTAAATATAAGAGCTATGAGCAACATTAATTTCTTAAACTACTTCCAACGGTTAACGTTGTTTTCAGGTCTAGCTTTAGACTTGGTTGTTTGATAATCAATTCACCATCAATCGAGGCCTATGAAAATATAATCCAACTTTTTACATCATCACCTGGTATATACTGGATATCAAAACCCAACAAATCTCCACTTTAATACCCAATCAACCTGCAAGCAATCAAAACACAAAATTAATACTTGCATAATTGGGATCAATGACCTTACCTCGTGTTTCGGACTCAAAACATATATCATACATGCTCCATGTACTCACCAGGGCTAAGGTCAAGAAATACCTAGGTAGGAACAAGTAATCAAAATATTCAATCAAGAGCAAATAAACATTTGATGAAGATATAATATATATAGATCTTTTCAAACACGTTTACACAGAACAACAAACTAACACCAAATTAATCAATCAAAATGACCAACACATAAATGCATAAATAACCCTATGAAAAGATCTCATCACACTTATCATATTCCATTCTATGTTGCTCGTACTTTGAAAATACATATCTCCTTTCATTGCCTCACCATGCTCATAGACTGATAACTAACGCATGTCTAATTTGTAAACCACAATAGATCCTAAATCTATGAGATAATCCTCTATCTTTACCTCACAGAAGTGATAGAAGTTTCATTCTCACACTTTACCTTATCAAGGTCTTCACAGATAAATGATTCCAAAATTTTAATCTTGTCTTTACTTGTGATCTAAATGTCACACTTCACACCCTCTGTACATGCCATAAATATACCTTCAGACATCTATACTTCACATTACCAAAAGACACATAATACACTTACCGCGAATGTATCACAACTCAATATGCATGCAAACATATTAGACCAAGTAATCATATTGCTCTCAAATTCATGCAAATGCACATATCAAACATATTAAAATGCAACATATAACTATGCAATAGAATTAAACAATCACATATACAAAAAGGATTACACACAGATGTACATGCAGTAATTTGGTTTACTCTTAATAAACCTCGATATAGCCATCACTCGGCCCAATAACCACATTTGCATCACCTCACATCTTACACTTCTTCTTGGGATAGTCCCTCACAAAGTGTCTAAACTTACAACAATTGTAACATCGTTTACTATCGGACTAGTCCCAACCCTCGCTATTCTTCTTACCACCTTTATCACTCGAGTCACTACTGTCTTGAACTCAGAAGTTTTTTTTTCGTAGAATCAATTTTTCAATATTTTCTCAAAATAGTACAGATAGGTATAAAACAATTGAAGTTTAAGCAAGTTCATCGTATTCTTATTTTTGTGCTTTGTCAAATCAGCGAGAAAATTGCCATCTACAACTTTTGAAAATTTTTATTGAACCAAAATCTCCTTCATCTCTTGTTACCAAATTGAAATATCATTTTTCCATTGAAAATTTCAATTTCAAAATGTAAAGAGATTTTGAAAAATCGAACAACCAAAGTACACAAATAGGTTAAACAAAGTAATCATAATGCCATAATATACCGTTCTAGATTTCTAAGGTTTCGTGAGATTTACGATCTCAAATCAAGGAAATGTTCAAACTGGTCAAGTCTATTTGTTCTAACAAAATAATCAATATAACATGAAAGTATGACTCATAATTCCTAAATTCTAGCACGAGCAATGATTATCCTACATGGCAACCCTCAATCCTAACGTTACCAACACAATGACTCGCTAATGCTGAAGTCCAAACGAGATAAGCCATTACAAGAATGGACCAATATGTAGTCCATAAATAATGAGATGTGTCAATTTACCACTTTATGGCCACCACTATTCACCTTAAAACCTCCAACAATTGCTAAAATCAATCAATTACGATCGAGTCCTAAACGTGCAAATGGCAAAATTGTCAAGAACCACAATTTTACACAAAACAGAAATTGAACACCACCACAAAGTCCACCATGCCTCTAGGACCAATCTATCTTCAAACTCCATCGGCAGAATCCTAAAGACACGTCCTCATGCGTTGGCAAGGTTATTTGCACGTGGGATCACTCATTGTCATCTATGGCAGCATGTGTAGTACAAATGACAAGATATCGATGTTGATTTGCAAGCCACAAAGGCACGAGAAAAAAACAATGAATAAGGCACAAAGAAGAGACAAACGAAAGAGGATGTTATCGGTTTTCACTCTCCAAAGCAACACATTTTCTCTCCAACAATATAGGCAGCCATGTTTTCTCTCAAAATGCACAAATTACACACTCTAAAAAGGGCTAGGGTAAGCAACCTATATATATGAATATACTAGATTCTAGTTGGGCCAAGAGAGGGATAAATGGGCTAGAATCAAGAGCCGTCCAATAGGTAAAATATATGGGCGGTGAGCAACATTAATTTCTTAAGTTATTTCCAACGATCGACGTTGTTTTGGACTTGAACCGTTAGACTTGATTGTTTGATAATCAATTCATCATCAGCCGAGGCTTGTTGAAAAATAATACGACGTTTTACATTGTCGCCCGAAATTTATTGGGTATCAAAATCCTTAGCAATGACTATAAAAATGTCAATAACACAATGGAAGAAAAGGTAGCAATGACTACTAGTCAGTTGCTAAGAACCAAGAACTTCAATCGCAAGAGAGTCCAGAAGTCAGAAGCAAACTACCTGGACAAGATCCGGTCAGTTAGAAAATTGATACACTTGAAACTCTTTAGTTCAAGTTTGTATCTTCTCATTACAATTTTATGGTAAAAATTAGATTGTAGATGTAATTACTTTCTCTATATAATACAGAATAAGTCAGCTAAGTTTACCATTGTGGTGAAGCCTCCTCGCTTAGCACAATGTTTTTCGCTTAGACATGATTTCATGTAATGTCGATATCTTATTGGCTTAGCATGCAACGGACTGTCGTAATTTGCTCAAATTAGAACAACGAAAATCAGGGTGTTTTGGATGCACAAGTTAGGAAAGTCGTGTTTGAATATATGGAAAAGGAGGAGATTGAATCGGAGTGGAAAATAAGCAAGAGGACAAAACTACTTCTTGAAGTACTCTAAAGCTAGCTGTTACCCTTATTTCTGGTTCGGTTTTTTTCTTTTTTCTTTTTCTATTTTGAGTTAATGAAAAGTGGTGTCTTTTCATCAACTTTTTTATCTAATCGATACTTGGCATGTTTTGATTTAGAATAATGTTTGGTGTACATCTCACCCTATGTAAGGGTGTAGACACCCTTATGTACCCAAAATTATGTATATATAACATGTCCCTTTGATCTATATATAAGGATGATTTTTAATAGAAAAAATAACAAACTATTTCTAATCAATTACCAAACTCAAATTAACAAAACATTGAGAAAATTTTCAAAGTATTATTAGTTCTTAAAGGTTCTTCATCATTCCTTGGTGATATCTAGCCTTTAAGGCTTGATTAATTCTTGGAGTTATTTGTCGATGCATCTTGTAAGCAATCTCAATGACGAAAGGGACAAATATCAATTTAGAACAATATTTTCTACGTGTTCAAGACTCCAGTTATTCTTTCCTTTCGTGATTTTATTTGATCTCCATCTTCTAAATTTCTTGTGTTCGATTCTTCTTTTATTTAATTTGTTATATTTTCAAACTCCACCTCTTGTGAATTTTCAAAAATCTAAAGCGATACTTTATCCTACGAAGTTTGAATATTTGAACTAGAGATTGAAGTTATTTGATGCACTGCATGAATATCAAAGAAAAGAAACCATGATTAGATAGGCTTCGTGGTTTTATCTTAAGTTTATACTTAATTCACACGAAATAACTATAACAACAAACTAAGTTAGATATCGTTGTTGCTTGTGTGCACATTGGATTTATAATCATGTGAAATTGAGTTCATGATAGGAACATTTATTAATGTTCATAAACTGTGGACAGAATAATTTATTAATTATGAAAATAACTGTGGTGAACACACCTAGTCACTACCCAAGTAGATAGACACACTTTGGATACTTCAATGTTTGCTCTTCTCTTAGCCTACAAACTCGTACGAATATTGTCACAATCACATCCCCACATGCTTTATGGGTCATACACTTTTTGAAGTTAACACGTTTTTCATTAATTTCGACATTTATTTTTGTGTTTGGTTAAATAGATGAAATACATTTTGATACTAGAATTAGCGTGAAATAGCGATAGAGTCCAAAAAGAAGTCAAAGAAATTCAAGAAGAAGATTAATATTCAAATTTGAAGAAGTTGAAATTGAGTAGGCGCATTTTCGCTAGCCGTCGCCCAGCCAGTGCACGAGCAGTAGAAGCAGAATCAATGTCATCTGCCAGTGCTGACTGGCGCTCGAGCGACATTCAAATTCATAGCAAGGTTCATAGTTTTTGTAATTAAGGGGTCAAGTTATTCCATAAATTTGGTTTCTTGATTCAATAAATTATTGGGTCAAGTTTCAAATGAGGATTAGCTTTCTTAAGTTGTGATTTAATCTTTTGTGTTGGAGCCTCAATTGCTACTTGGATTCACATCAGAAGACATAAGTCAAAGAAATTCAAGAAGAAGATCAAGATTAGGACTTGAAGAAGTCGAAATCGAGTAAGACGCATCTTCGTTAGTTTGTCACCCAGCCGATACTTGAGCGGTAGAAGTAGAATCACTATCGCGCCGCCTAGCACTAGATTGGCGCTATATATATCATATCCTATGAGCGTCCCCAATGTGTGTTGAATCATATTTTTCCATAGAGACCATTTCTTTGAAAATATAAAGTACATTCATTGATTCAAAGGTTCAAATATCATATTATTTGAGTCATAAATTCATCCAAAATTTGATTTGTTGATCAAGTTATATTGCTTCACATTAAACAACATATCAAAACATACAAGACCTTTTTATCAAACACTAAACCACCTAATCCACAGGAAATAATCGATACTAGGGATCATGAGTTATTGTAGAAGCACAAAATCTGAAGGACTAAGGTGAGATACCACGAGTTGGGATCTGGCGTCAAGAGCACATAGTATTGGAGGGCTAAAATATAAATTAGGGGTCGGAATTTGTTTTGAACAAATATACATCCAATAAGATCAAGGGAGACTGCAAGAATTAAGGTCTTTGTGATCGATTTGGTATTCTTTATTGTTTTCAATTTACAAATTGTGGTAATTTAGCATCGGATAAATTGAAGTGATTGATAACCATGAAGAAATAATTAAAAAGTGACTTATTACTTTTAATTGTGTAATTTCGCACGCTGAGTCTAAATACTCGGTAGAGTTGAACTTTTGTTGTCTAATTGAACCTTGCTTGGGGTACAAGGTGGGGGTTCACGCCTTCAAGAGATTAGGAAAAGCTCAATTGCAATTTTGTATTGGTCGTATTTCAGTTTTAGGTGTGTTTCTATTTTCTCTGATTCTTTTATTAATTTATGAATACTTGCATGTTTTATTGGTTAATTAATATATTTTAATTGAGTCATCAAACTAAAACAGGAAGCTAGTCTTAACAAAATAATATTCGATGACTAATATCAATAATTTGATCTTTGCTTTTAACCCTTCAATCATTATGCACTACTTTATTTGTAGAACAATTTACATGATAAGACGTGTGCTTGAAGAGAAGGGAGACTATAAATGTAAAAGTTTGCTTCTACACACAATATTCTAATCTTGTCCATGAAGTGTGTGCATGTGCATCGATCGACAGCAAACTTTCAACTATGCATTTGAAAGAAATCAATTATAAGTAGAATTGAGTTGGAGACCACTCAATGAGATACTAAACCAAAACAATTTCTATCCCACATGTTAGATTTTTTTGACCTAATTTTTGTCTGAAACTCTATTAGACATTTCATTTTATTTTTATTTTATTTAGTACATGAATTAGAATTTTTTGAGTAAAAAAAGAATATTTTATTAGAGAGTTTGAAAATGTATCATCTAAAAATTTAAACATTAAAAATGAAATTTATTATTTTATAAATATTTTATCTTCACTCCTTCACATAGAATTTTCATAAATAAGAGAACATGATTCAACTAACAATCTTAAAGTGTTTTGCTACTTTGTTCCGTCGTCTGAA
This sequence comes from Fraxinus excelsior, assembly GCA_019097785.1. NCBI lineage: Eukaryota > Viridiplantae > Streptophyta > Magnoliopsida > Lamiales > Oleaceae > Fraxinus > Fraxinus excelsior. The sequence continues at coordinate 45,593,391 of CM032625.1, read as the reverse complement.
ATTTAAATTATTACAACAGAGAATAATTTATTACATTTATCTTCGTATTAAAGAAAAAATAAAAAAACATAAGATCTATGTAGCTAATTTAACGACCAATGTAACCGAACGATTTTTATAGTCTAAGTGAAAAATAAACATAATTTTTAAGTTCACTTTTCTTCCATTCTCGTTTCAAAATATTTTAAACGGTGATTTTTGGGTTCAATTTCACGTTACCTTTTATCTACCGAACAATCAATCAAAACGGCTCCAACCCACAACCAATATTTACCTGTGTTGCTTCTCAATTTCATCCACGAAGGACAAGATTACGGTGTTGATTTGTGAGCCACAAAGGCAAGAAGAAAAACAAATGAAGGAGGTACACAGGGAGGCCAAAAATGGACGTAGTCACTAAATTTTGTTCACAATGGAAGCAGTTGGTTTACTCTTACAATGCGCACACGTTTTTTTGTCTCTTTTCATACACAACTTACACACTAACGACGAGGATAAAGGCAACCAATATATAGAAGTAGATTAAGTTGGACTAATAATAGGGTTAAATGGGTCAACATTAAAAGCCATCCAATAGGTAAATGTATATGGACTGTGAGTAATATTAATTTCTTAAATTACTTTCAAAGGTCCACATTATTTTTGGGTCAATCCTTTGGACTTTATTGTTGGTAACAATTTCACTCATCGGCCAATGCCTATGAAATTCAATACAACACTTATATCATAACCTAATATTCATTGGGTATAAAAAAACCCAACAAATCTCGACTTTGATACCCAATGAACTTGCAACCAATCAAAACATAAAGTTAATACTACATAATCAAGGCAACCATAAAATTGGGATCACAAACTTTATCTCGTGTTTCGGATCCAAAACACATACTATACATTCGCCATGTACTTACAAGGGTTAAGGTAAAATAAATACCCAAGTAGAAGCAGAGAGTCATAGTAAACAATCAATAGCAAATATTCATGCGATGAAAATATAGCATATGATAACTCACAAATCTTTTCAAAATATGTTCATACAAAATAATAAATTAACACTAAGTTACTCAATCAAACGGTCAAAAACCACACGTAACAAATGCAAAAATGACCAGAAAAATGCTCCATGTGTCCTCACACGTTCGTTGGAGTTTCTGCGAGTGGTTTCCACGCACCGCCACCGATCACACGTGCCACACCGACGGGATCGCCTCCACTTGTACGCCACACCAGTGGTCTTGGTTTATCTAACCGGTCATCAGATTGGTCGAAAATTGCACAAATAGATTCGGACAAAATATTTTTGATCTGGATAGATTCGATTTTTCGCTTATTTTTAGATCGGCTTTGAGCTAAAATCCAAAATGTCGGTCACATACATCAAACACCCCACCCTCATCCCAATCTTCCACCAATATTTGGTCACAAATAAACCAAATAATTGGTCATAAATATTATCCCACCCCCTCCCCGCCACAAAACCACAACAACCACCGCCAACAATAACAAAAACGCCTGCACCACACAACCTACAAAAAACACCACTGTTGCCGCCCTCGCCACAACACCAACCCTTCACCACCATCGACACCTGCACCACACCGCTAACAAAAACCATCGACGCCGCCCCGCCCCAACCACCGCTAACAAAAATTTACAACAGAATCGCCACTGCAGCATCTCGACGCTGCGTTCACACTAGAACCACCACCATCATCGCCCGCGCCACCAAAAAAACCACCGCCGCCATAACACCACCACCACCACAACAAAAACACGGTGCATGCGCCACCACAACAACCAAAACGTAGCTGTGTCGAAGAGAAGAAGGCGGATCAGAAACACAAACCCTAATTACTCTGCATCTTCACCGTTTTCAACCACCAACATCGCGATTTTGGGATCAATTTCACCAGCAATCTCCTTCATCCTGTCGTAGTCGACTTAAATTCTATCTAGGGCGGCGCTCTAAGCACCACGTTGTGACGCTGCAAAGCCAAAAATTCTCTTCCAGAGGGTGCGCTACTACCATTGCCACAGACACCCATTGCTCCACCAAGTAGCGGCACAAGTTATGGGAGAAGAATTTGATCAAGGCGGCGATTTTGACCGATGGGTGGAGAGAAAGGGGGATAAACCGAGAGAGAGAGAGAGAGAGAGAGAGAGAGAGAGAGAGAGAGAGAGAGAGAGAGAGAGAGATGAATTAGGGTTTAATTATATTATGTAATTATAACATATATAATTATAATTTATCTAATTAAAAAATATCTGAATTTTGAAAATTAAAACTTCAGATCTGATTTTAGAATATAGATCTTAAAAGTGGAGAATTGTGTAATTTCCACTTTTATCTTTTCATATGCACATTATATTATAGACTACATAACAATGTAATATTATATGGACCAAGTGAGAGAATGTAAGACCAATTAATGGGGTCTAAATAATATTATTGATAAATTAATTAAAGTGATTTACTATTACTGAAATCCTATTGGTTCATTAAGAAGTGGCAGTAAAGTGTGTAGTGTTTTTTTTTTTTAAATGACCCATGAAACTGCCTATAAATGTAAATGAAACCCATCAAATTAAGATATCCAATTAGAGAAAGGAAAAGAGATAGAACAGTTTTTTGTTTTTACTAGTTTCTCTTTTGCAAGTTTAAATCTTTCAATTATTGTTATGGATCTAAGTATGTCTCATCAATTAAATCTATAAGTGAAAATTACGAATTCTAAAGATCTTGTTATTATGATTAATATATTGCTTACATCAAAACCCAATAGTCTTTCTGACTATTCAAATGTCTCATTTAATTTCATTAAACAAAATCTTCGTTTAGTTCAAATTTTCTTGCATGTTCAAATCTTTTAATTCCACCCCTTTATGCAAGTGATAACATATTTAAAGACTCGAAAGAAGAAAATGCAAAAGAGTCTGAACTTTCACTCATGCTAGCAAATGAAAGTTATTGGAAAAAAGAAAACAAAGGATAAAGAAAGAATGGCTTGAAATTTTATATTTTAGCTAAGAGAAGAAGAACGTTGATGAAAAAGACCATTTTTCATTTTTTTTCAATTTTGCTCGACCCTTACTAAAAATTCAGTCTTGGATATACGAAACCAAAGGCTGTTCACATAGACCTTTCGAGTGGGCCTTTAGACAAATACTAATAAGAAGAGTCGATATCGTCCATTGGACTCATTGCACGTGAACTTACTATACAAAGATAATTTTTGGTCACAATTTTACCAAATATCTGCTTAATGGTATTCAAATAAGCATAGCAATAAAACATTATGCTGAATCTATCACTTATGTAAATGAGGACCACATTTTTTGGCTCAAAATTATGAAACACACACACACGCAGAGCATCTCAAACGCGCATGCAATTATCTTATGACATAATCAACAACAAGAACAATTATGATGTATTTGATTGCATTTATTTTTCATGAAAAGTGTCAGTTTTTCACTCAAATTCCTACTTTGAAGTGTTTGATTATTATTTTTTTTCTCATGGAAAATATTTTCCAACTTTCAAAAATATGTCTAATTTTCCTTGTTTTTAAGGAAAACATTTTCTTTGGAGGCGGAAGTTTTTGTTTACCTCAAAACAAGGAAAATATTTTCTTTTCTAAGATATATTTTACGTATCAATCAAATACACTCTTATTATTATCTTAGGGCCCCATTTTGTTTCATGCATTTCTCAATCAAGTCCAACAATAAAGACGTGTGTCTTCTCTTTAAAGTAGTAACAAATGTGTCATTTGAGTTAAGTTGTTGGGTTGCCAAAATATTTATTTCATGGTCCCAAAATCCATATCGGTATATATAAATGATCCCACCATTTACTTGGATAAGTATGGCCCACGAAAGTAACTAACATTGTATATTCATACAAGTATTGGAATTGATCCTGCTTTTAAAGTGTATTCATACCAAGTCCTTGTTTGATGAAGGTTAAAAAAAATAAAAAATAAAAATCTTAAGTTAAAATCAACAATTAATTTTAACCACACATTTCATCAGATACACAAAATTTTTAATTACGCATTTCATCAAGTTTTATCAAAACCTGCAAAAAAAAATTGATTTAAATCTACACAAATAGGAGCTAAATATAAATACACACCACTATTCGTACTAACAAAGGACCTAATTGGTTCAAATTTCAGTCATTCGTGCGAAAATTGTAAACTTATCATACATTTGATGAATAAATTAAATTTGACTTGCATGTGAGATAACGATCGAAGATAAATTTATATATATAACATGTATATAAGTAGATACGTATATATATTTATATATTGGGTCTTCTCTGAATGGAAAGGGGCCCCGATTTCCTCTCACCACAAAATTAAAGATGCTATATATTTGACCCCACTTTTTTCAATAATTGAAAATGAGACAATGTATGATTTACAAATCCACTTGTGATTCACCACTTAAGTCAGCCAGTCCAAATATTCTTGGTGGACCTTTAGATGGAGACATTGACTCTTCTTCGTGTAATTGAAATCGCGTATATTAATATAATGTAAAATTTAAGGTTAATGTTCCCTCACGGTTATGAAGTAAGATATCGATATTTCAATAAGATGCATTTTTTGATTGTATGATGGACGATATACTATACCAACTGAGTTATATCACTTAGTGTTTGTGAAACATATTTCATTACGTAGATAATATTTTGTCAAGATGAATGTTTTATAATCCAATAGCCTCATTTTTTTCAAGTTGAAATTATAGCCTAAGCTAAGCTTGTTTGGATTTGCTTATAAGTTTGGTGAATAGTAGATACAGATCGTACGAAATAAATGATTAAAATTAAAAATTGACTTTAATATTTCCCACACCACATTGTATAGGAAGTCACTTATTCAAGTATAATTGTTGATAGGTGGCATGGGTTACTGCATAGATCAATGTCGGAGAGTAAACTTCGAATGCGAGTTCAGACCAAGTCATAAAATAAAAAGTATGTTTAACGGGTTATTTATTTAGGGTGTGTTTGAGCCACATTATTTTGGAAGAATGTATTCTGTAATAGTAGATTGATAAAGAATATGTGGTTGAAAAAGAAGGAAACGTTATTGATGTGAAGAAAATATTATTTTATTGAAAAATGTGTAGTTAAAAATGAGTAGAAGAACGAGAATGAGAATTTTACCAAACAGAGGCTTAATAAATGTTAATTCGGATCTGAAATGGATTCAGTATTTTAGTTTTAAAAAAATCCACGGGCAAGTCTATGGTTCAAGGATAATACATATGGTTGAATATGGCTTTGCAACCTAGACAAATCAATAATCTTTGTAATGCTATTATGGTTTAAATTCTAGATTTTTAAAGATTATTTAAATATTAATATGGCACTTAAATTGAACAAACATTTATTTCCTTCATATTTACAAGAGTTTATTAACCAATGTCTATAATAGAAAAAATGAATTTCAAATTACAACATAAAATTGTTGTCGATTTTACATACCGCAAATGTACGGATTGTAACAAGTAATAAAATTGACATATGAGTCCGAATATCGTTCATACGGGGATTACTATTTAATAATTGGTTAAATTACTTTAATTTGATTGAAAACAGATAGAAAGTGTTTTAGTTATTTTTGTGATTTTTTATTTTCAATATACGAAAATAATAAAATATTACTTGTTTTAATGATGGTTTTAAGTGTAAGATCCGACCGAATTCTTCTAACATATTCAATGTATCTCTCTCGAGTTCAAATTGATTATATTTAATTAAGTTAATCACATATATTTTAAATAAATCGGGATACACCTTAGTCAAATGCATTCAATTTATAAAAATCTATATAACAATTACATTAACTAGAAAAGACGTCTCAACGCTTTTATATTAGTTCCTAATTTTACACGTGGTCTAACCCACAGCTCTACGTAGTTATTGCTTACAAAATCAATGAATTAGTGACCAATTAATCCATGAATTAAGAATAGAAGTAAAAACAATTCACAAAATCAATTGGATATTTAAAACTTTTTAATTAAAAATAACGTTCAAAACTAAGTTACAACCATTCATCCTAATTAAATAATTAATTACATCATGGGAGAATTAAAGGGGGGAAAAAAAAGAAGAAGAAGAAGACTTAAAGTACATAATCGGACTTCACGAAAATGTGAAAAAGATGAAGATCTTGCATTACGATTCCGTCTTCTTCTTGTAAAATCTTGAAACCCTAACTTCTTGATTTTTCCCTCCTTTTGATTTGAATAATATATGAACAATGAATCCTCCAAGTTTTGGGCTAGAATATATGTGTATATGAAACTCTACAAGCCTCCTTTTAATTGTCGGGCTTTGGCGCGTATTTATAGAACAAGATTTATGCAAAATTCTTGTTCAACGTGATTTCCACCAAATAGTTCAAATTGGTTTCTAATAAAAAGTTTAAGAAATAAAAGAAAACAAATTCCTTTTTCAATTGGACCCAGTGTCGTACTTCTAGTGAAGTGCGTTGGTGCCTGGGGAGAAATATATTTTATTCGCTCACAATTAATTCATATTGCTGGACATATGGAAATTCAAATTCAAAATTACATTGTTCGATATGATACTACTACGAGGTGAGAGATATTACTCATCACTGGCGACTATGGCGAATTGGTTTCATAAATATATTCATCGAGTTACGTCAAACGAGTTATTCCGTTGAAACATCTTCCAGAAATTTTATACAAAATAAATACAGGCAACTTTTTCTATTTGTAATTATTAATCATGAATATTACCAACTTTGGATATTCAATTGAATCTCTGTTTTTGAAACCCAATATTTTGGGTCATATGCGTATGTACGACGGATTTCGCGTATATTAAAATACGAAAATTGTTACAAATTGTATTTTAAAGAAAATACAATACAAATGGATATGAATTTTCTTGTGATTGCAAATATGCAATTAATCCTCTGATTAATGATCTGGATGTTTGAAGACGAGGGGTCACATGACTTGAATCCTTAGCTTCGAGATTTGTTGAGGATTTGATTTGTCGAGAGTTTAACTTGTTCGACACTTGAATTTTGGCGCTTGGATTTGTACTTCGGAGTTTGGATTTGATTTGATTTGATTTGGAGAAGACTTTAATCTTCCTGGACTTGACTTGACTTGATTTGATTTGATTTGGAGAATACTTTGATCTTCTTGAGTTTGATTTGAAAAATATTTTGATCTTCTTTGTGTTCGCCGGACTTGGATTTGAGAGAATTTCTTCTCTTGTTCTGACTTTGAGATTTCTTCAGCACTTCGTGATTTTCTCTGCACTTTTTGCTTCCCTTATGAAGTGAACCATTGACCCTATTTATAGGGAAAATCCGTGGCCAATTTTGGAAATCACTAAATTAGTTCAATTAAATTGATTATAATTGAATAATTGTGGATTTTAAGAAAAAAGTAGGTTGGGCTTTTAAAAATCTCATGGGCTTAGTAGGTTTTAGTGTAATTGGGCTAATTATTTAAATTGACTCAACCCATTATTTATTTTTTTTATTTTTTTATGTCTACAGCGTATATTGATTTATGGGAACATTACGTTTCTAAGGTGTTTACTTTACACCTTTTCAAAAATACAAAAACAAGTTTGAAAATTCACAAATCAGGTTTTTTAAATTTTTAATTAATAATTAATGAATTATTAAATCAATTTAATTTTCGTAGGTCACAATTAGTGAATCGGTCACAACTTAAAAATTTAAAAGTCACGATTTGTTCATCGGTCACAATCACAACATTTAAAAGTTACGTTACTTATTTTATGGTCACATTTCAAAATTAAATGGTCACATATCAAAAAATTTTATAGGTCACATATTATATCGAGATCACAAATTATGGTCACATAAATTTTTCCGGTCACATATTATCAAATTTTTAGATCACAAATGAGTACTTGGTCACAATTTGTAGGTCACAGTTGAGTGTGCTTGGTCACATAAATTTTTCCAATCACATATTATCAAATTTTTAGGTCACAAATTAGTACTTGGTCACAATTTGTAAGTCACAGTTGAGTGTGTTTGGTCACAGATAAATAAATAATTGGTCACATACACTCAAACACCGATCCCAAATCCCGATACAACAATAATCACCACCGCCCATGCCACCGCCACAGTCACCACCACTTCCGTTCCCCAGCCACCGGCGAGAAATGACCGGGTCATGAAAATCGAACACGGACACACCACCGCCATCACCAAACCTCACAAAACACCATCCAAAAACCGCCACCAATCTGAAAATCACATCACCACCGATCTGAAAATCACAAAAACACCAACGCACATCACCACCCCCGGATCTGAAAATCGCCACCACCAACACCTCAAAAAACACCATCAACAAACACACCACCGCCATCACCACACCTCACAAAACACCATCCAAAAATCGCCACCAAGCTGAAAATCACCAACGCACGTCACCACCCCAGATTTGAAAATCGCCACCACCAACACCTCAAAAACAGATCGCACCTCCACAATCGCCGCACCCACATCCAACAACACCATTCGGCAGAAACAACCTACAGATCTGCAACCATCGGCAACAATCAGCCATACAACCATTACAAAATCTATAAAATCAAACTCGAAAACAAAAAGAATGGAAAATAACAGATCTGCTCTACTTCGAAGAAGAGGGGACAAGACATAGTTGCGTCGCGTCGCTGAGAGAGAGAGGCAACGGAGAAGACGAGAGGGGGAGAGGATAGTCAGACGATCGGATGGTGGTAACGGCGCTGCGACGGCGACGGCGACGGCGACGGCGACGGCGGCGACGAGCAGAGTGACGGGATGAGAAGTTGAGAGTGGGGGAGAGAATTGGTTAATTAGGGTTTGGGATAGATGGAATGAGGGGAGTATATAAATTAATTTATTATAAATAAAAATAAAAAATGTTTTTAAATTATTAATTAAAACCTGATTTTTGTAATATGAAACTTGATTCATGATTTTTGAAAATGGTAATTTAAAAGTAGGGGTGGGTGTAATTTCCTCTTGATTTATCGATACCATTCACGAGGGTCTTATGCACCTGGTTTTATAAAAACAATGTATGTGGTGTGATGAACAAAATTACTCACTCTCACTGATACCATAACAATTGGATTGGGCCAACCAAAAGCTGGACCTCAGTATCCTCACACAGCTTTGAAGACCAAGTCCTATGTAAAACAAATTGAGCAAAACTTGAGCCCGAAATTCAAATTCACATATTAATTTCAAATTTTACAAAACTAAGATTTCAAAAATAGATTTTAAAAAAAATTTATTTATAAACTAATTTATTAATTAAATATATTAAGGTAACAATTCTATATAATTTGGTTATAAATTATTTTTTGGTCACAATAAAAAAATTTATAGGTCATAAATTATTTCAAAATCACAAATCAAAAACTTTTAGAGGTCACAATTTATACCTTGATCACAAATTTATCAAATTGATAGGTCATATATTATTCATTGGTCACAAATCACGAATTTTACAAGTCACAACTTATTTTATGATCACAAAAAATCTAATTAATTAGTCACAAATTAGTGTTCGATCACAGCTTATCAAATTATTAGTCACAACTTATTTCTCGGTCACAAATCAAAATTTTTATTGGTCATAGATTATTTCTCAATCACAAATCAAAAATTTTAAAGATAATAAATTATTTATCGGTCACAAAATCAAACTTTTTATTGGTCATAACTCATTTATTCGTTACAAATTATCAAATTAATTGGTCATAATTAATTTCTCGATCATAACTTAATAAATTGTGAGTCATGATCACAATTTTTAGATCACATATTATTTATTTGTCACAATCAACCAAATAATTGGTCGCAAACACTCCATCTCATCCCACCTATGACAACGACCACCATCACCACGACCATTACCACCACAAGACCGTGCAAAACCATCACTACAGCAACCACACACCATAGTAATGCAAAACCACAACCATAATAACACACACACACTTCCAAAAAATGCAAAAAAAAAATCACCAGATCGCATTATCGATGCCATCCCACACACAAACTACTAGCCACAATCACCACCACCACCGCCGCCAATTATAAGCCACCTAATAGAAAATGTAGCGAAAAAAGAACTGCACGCCACCACCGCAGTAACCAACAAGCCAACCACAGTAGATCCAATCAGAAAATAACCAACCAAAAAATCACCCACGATAAATCGAATCATAAAGCAAAAAAAAACTCTCAAAAAAATCGATGCGGATTTGCAGATTTGGGCAACAGTAGCGCTGCCGCGCTGCGCTTTCCGCAGTGATGTTTCAAGCAATTTTGGAAAATTTAGTACATTTCTTAAGGGCATAAATTTAAAATTCGTATTAGGCCTTGAAAACTCAAATCCATCCTTGATTGAATTTTGGCTGCACTAGATAATATTCCTGATTCTGCCACTGCTTACACGTACACTTGTAGAGATATCGAAGGGATATGGTCATTGCTCATTCCTAACCCTTGAAGATCTAGGAAGGACCTCGATTGGGAATAATAACAATGGAGTGATCGTTGTTTCACCCTCAATTGTGGAAAGCGGTTCAATATGATCTTCTACTTCAAAAAAAAAAAAAAAAAAGGAGCGGTGTATCATTCTTCAAATTTTGACAACTTCGAAAAATCAACGACTTTTGAGTTTTATACGATTTTCACGTACTTTCAAAAAAAGATCATAACTCAAAGTAATAGTTTGATTTCGTAAAAATTGTTTCTTACATATGAAAGTAGATTAATGGAGCTTTCCAACGATATATGATTTGTCAAATTCTGAAAACTTTCAAAAATCAATTATATTTTAATGTCTGCATGACTTTCGTATAGTTCCCGCAAAAGTTGTATAACTTAAGGCATGACATTGATTTCGAAAAAATCGTTTCTTCCATATGAAAGTAGACTGATAGAGTTTTTCCACGGTTATTGGTTCGTCAAATTCTAAACCATTCAATTTCTTAATTGTCATAAACTTTTACATGTTCTCATTTGTTATATTCGTTTCAAGAAATTGCAAGATACTTATGCCAACAATTTTTGAACAGGTTTCTTAAATTCTTTATTATGTGTTCATTGGTCACTTATTTGTGTACGATGATTATGATATACAAGTTTCGAAACAAGTAGCTATCAGATTTTGATAATTAGAAAACACAAGTATCCTTTTCTTTAGGGAAAGGGAAAATAAATTAACATTCTTGAAAACGAACCAAAATGCTAGGAGTATGTCATTATTAAATAATGATAAATGAGAAAAGCCCCCTCAACCACCCCACATGATATGTGGATAAAAATCACACTTATGTCTGTCTAATGACATTTGTCAATTGGCCCATGTTTGATGTCTAATATGAGAGGAAATTGTGGAAAAAAGATGTTTTGAATAGTGATTTTTTGAAGAATGATTGATTAAGAAGCATGAAAATATTTTAGATTTATGTACAAATTATTTTATTGTATGAATGCGTGTGAGTGAAAATGAGTACAAGAAATAAAGAGTTTTAATTTAAAAATAGTATAAGAAACATATTTGATAAGTTGACGATATACCGTTAAATAAGAATTTATCGAGATAAAGAAATTAAAATCGTGTAGGCTGCTTTGTATAAAATCTTTATTATTGTGTACTCAACATGCTTTTGACAATGTTCAAATATTATATGTTAGAGATTGTTCAAATTAAATTTAAAGTATGAACTATATTTCACGACGAATTAATATCACATGATGAAATAAGTTAAAGAACGTAGCACGGGTTGGCAATTTTTTTTTATTTTTTTAAATTTTGAATTATTCCCTGCATACGAGGCTTTTGTCGTAGGCACCATAGAGGTGTGTGCTGAGAGCACCTGTATGGTGTTTTTTTTTTTTTTTAATTTTCTACAACAACCAATGATGATGCGCCAGTGAAATTCTATAACAATTCTATGAATGTTTTTCTGTACTTGTAGCATAACTGATTATAATATGCAATTGTTCATACTAGAAATTAAAATAGATTTTCGCGCAAAACTTTTTCACTCGAGTGAGGAATTCATATTGAATTCCTTGAATAGTTTCGACCGTGCTCAAATAATTTCGCATGCGAGAACAAAAAAAAAATGTCAAAAAAAATTATTGTTACAAAATTCTACTTGACGCGTTATCATTGATTCTTGCCCAAAAAAAAAAAAAAAAAAAAGGACCAAAATTCAGAAATCAAAGGGTTTCCCTTGTAAGACTTGACCCTTGCTTCAACCAAACTCACCAAAATTTCATATCTTCAAAACCAAACATTAGTCTACATTGAAGGCGACAATTTGCCAGTTTAACATTTTGAGTCCCATCAGTCCATCACTGTGAAAGGCATTAAACGTGTTTAAATGCAAGAGACTAGTCATTTTCAAATCTTTTCACAGCTTTAGTGGGTAGAATTAGGATTTTTTTTATAATAAATTCCATTTCCTCTTGTCAAATTCGGTGCATTTAGTCAAAGAAAAATTTCCCATTCGAATCGACAACTGAAGTGTAAATATTTTTTGGGATATTTTCACGAATAGCCATAATTAAGGGTGTGAGTTGAAAAGTGTCCAATTTTCAAATTTAATACTAAATTGTCTATTATGCCCTTAATAAAAAAAAAAGGACATTTGAATCTCTACGTATTCTCGACATTTGAATCATGTTTTATATTTTAAAAGTACACACGTCAATTCACAATATTAAACGTTCTCGACATTTGAATCATGTTTTATATTTCAAAAGTACACACGTCAAATCACAATATTAAATGTTCTCGACATTTCAAAACGTCATTCTCGACATATTAAATGTCTAGAAGGATATTTCATTTCAAACATGACATTTCTCTACACTTAAAATGTTGTTCTCGACATTTCTGTGTCAATGCAAAAAATAGCATTAATTGTGATTTGACATCTTGTCATTTACAATAAATGAAACATGTTATGTGTCAAGATTTCATTAGCCAATATTTTTTTTACAAAAATATCCATTTTATTGTACTTGAATGGAATCATAAATTGTTGACCATGGATATTTTGGTCTAAAATATACCAAAATGGTCATTTTTGCAAGAATTTTTGAAAGTTGCCATGTTTGCAAATGGCTAGAAGAAAATAGACATTTCTTACAATTTCCACATATTTTTTTTGTAACTCGATAGACTTTTTGCATTCCTTTAGATTCTCTTTAAAAGTACCAAGGAAAAAGTGACTCACTCATAAAGTATTATGACATCAAGGAAGCCAAAGCAATGCAAAACATCGGAACGAGACGAGATTGTGGTTGTAAAGCGTCATAACACCAAGAAAGCAAAAGCATTGCGATGGAGTTGTGTGTGAGTTGAATAATGGAGTTGCACAAGAATACTACTCTCCCCGTCCTGTAAAAAAAGACTTGCTTTCCTTTTTTGTTTATTCTAAATTATGTCAATTTTCTTGTTGAAAGCATAATTAATTTCTTAATTTTCTAATAAATCCATATTTAATGTGCCTTGTCATCAAAAAAATAAGAATGCCTTTTATTTAATATAAGTATATATTAAGAAAAAGGTAAGTAAAATACAAATTTCAAACATATATTAATTAAGTTTTTTTAATTCGTGTGAAAAAAAAATTTTAGTCATGAGACTTTGTAGTAATTTATCATGCTTGGAAAACGTAGAAGCAGTGTATAAATGTATATTTCCAAGTAGGTTCTTTAATTTTCATGGTGTGAGATGCGAGGAATAAGAGAACAACTCCGTATTTCCAAGAGAGTTATTGTCTTACCTAGACAGCCTAATTATAATCTAAACCTTATTATTTGGTACAATTAATGTAATTTTATATTGAGATGTGTTATAAATAGGTGATTCGTTATGAGTCTAAATATGAGCTCTCATATAAAATCGATTTTATCCAGGATCAAATCGACTTTTAAAATTATGGATGGATAAAATCAAGAACCTACCAATATTGTCGATTGCTTCAACGTAAATTAACTATAGAAGCCATTTTTTTTTTAATTCATTCATCGTAAAAAATGATACTTAATTTGCAACCACACATTCTTCAATAAAATAATATTTTTCATTACATTTTTCATCAATCTACTATTTCAGAATACATTATTCCAAAATACACTGAAAATTGACAAGTCTTGTAAAAAAATATGGGTCTAAAAGTCTTTGTATTTCGTTGAATTTGCACGTTATATGTTCAAAGTGTGTTTGAGTGATTGACGGTGCCAATCATTTGTTTGGTCCTTTTTGACTGCCAATTTTCTACTGAAATAATTTAAGCTAATGTTCTAATACTATTAACATTTTCAATTTGTGGCAGCATATTGTCTCTCAATTTTTTTTTTTTTCTTATTTTGTTGATAATTTTTTTTGCCTTTTATATCAATGTGTTAAAACGATAAAATCCGCATGGACAACTCATCGCACGGTTACACTTCCTAATCCACCATAATATGGTGTAGGGTCTCAACATGTTGAATAGCCTGATCGAGATGTTAACGACACCCCCATCGCGATGTAATTGCTATGGTATCAATTGAGTGACCCACCCGAAGTCTTATCGAGTAGCCAAGCTCAAGTTTACACCCACTCACCATTATGATAAATTTGTTAACAATTGCTCGGGCTCTCACTGTGTCAAATGACTACATGATTTTACATTGCATCTACATTCGAGTCATTAAATAGCTCTCATCTCCATCATTGCCAACTAAATAACCTATGTATAAAACTATACACCATCTCAATAAAATGTTGAAATATTAAAAATGAAAATATATAGCTATCAAATATAGAGTATAATGAGAAAAGATTAATTATCTGAAACGGCTTTTAGTACCAATAAATACTACTCTATATATTAATTAATATACCATAGTTTGGATAGTTTTTGGAAAAATTATTCTTGCTGTCTTTGTATGTCATATTGTCTCATTTTCAAACAATTTTCTTTTTATGAAAAGTAAATCTAACTTTGGAGTATATTCAATAGAAGCTTTTTAAACTCTATAAAGAAATTAAGTATAAAATATAACTTTTTTTTTTATATAGAATTTCAAAAAAATTTAAGTCGTGGATACTTAATTTAGACCTTTTTAAAAGCCTACAAAATTCAAAAGTACTAAAATTGTTAGTAACACGAACGTCTTAGTGTTATATTTTTCGCCAATGTTTCTTTTTCCTTATTGTCTTCCAACTTTTATTTATTTTTTAATGCAAAATAAGATTTAATATCATAATGCAATTTTTTATTCTCTTCAATATTCCCCCAGTCATTTTGCTCTTTTTCTTCTTCGTACCCCCCCCCCCCCCCCCCACACACACACACAATAATGGTTAGTTACCAATTTTTTTTAACAAAAAAAAGTCATTTTGTTGTCTTTATTCTTTTTCTTCTTTGTACCCCACAATAATGGTTAGTTACCAATTTTTTTTTTTTACAATAAATGAAGTTTAATAAATTTCTTTCCATTCAACGCGATTTTTTTTAGCCCCTCGGGGCATAGCTCGGTGGTGCAAAGAACAAAAGTGAGGTAGTCTCAGTTGAACTAACAACCGCAGTGTGAGGGTTCAATTCCTGCCTCTAACAAAGCTTGGAATTGGATTCATTGTGAGCATCAATATGGTAGCTCTTGTACCGTGACCTACTGAGTCACATCCCGTGATTTACTTCCTCCACAATACTGTAGGGGTGGGGGACCTTCAAGGTTGGGGTTCGACACCAATTTTTTTTTACAAAAAAATCATTTTGTTACCTTTATTCTTTTTCTATATCGTACCCCACAATAATGGTTAGTTACCAATTTTTTATTAAAAATGAAGATTAATAAATTTCTTTCCATTCAACGTGATTTTTATATTCTTCCATATTCTCCAAACCCATTTTCTCTTTTTTTTTTCATCGTTTTCCCATTTTTCTTCACTAACAAGATGATAAAATTGTAATTAAATGGTTTATTATCAAGACTTCCTTTTCAAAGTAATTGCAATTCTCAAGATTCATATTTCTCAGCCCACGCTCTCTTTAACACCAAACTAAAATGCAAAACGGTATCCCTTTATCCCCCTCGCACACTACACACACTAACACAACGAGATTAAATAAGATAAAGAAATTAAAATATTGTATGTTACTTGATATAATATTGTTCGTTACCATGTATCAGCACTCTCTCGACAATATTCCATATATTTTATGTTGGAGAATATTCAAATTAAATTCGAAATATGAAAAGCATTTCAAAGTGCATTATGTCCCACAATAAAATAAGTTGAATTGAGCCTAAAAGAAGAGAATAATGTTAGATGTACACTTAGCAATTAGCATGAGATTCTCCCATAAGTGAGGGCAATCCATACATCGATGAAAAAAGTTGGGGGAAAATCAATGGTGTAGATCATATCAGTCATAAAGTAACTCACAATATGGTTGTAGTAGCTTTGAAAAGAATTTGTGGCTGCTAGAGTGCTCATTCCAGCTCGAAAATATGACTCAGCTTGAATAAAGTTGCAAAGAAAATATTTGTACTCGCTTAGCAGGGAAAAAACTTTTGAATTTTTGTATGAAAAAATTGAATTGTTACTGTTAAATGTTTCTCGTTAGTTTTCACTCTCTTTTCGTGCAAATTCACCATAAGGAATTTGCTATTCGTACATAAAAAATATTCATAAGAGATTATCGAGAATGATGCGGAGAGAAAAGATTGGATGAAAAAGTTGAACAAATGATAGAGTACTATGTGATATTAAGTAATTTATTATGTAAATTTTAATATACATATAGCGAGATCGTTCATCAAAACTTATCATACTATCGAAGTTATTGGATGGGTAAATTTCACTTTAAACAAAACAAATACAGTACGTATTCACAATCTTTGCCAACAATTTGTCAACCCCCCACCTATCACAAGGCGCCAGCTCGGTGCCCTCCCTGTACAAGGGGCCTTACCCAACATTTTAATGCCAAACATAGTCTACATGGTAGGTGATAATTGGGCAGTTTCACGTGTTATGTCCCATCATCGATGTCAAACAACGTTTATTCACAGTTTTAGTAGGTGGATTTAGGTTTGTTTTCTTTTATTAATTTCATTTTCTTAGTCAAAATCGGTGCTTTTATTCCAAAAAGAAAGACATCCCACCATATAGACAAGTGGGAACACTTGTGTTGCCTCCATAGAATTTTTCATTCAGGTTGCAAAGTCACTTTAAAAGTACCAAGGAAAAGACACTCACTCACAAAGCATCACGATGTTAAGAAAGCATTTCATTTGTAAAGCATACGACATTGAGGAACTCATAGAGCATCACGACGTTAAGAAAGCAAGAGTGCAACGTAAAACAACGTGACATGATTGCACACAAGTCGAATGACGTTTGTGCACAAGAATACTAGTCTTAGAGTGTGTTTGAGCCACATTATTTTGAAAGAATGTATTTTGAAATAGTAGATTGATGGAAAATGTGTGGTTGAAAAAGAAGGAAAAATTATTGATGTGATGGAAAATATTATTTTATTGAAGAATGTGTGATGAAAAATGAACAGAATAATGAAAATGAAAATTTTAATTTGTACTAAACGGAGACTTATTCTAGAATAACGTTATATATAGCACCAGTGGTGCGGCGCACTAATTTATGTGACATTATGAGATATGTTTAATTAAATGTGAAATTAAGTGATTACTTTTCACTTAATAACACTTAGTATCATCTGAATTGGTGTTTTAATATCAGTTGTGTTAAATAATATTATTCTTTATTTTTGAATTAAGTGATTACTTTTCATGGGACTTTAAAAGAAAATTATCATACTTGGAAATTGTAGTGGCAATGTATAAATAAATGTATATTTCCAAGTAAATTCTTTAATTCTTATGGTTGTGAAACACGAGGAATAAGAGTACAACTCCATAGTCCCAAGGAGTTATACGTTGTCTTAACTATATGGCCTGATTATAATTTCAACCTTATTATTTTGATGCTACATCAGCGTCACATAAATTATGATTATAATTCGAGTGGAATTAAATAGCATTATTCTAAATTGTCCAATTCGACGCGACCCTCTTATCTTGACATACCAACTAATGGATCAATCCCTACCGTCCGATCCAATTTCCGTCCATCTTTTAAAAGCCAACCCAAACACTCGTTCGCGCATAGATGCCTTGACAATTGTATTCGTAATTCCATGCCTTAAATTTGTGAGTTGTAGAGTTCATTTTGACGTTTAGTATTGAATAACGCCAGACAATATAATTAATAAAAAGTTTTTGCCTCAGTAGTTCAATGAAAAAAAAATAAAATTGTAATACTTCAATTTTTTTCATCTATTTTATTTAATTTCATTCAAGATGT
Source organism: Fraxinus excelsior (assembly GCA_019097785.1). Lineage (NCBI taxonomy): Eukaryota > Viridiplantae > Streptophyta > Magnoliopsida > Lamiales > Oleaceae > Fraxinus > Fraxinus excelsior. The sequence continues at coordinate 45,574,941 of CM032625.1, read as the reverse complement.
AGAGTCTAATGTCTTTATCAGCAATTCGCTGATTGTTGAATTTGCACGTCATGTGTTCAAAGTAACTTTTGAGTGATTGACGGTTTGGTCCTTTTTGATTGCCATTTTTCTGGAATACTTTAAACTCCTATTCCTCGTTACTTACATTTTCAATTTGTTGCAAGTGGACACCCGCTGAATTCCTACAACCCTCATAACCACCATCTCAATAATACATTTTTAAAAAAGAAGAACTTGTATACATATACTCTGATTAATTTTAATGGTTTGGATAATCTTAAAAAAAGTGATCTTGGCTATCGTTCTATGCCATGTTAGAAAAAATCTAATACTTAGGATGAGTTGTTGACACGGGTCAAGCCATTTTAATTTGATTTTGGCAATTATTATAAGAACATTTAATTGATGTCTTAAACCATAATAAATGATACTTCAAAAGGTAAGTTAGAAGATGTTATAAAATGCACAATTCGATCCTATAAATTCTCGAGCAATGATACACGTACAAGGAGGGGAAGGGTGGGGTGGGTTCACTGCCAAGCCACTAACTGTAGAAGGGAGCTATTTTTTTTTTATTTAAAACATGTGGGGCTCGCCAGTGTGAGTAACCCGGCAGGCCATGTAAGTTTTGCTCATGTACTTGGAGCAAAACTCTAAATTCTCTCACATTTCATTTTAAAGTTTAAACGATTATCATTTTTGTTTACTTTTATCCATGGCCATTATACTATCATATAAATATCATTTGAATCACTATGACATGTCAATAGGGTCACTACACATATGGCCACATCAACATTTTTTAAGTTAGTTATTTTGACAAAATTGAAGGGAGTGATTTAAATTAAGACACGATGCTACTAATAGAATTAACCCAACAAGGTGCACGTAAGTAACTTATAAGATATGTTTGGGACGTGCCCAAATCTACTATTTTTCAATACATTTTTTGACACATTGATACAACATATCTACTTAGTAAATGAGAATGCGTCAACACGTACTTTGCCACCTCAACTCAACACGTTACGTCGTGACATTTTTCTAATTGTCATGAAGAGATGATGTACCGAGATATCATGTCAACTCGTAGAAAGTGTTTAAAAGCTCCTTATAAGCACTCGTAAACACGTTCGAGCAGGTCTGAAACAAAAAGTAGGACCCACCTATTAAAAGATTCACACAAAAACAAACTTCATTTTCAAATTATTTGCATTTCCCAAGACTCACATTTCTCATCCCACCCTCTTTAAGCCCATACTAAAATACAAAAGCACTACACATTTTTTCTCATTCCCCCCTCACACCATACACCACATCCCTACAATATTCCCTCCAAATTCAATCCTTACTCCATATATAAATCCACTAATCACTCACTAATTCACACTTAATCCTTCTTCTCATTATGGCCTCTACCTTCATTTTGCTGCTTTTATTTACAGTTTCTCTCTGTTTTCATCCGAATTTTGCAATAAATCAAGAAGGCTTGTATCTGTTGAGAGTTAAAGATTCACTCTTCGACCCGGTCGGTTCTCTCAACAACTGGTCCGACCGTGATGCCACTCCATGCAACTGGACTGGGATTGTGTGCGACAACAACAACTCGGTTGTTTCAGTTGACCTCACCGGAGCTTCTCTATCCGGCCCCTTTCCGGTGTTCCTCTGCCGGTTGCCTTCTCTCTCTAGGATTTCTCTATCTAACAATTCTATAAACTCTTTACTTCCTGTCACCATTTCGTCTTGCCGGAACCTTACGTATCTTGACCTGTCGGATAATCTTTTTGTTGGCCCTATCCCATACAGTCTCGCCGAAATCCACTCCCTTCGGTAAGAATTTTAATCAAATTTGGGTAATTTGAACTTTAGTATTTGAATGCCATTTATTGCAAATTTATTTACTATTCTCTCATCATTTATGGTATTGAAGTTTTAACGGTATATGTACGAAGAGTTTTGAATATGGGTTTACGGGATCATTAAGAACTAATTAATTTTCATGTTGTTTTGGAATGTTATTAATGTTTTGTAAATACTCTTTTTTAGTAATTTTTATTTTTGATTTAAGGTACATTAAAAATGATATCTTTATTTGCAGATACATTAATTTTGATGCAAACAATTTTTCCGGTGAAATTCCAGCGAGTTTTGGAAACTTCCGGCAACTGGAAATATTTAAAGTTATTGAGAATTTGCTCGATGGTACAGTTCCTGCTGCACTGGGTCAGATAACAAGCCTCAAATCACTTGAACTTGCTTACAACCCGTTTTCACCGGGTCGACTCCCTCCTGAACTCGGTAACTTGACGAATCTAGAAGTCCTATGGCTTTCTAATTGTAACCTTGAGGGGCCAATTCCGGAGAGTTTTATTGGGCTGAGTCGAATCAAGAACTTGGACTTGTCGGACAATAGACTTACCGGTCCAATACCGAGTCTGATTTGTAAGCTCAAGAGTGTAGTGCAAATCGAGCTGTACACAAACTTTTTTACCGGGAAATTGCCGGCTGGATGGTCGAATTTGACTAAGTTGAGACGTTTTGATGCAGCAATGAACAATTTAACTGGGACGATTCCAGATGAGTTGTGTGAGTTGCCGCTCGAGTCACTGAATTTATATGAGAACCAGCTCAATGGTCTAATCCCGGAAAGCATCGCCAAATCCCCAAATTTGTACGAACTAAGATTGTTTGGAAATCAACTCAGTGGGTCGCTTCCGAGAGAACTTGGTAAGAACTCGGCTCTTCAAACTTTGGACGTGTCACATAATAATCTTTCAGGTGTGATACCGGAACATTTATGCCAAAGAGGGGCATTGGAGGAGCTCATACTGATTTACAATTCATTTTCTGGAAATATTCCAGAGAGTCTCGGGAAATGTCGGAGTTTAATGAGGATACGGATGCGGGGTAATCGGCTTTCTGGAGAAGTTCCGGCCGATTTCTGGGGCTTGCCACGTGTTTACTTGCTAGACCTTGATAGTAATGCATTTTCGGGAATTATATCACAAAAGATTTTCGGTGCAAGAAATCTATCAACCCTTTCAGTTTCTAAAAACATGTTATCGGGGAGCATACCTAAAGAAACTGGATCGTTGGAGAACTTGGTCGAGTTTTCTGCTCATGACAATCATCTTGGTGGTGAAATCCCGAGTTCATTGGTGCACTTAGGACAGCTTGGAAAGCTTGATCTTAGCAACAATCAACTCTCTGGGGAGATTCCAAGGGGAATTAAATACTTGAAACAGCTCAATGAGCTCAATCTGGCTAACAATAGGTTATACGGGGAAATCCCAGATGAAATTGGGAGCATGCTGGTGCTTAATTACCTTGATCTTTCTCGGAATTCCTTTTCCGGCAGTATCCCACGATCACTACAAAATTTAAAGCTCAATATGCTGAATTTGTCAAATAATCAACTCTCTGGTGAAGTGCCGCCTCTATTTGCTAAGGGAGTTTATCTGGATAGCTTTCTGGGAAATCCAGGTTTGTGTGGTGATATTGCTGGTTTATGTAATCCAAAAGGAGAAAACCGAAGTCGAGCCTTTTTGTGGGTATTAAGGTCTATCTTTGTGATTGCTGGAATTGTTTTTCTCGTTGGGGTTGTTTGTTTTGTATGGAAGTACAAGAATGCCAAGAAAATGAACAAAGGAGTTACTATGACTAAGTGGACTTCGTTTCATAAGCTGGGGTTTAGTGAATTCGAAATAAGTGAATGCCTTAAAGAAGCTAATGTGATAGGACAAGGGGCGTCGGGAAAAGTGTATAAAGTTGTTCTTAGCAATGGCGAGATAGTTGCAGTAAAAAAGCTGTGGGAAAGATCGGACAAGATTGAAGACGAGTTTAAGATCGAAGTCGAGACACTAGGAAAAGTTCGGCACAAGAATATTGTGAAATTATGGTGCTCTTGCAATACAGGAAGTTGCAAGCTACTGGTGTACGAATACATGCCTAATGGGAGCTTAGGTGATTTGCTGCATATTAACAAGAGTAAATTGTTGAATTGGAAGACTAGGTTCAAGATTGTGTTGGATGCCGCTGAAGGGCTCTCGTATTTGCATCACGATTGTGTTCCTTCAATTGTACACCGGGATGTTAAATCCAACAACATACTGTTGGATGAAGATTTTGGAGCAAAAATTTCTGATTTTGGTGTTGCAAAGATTTTGAAGACAGTGAACCGGGGCGTCGAATCAATGTCTGTAATTGCTGGTTCTCGCGGTTACATTGCACCAGGTACTCCTTTCAATCATGACATTTCAAATGTGATTGTAAATTAGGTTTAATGTTTGATGCTAACACTTGTTTGAATTTACTGTGTTCCAGAATATGCATATACGCTTCGAGTGAATGAAAAGAGCGACATATACAGCTTTGGCATAGTCATTCTAGAACTTGTGACAGGCCGAACTCCGACGGATCCTGATTTCGGCGGAAAAGATTTGGCTACATGGGTGTGCACGACACTAGATAAGAAAGGAATCAATCACGTGATGGATCCAAGTCTTGATTCAGAATTCAAAGAACAAATTTGCAGGGTTCTTAATATCGGCCTACTATGTACTAGTTCCTTGCCAATCAATCGCCCTTCAATGCGCACAGTCGTCAAGATACTGCAGGCGTTGGCCAATAACATGCCTAATGTTGTAGAAAAGGAAGGTAAGATATTCCCGTCTTGTGATCAAAAAAATATGGTTTAAGGGCTATCTATGTTTTTTTAACCCGGGCTGTACTGGTAGTGAAATTCAGAATTCGGATAGTATAGCGACTAAGAGTTGTTAAAAGTGTAATAGCTATAGTATATTTGTATGGTAGATTGAGAATGTGAAAATTGTCCCTTTCGTCTCCTATATCACTTGTCGTTTTCAGGGCAGCTTTAGCTGACTACTTTTGAAAAATACTGCTAGTCTGCATTTAGTGTTTGTCTTCGATGGCCGACCATCATTTAGTGAAATGGGGCCTAAATTTTGTGTCATTTGAAAAATTAAAGTCAAGAAATTTGGCCCTTCATGTTTGACTATGCAAAGAAGAGTATTAAAATAGTAAATTGATGGAGAATGTGTGATTGAAAAAGAATGAAAAGTTATTGATGTGATGAAAAATATTTTTTATTGAAAAATATGTGGTTGAAAATGAAAATGAAAATTTTAATGTATACCAAACATGGACTATATGAAGTGGGATGGGGAACTTCTTGTGTTTCTTGCAATGGTCCCCGCAATGGAAATAGTGTAGCTCATAATCTTGCCTCATTTGCTGTTCAATCTCCAACATCTTTTTGTTGGGTAGATTTTATGCATACTTCCATTCGCTGTCAAAATAAAAATAAAACTCCGTTTTTTTCGTTCATCCTCTAGAATTGGTTAGATGTCCAAGTAGATGTGTCAAAGGGTTGGGTTACGACCTTTTGAAGCAGAAGGATGTGCAACTGGACGAAGCCTAGGATGAGAAGCACGGAGAGGTGATCTACCCCTATGATTTAGATGTGAACAGACCTGATTTTTTTTTTTGATCAAGTAAATGAAATTTTATAACGATCAAAAGATATGAACAAGTACTCCCAGCATACTCAAGTTTACAAACTTTAGAACTGCACACCCATAAATATCAGTCTAATTGCCGTGTGCTAGACACTCATAATGATACAAAACATGAGGATACAAAGTAAACATAACTTTGTATACATGTATCTTGATTCGTTGAACTATGCTGTCGGGATGAGGATGTAGGTCTTCAAAGATCTTCCGATTTCTTGCTGTCCAGATATGATATACTGTGATTGCAAGTGCAACTTTCTTGGCCTTAGATTGCCAAGATGTTCCACGTGCTTCTTTCTTGATCCATTTCAGAGCACTCGGTATTGTAGACATGGACCTAGTGATCCCGATCCAATCTTTAATCTGTCTCCAAATATCCATACTCATGCCACATTGGAAGAAAAGGTGTTGGACTGATTCAGGAGCAGTTTGACAAAACACACCTATTGTCAATCTCCATGTATACTAGTCGATTTTTGGTTAAGATCTTATTTTTTGCACAAAGCCATAGGATAAAAGAATGTTTTGGAGTAATGCATGAATTCCAAACAACCTTTGCCCATATAGCCCGTGTGCCCTTCGGTCGAAAATAATCATAAGCTTTGGCAATGCTTATATTATTACCATAGACCTGATTTGATTGATGCCAATACTGATAACGGCGTGCAACTGAACGACGCCTACGCCTAGGATGAGAACTTACAATGAAGAGGAATCGGATGATTATTGGAGGAATGGCGAACATTAGTGGAAGGCTTAGAGCAAAATCTTGAAGCCAATGAGACGGATAATCCATTTTTCATGTGCGAGTTGAATTTCAATCAAAACAGGATAATGTTTAGAATTAGAAACCTCAATTTTATTATCAGGAGCAATAAGATCGCATAAAAAATAGATACAAGAACACGTAAAATTTATAAATATCCACTTCAATGGGAAGACTGTCATTGATAGTCCAAGAGAATAGAGGACAAAAAACGTCGTTTCAGTACAAATTACGAGACTAATACCCACCAAATCACCCTACTTTAGGATAGTTTCACGCGATAAATAGTAGTACAAAAAACCATACAACCAAATTCTACATTCCATAGTCACTGTCTTTCTATATAATGTAGATTTACAAATTTAAAAGCGAAATAAAATAAAGGAAAAACATCAGATGTAAATCAGTTCTTGAACCTCTTGTAGTACTAAAACGCTAACTGGTTATAATCCATCTTCCACGGATAGAAGGTCACGACAGACTATAATGGCTGTTCATGGTGAGAATCAAACTACTCAAGAATTCTTTTTCAGCATCTGCGACAAGGAGCTCGACTGAGTGAAATGCTGGATGAAAAATATTTTTCGAGTTAGAATTTCCATAAAAGAATAGTTCTATAACAAGGAAAACAATTGAGGTAATGATGATTATGCATCAGCAACTAGAACCCTTTTCACTAGACCAAATGTTTGGACCACGTACTTCTATGCAGGCACGCAGCAGATTTCTTAATAAACAACGTAGAAATAAAAACATAGAAAAATACTTCTAAAATTTCACATACGGATGCCTTATTATTATGGCAAAACAAATATAACATCCAAAAAGTTGATTCATTCTAGACCATGAGATGATGATTTCACATCAACTGGCTTTTTCATCCTTCAGATGTTTCTCAACATTTTTTGGACCTTAACTTTTCCAATTACTAATTCTAGAGTATGTACAAAACAAATTTAGGACACAGGCCAAAAGATTCATAAAATTTGACTTCCTGGATAAAGGAAATAGAAGTTGGTATAATAAAATCGAGGAGAATAGAAGGGCGAATTGAAATGCATTTTTACAAGGAAAGAAAAACGATGCAATCTTTTTATTTTGCAGTAGCTTTTTACCCAAAGCAGGAAAGCAATTAGTCTTTGGGTCTCTAGGGTGACAATAAAACTAATTTAAAAAATAAAAAAATAAAATAAAAATTCATAGAAACAAACTGAGGAAAGAAAAAACGTCATCAGCCAAAGCATTTCAGGAATCACTAATAAGGGCTAGCGTCAATTAACTAAATGGCCTAATGTCAAAAGGACGCGATAAAAATTGAAGAGCAACTCACAAAGAACAGCGAGAGACTTCTCACAATGTGAAAGGCGATGTCACAATAGACAAGAAAATATCATAAATATGCTGTACAGGGCTGCCTCACCAGAAAGGATTTAAGACATGAAAGTGCACCAATTACAGTACCTAACGGTTTTATCCTGTCATAATTTATTTTAATCTTTTTCCCTCAAAATCCTTGACATTGATTCAAAACCCAAGAATTGCACATTCGTGAATTGTTCCAAACACTATATCACAATGAAAAGCATCTACATAATGAATCTTATAATAACTTCAGTAGACTGGTCTATAGTCGAGTGATTTGAGAAATATTAAAGTAGCATAAGTTCGACTGGAATCCTAAGTGAGTGTTCGGGTAAAATTATTAGTAATTTATAATAGAACAGTATTAGGTCCAATGAAATGTGTGGTTGAAATTAATGTTTGATTTTAACTTAATAGAAAAGGTTACATTTTAGCAACTTTCAATTTTACTCGAACAAGGCTATAGTTGTCATAAGTGACCAACTTATTGATCTTAACTTATGTATCTTTATTTGCAAATGTCAACTTTTGTTGTATTATTCATTACCCCCTCCGTCTCATTTATAAAGGCTGGTTTTATTTTTCACACGGATAAAATTTTTTTATTTAATGTCATTGAAAAAACATTTTTTGTCAAAAACTTGTCTAATTTACCCTTATTTAATTATAAACAGCGAGTAGTAAATTATTGTTGGAAGTTGTAAAGAAATTGAATGATTTAATTTCAAGAAGCAGGTATCTTTATATTCATACAATTTCAAGATTAGATGGGAAAAATTGGTTATAACTAGGCAAATTAAATAAGGATATATTAGTAAACGAACAAAGTTAAACATTTTCAATAAAAAAACATGACTATATAATTGTGACAATAAAATAATGATAGTTAGCATATGTAAATGGAACAGAGGGAGTACACAAGTTTTTTGCCAGATGAAAATCACAACAATATCTAGCTTGTTTCAATATGCTCTCCTGATAATGGTCTGATGGCTTTCTTCAAAGGTTGTATTAATCTAGATATCTAAATCTGAAAAATCCCATCAATCTTAAAACTAACTAGGATTTTTTCTCCTAGTGGGACTCATTGGATGGGAATGAAAAAGGGAACTCAGCAGTTTAATCCATAAACGATCAAACCTCATTACTCCATATCCATTGTAGGGCATGTCACATTCTCAACCCACTTCTGTCAGTCACCTTCGACATTTTCAGACAGAATCACTTTATACCAGTTCACTAATTTTTTAAACTATATGTAATTTCAGTACATCAGTATGCACCATTTTATCACCTAAACTGAGATATTCAAACACTGTTTCAATTACAAATTTACAATGCCTGAATATTTATGGTTCAAACAATAGGACAAAATTTAACAAAAAAAGACAATCTCAAATGCTCCAAATTGTGCACAGAGAATCTATGGGTCGGGTTATGGATTCGGGCGGGGGAAGTTGGAATGTTACGGGTATATAGTGGGTTGGGTTATATTTGGAGATTATGGGTCTAGAATGTATGGACGATATGTGGTGGGCTGGGTTATATTTGGACTGTGATTGGATTGGAATAACAACAGCAAGATAACTGCAGACTGCCTTTTTTTTTTTTTGTGTGTGTCAGAAACAAGGATCACGATCAAAAGCAAGAAAGTTTCTGGCTAAGTCAACGATTGCATATTTTTTTATTTTTTATTTTTTTTTCAACTATGAACAATAAGCAATATGAAACCAAAGTAGGAAATCAATTTTCTCTTGCTGATTGAGTTCTTTTTCTGTCGCAGCTGCTGCCCTTTAGTTTTGTGTAAGTTTTTTGTATTGATTTTTGTTATGGGATGATTGGCTTTAAGGTGGGCACGGTGATTGAAGGTGGCAGTAGAGTAGGGATGTGGTGGTTAGTTGGGTTTGGATTTGGGTATGAATGTTGATGGCTGCTAAAATAAATTCTTGAACTTGAACACTTCGCGAAATTTGTTTGTCCAAAGACAAATACCAAATGGATGTAGAACACAATTGAACAAGAGCGAGACTGAGAAAGAATGAGAAAGTGAAAGAGGGAGAGAATATAGAGAATCCATAGGGAGAAAAAAGCAATTTATTCAATATCAAAGACTAACTATTACAATGCATAAGCCCCATTTATATAGGATTTGAACTAGTCAAACTTAAGGAGGAAAATGCAAGAAAATTTATTAAATCAAACCCTAATTATGTTACTTAAAATAAGTATCCAGTTAGAATAGTAAACAACTAATAAAATAATAAAATATCTGTTGGGTTTTTTATACCCAATATATCCGGGCGATGATGTAAAACCAATGTTGGATATTTATTATCGACACCTAAGATTGATGACCCGACCTTAAAACTATTTGGGGCCAGTGGAAGCAGTCTTATTAATTAGAGTTGCTCATGGCCCGGTTCCAAACTTAATGGATGGCTCGTTTGGCCCACTCTTTGTCCCCTTGTTGGGCCGGCCAATTACTACGCCCTAAAGCGATCCTATATATTCTCTTGGTCTTGGTTTGGTCAAATGGGGAATGTGCTTTGCCTTGCAAATTGAGAGAAAACTCGGCTGTCTTCATTGTTTGCTTTGTGCTTCCAATTTTGAAGTTGTGTTGTTATCTTCTCATTGTTCTCTAGCCTTTATGGCTGCAGACACCTTCCCCTTTCGTGTCCTAAGTGGGCAAATCGATAGCAACCAAAGAGAGGAGTTTGAAGGTTTTTTGGATCGATTGATTGGGTGTCGATTGGTTGTAGACTGAGCCCGGTTTTTTGGTGGTTTGGAGCCCAAAACTCAACAATATCTACTAAATTAAACCTTAATTTCATTTCCTAAAATAAGTATCTAATTTGGAAAGTAAATTAAGTCTTTGTTTGGCCATCATTTCTTAAAACTCATTTTCTTACTCTCATTTTCACTTGTACATTTCATGGAACCCACAACTTTTATCACTTTTCTATCATAGATTTCATCAACTTTTACTAAAATCTACTTTCTATCCAAACTAGACAGGGGATAACTAATATCCGTACTAGGATCCATCAAAATGACATGAAAGAGGCTGAAATTCATATCAACCAAAGTTCATACTTTTGCTCGAGAACATCTGTAATTACTGACAAATATATACATTTGTATCGCTCCAGTTCTTCACAAAGTTCTCTTTTCATCCTATTCCTTGTAGCAAAGATGCAAATAGTGCCTCTATATACCATGTAGAAGAAAAGAAGGTCATCCTCGCCCAAAATTTATGTGCCCCCTTGTCCGTGCCCCTCATATAGCTTCATCTATGCCATTAAAACTTAGCGAACTCAGCTTGAAACACCCTTTTTGATAATGATTCTCTTGATCCTTTTCATTTTAGTAAATTTGTCAACTTTCAAGCCTTGACAATAGTATTTCGTCCAACGGTTATTATTTCAGCTTTAGAAACATAAAATTAGAGTTCTAAATAAACTTTGTAGGCTCTTATATGTTTGTTTCCAATCTCTTTTAGCACAAGTGACCGGAATACAAAGATGGGTACAGTTATACAAAACCACCTCTTATTCTCAATAAACTTGTGGTTGGTTGCATGGATCCATTTTACCACTCCTTTTGATCTAGCACCCACATCTACTAGAAGTTCAACCAAAATCAAATATTTTTGCAACCCTGCAAAGTCATTTTAATTTTGGTCTACCTTGCTCTTCTAAGATATTCCTGTGGAAACATATTGCTCTTGCAAATGGGAGTTTTGTTTACATCTAGGCAAGGCATGTCTCAACCATCTAAATCATGATTCCTTAATTTCTACTGAATCCATGTCACCTCCATTTACTGGAATACATATAAATTTCTAATTTTATTCATTCTAGTACGACTAGACATCCATCCAATAATCTTCAGCAATATCAATCAAAGGTAAAAGTGCCAACAGGTAGGCGCCCTTCAACCAAATGCATGATATCAAGGTTCCCATTTGCTCAACAGGGTTAATCTCCCCTCATCTTAGGCCATCAAGCACAGCCGACCAATTTGAGAACTCTAATACCAATTTTAAGCACGATCTACTGTTTCATCAACGAATAATGATCAAATTAATCATTGTTGTTATCTAAAAGAAATATTGCAACCATCACAAGATAAGCAGAAATCAAACACACCATGACAAAATATGTTTGGCTAAGGCAAAAAAAAGTCGGTTCACTCATGAGTAACTTGTAAGCCTAGCAAAACAAGTTGGGAGCTTTAAAAAAAAATTATTTTTTTCTCCAAAGATGTTGAGTTTCATTCTTAGAAGTTGCTTTTTTGTTTTGAATTTAGTACAAAAATTAGCTAAAATATAAGCATGAGCTTTCTTACTTTTCAAAAAAGCTAAATTTCCTCTTAGCCAAATGTGCTCCTTAGATCAGCCCTTTAGATACTAGTTAGACTAATTCCAAAACCACCCTAAATCTCACGACGAAAAAAACAAGAAGAATAATAAAATTACTGAAAATTACTGCCTTCTACCAAACTGCAGCTGAAGAATAGCATATAGAATGGTGATCTTGAAGAAAGTTATGGATTTATATCCTCTAGAAATTTTTAATTTACTATATTTCCTTTAATAAACAATTATCATATAACAACACTACGATCCCAAACACTATAAAATTACCCCTTGAAAAGTCCAACCATTGGCCATGAAGGAACAAAAATATCTCTTGTTGTAAGTTATACCAACATCATACTTTACCAGTGTAGCCTGAGAGCAAATAAGTTCACCTAGGTTCTAGCTGAAACACACTTCATAAAAAGAGTTTTCTTCCTATATACTTATCTCATTACACTTTCAGCTATTGATCTATATTATACTTAACGAGTCCAGTATTGAAAAGTTGCTGACAAGTGACATCTCAATTAGAAGACAAACCAAGGAATCTAATCTACTCGTGTGTACAGACACTTAAGCATTTAATTTATTAATGATACCAGAAGCACCTACTAGGACTGGACAAGATCCGATTCAATTCTAAAGAGAATCGAATCGAATCGAACCCGAATTTTCGGGTATTTATTAAGTGGAACCGTCGGGTCCAAATTTAATTATAGAATCGCTCGGTTTCGGTTCGGTTCCCTAGTTCGTACAATAATTAATTTTTTTAAATATTTGCAACAACACTACATTAATTCAACTAAAGATATGTTAAATTTTAGATCTTACAAAATAACGTAGTCAAATCCCGTGATATCTTTTGTGCCTCTCTTTGTTGAGTTTTTCATAGATTTGACTGTTAAAATCACATGAAGAGAAAGATGGCGAGATCACAATAATGAAGAGAAGCATAGTCAAGCTTTCAATTCAATTTGTCTAGAAATGCAAAAAGGTACTATGGTAGAATAAGAATTTTGGGTAAAACTTAGTCAATTTGATTCGGTTGGGCTTAGGCTGAAAATTAGAAATAGAAAAATCATATTTTGAATTTGGGCAAAATTAATTAGTTAGCAAATTTATTTAGAAAAAATAAATAATTTGACTTATTTAAGATAAAAATTAGGGAGATTCTATTCTTATTGATTCTTTAGTTCTTGGTCTAGAACCGAGAATCAAAACAAAGCCATTAATTTTCGATTCAGATACCAGTTCGGTATTTAATTTAAGAAGAACCGCTCGATTCGGGTCCGATTCTGTTCAGGAGTCATGTCCAGCCCAAGCACCTATAGTTTTGCTCATAATCATGACCGAAAACTATCGAAAACAGAATTAATTTCCAGTCCAATGGATTCGATCTGTCAACGAGCAACCGAACACCACTAAGTTTATTATTGACCCTTTAGTTTCTTCTATAAACAATCCCCAGCACCAACCAAAAATCCCAAAACTACATATAGAGAAGTAGATTAAATATCTTACCTATCAACAAATGACAGTAGGAACTCAGTGAGAAACCAAATACAAGTTGAGAACAAATCTGCATTGCTTTTATCCACATATACTGTGTCGATTTCCATAGGAAACAAGACATCCTATCCTTTACCAGCAAGTTCTTTGCTGGTCTACAGTGGACTGCTCAAACCTTTCCTTAACACCAAAGGAGACAAATAAAGAAATAGACACATAGATGCATCGATTTTTAAGGAAAGGTAAAAAATCATTTAATATCAAATTTCTACAATCCAATCTGAGATGCCACCACAAATTGCACGTGATAAAATCAAGAATGTTATATCAAAATAAAACAATATATCTGATACAATGAGCAAAGGAATTAATACCATCATCCACTGGAATTGGGCCGGTTCCCACTTGAACCGGGCCTGTTCAGATGTGCTGGTTCACCAACTCTCCTCATCCGCTCATACCCACCTCCAGATTTCGGCCTCCCGTCTTCCCCGAAACGGTTAGGGGATGATCCGTAGTGCCCCGGGTCCTGAACCGGAGAAGGACGATGTCCGCCAAAATCCTGTCTACCCTTAAAACCCCCAAGTTGTCCACCTTTCACAATCTCCGGCCCAGGCTTCTCCTGCTTGCCCACAAAACCCGGCCTGAGGTGCGGCGGCACGAAACGGTTAGTCTTCACCGGAGAAATCAACGGAGACACCGGAGACGGCAAAGGGGACGACGAAATCGCCGGAGTTGACCCAGTTCGTCCCTGTGGACGAAGCGATATTAAATCCGGTTCAAGATCCGACCTTGCTTGATCCGGTGGCGTCACAGAAAAAACAAAAGCACCTTTTTCCTTGTTTTCTTGCTGCTCGATCGATTGCTTCACAGGAATCGAAATGGGCTTCGGAGTCGGCCGGCTCAAAACAAGCATATGCCCATGGATTCGCGAGTTTGATATAATGGTTTTGCTTGGATTCGCAAAAGAAGCACCCGAAGAGGAGAACGATTTAGCTGAAGAGTTACTCGTTTGATTATTGTTATTATTCAGCTTTTTATCGTATATGTCATTGAAGTTGAGGGAGGTGTATTTATTGCTTTTTGCCATCCACCTGTTCCACCGCCGCTACAGCTACCAATAACGCCGCAGAGAGCCACCGCTACGAGGAGAGTTTTTTCTGGGTGGTGGTAAAGTTTTGACTTTTTTGAGATGTTTGAAATTGAAATATTTACTTCACGCCATTATTCTGGGTTGAGGTGGGGGGACATTGCTGGTTGGAGTCCGATAATGACGTGATTTGAGCTCTATTTTTTACTAGAAAAATACTAATAGAATCATAGATTAATAAATAATGTATGATTAAAAATTTTTTAAAAAATTTGAATTTGCGTATAATATTATTTTATTGAAAAATGCGATTTTTAAAGAAGAGAAAAAAAAAATGTGTTTTAAAAATAATGAAGATCAAACAAGGGTTTAATCACTTTTCAAATTGGTCAAAATTGCCATAAGACGGTACGAGTATAAGAAGATTTTTCACCATTTCACTTCTGGAACCCATATTGTTGGAACCCATTAAGAATTATCATCATAAGAGCTCCTAGGACTAGTTGAGCTCCACTAGTTAGCTTGTACTTGACTTGCCTCACTCGGAAACTTGAGTCCACTTGTATAGTGCGTCAAACCAAACCCCACATTGCTTAGTAAGTCCAATAACTCGACTCGACTCGACTCATTTAAGAGCGACTAACCTTCTGTTTGTCATCCATTTTCTCAAACATTGTTTATTACGGTAAATAATCTCCACCACATATTCACTTAATAAAATATTTTACACACAAATAAATAAAATTACTTTACTTTTCAATCACACATTCTCCAAAAATATTATTCAAAACTCAATTTCTTCTCCCCAAATGGGAGACAAACAAGCCCTAAATGTACATAAACTTTTAACCCCTTCCACAATACACTTACAGCATGTTTGAGCTACAATTTTTATATATATAAAAAATGCATTATGAAATAATGATTTGATGGAGAATGCGTGGTTAAAAAATAAGGATGTGTTTGATGGATATTATTGAGGAATAAATGTATTTTAAATAGTGATATGATGAGAAATATGTGGTTAAAAAGTAAAGAAAAATTATTGATATAATGAAAAATATTATTGAATTAAAGAATGTGTGGTTGAAAATGAGTTTTAAAATAATGCATTTTGAAAGAAAGTGTGTCAAACAACGGCTATGCCCTTATTTAACATCATTTTTTTCTCATTCTTCATTTCAATCACACATTTTATCAATAAAATAATATTATACGTAAACTCAAAAATTCTCCTTATTTTTTAACGACACATTTTTTTCATCAATCACTATTCCAAATCAAATTCTTCTTCAAAATGGGTGCCAAACACAATCTAGGAAAAAAATTTGATTTACGTGTAATATTATTTTATCGAAAAATGTAAGACTGAGAATAAGATTGAAGAAAATGTATATTTTATAAGCAATGGAATCAAACAAGGGTTTATTTTCACTCTACAAAGACTTCTTTGTCCTCTCTATTTTTCCATCAAAGGTATATAGATTTTCTGTCATTTCTCTTTTATCTCCACGACCCTTTTTCGTGTATTGAATAATGAATTAGGTTCACGTGTGTGTGTGTGTGTATCATTTTGGAGGAGATCTCATTTTTGATCAAAACCAATTTAGTGCTCTTCAGTAATTAAAGTTCAATTTGTCTGTATTGTTCATCTTTTTTCTTTTATATTTTCAATTAAATATTTTTCCCTCTGCTACGGCTATGGAGGGTAGGGGTTGGTTTTCAAGCGGATTGAGTTTCACATTACTGGAAAAGTACAAGATTTTCGTGTAAATGTCTTAATAGAATAACGTTGTCTAAGGATTTATAATTTTATACTGTAAGTGTTATGTCCTTGATCCAATCAACTTTGAATATAAACACTTTTAATATATATATATATGTAATCGATGCATATTTATGATAATATTTATTATTTAATTAAATTAATATTCTAATAAATTAAATAATAGAGTCTGTAGATTCAAATCTTAGTGATTTGTTAATTAAAAAAAGTTGTGATTGTGAGATACAAATTACATATGACTGAATCTTAAATCATCCGTGGTCGTATGTAATAACAAGATACCGATATCGTTATTATGGATAGGCCATCATGTGTGACATTTCTTAATTGTGAAGTAAGTAACTGATCTCACAAGTTGAAGTGTGATGACACTTGCATGTGGATGTTTTGTTATAGAACAAAACATTGGAGACCCGCTGGGAGATTCTGCATGGATATCTATCCGAGCTTCAATGGTTAATCTCTAACGTTCAGTAGTGGAATTTGAAATTTGACTTGAGGTCATCATAGTGCCTTATATGATGACAATCATACTTTGATGATGTTGGATGTTGCTTTGTCAAAGGTCGCTAATACGGCATCGTTCGGGTATGTCAAGAATCATATGAATGTTGTGAATGATCAATAGATGATTCGTCACTCTTAGATAGTAAGAGATTATGATATGCATTTTATCCAGTTAAGTTGATAATGAAACCCTTGGCTAATGTGAACTAATAAGTCGAAAATGAGTTTTCGACTTACATTGATTTAATAGTGAGATAAAAGATATGATCAATAATTGAGATTGACACATATACATATCTCATAATTGATTGGGTCATATTGACGAAAGGATTAAAGTTTCACGATAAATGAATAATTAGTTTTGTCATACCACGTGACATTCCCCGTCATATGTATTGACTGACACATTGTTAGATGTTAATTTGGGACAACGAATGTAAATTAGTGATAAATTAAAAGGGGATGTTTTAATTTATCGATTTTGATAAGATCAAAATAATAATTCACGTCGTTAGGTATCGTGATTGAGAACCTAATGGGTCACACACAATAGAGAACAAGAAGAATGTGATTTACTAATTAATGTGATTTTATCATAAATTTAATTATCTCACCGAGAGCCTTTGAGCTCCATTTTTACTAGAAAAATACTAATAGAATCATAGATTAATAAATAATCTATGATTAAAAATTTTAAAAAAAAAATTGAATTTGCGTATAATATTATTTTATTGAAAAATGCGATTTTTAAAGAAGAGAAAAAAAAATGTGTTTTAAAAATAATGAAGATCAAACAAGGGTTTAATCACTTTTCAAATTGGTCAAAATTGCCATAAGACGGTACGAGTATAAGAAGATTTTTCACCATTTCACTTCTGGAACCCATATTGTTGAACCCATTAAGAATTATCATCATAAGAGCTCCTAGGACTAGTTGAGCTCCACTAGTTAGCTTGTACTCTACTTGCCTCACTCACAAACTTGAGTCCACTTGTATAGTGCGTCAAACCAAACCCCACATTGCTTAGTAAGTCCAATAACTCGACTCGACTCGACTCATTTAAGAGCGACTAACCTTCTGTTTGTCATCCATTTTCTCAAACATTGTTTATTACGGTAAATAATCTCCACCACATATTCACTTAATAAAATATTTTACACACAAATAAATAAAATTACTTTACTTTTCAATCACACATTCTCCAAAAATATTATTCAAAACTCAATTTCTTCTCCCCAAATGGGAGACAAACAAGCCCTAAATGTACATAAACTTTTAACCCCTTCCACAATACACTTACAGCATGTTTGAGCTACAATTTTTATATATATAAAAAATGCATTATGAAATAATGATTTGATGGAGAATGCGTGGTTAAAAAATAAGGATGTGTTTGATGGATATTATTGAGGAATAAATGTATTTTAAATAGTGATATGATGAGAAATATGTGGTTAAAAAGTAAAGAAAAATTATTGATATAATGAAAAATATTATTGAATTAAAGAATGTGTGGTTGAAAATGAGTTTTAAAATAATGCATTTTGAAAGAAAGTGTGTCAAACAACGGCTATGCCCTTATTTAACATCATTTTTTTCTCATTCTTCATTTCAATCACACATTTTATCAATAAAATAATATTATACGTAAACTCAAAAATTCTCCTTATTTTTTAACGACACATTTTTTTCATCAATCACTATTCCAAATCAAATTCTTCTTCAAAATGGGTGCCAAACACAATCTAGGAAAAAAATTTGATTTACGTGTAATATTATTTTATCGAAAAATGTAAGACTGAGAATAAGATTGAAGAAAATGTATATTTTATAAGCAATGGAATCAAACAAGGGTTTATTTTCACTCTACAAAGACTTCTTTGTCCTCTCTATTTTTCCATCAAAGGTATATAGATTTTCTGTCATTTCTCTTTTATCTCCACGACCCTTTTTCGTGTATTGAATAATGAATTAGGTTCACGTGTGTGTGTGTGTGTATCATTTTGGAGGAGATCTCATTTTTGATCAAAACCAATTTAGTGCTCTTCAGTAATTAAAGTTCAATTTGTCTGTATTGTTCATCTTTTTTCTTTTATATTTTCAATTAAATATTTTTCCCTCTGCTACGGCTATGGAGGGTAGGGGTTGGTTTTCAAGCGGATTGAGTTTCACATTACTGGAAAAGTACAAGATTTTCGTGTAAATGTCTTAATAGAATAACGTTGTCTAAGGATTTATAATTTTATACTGTAAGTGTTATGTCCTTGATCCAATCAACTTTGAATATAAACACTTTTAATATATATATATATGTAATCGATGCATATTTATGATAATATTTATTATTTAATTAAATTAATATTCTAATAAATTAAATAATAGAGTCTGTAGATTCAAATCTTAGTGATTTGTTAATTAAAAAAAGTTGTGATTGTGAGATACAAATTACATATGACTGAATCTTAAATCATCCGTGGTCGTATGTAATAACAAGATACCGATATCGTTATTATGGATAGGCCATCATGTGTGACATTTCTTAATTGTGAAGTAAGTAACTGATCTCACAAGTTGAAGTGTGATGACACTTGCATGTGGATGTTTTGTTATAGAACAAAACATTGGAGACCCGCTGGGAGATTCTGCATGGATATCTATCCGAGCTTCAATGGTTAATCTCTAACGTTCAGTAGTGGAATTTGAAATTTGACTTGAGGTCATCATAGTGCCTTATATGATGACAATCATACTTTGATGATGTTGGATGTTGCTTTGTCAAAGGTCGCTAATACGGCATCGTTCGGGTATGTCAAGAATCATATGAATGTTGTGAATGATCAATAGATGATTCGTCACTCTTAGATAGTAAGAGATTATGATATGCATTTTATCCAGTTAAGTTGATAATGAAACCCTTGGCTAATGTGAACTAATAAGTCGAAAATGAGTTTTCGACTTACATTGATTTAATAGTGAGATAAAAGATATGATCAATAATTGAGATTGACACATATACATATCTCATAATTGATTGGGTCATATTGACGAAAGGATTAAAGTTTCACGATAAATGAATAATTAGTTTTGTCATACCACGTGACATTCCCCGTCATATGTATTGACTGACACATTGTTAGATGTTAATTTGGGACAACGAATGTAAATTAGTGATAAATTAAAAGGGGATGTTTTAATTTATCGATTTTGATAAGATCAAAATAATAATTCACGTCGTTAGGTATCGTGATTGAGAACCTAATGGGTCACACACAATAGAGAACAAGAAGAATGTGATTTACTAATTAATGATGTGATTTTATCATAAATTTAATTATCTCACCGAGAGCCTTTGAGCTCCATTTTTTACTAGAAAAATACTAATAGAATCATAGATTAATAAATAATGTATGATTAAAAATTTTTTAAAAAATTTGAATTTGCGTATAATATTATTTTATTGAAAAATGCGATTTTTAAAGAAGAGAAAAAAAAAATGTGTTTTAAAAATAATGAAGATCAAACAAGGGTTTAATCACTTTTCAAATTGGTCAAAATTGCCATAAGACGGTACGAGTATAAGAAGATTTTTCACCATTTCACTTCTGGAACCCATATTGTTGGAACCCATTAAGAATTATCATCATAAGAGCTCCTAGGACTAGTTGAGCTCCACTAGTTAGCTTGTACTCTACTTGCCTCACTCACAAACTTGAGTCCACTTGTATAGTGCGTCAAACCAAACCCCACATTGCTTAGTAAGTCCAATAACTCGACTCGACTCGACTCATTTAAGAGCGACTAACCTTCTGTTTGTCATCCATTTTCTCAAACATTGTTTATTACGGTAAATAATCTCCACCACATATTCACTTAATAAAATATTTTACACACAAATAAATAAAATTACTTTACTTTTCAATCACACATTCTCCAAAAATATTATTCAAAACTCAATTTCTTCTCCCCAAATGGGAGACAAACAAGCCCTAAATGTACATAAACTTTTAACCCCTTCCACAATACACTTACAGCATGTTTGAGCTACAATTTTTATATATATAAAAAATGCATTATGAAATAATGATTTGATGGAGAATGCGTGGTTAAAAAATAAGGATGTGTTTGATGGATATTATTGAGGAATAAATGTATTTTAAATAGTGATATGATGAGAAATATGTGGTTAAAAAGTAAAGAAAAATTATTGATATAATGAAAAATATTATTGAATTAAAGAATGTGTGGTTGAAAATGAGTTTTAAAATAATGCATTTTGAAAGAAAGTGTGTCAAACAACGGCTATGCCCTTATTTAACATCATTTTTTTCTCATTCTTCATTTCAATCACACATTTTATCAATAAAATAATATTATACGTAAACTCAAAAATTCTCCTTATTTTTTAACGACACATTTTTTTCATCAATCACTATTCCAAATCAAATTCTTCTTCAAAATGGGTGCCAAACACAATCTAGGAAAAAAAATTGATTTACGTGTAATATTATTTTATTGAAAAATGTAGAACTGAGAATAAAATTGAAGAAAATGTATATTTTATAAGTAATGGAAGAAAATGTATATTTTATAAAGCAATGGAATCAAACAAGGGTTTATTTCGCTCTACAAAGACTTCTTTGTCCTCTCTATTTTTCCATCAAAGGTATATGGATTTTCTGTTGTTTCTCTTTTATCTCCACGGCCCTTTTTCGTGTATTGAATAATGAATTAGCTTCGTGTGTGTGTGTGTGTGTGTGTGTGTGTGTGTGTGTGTGTGTGTGTGTGGAGGAGATTTCATTTTTGATCAAAACCAATTTAGTGCTCTTCAGCAATTAATGTTCAATTTGTCTGTATTGTTCATCTTTTTTCTTTTATATTTTCAATTAAATATTTTTCCCTCTGCTACGGCTATGGAGGGTAGGGGTTGGTTTTCAAGCGGATTGAGTTTCACATCATTGGAAAAGTACAAGATTTTCGTGTAAATGTCTTAATAGAATAATGTTGTCTAAGGATTTATAATTTTATACTGTAAGTGTTATGTTCTAAATCCAATCAACTTTGAATATAAACACTTTTAATATATATATATATATTCGATGCTTATTTATAACAATATTTATTATTTAATTAAATTAATATTATAATAAATTAAATAATAGAATTTGTAGATTCAAATTTTAGTGATTTGTTAATTAAAAGGAGTTGTGATTGTGAGATACAAATTACATATGACTGAATCTTAAATCGTCAGTGGTCGTATGTAATAACAAGATACATATATCGTTATTACGGATATGCTATCATGTGTGACATTTCTTACTTGTGGTGTAAGTAACTGATCTCACAAGTTGAAGTGGGGTGACACTTGCACGTGGATGTTTTGTTATAGAACAAAATATTAGAGACCCACTGGGAGATTCCACATAGATAACTATCTGAGCGTCAATGATTAATCTCTAACGTTCGGTAATGAAATTGGTCCTTTGACTTGAGGTCATCATAGTATCTTATATGAGAACAGTCATACTTTGATGATATTGGATGTTGCTTTGCCAAAGGTCGCTAATAAGAGATTGTTCGGGTATGTCAAGAATCATATGAATGTTGTGAATGGTCAATAGATGATTCGTCACTCTTAGATAGTAAGAGATTATGATATGCATTTTATCCAGTTAAGTTGATAATGAAACCCTTGGCCAATGTGAACTAATAAGGTGAAAATGAGTTTTCGACTTACATTGATTTAATAGCAAGATAAAAGATATGATCGATAATTGAGATTGACACATACACATATTTCATAATTAATATGGTCATATTGACGAAAGGATTATAGTTTCATGATAAATGAACAATTGGTTGTCATACCACATGCCATTTCCCGTCATATGTATTGTTCTGACACATTGTTAGATGTCAATTTGGGACAACGAATGTGAATTAGTGATAAATTAAAAGGGGATGTTTTAATTTATCGATTTTGATTAGATTAAAATAATAATTCATATTGTTATGCGTCGTGCTTGGGAACCTAATGAGTCACACACAAATGAGAACAAGAAGAATGAGATTTACTAATTAATTAATTGACAAGTGTTGAATAATTAATTATTTGAGTTGCTTATTAATAGGTTCGAATTAATTAATTGGATTAATTAATTCATGTACCATATTTAATTAATTTGATTAATTAAATATTGGATAGGGTTAAGTTTAAGAGATGAGCCAAGCCCATTTGGACTTATATTAAGTGAAAATTACATCATACTAGAATTTTAAAATTCCAATTTCAAAAATCAGATAATAATTAAAATTTTAAAAATATAAAATAAAAACCCCAATTCCAATTCCAACTCAAACCCTAAATATCTATCCTCTCTACCTTTCTCTCTCCATTCTCTGACTATCTTGCGCGCTCTCTCTCTCCCCTAACCGCCGGAAAGGAGTCCACGTGAGATGATGCTGATGTAGTGGATTGAATGGCGCTGCTACGACGGTGCCCACGCCACTGTATGTAGCGACGCTTGCTGAATGGCTGAACAACAGCGGTGCTTGTTGAACAGGCTCCTCGTTGTGCAGCGACGCTTGCTCGCATGGCGAGGATGACCTTTAAGATGTGGAAATCAGATCGATGGAGTTGGATGCTGGGGCAAATTTGGTGGCGTCGTTGATGTTGGTAGAAGCAGTATGAATCTCCGATTTGGGTAGCATTTTGGGAGGTTTAGGTGTGGACCTTTAGTGATGGATTTGGTGTGGGAAGAAGGTTCTGAGAGGTTTTTAGTAGTTAGGTAAAACACTCAATTAGTTGATCTGGAGAAATTTGGGGTTTTTTTCTAATCTACATTTGTTTTTCTCTTAATCTTGTTTGCTGTGGTGTTGCGGTGGTGGTGATGGCAGTGAGTTGTTGGTGTTGGTGTTGGTGGTGGGCAATTCGTGTTGAACGGTGATTGGATGATCTATGGTGCATGTGTGTTGTTCTGTGTATGGAAACGATTGTGTGGTGGTACAGTTAAAGTGGTGGTGACGGCGATGGTGAAGTAGTGGTGGTATTTGGTGGTGGGGTTGGTTTGTTTGAAATGGTGGTGGTGCCGACGGTTGTCGTGAGCTAGTGGTGGTGGTTTTTGCGATGACGGTGTAGCAGCTAGACGGTGTTGGTGTTGCTAGTAGAGGGTGGCGATGGGTCGGATCTTGCGCAACGATGATGTGGTATTTTTATGCGATGTGTTGATTTGTTTGAGATAGTGTTGTTGTCGAGAGGTGGTGGCGGTGGTTCTGGCGGCGACGGTGGTGCTGTTGGATGGAGTGATGAGGTGATGGTCACAAGTTTTGGTGGTGGTCTCAGATTATTTGGTCGTCTGTGACCATTAAATTGGTTAATCTGTGATCGATAAACGATATTTGATCAATAAAAAATATAAATTGTGACCAAGAAAAAAAATTGTTAATTTGTGATCGATAATTTGACAATTTGTGACGTCTATTAAATTGCGACTTATAATATTTGTGATTCGTGATCGATGAATAAGTTGTGACATATAAATTTTTATTTGTAAGCGATGAACAAATTGTGATTTATAAACTTTCTGAATTGTGATCGTAAAATAATTTGTGAAGTATAAAATTTTTGATTTGTGACCGATGAATAAATTGTGATCTATAAAATTTTTGAATTATGACCGTAAAATAATTTGTGACATGTAAAATTTGTGATTTGTGACCTATTATATTGAATTTGTGACCAAATTATATGGAAAGTTGACCTTAATATATTTAATTAATAAAATATATGTTTAATTAATTATTTTATAAATAAAATTTAAAAAAAAATCTGAGATTTGAAATTTTAAACCTTAAAAAATTTGAAATTTGAAATTTTAAACTTTAACTCTTAAATTTGAAATGTGTGAAACTTAATCTCTCACTTATGAGATTTTCTCTTATATTAATAGGCTGCTAGGATTTGTAAACTGGGATGGAAAATAATTTGTGATTTGTGACCTATTATATAGAACTTGTGACCAAATTATATGGAATTGTGACCTTAATAAATTTAATTAATAAAATATATGTTTAATTAATTAATTTATAAATAAAATTACCAAAAATCTGAAATTTTGAAATTTTGAACTTTAACTCTTAAATTTGAAACGTGTGAAACTCAATATCTCATTTATGAAATTTTCTCTTATATTAATAGGCTGCTATGGTTTGAAAATTGGGATGGAAAAATTCATAATTCTTGTTAGCACGAGAAAAGAAAACCATATCCATCATTCTTGTTTTTTTGTGTGAATCATCATTGGAGGCTGGACAATTAGATAACTTGGATTGCAGATCGTGATAATTCGAGTTCATAAATCAGCAAAGAAGTTTTTAAAATTCATCAAGGTACAATTCTTATCACAGTTTTTATCTAAATATAAAACAGATTCTTATTTGGGAATTGAAAATTACTTTATTTTCGCTGCACATGATTAAGTAGATTCCCAACATATACTACACCCTTTATTATTTTCTTGTCTTTTTTCAGCGGGAGTGGGCAAAGGGGTATCATTAGCTCGGCCATTGAGTGTTAATGTGGTAGTGCACTAGAGGGTACATCACACTTGTCCGCAGACATGTTTGTGTGAACATAGCGGCAGAATTTTTGGTTCATTTTTTTGCTCAAATTTTAATACCATATGCAATATTTTCCTTCCTATGATGCGTTGTGCTGATCCAATATAATCATGGTTAAATGCAATGACCTCTATGTTCTTGATTGCTTCAAATATTTTGTAAAATCTGTTGATTACTATGGCTATGTTTTGATATCTGAAGAAAAAAAATACTATTTTAATTTGTGAAATTAGCTTAAAGTAAAAAAAAAAAAAAAAAAATACTTTCTTTACCTTCCAAAAAAAATAAAAATCTTTGATCATTCTCATTGTCATTACTTGGTTTTCTATTTGATCTTCAGGTAAAAATTGGTCTTCGGATTCTCACTCGTCTAGTGCCCGACCAGTTACCCACAGTTTATCGAACTCTTGGAGAAAACTACAATGAGAGGGTTCTGCCTTCAATTATTCATGGCACTTTGAATGCTGTGGTTGCCCAGTACTATGTTAGTCAGCTTATCACCCAAACAGGGGCGAATCCAGCATTTCAGTTCAGCTAGGGCGGAGACCGTTGGCGGTTAACTAATGACTGTTGACAATTAACGATCGTAATAGTCGAAAATATAATTCGATACATATATAATTCACTAAAACGTAAAAAGTATATACATATGAAAATATAATTCAATACAACCAAAAATACTAAAAAAAAAAAAAAAAAAAATACAACTAGAGATAAAAGAACTAGGTATGGACTTATTTCGATTGAAAAAATCGCTCCATAATCTGCAAAATGCCCCAATTTACTTTTCAATTAAAATTGATTTAAAAACAGTGTACACATGGTTTAATTGAGCCCAACATCTTTTCCATTAATTTTTTTCACTTATCCCTAAATTCCTAAAAACCTAATTTCTCAAATCACAATTCACAAATCAAAATTATAACTCAATAGTAATACAACATAAATTCTCATTTCTCATAATTCATTAGGGGGGGGGGGGGGGAGGGCATTCACCAAGTCAGTTCAAGCGTCCACCGTCCATCGGTCTCGTCGATCGCCCATCGTCGTCTCCCAGTCAGCACTCAGCAACAAGTCCATGACAATTTAATTAGATATCAAGGCGAGACAATTTACCGTGAAATTAACGGGTGTTGTATAGTTCTATGTATTTTCAAAAACTATATAAGTTAGATACATTTGAAAGACCAAAAATAATATAAAACCAGATCATTAATTAAAACACAAAATTCACATTTAGATAATAAAATTATAGCAATACATTTGCACAATAATATTTTATTATTTCACTTTTATAAGAAAAAATACATTAATACACAATAGAGAAACAATATTTCGTATTTCAGATAACACTTATTCAAAGCATATTAGCTGAATAAACCATGGATTCGGTCAAATAAACCTATTAAGTTAAACTCCTCCAACTCCCATACATTGTATTAAATCTTCAAGCCCGTTTTCTATACCGAATCGCTAAAGTTAATTTTTCAGAAGAACCCATTAATTTTCCATCATTATCCAACAATTTCGACATTAAAACTGACCAAAATATCACATTAATCCCAGCAAATAAAAATCCAACCCCAAAATCCTTATTCTACGCATCCGTTCAACCACGCAATCCCTCAAAACATTAATTCATCTAATCTTCACGTCAATTAAAAAACCAAGTTTAACACCCAAAAAAAAGACTTCTTTTTTTCATGTTCATATAAATTTTCCTACAGATTAGAGTCTTCTACCAAAATCTGAAAGCGAAAATTCCAAAATCCCCAAGTAAATAGTAAAAATAACATTCAAAATCCAAATTCCTACACACATACACACGTACGTATTAAGACTGAAGAGTGATGGAGTACATTATGTGCACAGAAGTGAAAATCTCGGGCCAGAAGTAATCAACAAAAGCGTCCAACAGTCAACACTCAGCAGCAGGTCTGCAACGGCGCAATCGTTGTCTCCCTCCTCTCCTCTGCCACGGGCGGACCCACATGGGGTCATGTGGGGTCAGATGACCCCACAATTTTTTTTTCCTACCTAAACATTTTTGAAATCTCATTTTTGACCCCACAAAAAAATTTTCTCGGTCCGCCCCTGTCCTCTGTCGCTTTCAAATTGAAGAATTGGTTGGCTAATGGGTTTTGGCTAATTGATTTGGAATTGGACCATTCATTTAGACCTTATTTTTTTTTTAAAAAAAGGCCCAACAATATCAAAGGAACAAAAAAAAAAAAAAAAAAAAAAAAAAAAAATCTGGCCTTCTTCTTCATTTTCCGGCGGACGATGGCGGCCATTAACTGAACTGAAGCTCTCGGCGGATCCAGCACGGACGGCCGCAGGGGCTGGCCAGGTGCTGAATCCGCCACTGCACCCAAAGAGAGTTAAGTGGCTAGTTGAAATTTATATAACTATTCACAGTCCTTTTCACTCAAACAATTACTAGGAGTATACATGTTTCATGAGCTTTTAGATACACCCCATGTTCTCTTCACTTCCCCAAATACAATTTTGTAATTCTCAGTTTTATCTTTCAGGAAAATGCCAATTTTACCCTTGAGCCTAACCCCTTCTTTCATACATATCCACCAGGACTTTCTCCATGACAACCTCCCTAGTGCCATCTTCCTACTCTCTCAATCCCACCACCACCTTTTGTTGTCCAGCAAAATTCTTTACCAACATCTGTGCCTACCTTAACCACCACCGTACCCCATTCAACTTTCACCATCACTATGTTGTTGGATGCCTCTAGAAAGTATTAAGGAAGGTTGAAAAGGTGGTGCTGGGACTCGGGGGCTTAAGGAGAAAACTTGGCGATATTTTGGAATATTTAGGGTTGCAAAGATAAATTTATTGAAATTGCAAATTGGGCATTAACATAAACAATTATTCTTGTTGTACAGAACTATTCATCTATCAGATAATTCCAGATCTTCACATGGTGGGCTCCACTCTGAATAAAAAATGGCCAAAAATCCCACCCACCCCCTCTATGTTGTGAGTGTCTGGCAGCATTTACAGAAGCATGGCTTCTGTAAATGTAGCACTCCTCGGGGGCACCTAAAATAATGTGTTTCTTTTGGATAATATCCAGAAACTTTTGTCATTTAAGATAAAAACTGTGTATAAGAGAGCAAAAAACCTGCTAAAATTCTGAAGCACATTTAAGAGTCTATACAACTTAAATAAAGCAGGTTGGTTATGTGGAAGAGCAATTCTGATTTTAGTCTTGGATCCAACTAGGCACTAGCTATATCATTAGACTACAAGGGAAAATATCCTATTGATTAGTATGAAATAAAATAACTGGGCAAAGAATAATTTGAATGTCAATATATGGTAAATGTCGAATGGTAAAGGTCAGCTGCCTTTTGTTCATTCTAAAATAGATGCACGGGTTGAAAAGTACAAAATTGCATTTGGATGTGGGCTTGAACCAAACTTGGAGCACGGAATCCGGAAAGGTATGGGATCGAGTCAGACAGATAGATGAAGATGGCTCTATGAACTATTTTCTAACGGCATGTTCAGGCATTAGTAGCATATCTCAACTGGGTTGGGGTTGTAAAATTGAATTTCAGTATTTGCATATCTTATGCAGGCTGTCAGTAGGGAATTACGGAAAATATTGATGGATAGATCATGTAAATTCATAAATGAGAAATGTGCATTCCCTCACGAGCAAATGGTTTTGATTTGTCCCCCCCCCCCCCCCCCCCCTTTGCCAATTTCTTTAATTCTTCTGCCTGATATCGAGCAAATTCTGAATTTGTCTACCAGGGTGAGGCCAAGAGTGCTCAGCTAATTGGTCAAGCTATTGCCAACAATCCAGCATTTATTTCTCACCGGAGAATTGAAGCATCTCAAGAAATTGCACACACCATCGCAAATTCAAACAAGGTGTACTTGAATTCTGATGATCTGTTGCCGAACCTTTAGAATCTGAACTTGGAGCCAGGTGGAAAGAAGTAACGGCAAATTGGCTGAATTATTTTTTGCCCGTCTGAATTTAGATTTTCTTATCGAGCTAGTGAAGTAGTAGTAGCGGCTCCAGCTGGCTGCGATCTGTGAATGGAACTCTCTATTTCTTATACTCCGAAAATGGTGAATTTGTTTCGCTTAGGAAACTATTTTCATTGAAAAGGCAAATCTTTCTTCAAGGTTTTGAGATTTTCATATTGAGGTTCCGAGATTCACCTCAAACATCATGGTCTTGAGGAGTGCTATGATGTTTTTGCTTTTGAAGTAATTGCATTATTGCTCATTGGTCGTGCTTCAGTTTTTGGTTATCATCTTGTTCGATGCCAAAATTGTTTCATTTTAGTGCATCTTTCGATTAGTATTGAGCCTGGTTCTCTGGAGTGCATTGGAATTTATTTCTTGCATTGTAACATGAATCCCTGGTGGAATCTGTTGATGTGTTAGTATGTTATAAAAATTCTGGATGATCCTGAAATTTACATCGTGTGCTCATAACAACCCTGAAGTTTAAAATGGTCTTTGTTATTCTTTAAACTTACAACCTGTTTGGAAAGAATCTATAAACGGTTTAATTTATAAATAGATATAACAACTTATCGTACAAGATTAGTCTGAATCTAATATTGCACAGTTGATCAAACTTATCTGGTCAGACGAATTGAACAAATATTAAAGACCCAAAATTTTGATTTACCAAGCACTACAATATTCATCCATTATCTGGATAAAAAATGTTATCTACAGAGATATTTATAATGATGAGAATACACTGAAAAGATAGAAAAAAAAAAAAAATAAACGAACGGAATGCTACCGTCTCTTGAAAAGGTCATCTGCATTCCACCATTCTGAGTGAGTGCTTGGAGGCTAATTTCCGAGCCACGTATCAAACTAAACAGGTTGAAATGAAAGAATATCCCTTTCATATCAGCTAATAATACAACAGTCGTATTAAATCGTATCTAACCATGAATCAAAATCATCCAAGAGTTTCGATTTGGAAACAGAATCCAATGAAGAGGGGGCAGCCTTTACATTATGGGGTAGCGTTTTATCATTTATGTTTATCAGAGCAGATGTTTCCTCGAGTAGGTTGTCAATAGTGTTGTCGATAAGGGCAGGCATCTTGGAATGTTTCTTAACATCGTGTCCTTTGTTCAAACTTTCAGCAGGGCCCAACTGAGAAGTATCTTCTTGCTGTAGATAAGATAAGGTGTTTGAACTCTTCGTCACAGTTAAGGAATCAAAAAACTCGGTTTCACCAAATGAGTCAAGAAGCATGTCGAGTTCTGCTTCTGCATCAGCTGCTTCAGATCTAGCTGATTTCTTAGCAGCCAAGTCCACATTGGCATTTGAAATGGACTCAGGTAAAGATCTTTGGTCAGTGTGATTCACATCAATAGCAGCTGCAACAGGAAGATCTGTGGTGATGGTGGCAGCAGAAGATATAGATGCACAATCTCGTTCCTTGAATATATTTTCTTCAGGCTCTCGACTGAGGGATGACACATCAGCAGCAAGAGTCTCGTGTGAAATTTGTCCGACATCATGTTTGTCTTCACTGTATTCTTGTAACTCATCAAGCTACCAGGCATAACTCAGAAAAGAAAAATGAATACAATGACAATTGATTTGCATTAATTAAGACAACTATTATACAAAATCACATTGCAAAACCAAGTCTCAGTAAATTCCTATTCGAAAAATGTATTGAAATGGGAGGATTTGTTAGCAAAAACCATAGATGCTTGTGTCTAGCTTCCAACATGAAAATTTAGTAATAAATTATTTGGCAATCAAATTTTTTAATTTTAGGTGGTCACTGTTTCTGTTACCAGTTGAGCTACTAATTTCTAGATCTTCTTGCCTTTTAGTCATGGAAGGTGGGGGTATGGGTATGGGACGGATAGTGGTGGGCTGAGGTGTGAGAGAGCATATGGTGGTGGTGTTTTCGGAAAGGTTGAGAACTGAAATGCCTCAAAAAACTGAATGAGTTTATTTGAATGGTGCTAAGACTTAATTGAACAGTCATCCCGTGGTAAGAAAATTGCTAGTTTGGGTTTCTTTAAATGCTTATAAAATTTATTGGGCAATTTAGATAACAAAATTTACTATAAGAAAATTTTAGTATTTTTCCCTAGATTTTACCCGACTAAGATTACTAAGATAGTAAAATCACCCTGATGAAATTAGATATTAATGAAAGTATATGCTATAAAAATGTACATTGTGACTTCAAGTGTAATGTCACAATAGACATAAAAAAGTTGAAATGTCACAAGAATAGCAATTTTTAGATCAAAACCTACAGAAGTACTATCTTTGGCTTGTTGGTATATCCGTAGTATTAACAAATTGCGGACATAATGGCTCAATTCCCTGCAAACTGCTAATTTGTACAAGCAAGCAGTTTTCCTATAGTGTAGGTAATCTTTAGATGCAAATGTGGCACAATCCTACAGGCTGAATTGGTAGGATGGAGTAGTTTTCGTATTTGTTAACCATCTCATTGAGATGTTAGAAAGTGACTACACGTGTTATTTAAATTTGTCTTCAATATCCTATAATGCAGGCAATCCTATTGGCTGAATTGGTAGGAAAGAGTAGTTTTTGTATTCGTCAACCATCTCATTAAGACTTTAGAAAGTGACTACATGTGTTCATCTATATCTTGCCTTCAATATAACCCCTTTTGTGCAAACTGAATTCATTTTTTGAGTAATTTTATTCATTACAATTTAGATAATCATCGGTCTATATAGTAGTGGGGTCATTGTCCAATGTCTAAAAAGGTATTTGCACTTCATTGGACAATGTGACGTGACCCCACTGCCACATTGATCGATGATCATCTAAATTCTAGATGAATAGCATTATTCTTCATTTTTAGATCAGAGGTCTAACACTATACGGGTGGAGATGAGACTTGAATCCATGTTTCTTTGCATGACACCATGGTAACAATCTCATCTAAAAGTTTAAGCTATTATAGGGTCGCCGCACATGTTCATTTAAGTCTTGCTTTCACCAGTATTAAACCCAATGATTTACAAATTTGGCCAATAAATTCACAATATAAACCTGAATTGGCTCCAGGTGCTCCAAGTCACACTTCAGATCTGGAGCCTATCCTATATGCGTAAAATAGATTACTCATACATAAATCATTGGCCTTGCAAAATAATCTGAAAATCAATGGCAATTTTTTTAAAATAAAAAAATACTCATTCAGAATTAAAAAGTCGCTAGTCATAAATATAAAGCAGGAAAAGGTAACAAGATGTATTAGTCATCGGTTGATAAAAGTGTAGCCATGTGTTGTGCACAAGCTTCAAGGCACAACTGATGCCATTCAGCTACCTAAGGAAAGTGACAATTGTGCATAAGCATTTTGCCTCTGTAGGTTCTATCAGAGAATCAACAATGACGAGCAGCACTTGATGTGCAAAAGAACTCCAAGATGAAATGCCTATATTGACCTTATGAATAGATATGAGGCATGAAGAAATTTAGAGTGGATCTACGAGGACCAGAAAAAGAATAGATTAAAGGAAATTTCAAGTACCAGCTCTGGAGGCAGTAAATCTGGTTCAGCGAAAAGCCTTTCTGAAACCTTTGCTTTTGCAAGTTGTGCAGAAAGAGTATGCAGATTTAGCGATAGAAATGGTGCCTGCATAATTACAAATGAAACATTTATCAGAAGAAGAAAAAAAGCCAACACTTTCTTCTCTTCTTCTTTCTATTCTAGGAGCAATAAATACATCAAGAAGAGGAAGAAGAAAGGGAAACTGATAAAAAGAAACAAATGAAAAAAAAAAAAAAAAAAAAAACTTAGATACACCTAATGCAACATTTCCAGCATTAAATTAAACTAGTTATTTTCATGGAATAGCTGTTAACGAAAGGGCCAAGGAGGACTCGGTTTTAAGATATTCTAGAAGGTTTGAAACTGGATGCCGACTTAATGGTTCCTAAAGGACAGATGGTGCAGCTGGTTACTACATAACAATGTTTGAACACTCAACTTCCACTAAAAAGGAGCCAAAATACTGGAAGATTTTCAGTACCACCGTGAATGCAAAACTTTATAAGTCATCTTTCATATCGCTCATATATTGAAAATTAGAGGGAATGAAGGCATGTCAACGTCACATATTCAAATTTTTCACTTTTTTTTTTTTTTTTGATAAATAATCAGGGAATTTCATTAATAAAAAAGAATACACAGGAAGTGTATTATCATTTTAAACAAGAAAGTAAAAATATAAAATTAGGAAGCCCCTCTATAGGATTCCTAGTCGCTGCGTTAAACCAAGTATACAAAGTCAGAAAAAATAATTCTCTAAATTCTTCTCTAGCACGTATTTGATTTTCAAAACATCGGTTGTTCCTTTTCCTCCAAACACACCAAACAATGCAACCCGGGATAAGATTCCAAACTAGCTTGCTGTCCTTGTCTCGAAATTTTCTCCTCCATGCTCGCAACACATCCTCTATACGTCTAGATAACACCCAATCTATATGTTGAGAAGCCAGAATATTATTCCACAGCCAACGGACTCCATCGCAGTGAATAAACAAGTGATCATGTGTCTCCCCATCGCTCCTACACATATGACACCACTCGGTAACATAAAAGCCTTTTTTTCGGAGATTATCCATCGTTAATGCCTGTCCTCTCACTACCGTCCACAGTAAGAATGCCACCCGTGGGGGTAATTTGCAATGCCACACCATCCTCCAAGGGAATGAACTCTCCACAGGACCCGCAAAAGATCTAAAATAAGAGCGGACTGAAAAAATACCATTCTGTGCCATCCTCCATCGGCTACAATCATCATCTTCTACCCGAATTTGCACTTCATACAAACCCGCAAGAAACAATGCATACTCATCCATTTCCCAATCCTGCAAACCCCTCTGAAAAGTGATATCCCAGCTGTCGCTCCCATTGTGGCTGGTAACAACTTCATTAACCATAGCAGAAGACCTCGAGGTAATGCGGTGCAAAGAAGGATACCTCAACTTTAATGGTAGATCTCCACACCAACAATCGTCCCAAAATCTGATATTAGTGCCATTTCCCACCACAAAAGTCAAGCATTTCCTAAAGTCATTCCAGCCTCGTCGAATATACCTCCAAAGACTTACCCCGTAGGACCCTCGACCCTCACCCGAACACCATCCTCCCTGCATCACGCCATATTTCGCCCCAATGATTTCTCGCCAGAAACTCTCCCTCCACACCAAACCGCCACAGCCATTTACCCAGAAGGGCCTTGTTAAACAAAGTAAGTCTCCTCAAACCGAGACCCCCCATCCTCATAGGAGAGCAAACAACTCCCCATTATAAAATAGAATTGCCATGATTTATTTTACTGCAAGAAATTGTATAACATTTACATTGTTCCTTTGCTTCTAGTTTTTCATGGTGCTTTGAGACTAAAATGATATATGAAAGAAAACCTTTAATACCACAAGACAGTTGGATGCACAAACAAACTTCACATGTTTTCATTGAATGCTAAATAAAGCTTTCGATTGTATGTTTCAGTTATTATTTAATTTTCAAGATTCCTTTATGTAGGATAGCAATAAAATTTGAAACGAGGCGAATGCTCAAAACAATATAGTAATTAAAAAGAAATTAGAAACCTAACGATTAATGTAAATCGCCATGTTTTGCCCAGGTAGTTGATCTATGTCTATTTGATATATCCTTGGATGACTTCAACCTGTTACTCTAAACAACGAAATAGCAAAGGTCATGCATGTGTGTGTTTGTGTGTTTTAAGAGTAAACTCAACTTTCGTTGCTTTTCTTAAATTGACATTTTATAGGTAAAAATATTTAATTCTGAAACAATGACGCAAAACTACTTTTCAAAGAGAATCTTTTTCCATCTATAGGACTTTTCAAAATGCATTTGAACAGACACTGCTCCCTTACTCGGTAATCTTACTCTGCAATTAGGTCTCATTAATGTTCATTATTATTGAGCATAAGGAAAGAAATTTCCTCCGGTTGACAAATCTTACCCAGCATTGATTAATTCTAACTTAATATCATCCAGGACCATCTCACCAGTCACTCACTCATGCATGTGCATGGACATTCATTGACACGGACCTCAGAAACATTTAACTAAGCATTTGGTTGATGGACCATCAAAGAGACATGACACATTAGGTTCCATGCAAAAGTCTCCACAGTCCCTTTCCCATTAAAAGACATGATCTTTTTTGCTCTGCTTATTTTGCATCTTTATATATGGGCTTGACAACATGGGCCATATTACTTAAGGTTATTCGAAAATCTTTATCAGCAAGAGTTTTTCATCTTCCCAACAATTAAAGTAAAAGAGAAAGTTAGAACTTAACTCATTTTTCTTTTATTTTTTATTTTGTTAATAAACTATTGGTTTTAAGAAATCTCTAACGATTAATCAACAATTAAAATTGTTTTTTCTTGATAATGAGCATTCATATATAGATGTAGGAGGATTTGTTTGGGAAGATAGAATCACCTTTGACATTTCTTCTTCTGCAAATAATTCTAAATCATAAACCTACAGCTGTCCCACTCATGGTTTTAGTTGGTAAAAAAAAAATGGTTCAAGACAAAGGTATATCATGGGAGATGGAGGGAAAGCACAAGGCCATTTCTTATAAAAAGATAGCTTCACTCCATAAGAGGAAAATCAGCACAAGCTGAATTCAATTCCATGAGACTTATGAAAGAAGGTTGCTTCGAATGGAAACCCCGATAAATGGTGGTAGTAACCCTAACCATCCTAAGGTATCAAAATTCCTTGTCGCACAAGTAGATACTTGCACAAATGGTGTAACGAGTGCGCCTGCTGTCTATGACATGGCAACCCAATTTTTAATTTTTACCATTTTTGGAATCAAAATACCTAATCTAACTAATAAGAATTTTCCTCTTGATGAAGAAATCTACATCCTTTACACTACACATTACTGAGACCGGTTCTCGAATGTCATTTTGGGCGAATTAAGAATCAAATATGAAAGAGAAAATACATGAAAAGTTACCTGATTTTCTTTATTCTTATGCTATGCGAACCAAATCTTGTTTCTTTAAACTACGATTTTTTAGTCTCTGAAGTATTAACATTGTTTTCAAACGAAAGAAAAAATAGAGAATATAATTTAATTTGTTTTAGATACTTTTTAACTATTTTCCTATTCATTTCCCTTTTATTGGGTTTTTGAATTCTAACTATGTCTAACTATAATGCAATTCCGAGTGATAAAAACATAGGATAGAAGTTATATGATGGAACCATGATATAATAAATATTGTGCCAAAACGATTTTAGGGAAGTATAACATAACAGTTCATGAGTAAATCTGGCAAAATTTAATACTACCACCGAGACATAACATTATCAGATATTATACAAATTTTAAGTACATGGCCAACCGTCCCTTATACAAAACCCACCATTTAATTCTTATTGAATGCCAAACATATCTAGGAACGTCACCACTCTAGTAGACAGTGTTCACGCATTTTTTTTTATCATGGTTGCGGAGTCTATTTTAGGGTAACCAACAAAAGTTAAAATCTTGATATATTCTATGGACAGTTGATCTTTTTTCATTTTTGGGTGGGAGGGGGAATAGGATTCTAAGTGATCAAAGATGAAAAATTGGGAAAAAAATATGTAAGAATTTGAAAGATATTGTTGCACAAGAGCATACACTACTATGTCCTGACAATTTGGTAAATAATTACCACATAGAAGGCTGTGATTACTATTTTAGCACTCTATTTCTCTCTTTCTAACAAACTCTGACTGCGTCTAGAAAAGACTAATGGACAAGTAGAGCAACTTAAGTTTTCATTTAACGGAGAAAGAAAGATAACCTCATAACTGGTAGTGGCTTTGTCTTCCACCTTGAAGTTATCAACTGCTATCCATGACATAATGCCTTGCCCTCTGGCAGAAAGCAATGGACCTAACCCCTGAGTGAAGTCTAAGAAAGACTGAAGTCAATTCCCAGTTATAATATCCACAAAATACAATGCACAAAAAAATTAAATAACAATTGGATCAATTAGGTCGTTACATGATTTGCATCGTTCACTCAAATTTTTCAACACGTGCCAAGATCACACAATATAACTAATGTTTTAGATGCAAGATATAGGAGGTAGGATGCATGTCTAGTACATCAACAATTATGATAGAGAAATTAAGTTATCAATCGCGCACTCCCTCAACTCTGCCAAAAACTTAAAATCTCCTCATTTTTTTGAAAGGTAAAATCTCCTCATAAAAATGCTTTAAACAAAAGTTAAAAGTGAGAGAGAGTTACTGAAGACGCCATTAAATGATAGACAAATAAAAGACAACACTGAGATAAAGTCCAAACCTTTTACACCCATTTACTATTTTATAGAAGAAAAGAAAGTCAGAAGGGACTCTTGACAAAGTAAAACAATGCCTATGTACATCTTAATACTTTTGACTGCGATTCAAAAACATGTTTCCCCAAAACTGCAAGGTAGTTACAGAAAGAGTGGGTAAAATGTTAATTAGGGACAGAACAAGTTCGTTAACCTAAGCATAATTCTCTGATGAACTTCTTTAGGTTCTTCTCTGATAAACTTCATTGCCTAATTTTAACCAAGGCTGGGTCTTGAATTATAACGATATAATAGGGCACACTTCATAAAAAAATAATTAAAAAAAAAAAAATCAACTGCCCAAGCATGTCATTAGAAGATTGTAGGTGTATGTGTCAATTAAACAGATCAAAACAACCAATTCTTTTATTGAGTGAAGAAAAGATATACCATCAAGGACATCATTGAGTGAAGAAAAGATATCGGAAGAATAATTTCCTTGCGACTCAGCCTTGGCCTCTGAAAGTAGGTAAGCATAATCAGCGCCTTTACTCTTTCGCATAACATCAGTTGAATGGATACTACTCTCTAGGACTGTGTCCTCTGAATCCAAAACAAATTCTTCTTCATACCGATCCCAATTTGACGGGAGTTTCCTAAAATTCTGAGATTGTTGGGGTTTGTCTGCAATTTGCTTGCCAGGCTGCTTCTTTCCACCACTAGCTGTACCTGAGCTAACTGAAGGCGCTTTTGATGTCTGATGAGAATTATTCTTCTTACTGTGATGTAATGAATGCGCTCTCTTTGATTTCGCCAATGCTTTTGAATCCATTATTCTATGAAATTGCCTCACAATAATATCTGCAGAATTTCAACGGAATATCAAAAAAGGAAACTTCCGCTAATATTCAACTAATCAAAGCTAAACAAATTAAATCATTCACAACAATCACATCTAGTGCGATTTCAACATATAAATTCCGTTTTTACACTACTGATAATCCGATACTACCTTCCAATAAGTTGACTAGAAATCGCTACTACACAAGATAAATTGATGCCAAGGGGGCGATGAATACGTATGAAGAAAACCTCTGCCGCTTGTTCCCCTTTGCTCTATGATTAAGACTTGAACAGGCATAGGTTATCGTTTGGCAGCGCAAACCTTTTAATTGGGGTTTACATGATTTTCTCGTGAGTTCAATTTATAGACCAAAATTAAAATATCGGGCTTTATGAGATGCGCAACTTTGTTATTTCATCTAAATTATCTAATAAGTTACAATTGAACTTGCTTAATTTTTTTAATTTTTTTCCCTCACTTCTAGATAATATATTGACGCATAGGAATTGAATTGAGACATGAGGAAAAATAAAGATTGATCATGAATCCGTTTATCACACACGAAATACTAGACTAAGATCAAAGAAATTCTTAGATAAAGAGCCCGTTTGGTCCGGATTAAAATCCAATTAAATTGAAAATATAATCGTTATTGGGTCCCACTTGTCTAATAAAAGTAAAAAATAACGGCTAGTCTTTTAATTTTATAGGGCTAAAGGATGAGTTCATCTATGTTAGGTTTTTTTTTTTTTTTTTTTTTAATGTAATTTGCAAATCTGTGAACAAAAAGAACGTAAGTTAATATATTGTAAAAGTCAATGAATAAGTTGCAAATTGTAGAAATTGAGTTTTATTAGGTCTAGAGTTCGAAAATGGAA
Source organism: Fraxinus excelsior (assembly GCA_019097785.1). Lineage (NCBI taxonomy): Eukaryota > Viridiplantae > Streptophyta > Magnoliopsida > Lamiales > Oleaceae > Fraxinus > Fraxinus excelsior. The sequence continues at coordinate 45,535,328 of CM032625.1, read as the reverse complement.
AAGGAAAAAAAAAAGGGCACCACAATTTCTCTAAACTATCTCCATGACCTGGCTCGAGCGTCAGAAACAATAACATTGTCGTTAACTTGTCGCCGACCTTCGCTCGAGCGACACACCGTCGCTCGCCCATCGCCCAACTTTCGTTCGAGCGACAGGATTTCTCAAAAAAATTTAATTCGCATTTTTAAGGTTTTTTGTCCGGCATATTTAATCCCAAAACCCAAACTATAAATACTAAACACCTCTGAACGGTTTTCAAATGGCTGACCATTGGAGAAAAACTCATATTGCATATCATCATCTTGTTCCAATTCATCTATAAGCTTTCAATTCAGAGTGTTAATTGTTCATGGCATTGAAAACATCAAAACCACTCAATCCAAATACCAAATTCGTACTTCCTACATATCTGTTGAGTGCTGAAGATCAAGGAAAGGTATTCCAGTTGTTAGAGAACGTAGAGTTCTTCATTGATCCACATGAGATAGACAAATTCATAAAGTTGGGAGTTGGTGCAGGAGCACGCAATCCAGGAAAGATTTGAAAATTGCAGCTCGGAGTTGGTGCAGAAGCACGCAATCCAGGAGAGCTGTGTGAATTATAGTCAGGAGGTCAGATTGTACTAGTGGTAGTCGTGTCTGGCGGACTGTAAGTTCAAAATTCATTTATAGTGGATTTCTGACTTATGAAGTGTGCGGAGTTTTTACCCATTTATGTTTTCTTCGTGATCATTCCTTGTGTTTGTCTATTGCTTTCACAATTGCGGTATTTAAACATAGGAAAATTTGGATTATTTGTTTAACAATCTAGATATAATTAATAGTGAATTGTTGGTAATTAATTATAAGTTTTTACTCCGCATATTCACTTATTCACCCCCCTTTAGGTGTAATTTGGGTCGAACCTCGTTATTTCAATCCATAAAGCATTGGTGTTCATCCCGAAGCTAAATGGAAAAATTAAACAAGACAAGAATAATTAAAGGGACCACCATTCCGGTTCCACCTATCATCTATCATGATAATGTAGGTGCAACACATCTAGGGTGGCAAAATGGCTCGTCGGCTCGGGCCGTCCCATTTTTGGGCAAATGCTCGAGCCCGTTAAATTTTTTTTTTGAAAACAGCAACTGTAGCTTGTAGGAAAAAAAAACTCAAACAAGCCTACACATTGCAAGTAGTTGTAACAAAAAAAGAAATTGAAAACAGCAACTGTAGCCTGTAGGAAGGAAAAAAATTAATTCAAACAAGCTAGCACTTGCAAGCAGCTATGAAGACAAAAAAGAAATAAAAATGAGCCGGCTTGGCTCAGCTCGGCCCAAGCCGAAAGCACGGGTATGAAACACGTCGACATTGATTATCACTACATTCGTGATGAAGTCCAAAATGATGCACTATGAGTTACTCATGTCTTATCTATTGATCAGCTAGTGAAAGCCCTCACAAAGTCTCATCTTCCTCTATGCGACAAGATTGGAAACTCCTTTCAGTGCTCCATCTTACTAGGGCATATAGAAGGAAATAATTGATTATATATGGCTTATTTCCTTAAACTTGCTTTTATAATTGATTCCTGTAATAATGTAATTTATCTTTCAGATTTGAATTACTATATGCAGTAGTGCAGATCCCTTTGGGTAATTTTCTAACATTCTATTATGCTTGTAATGTATATATTAGGCGTGGGCGTCGGGTGGATCGGCCTGGATAGTACAATACCTTGAACCATCCATTATATTTCGAGTATTTTGTAAATGGAATCATTCAGTTCTTTATAATTATTGGAATCAAACCCAAATTTGAACCGTCGGATTCGGATCTACCCATAATATATATAAGAAAATAAAAAGTTCAATTGTAAAGGATGAATGCTTTGATTCATCAACTTACACCACAACTCTAACTCTTGATTAATAGAAAGCCCAAATTACAAAAATTAACATGTACTAACATTTAAAATGCAATAATCTAATATAAGGAGAGAGCCAAAAACGTAGGAGCCAGTCTTGATTCAGCCCATGTTTGATGACCACTATTTGAACTATTTTTATATACTTATTTTCAATCACACATTCATACAATAAAATATTTTGTACTCCATAAATAGTGCACACAGATTCTTTTTTCATTTTCAATTCCTTTCGGATCGGAAACGCGGGCTACTGGTGGGGTAGGGAGAATGGTTTCTTCCGCTTGTAAAGCGGCCGTGGTTTTTCGGGTAGAGGAGATCACTATGAAGAATAAAAGGCATCAGAAGAGGTTTTTATCCCAATAGGGAGCATTTGGGAACTCCTTTCTATCCTTGTCCCTTGCCGGCTAGAGCCATGGAGCTAAAGGAAGATTATTTTTTCGCTTATGACTTAGTCCTGACCAAGCAAGGCCTCTTTTAGATTGACTGTTGGCAGATCGAGATTGAAAGCCAGTAGCAACGAAGTGCTTTCACCTCTTGTAGTAGATCCGTCTAGTCGACGATCCTTATTTCTTGCTGTCTAGTCTCCCTTTCTTCGCTTGTGAAGAAGCTTGGCTAGTTCTTTTTTTCGGACATTCTGTTCATCCTTTTTTTCCTTTATAAGGTGAGCTTCAATGCCCCTAGTCAGGAGGCGAGCGCTAAAAGCGCGCAGCAGACAACTCAAGGAAAGAAGCTAGCACCGACTCTAAAGTTAGGACGGAATCATAGGCATCTTCATACTCAAGCCATCAATCGACATAGTAGTTAAGCAAGCAAAGCCAGTCCGACCTTCCCTCTCTCCTATAAAAGTAATTAAAACTATAATAGCGAAAAATAATGGGCATATCTTGAGATAAAGAGTACCAGCTCCAGCAGTTCCAGCTTCTACTCTTCCTCCCGTTGCTGCTTGCTTGCGCGAACCTCCTACTCGTATTAATGATCAAAATCCAAGCCGGATACGAGTATTAGTACTCATAGGCAAGCCCCCTCGCTACAAGAAAGCCCTTCTCCATCGAGGGGCGCTTCCGGTTCTGTCATTGCTTGAAACAATTTTATCTTCTCCATATTACTATATCTCTAGAGTCAATAATTTTATATGAGGAACTACTGAACTCAATCACTTGCTATTGTTACTCTTCAGTTTTTTGTTGAGGTCTATCCTGTAGAGGTACTCAAATTGGATCAGCGATCGATTTTTAGGTTTCGTCGTAAACCTAATTGGTTACTTCCAATTACGTAAATCAATAGTTCAAACCGTACTCAAAGGTAGGGCATTTCCCATTTTTATAGGAACTTCTGTACCAGAAACGATACGCCAAGTACCAGTCTCGCAACAGTATTGGCGCAAAAAAAAGATCGGTCTTTCACTTGCTAATCGTTCGTGAGTCGAACTCGCTCTCTTGCCACGCCTTTCACTCACCCGCTTGAGTCGGACTCAATCACTCTTTTTGTTTGGAGGATCATTCGTAAAATAGGTTACCTAATGATCGCTGCCCGACTAAACATACCAATAGTAACCAGATTCATATGAGCTACTAAGGAGTAAGCAATGATCTTCTACTTTGATCTTTCTCTCTTAATGAACTTTCGACTGATTCAACTCAAGCAAGAAGAGCTTCTTTTTCCTCCCCTAGAGGTTGGGCGCTATGCCTCTTTTATATTTTAAATTGATGGATTCCCAAGTCTCTTTTATTCTCACCGTTGGCAGATTTTTGAAGACGACCTGGTCGGGGGGTTCAAAATTTCTTTTCTGAAGGCGCCTTTGGCACCCTAAGTTTCCCGGACTTGTAACATACGGCTAAAAACAAGAAGAGGGTCAGTAGTCTCTGCCATTGCAGGTTTTATGTAGAGGTGGTTGGATGGAGTAAAGTAGAAATGCTTTACTATTTGGACCTTACTCCTTCATTAAATATGATCTCGCGCTCATGTCTTTTAGAAAAGCTAGAACCTTTAATGAGAATAAGTACCATAATTTGGTGTGGTATGCGGCTAAACAAGTAGACCCTGGTGCAAACGGAGATCAATTTTGACCGCCTAATAACCAATTTGGTCCCGAGGTAAGGAATAACCAGTTACGCCAAAAGATGTGGTCAATACCCCCAGAACCACACTGTAACCCAAGTCAATTCGCGAGGTTTTTTAAATCCACCGGTGAGATACAGACGAAAAACATGCTGCTTAGCAAACATATAAAGTGGACCGCAATCTTAAGTTTTGACCTGTTTTTTTTAATTAAGATAAAAAAACTGTAGCTAATTTCCCTATAGGTCTTACAGATCCAAAAACTGCTCAGCAACAGTCGGACAAGTGGGGAATGTTGGGGCGAACCATAAAAGTTTGGGCAGAACCGAAATAGAGTACCATATCTTTATCGGGAGCACATACTCAAAGATTGGATTCTGACCTTCTTTCTATTCTAGCCCTTGAAAGCAGTCCACTAGCAACGAAGTCGCGAAAAGAGCTTCTATTCCGAGTTACAACTTCTTCCTTTCTCTTTCTTTCGTCCATCATAGAATATCAATCTATAAAAAGAGGAGTCTGCGGACTACCCAAATTAGAATTTTAGAATTTGCATTCTTCTTACCCAACCTATAAATTGTAAGAAAATAAAAAAAATTAATATACATGTCGGTTCCATTAGGGTACTCATGATTCTAGTGGATGATGGTGAACAGAGTGGGCCGGTTGTTTGTTTACGTGTGTTAGAGTGTGTTTGTATGTGTCCTAGGGTGTGTTTGTTTGTTAAAAATGTAAATAATTGTTGAATAAAAAAGTATTTAGTAGATTTGAATTTTAAAAATAGGAATAGTTTTTGGAGTAATGTATCCATTTCAAATTCGGGGTGGGCTATATTTTATTTTGAGATGGGAGCCTAAGTAGTGAGATACGTCCCTCAAGGTGGGATGAGTTGTTTTCAATTAGCAAGCTGGAATCGTGCTTGAAGGTGTTGGTTCAATTTGGTTCTATTTGTAAGTGTTATGTTCCGGTCCAATCAATTTTGGATATAAACATTTTTAATATATATAATCGATGCATATTTATGGAAATATCTATTATTTAATTAAATTAATATTCTAATAAATTAAATAATAGAGTTCGTAGATTCAAGTCTTAGTAATTTGTTAATTACAAGAAGTTGTGATTGTGAGATACAAATTACATATGATTGAATCTTAAATTGTTCGTGGTCATATGTAATAACGAGATACGAATATTGTTATTCCGGATAGACCATCACTGTGGCGTTTCTTACTTGTGAAGTAAGTAGCTAATCTCACAAGTTGAAGTGTGGTATCACTTGAATGAATGCACAATTGTTTTGTTATAGAACAAAACATTGTAAATCCTCTGGGAGATTATACATGGATAACTATCTGAGTGTCAGTGGTTAATCTCTAACGTTCAGTAGTGGAATTGATCATTTGACTTGAGGTCGTCATAGTGCCTTGTATGACGACAGTCATACTTTAATGATGTTGGATATTGCTCTGCCAAAGGTCGCTAATATGACATCGTTCGGATATGTCAAGAATCATATGAAGGTTGTGAATGATCAATAGATGATTCATCACTCTTAGATAGTAAGAAATTATGATCTACATTTTATCTTGTTAAGTTGATAATGAAATCCTTAGCTTAATATTATAATTAGATAAATGTTATTTTGTTCTCACCATTACCAAGCGTATTAAATTAATTTCATAATTGGACATTAATTGTTTTAATGTTGAGGACAATTGTTGCTCCTTTTTATTTTGATAAGATCTTAATGGTTATGATAAGTTACAAAAATGATATTTATATTCTAAATATTGAGTATTCTATAATGAGTATAGAAATTGAAAGACATAAAATGATAATCGAAATAACATCTATATCTAATATTACAAATTTGGTCACATAAATGAAAATGCAATTCCAAATTTACACGGAGATGTATATTTGGGTCAAATGATTTTGAATTATTTAACAAATACGAATTATGTCTGTTAGGTACAATGACCAAATCGCATTTTACTTGAAAGGGAGAAAGATTTGCATAATTACTGGGTCTAGTACATAGTAATGTACATGGACCCATATCAATTAATGCTAGCTAAAGTTTCTTTTATCTCATCACATTTACTAGATGACTATTTCAGAAATAGTCATGTATATTTGATGAAATTTGAATATGAAGCTCTTGAAATGTTCAAGGGATTCAAACTAGAAATTGAGAAATAAATAGGTGTATATATTCTCATAGTAAGATCTGATCGATGTAGAGAATATATAAAAGGTAGAATTTTCGATTATCTAAAAAGAGAATGTGATTATATCGCAGTAGATTTATCCACATACACTACAACATAATAGTGTACCTGAAATGAGGAATTATACACTATTAGATATAGTGCAACTAAGAACAAGCCATGCAACCATTCCAAAATTGTTTGGCGGTCATTAACTGATTTCCACGTGCTACACGCTAAGTCATGTCCCATCTAAATCGGTTGACACAATCCATACGAATTATGGAAATACAGAAGCCCCAACTTTTCTCATATGAAAGTTAGGGCTGTGATGCTTATGTGAAGTGCACTAAATCAGATAGGTTTTAGACTAAATTCGATAAATATATATTTGTGGGATATCCAAGAGACAATTGGATATCAATTATAATCCCGTTGAGAAGAATGTGTTCATATCAAAACATGTTATACTTCTAGATAAAGTGTTTATTCTGGGAGAGGACAGTAGGAGCAGAATAAATCTTGAAGGAGTTCAAGAATTCACAGATATAGTTGATCAAGTAGATAAACTTGAGATTGATCCCAAACCTACCGAGGGACATACTCTTGATCAGGAAGTGGAGACTCCTAAGGATACGACAGCTTAGCTCTATGTAAATCTTGTAGGACCATTCGATCTTCTGGAAGGTAAGAATCCATGATTACTAATCAGACATTACTAATCTAGGAAGATAAATCTACTAATTATGCATAAACAAAGACAAGTGTTGACTTGCTGAGATGGCGGAGGCTATGAAATCTAACGTGAACTTAATGTATGTAATCAAGGTTTGGACCTTGGTTGACCCGCCTAATAGATTAAAACCCATATGTTGTAAATGAGTTTATAAAAAAAAAAGTCAATATAGATTGAAACAAACCTCTTGGAGCTAAAATCTTCGAATTGATGTGAAAGTCAAAATGTTTGATTTGATAAAAAATAAAGACGAATTGTGTGTTTACAAGAAGATAGTGGGATCATTATCGCATTCCTACTATTATATGTACGAGATATATTATAGGAAACGACGTCCTTATATTTCAATTGTTAAAATTATGATTGTCAAATAATTTCTCCTTGATAGACATGGGAGAAGCAAGTTGATCTATAGAGATAGATCTAAAATTTTGTTTAACTCATCTCAATCTACATAGATAAAATCTTGAGAATATTTATATGGAGAAAATGAACTGAGAGTTGATGGATACTCTGATGCTAACTTCTAATCAGACTAGAATTATAGCATATCTCAATTAGGATATTGATTTACTCTTAAACGGTATGTTGGAAATAATCGTTGATTCAATAATAGAAGACTTATATATCACTACTTTAGAAAGCAACAAAAGTTGTATCTGGATCAGGAAGTTCATTAATGAATTTGGAGTAGTTCCTAACATTGTTGATCACATGCTTCTACATTGTAATAATAATGGAGCCGTCGTGTAAGCTAAGGAACTAATGTCTCATCAATGATTCAAACATGTGTTATGGATGTGTTATTTTATTGGAAAGATAATACAAAGAAATAACGTAAAGAAAGAACGAATTCCCATAAGTTATTAAATTGTAGATTCACTGACAAAGAGTTGTCACATCATAAACATGATTGTCATGTAGACTCTTATGATATAAAATACATAAAGTGATTGGATCTAGTGCAAGTGGGATTTTGTAAGTGTTATGCCCTATGTTTAATCAACTTTGGACATAAACACTTTTAATATATATAATCGATGCATATTTATGGCAATATATATTATTTAATTAAATTAATATTCCAATAAATTAAATAATAGAGTCCATAGATTCAAGTCTTAGTGATTTGTTAATTACAAAGAGTTGTGATTGTGAAATACAAATTACATATGACTGAATCTTAAATCGTTCATGGTCGTATGTAATAACGAAATACAGATATCGTTATTACGGATAGACCATCACATGTGACGTTTCTTACTTGTAAAGTAAGTAGCTAATCTCAAAAGCTGAAGTGTGGCAACACTTGAATGAACACGTGGATGTTTTGTTATAGAACAAAACATTGGAGACCTGCTAGGAGATTCCACATGGTTAATTATCTGAGTGTCAGTGGTTAATCTCTAACGTTCGGTAGTGGAATTGGTCCTTTGACTTGAGGTCATCATAGTGCCTTATATGAGGACAATCATACTTTGGTGATATTAGATATTGTTCTGCCAATGGTCGCTAACATAGCATCGTTCGGGTATGTCAAGAATCATACGAAGGTTGTGAACGATTAATAGATGATTTATCACTCTTAGATTGTAAGAGATTATGATCTACATTTTATCCAGTTAAGTTGATAATGAAATCTTTGGCCAATGTGAACTCATAAGTCGAAAATGAATTTTCGACTTATATTGACTTAACATTAGGATAAAAAAATATGATCGATAATTGAGATTGACACATATCCATATCTCATAATTGATCGGTTCATATTGACGAAATAATTATAGTTTCACGGTAAACGAACAAGTTCGATTTTGTCACACCATGTGATATTTTCTGTCATATGTATTGCACTGATACATTGCTAGATGTCAATCTGGGATGACGGATGTGAATTGATGATAAATTAAAATGAGTATTTGTATTTATCAATTTGATTAGATCAAAACAATAATTCATGTCGTTAGACATTGTAATCGGGAACATAATGGGTCATACAAAAGAGAACCAGAAGAATGAGATTTACCAATTAAATAATTGACAAGTGTTGGAATTAATTAATTGAGTTGCTTATTAATAGGTCCGAATTAACTAATTGGATTAATTAATTCGTGGACCAGATTTAATTAATTTGATTAATTAAATATTGGATCAAGTTAAGTTTAAGAGACGGATCAAGTCTGCTTGGACTTATATTAATAAGCTGCTAGTGTTTGAAAAACGAAATGGAATAATTCATTATTCTTGCTAGCACAAGAAAAGAAAATCCTGATCGTCATTTTTGTTCTTTGTGTGGATCACTATTGAAGGCTGGACAATTGAACAATTTGAATTGCAGACCATGATAATTCGAGTTCGAGAATCAGCAAAAGAGTTTGCAGAATTCATCAAAGGTATAATTTCTATCTAAACACAAAGCAGATCCTTGGTAGGAATTGAAAATTGTTTTATTTTCCGCTGTGCATGATTAAGTAAATTCCCATCACTATTCAAATTCTAATTGATTCTGAATATTAAAATCAAGAATTTACAGTTTTGGTCCGATTCTCAAATCTAATACTAAGAATAAAAAATATTGATTTAAACCATTTTTTTTAAAATTGCCAATGCGATGCACCAACTTCTTTACTTTTTCTTCTGAATTTCACCATAGCACATCAAGCTCATATTTAATTTGTTATGGTGTTATATTTAAATTCTAACAAGGTGATCAATTAAATTCTTAGATGTAATTTTGGGTTAATAGTTTTCTTGTGTCCTATGTTAGCCCAAGAAAAACTAATCAATATGGGGTGAATTGATTTTTGAAACTTTTTCGACACTTAGTTTTAAAACTATTCAATACACAAGATATAAATGTAAACTGTAATATAACAAGTAAATATTCAAATACGATAATTTAATTCAAGTGTGGATATAACACAATATAAATGACAATGTAAAGTAAAGTGCAATAATGTAAAGATAACAAACCAATTTAATGGGGTTCGATACACAATGTGTTCTACGTCCCTGTTATCAAGCTCTCCATCACGAGCATTGCCAAATGTACTATAATGATAACTTACAACAAGGAATATCAATCCTTAAGCGACTTACAACAAGGAGCACATACCCTTAAGTGACTTACAAGAAGGAGCACTTATCCTTAGATGACTTATAACAAGGAGCACCTATTCTTAAATGACTTACAATAAGGAGTACTTATCCTTACAATCGGGTTTTTACAAGGCTCTCGAAACCGTCAAGAAACAAGTGATAATTTTACAATGAAGAAACTCTCTTACAAATGATATAATCTAGTCAAGTATATAGATAGTCAGGATAACATTTCAATAAATAACAAATAATTAAACTCAAGTATTTTTATTGTAAACTTTGATGAATGATGAATAATGAAATAGTTTGTATCTTTGTATCAAAGTTTTCAACTTATGATCTCTCTTAACAAATAATATAAGTTAAGTATGAAGAGAGATTTACACTTTAAATCAAAGTGTTGGCAAAAAAAAAAACTTTTATCAAGAATGAAGAATAGATGAAGTTTGTGAAAAGTTCTTTACTGAAAAGATTTCTTGATAAGATGAATGAAATATGTTGAATCAATCAAGAAACTCTTTTGTAATAAATGAAATAGAATTTAAACTCAAGTAATTTCAATGATTTTCAATCAATAAGTTCTTAAAAAATCTCTTGTAAATTGATAGAATTGAATGCAAAAGAATTGGGTATTTATAAAGCAAAAAGAGACTCTCGGGTAAGTTCGGTTGACCAATTTTTTGAAATATAGTCATTGCAAAATTCTGACCATTGGACTTTCGGTTGACTAAACTTTGACTTTTTTTTAAATTAGAAAATTACCTTTTCAAAATCTATTCCATATTATGAATGAAAAATATTTTTATGCAAGTGATGGATTATGAAAATAATTTGAGCTTTATGCACTTGCTAAGAATCGATGAGTATACCTTTACATTTAAGTTCCAATAAACGACTTCTAAGTTTTATTCTTCAAAATTCTTGTTCTTGTCGTTCTTTTGACTTGATTTGCATCTTTTGCGAATCTTCAAGTTCCAATTCGATTGTCGCATGTAAATCTCTATCGTCTCGAATGCAAACTTTCACTTTGATCTTCATTTCGAGTCTGGTTTATGATGTGTTGATTTTGACAATTCTTGGTCAATTTTAACATTGAATTATCATCACTCAAAATCAAATGTTAGTAAATAAAATGGCTTGTTTATTATAATCAAAACATTAATGTCATAATCAATCATAGGTCAACATTCTATTTATCATTTCCAAGTTAACACCAATGGTGCTAAATAACTTTACTCATTGTCAAAAATCACGAACCCGTGGGGTGGGGGCGGTGAGAATAGGTGGACCTTGAAAGTTGAAGCCTTTGAGGGGGTGTTGGAGAAGGGAAGAATATTCTAAGTCACCAAAGATCAACAACTAAAGTCCAAAGATTATATTCTTAAAAACTCAGAAAGCAAAAACATCTTCGATTATGATAATTAAGGGTTTGAAGCCATATTGAGAAGACTGCTACACACTTCTAAACATTCACAGCCTTTGTCAGTTGCCGATTTTTATATTAACCAGTTCCTAGCTAATTAATCTTTTTAAATTTATTAATTATTGACTTATTTTAAGTCTTCAAGCTTGATTATTTCGAGTCTTCAATTTTGAATCTTTATACGAGGGTGTTAATTAATGTAAAAATAATAGGTCATGCATCTTTCGCTACTTCAGAAACCATTTGTATTTTAATTTTTATTTCATCGTGATTCATGGCGATCCAACTAAATGAATATAAGAACTTCAATTTATTAAAGAGTTGTCCGAATATCTAGGGGGCACATGGGATATAGCGTTTCTTTTCATTGTAAATCTTTTCACTTAAACTTCATGTCTGCACATTCTTTTCTATGTTACTTTTATTTGTGAAAGCTTAAACTGGTCATTACTTTAGATTCAACGATAGTGAAATAAAACGTATACGAAGGAGTCATATCTCATACTACATTTTAATGGATGATGCATTAGGTCTATGAGGATGTTTATTTATGCAATTATAAAAGTCAGAATATGAATTCCAACACATTTCTTTAAAGAAACACTTGCTTTAATGGCTTTACAAAAAGCAATAAAGTGGTGATCCTATCATCTAACATTCAAAGAGAAGGAATCATCTAACAATCCAAGACCAAAAGCTTCTTATCTAAGTCTTCATGATAAAGCTCATCATTTCACTTGGAATGAACGAGGTATAGTTGAATCAGGCTTCAATGAAAATAACTAAACTTTTTATAATATTTGACCACCACCTTTTGAATGATCATGAGCTTAAGAACAACGTAGTTACTCCCCAATAATTTTTTATTTTATGTTAATGGTTTCGAGTGTGGTAAAAATTAATTGTAATGTAAGACAATTTCCTTTTTATGCTTGCTTTCTCATCGTTTGCTTTGGATTTTACTTTGTTTGACAGTTGAGGCAATTGCATGCTTCTGCATTCTTCATAATAATCCATGAAAAAAGAAAATGAATTTTTTTTATTTGCTCGTTGTCTTGTTTATTTTTATTGCTAATTTTAGTGTCTTGGAGACTGGGAATTGGTATTGAATGCTTTATTACTCGGCCATGCATATGATCTTTTTTCGAAAGAAAAAATCTTGTGACCTAATGGAATTATTTATCGATTGGATCTTGTTACATGTACATCGAGATTTATATAATGGATTACATAATACCACATGACACTATACCATTTGCCAATTTAAAACATACTCAATTTTTCATACAATCTTTTCCCGCTATATCATAATTATATAATTCATTATGTACATCTTATATGTACAAGTAGTAAAATTCTTATCGATTTATATACAAAAACTAAATGGTTTGATCACTAATGTGGAATAGGAGAATGAAAGTTGCCGTGGATAGACATTGTTAACAATATGAAAGACATTGTTAACAATATGAAATACCTTGAACCATATAGTAAATCAATTCAAAGAGGAGAAAAGAAGAAGAAAGAGTGAAAAATCAATAATCTATTGAGCCATAAAAAAATTAGGATTTTCTAATGAAACATACAAGTTTATATATTACAAAAAAAGTAAAAATAAAATAAAAATAAAATAAACTAAATATTATATCTAATTGTATCTAACATTCCCCCTCAAACTCACGATTCTACAACAAAAAATAGCGAGAGTCAAGCAAGAAGCGAAAACGATGAATTGGATGAGAGTTCGTAAAGAAGTTAGCTAGTTGTAACGATGAAGAAACAAAAGATAGAGAAATGGTGCTAATCTGCAGATGATGGCAAATCAGATTACAATCAATCTCAATATGCTTCATACGCTTATGGAACACAAAGTTGTGAGAAATCTGAATAACACTCTTATTATCACAATGCATAGGTGTTGGAGAGGATAAAGAAATATCCATGTCTGGAAGTAACCAATGCAACCACACAATCTCAGTAGTAATGGATGTCATAACACGATACTCTGTCTTAGTAGAGGAACGAGAAATAACAACCTATTTCTTACTCTTTCAAGAGATAAGGGAATCATAAAAAAATATACAAAAACCAATGGTGGACTTGCGGTCGGTGGGGGTTACTGGACCAATCAGTATCAGAGTAGGCACGAAATACTAAAGAGGAGGTCGATGAAAATAAAAGACCCTGAAAGCAAGTACCACAAAGATAGCTCAAAATGAGAACAACAATTACCCAATGAACTGTAGTAGGAGCCGAAACAAACTGACTAACAATGTGAATAACATAAGCAATATCGGGACGTGTGATGGTAAGATAAACCAGACATCCAACAATGGTGTGATACAGAGTGGTTCAGTCAAGGATACACCGTCAGAGGGTGAATATCGAGCGTTGGACTCAAGATGAGCATCATCAGTTTTACTATCAGTAAGACGAGCTCGCTCAATAACATCCATAGTATACTTAGACTGAGAGAGAATATAACGTCTAGAAGAAGAAGCAACTTCGATACCCAAAAAATAAGATAATGTACCCAAATCCTTCATTTAAAAAAGACGAGCCAATTCCGATTTCAAATCTGCAATCCCATCAACATTATCACCAGTAATAATCATATCGTTAACATATAGTAAAAGTAGAATGCGATCAGCTGAAGTGCATCTAAAGAATATGGCAGAGTCATGACGACTGGATGTAAAATCAAGAGAGGTAACAACAGTGGAAAATTTCGCAAATCAGGCACAAGGTGCTTGTTTGAAGCAATAAAGTGCCTTCTTGAGCTTGTATATATATCCGGGAGAGTGAGAAAAACCAAGAGGAGGAACCATATAAATCTCATCTTGAAGATTCCTATTTTAAAAAGCATTTTTGATATCCAACTGAGAGAGACTTCATTGACGAACAAATGCAACTGCAATAAGTGTACGGACAATGGTCATCTTGACAACATGAGAAAAAGTCTCCTCATAATCTAGACCATATTGCTGATTAAAACCCTTAACAATTAATCTAGCCTTGAAACGCTCAACTGAACCATCATATTTGATTTTAATCTTATAAACCCAACGAGAACCAATATCATGTTTAACTGAAGGCAATGCAACCAAATCCTAAATATACGTCTACAATGTGCATATGCTTTTATTTAGTAACACCATTTTGTTGTAGGGTATTAGTACACGGGGTTTGATGAATTGTGTCATCAAGAGCAAGCAATTCAGAGAAATTAGCCGAAGTACACTCTCTACCTAGATTACATCTAAAGCACTTAATTACACTAAAATGCTGAGTCTTAATAAGTGCTTTAAAAGAACGGTAAATGGAAAGAAAGTCAGATTGTCATTTTATAAGATAAACCCAATAATAACAACTATAATCATCAATAAAAGATACATAATATCTAAACCCTCTTTTTGAAGCAATAGGAGCAAGGTCCCCATATACCAGAGTGAATACAATCAAATGGTGCAACAGAATGAGAAACACTTCAAGGAAAAGATAAAGCAGAAAATTTAGCTAATTTGCACCCACTACAATTATAAATGACATGAGTTTTCAAATCTCCCAATTGATCTTTAGAAACTAAAAATTTCAAACGACTAACGAAAAATGTCCAATGTGAGAATGCTACAGATAAAACTAGAAGATGATGAATTCAAACAGATAGATGACAAGTCAACCCCGAGGCTGCAACGTGTGATGGTCTCAGATTGTCCAGTACATATAACCCTTCTTGTCTACGGCCTATCCTAATCAACTTTTGAGATCGAGGATCCTGCACATGACAAGCAATAGAAGAAAACTAAACTAAGCATCCAAAATCACACAAACCAATAGAAATAAGATTCAAAGTAAGAGTCGGAACACAATAGACATCTAAAAGAGATAAATTATGTGTGTTAATAGAACCAACACCTGTTAAAGGCAATGGTGTGTCGTCAGCAGTCATAACATACATAGATGAGTTAGAAGGATGCAAATCATTAAAGAATTTTAAGTTAAATGACATATGTTTGGAAGCACCTGAGTCAAAGATCCATGAGAAAGAAATACCCGAATCTCTCTGAGATAACAAACCTATATGAGTAGAGGCTAGGGTGTCAACGAGCCGAGTTGAGTAGAAGCTTTATGCTCAGGCTTGACTCGAGTAAAAATATTTCGAGTTTTTCTTGGCCTGAGTCGAGCCGAGCAACTACTTGGCCAAAACATGTAGGCTCGATTCGGGCCGGCTCTTTTTTTGTTTGTTTTAAATTTATGACTAATCCAAATTTTTTTAAAGAATTTAAAATTTGTGAAATTTATACGTATTATAAATAATAACTAAATATTAACATATAAAAAAAATTACAGCTAAAATGAATATAAAAAATTAAATTTTTTTAAAAAAAAAAGTGGTGACAAGTTTTTTTTTTCTAGGTTGACAGGCTGGCCTCGCTCGAGCCGATGCCCCAAAATGGGGCTCGGCCCTACCGGGCCACTAGTAGACTCGACTCGGGCTTTTTTCGGACCGAACTCGAGCCGCCTAAGTCGACGATCCATTTTGCATCCCTAGTAGAGGTTGACATAGCATGTGGCTGTATGGCTAAGAACTTCTGAAACTGCTTTGCTAAATCCGTCAACATGGGACTGAAGGAAGGTGGTGCTCAGGCTCGGTTCTGGGCCGAGGCGGATGAGGCCCCCGCCTCGGGCCCAGACCTGGAGGGGGCCTATTTTTTGGCCCCCTTCCCAAATTTTTTTTTTTTTTAAAGTGGGCTAAATAGGCCCAATTCAAAATTTGGGACACCAATTGCCTCTAACCTTTGGCCCAATTCAAAATTTGGGACAAAATTTTATTTGTAACCTAAATCTAAACATTACCGTCTCCTTCACTACAAGCCGACCAGAACCGGGCCTGTCCTTCACCTTCACCTTCACTACACTTCAATCCTTCCTTCTCAGTTATCCCTCCCAAAAATCCCACGACCCACACGGCCAGTCGGCCACCGCCACACCCACTTCCAAGTTCGAAGTTCCCAGCTCAGGAGCAACTCTCTCTGACTCTCAAAGCCTCAAATAGTCTTAAACCAACTCTGTCTCTCACTCCGTCACTCGTCTTCGGTCTTTGAAAAATTTAACCAACTTCAACTCTCTTCCGGTCTTCCCTACCATAACTTCCGTCAGTCCGTGACCGGTGACTCTGTCTAGCCCTGGCCCCTGGCAAAACTTCTACAGTGGGCGACGCCGCGATAGTGCGAGAAGCCCCCTGACTGCCTCTGCCTGTCGCCTGACTCTGGCTTCCGGGACCGGTAATTTATAGCTTATTTTCTTCTTTCAAATATTCAATATTTATCTAATCGTCCCTATTGTATGCGCGCTTGATTTTTAGAGACGTAATTTGAACTAGACAAGGTATTAAATGTAATTTGTATGCTTTGGTAAATTAAGCAAAAGTAAATGAGTGAAATTGTTGAATGAGAGAAAGAAAGAATCTATCAGATTTTGCTTTTGGTTCTGCACTCAAGAATAAAATTTGTAACCATTGTTTTAAAACCCGGACAGGATCAACATTGTCTAAACCTTTAAGCTGTCCTAATTAAATAGAATTTGACTTAGTGCTGTCCTAAATAAAATAAGAATTTGATTTTTATTTCTCTCTTCCTACATAGAATATGATTTTCTTTTTTCAGTTTCCTACTTACAATAGAATTATTTAAAAGTCTATAGATAGCTTGATTGTGAATGATTCAATTTCAGGTTTATGATAACTGTGATGCAACGCTGGAATAGGGTGTGATTCCACAATTTTCGTCGATTTTCTACTTTTCAAGTAAGCAATGGCTGACTCTAACTTGATATTGAAAATTGAAATTGTTTGAAACCTTATCGGCTTATATAATTGTGGCCTGGTCGGCTTGTATGATATTAAATTATAGCGTGTATGATCAATTGCACAGGCGCACGTTGTCACTGTATTGAATACTTTAATTGTGAGATGATTGAGATATTTCGATTTTCTATTTGAAAATGTTTCAAGCCTTGTCGGCTTACATAATTGTGGCCTGGTCGGCTTGTATGATATTAAATTATAGCGTGTAGGATCAATTGCACAGGCGCACGTTATCATTGTATTGAATACTTTAATTGTGAGATGATGGATTTTGTAATTGTCTTTTAGGCTAATTATTGGGTATTAGATATATACTCATACGTCATGCCTCCTAAATATGAGTCTGGAGCTATGAAGAGAAAAAGGAAACGAAATGAGCTTTTGTTGACTCTAAGTCAAGCAGGCGATTTGGACAAGTACTTTAAAAGCAGCAGTGTAAATGAGTTGACTGAGGATCAGGATAAAGAAGCGATGCAACCTTCTTTTGTTAATGAAGTAGATGAGAATGATAAAGAAGTGACGAAACCTGTTTCGGTGGAGGAAGTGGATGATAAGGAAGAAGAATGCTCAATTTCTTTGAATGTGAATGAAGTGGATGATAAGGTAGAAGAGGGCTCATTTTCTTTAAATTTGGATGATCCTGGGAATTGGAAAAGTATTGATCAGAGAATGAGGGATTATTTAGTTGAAATGGGTCCGAAAAGAGTAGATGGCATCGTGTTTCCCAAAGATAGTGCAAAGAGACATTTTGATTCTTCACAATACATGCGATTACTACCAAATGGGCAAACAATTGATAGGAGATGGCTAGTGTATTCAGTATCTATGGACAAGATCTTCTGCTTTTGTTGTAAGTTGTTTAAAATACCGAAAAATATCACCAGAATTGGCCAATGGGGTAATGATGGATTCAGAGATTGGCATAATTTGCATCGGTCTATTAAAAGTCATGAAGGGAATGAGGAGCATTTACGTTGCATGACTAGTTGGATTGAATTGGAAAATAGGATTCAGTCGAAAACTACAATAGACAAAAGTGTTCAATTGGTGATAGACGCAGAAAGAGACCATTGGAGAAATGTGTTAACGAGGATAATTGCTATCGTGAAAAGACTAGCAAAAAACAGCTTGCCATTTCGAGGAGATGATGAGAGGCTACATGTTGAGAACAATGGCTTATTTTTACAAATGGTGGAAATGGTTAGTGAGTTTGATCCAATAATGCAAGAGCACATTCGGCAGGCTAAAGCATGTGAGATTCAATATACATATCTTGGCAAAGCAATTCAAAATGAGTTGATACAGTTGTTGGCAAATGAGGTGAGAAGTGCTATTGTGAAGAAAGTTCAGCATGCAAAGTATTTCGCAGTTATACTTGATTGTACACCAAATGCTAGTAACGATGAACAAATGTCTTTAGTCATACGATGTGTTGATGATTCGGGAAACTTACCTACAGTCGAAGAATATTGGCTTGAATTTTTGAAAGTAGATGACACAACAGGACTTGGACTTGCAACCGAGCTTCAACAGGTTTTGACCACACTTAATCTTAATGTTGATGATATTAGAGGGCAAGGATATGACAACGGATCTAATATGAGCGGGAAGCACAAAGGTGTGCAAAGAAGAGTCCTTGAGGTGAATCCCCGAGCTTTCTATACTCCATGTGGCGCGCATAGTCTTAATCTGGCATTGTGCGATATGGTGACTTGTTGTTCTCAAGGTGTTATGTGTTTTGGAGTGATACAACGCATCTACACATTGTTCTCCGCTTCTACCAAACGATGGAAAATTTTCAAAGATAATGTACAAGGCTTGACAGTGAAGCCATTGTCACAAACACGTTGGGAAAGTCGTGTTGACAGTGTGAAGCCTATAATGGAGCAAACTGCACAAATAAGAGATGCGTTAGTTGATTTGGTAGAAAGTGACGAAGATGCTAAAGTAAGATGTGAAGCCAATTCGATAGCAACAAATGATGTTGAGAGTTTTGAGTTCTTGCTTGCATTGATTATCTGGTACAGGTTGTTGCATGCAGTCAATATTGTGAGTAAATTTCTTCAAACCGAAAATATAGATATTGATCGTGCTATCGACCTCTTGCAAGGGCTTGTTTCATTTCTTGAAGAATATAGAGAAACAGGATTTGCTATTGCCATGGATGAAGCGAGAAAGAAGGCAAACGAAATGGGAATTGAAGCTGTATTTAAAGAAAAACGTATAATTCGAAGGAAAAAATAATTTGATGAAAGCGGAGGTAATGAAATACAACAATCGCCTGAAGAATTTTTTAGAGTTCAATACTTTGTTTTTATAATAGATCAAGCTCTATCTTCTATGAGGACTCGATTTGAACAATTCAAACAATATGACGACACTTTTGGGTTTTTGTTCAATTTGAAGAGGTTAAGGGGTGAAACTCATTCAATTATGATGAAATCTTGTATGAATCTTGGGAAACAATTAGAACATAACGGGCGTTCAGACATTAGTGGAGATGATTTATTTTCGGAGATACTAGTCTTGCGGTGCTATTTATCAAGTGAAGCAACGAGAGCTATTGAAGTGCTACAATATTTGAAGCCATTGCATGTTTGTTTCCCAAATGCTTATATTGCTTATAAAATCTTGTTAACCATACCGGTTACAGTTGCATCCGCAGAAAGAAGTTTCTCCAAATTGAAGTTGATCAAGACTTACCTCCGATCAACTATTTCACAAGAAAGATTGAATGGATTTGCTATGTTATCAATAGAGAAAGATATGGTTGAACAGATAGATTATTCAGATTTGATTAATATTTTTGCCTCTAAAACAGCGAGACGAATAGTATTTAACTGAATATTTGAACTCTTGTCGGTTTTGTTACTTTATAATATAAATCTTTTGTTCTTTATATTTGTTTGTTGTTCTACTTTTCAGTGTTAAATTAGCTATACGTTGCATAATGCACTGTTGAATTTTGCATTTACGTTGATCTTGGGGTGGGGGCCCAATTTGGGGAATTCGCCTCGGGCCCTGTAAAGCACAGAACCGGCCCTGGTGGTGCTCCAGTACAGACGAGTCATTAGATGGCATGGTAGTAGCTATGTTAGCATGAGCCATGCTACAGGTACATCGGGGTGTACATCACGGTGTATACCCCCCTCACATGAGTACGGGGCCCACTCGAATAAAATATTCGAGTGGACCCCTTCATGTGAGGGGATGTAGACCTTGATGTACAATTTTTAATGTACATCTAGCATTTTTCATGTTAGCATTGGGACGATAGGATCGCTGCTGTGGTTGTTGTTGCTTCTTCTTTAATAGTTTAGGACATTGAGACTTCCAACGTCCCTTTTGTTTGTAAAAATCACACTATCATTAGCAACTCTCGCATAATCTTTGTATTGATTCTGTGTAGATGGTCGAAAGGGTACAACCAACACTGAGGTGCTAGATGGAAGAAGAAATATTTTCCCTAGAAGAGATTTCAAACGTATTTTCTCAGCTACAAATTCACTAATCATCGAATTAACTGAGGGAAGTGGAGTGCGATGCAAGATAGAACCTATAAATTCCTCGTCCCTCAAAATCAGTGTGAAGTGCCATAAAAACTGAACTAATCATTGCTCCTCTCTAAAAGTAATATATTCTCCACATGCTTTCATTCATACTGATTCCGTAAAGGCTAACTCATCCCAAATTGAATTCATAGCGATGTAAAACTCGAGAATACTCATATTCTTCTGTTGCAAAACTCGTACATCAATATCATATTCTTCTGCCACCGACTACCATCAAAATCTACGACAAAGTACACATACAATCAAAATAACACCACCAAACAATTAGAACCTTACTCTATCTTTGAAGCTACCCAAAAAAATATTGGAGATGTGGAAGTGAAAACGGAATTATTACGATCAAAATTGATCCCAAACTGATCTCCGGACAGAAAAGATATTTGGTGAGAAGTTGCCAAAAAAATGGTGAAAACAAATTCAACTGTCCACGTTCACCGCACCAAATTCGGTTGACCAAAAGTTGCTACAATTCAAAGGAATCACCGTCCACATCATTCAAATTATTTAGACGGCCTTTATACACGTAAAACAATGCAAGTGGAATAAGTTGCTCAATTAATTGGATTTCCAAATGAGAAGAAACAAAGGTAAGGATTTCAACTGCACAAAATAGTTTGAGAGGAAATAATCAACTTCAATGCAAAGATTTGGGCCCTGATACCATGTTAACAATATGAAATACATTGAACCAATATAGTGAATCAATTCAAAAAGGAGAGAATAAGAAGAAAGAGCGAAAAATCAATAATCTATTGAGCTGTAAAAAAATTAGGTTTTTCTAATGAACCTTATAATGGTTAGGGGTTTTGACGTTGTGATGAATTGGTAAATTTTGCTTACTAATTGTTCGGTCGAATAATATAATCGATCCAATTGTTTAAAAGATAGGAATTTACAAACCCTGACTTCAAATGTCCAATGAAGCCTAACGAGATCTTAAACTTAAATCCCTCAATTAATTAGTAAGCTTTTGTTTTCTTATATTTTTTGTTATTTTGTTCTAATTATTTGACTTTATTCAATGTTCTTCATTGCTTTCATACTTTACAATTGATACAACGATATAGGAGCGATTTGCTTTTCTTTCCTCCTTTATTTTAATGTACAATTCGACCTCAAATTTTATGTTAATAAGCTTTAAGGAGGTCAAGACCAAAACTATAGCACTGGAAATGCCTAAGTTGTTAAAACGTTATTGATAAATCATGTAAGGGTGTGTGTGTGTGTGTGTGTTTTTTTTTTTTTTTTTAAATTTATGAATTAAATAAGTATATATATATTTTTTAGCTAGATATAGGAATCAGTAGGTACGTATATTTTCAAATCAGATTCAAGTAATGCGTACCATAAAGCTAACTCGACAAATTTATATGCTTTTGAAAGTCCAATTGCGTTCAAATATGCTAATTTGAGGTCTTTTTGAATTCGCAATTGTTGGGAAAATAGACAAGATACTAGAATCGCTTTGAATAAAGATGAGAATAATATGGGCAATATAAAAATAATGGATTACACAACTAAGATTTTTGTGGAAAAAGAAGAGAATTTATTATTCCAAGAAATTAAAATTGTCTTTACAAGATTTGATCCTCTCTATCTAAATCTAAACAATTCTCTCAAATTTCTAATGTATACACTAATGATTTAATTATTATCTTGAGTCTCTCTAACGAGCTTACACCTTGTGGAGAATTTATAGGAGCCAAGTTTTGGAGTTATAGATGAAGTAGAACACAAAATCTCATAAAAAATCAAATAAGGGTAATATATTCCTGAACAAGCGGCGCACGACTCCGGAGTTGTTACAACGCCCAAAGGTCGATGAAATTCTTCGCGCTGCCTGTACCCCAATGTCCCCGGTTTTTTTTCTCAAAACTTTCCAAGCATGTTTTTATCAATTCCAAAGTCATTTTCTCAATCCATGATGAAATTTGATCTCTTATCAAACCGGACTTGTAAACCAAAATTATCTAGACTTCTTTCATGATCAAACTTCCAAATTATATGGAATTTGAGTCACAAAACATTAAAAAACTCCATCTTGACACAAATTCCATATCAAGGAATTAAGTTTTTACTCTTCAAGTCATTCTCCAACTTTTTCACAATGCCTTTTAGGTACACCATGCCCCTCCTATGCATGCTCAACAACTGTAAACTAAATTCAAGACTTGCTTACTGACAGAACTGACATACGTGCTAAACCTGTTTGAATTATCCCATTTATTACTAGTTTCAGTAGAGTCACCAAATCTGTTCGAATCACCATGAGCAGTACCAACTCTACTTGAGTTGCCAAATATGCTCGAATCACCACGAGCAACATGATCAACAAGATCACAACCAGCTCCACCTGAGCTACTGGAATATTCTTCACTATCATTGTTCGAATCACCACGAACAACTCGATCGTAACCGAGTCTACTCGAGTTATTGCTTATTGAATCATAAGATGCAGCTGCATCCACAATAACCGTTGAACCTTCAACATACATAACCGAGACTTTCTTTGTCCCTTTGACACAACCCGGGCACTTTTGCTAACTTTCAGAACTCCACTTCCACTGGTATACTTGTATCATTTTGAATCAAGAGTACTCAAGGAGATTACATTCATGTTTATACTAGGAAAATGTCGAACCTGGCCAAGCGATCTAACATTTCCATAAAACATTTTGATTTTGACATTACCAATCCCAGCTATTTTACGGGTTTCATTATTTCCCATCATCATGGAACACCTTATAACTGTATGTGAAGAAAAACAATCTCGGTTTGAACACATAAAAAATGCAAGCCAAATCAAAAATCTAATTGTCGTCAAGTTTGGAGTCACCTTCAGTAATAGCAGAAAGATCTCCATCACTATCTTTTTATACAAAAATGACATCACCAGAATTTCTAGTTGTTCTTTCTCATCTGTAGTTGCAAACCTATTCCACCACTCATAGCAACCATTTTTCATGTGCCCCTTGTTGTTACAATACCAACAAACTTTAACAAATTTTATTATTGTTGCTATCTTTAACTTTACCCATTCCATGACCACCCGTCTTTTTCTCACAGAAAAGAAGACCGTCTGCCTGGGTCTCAGAATCGACGACCAAATGATTTATTTTCTCTTTCAAATAAAGAGCATCATATACCTTGTCAATAGTAAATGTATTCCAACTATAGAGAATGATATCTTTAAAAGTCACATATGAAGGTAACAATGAACACAACAATATCAACCCTAAATTCCTTTCATTATACGTGACCTCTATGGTCTCTAAGTCAGCAACGATTTTCTTGAACATCGATAGATGATCTTCCAAAAATTTACCTTCTGTCAAACGATAAGAATACAAGCGTCGCTTCAAGTGTAACTTACTTGTCATGCTATTTATCATATAAAGCTGCTCTAATTTTAACCACAACCTAACGACACTTTTCTCCTTTACCGTGTCATGAAGAAATTTGACTAGAAAGATGAATATGTATTTGTGATAGGGCTTTCCGATCCTTATGTTGCTTCTCCTCGGCAGTCATTGTTACAGGCATTCTGTCTATCCCCAACAAAGTATCATCAAGATTTAATTGAGCAAAAATCGCTTGCATCTTGATCTGCTACAAAGAGAATCTACTGTTGCGATCTAAAAGTAGAATCTCGAATTTAATAGTTGCCATCCCTGAAACAATTGACATTGTTCAAATTTCGCTTTAATATCCAATTTGCACATCCTAAGAACCCGCCAAAAAACCTTTAAATCCGATATTACTTGTTGGAAAAACAAACAAGATTCCAGAATCAATCGGATACCACTTTGTTGAGAATCTGATCGAATAATATAGACAAGAATAACATGGACAATGTGAAAATAATGGATCATGCAACAACTAAGATTTTTGTGGAAGAAGAGAACAATTTATTATACCAAGAAACTAAAATTATCTTTACAAGATTTGATTAACCCAATTTGAATCTAAATAATTCTCTAAAGTTTTTAATGTATACAACAATGATCTAATTGTTATCTTGAGTCTCTCTAAAGAGCCTATACTTTGTGGAGTATTTATAAGTGCTAAATCTTGGAGTTATGGATGAAGTAGAAAACAAAATCGTGTAAAAAGCCAAATGGGGGTGAAATTTTTCTCGAATAAGCAATGCCGTGGCTGAGCCCTGAGGCTCGCGCCCTTCCGCGTTGTCGGTGCTAGGGGTGTCCAAAAGTCCCGAATCGAACTTGAACCTGAATCGAGCGGTTCTTTATAATTTAAATATCCGAACGGGTACCCGAATCGAGAATCGATAGGTATGGGTCGGGTCTCGGGTCTAGACTAAGAATCGAATAAGAACCGAAACTAAATAATTTTATTTATTTAATTATTTTATTTTTTAAAAATAAATTAACAAATTAATTAAATAAATCAGATCATTTCATAATTTTAAACCTTGGGCCTCAAATTTTTAATATGGATCACCGATATTTTAATATTAATATCTACTTTTTGGTATTTGTATGCATTGAATTAATATTATTCGACAGTTAGTTATTTATATATTTTTGAATTGAGCTACGTTAATTTGTAAAAGTTATTAATGAAATGTCATTAGTTATATTTATGTAGTGTTGGTGTAAATGTTAAAAAATTTAATTATGGTATGGAACTGAACCCGAACAGTTCCATAATTATATATTAAATACCCGAGAATTTTGGAACCGAGCAGAACCGAACCGAACCGACCCACGGATAGCCCTAATCGGTGCCACATCTCGATGCCCTCGATTCTGTCCCTAAACGTTCCAAACATATTTTTATCCATTTCCTTTTTCCCAAACAAACTCTCAATTCATGATAAATTTGATCCATTCTCAAACCATACTTCTAAATTAAAATTATCTAGGCTTCCTCCATGAATCAAACTTTCAAATCACATAAGACTTGAATCACGAAACATAATAACAATATAATCTCATTCACCGTGAAGCAAATGGTATAGCCCATGCTCAAGCCATACATGCTCTTTGTATGTTTCAATTGATTTTGTTGGTTGTTACACCTCCGAACTTCATTATAAGCACTCTAGCTTAGAGATGACAAACGGGCCGAGCGGCTCGTCGAGCTCGCGAGTGACTCGTGGGTACCAATCGGCTCGTGAAAAATTTAAAAAAAATGTGAAAAAGTAAAAAAATAAATTCAAAAAGCTCGTGGCTCAGCTCGTGAGCTCACTTGCTCGTGGGTTGAGCCGAGCTTGCCCACGAGCAAACGAGCCATGAGCTCGTGGGTTAAAGGGCCGAGTCGACTCGGCCCATTGCCATCACTACTCTAGCTACATATTTAAGGGAATATAATTTTAATTTTGTGAAGAAAAAGTTGCAACGTCTCTAGCGGTGATCGACCTGACCGGTCAGGTCGCGGGGGTCGAGGGGGACAGCGCTCCCTCATGGGTAAAATTACTAAGAAATAATTCAGTAATAATTCCGAAAATCGCCGGTACAAAGCATTTTGCTCCTTTATATTGTAGTGATGAAATATAGAACATACAAAGTTATCAATTATAACATAATCTAATTAGAAAAAGACCATCTCGAATTTATTCATTTTATTTCATTTCTCTCGAGACAATTTTAGGCTAATAAAACTATTATGTATCTCAATGTAAAAATATACTAAAAGCTCAAGTCTCAAATTTCGAATATCATCTCCAGGCTGAAATCTCTAATGTTCTTCTTCTAGTGCTGCTATTTTTCACGGCGGTTGAGAAGCGAAAGGTAAGCTCCAGATTTTGAGAATGAGAAATGGGAAAAACTGAAACGACACCGTAATGGTTAGATGCTTAAACTAAGACGATGTTGTTTTGAATGACGATAGGAGCATCCGACACGTGGCCGGAAAAAAAAAAAACTGCATCTTTTATATTGTTAGGATAAAAAAAAAAAGAAAAAAGAAAGAGTACATCACAGTAAAAGAAATATAGTAGATCAGCAGAGCTTATAAATTAGACTTGTTATATATAAAAAGAAATAAACGTCAAAATAAAATCTGTAGCTACCTGTCACGTACCAAGTTGGAGCAGTGTAGCTAGGAGTTCTTGGTGCCACTAACTGCGCAACACAATTCTCTTCACGATAGATATGCACCATAGCAATGTTTATCTAGAAATCCCGATTCCAGGTTGAGCGCCACCACCAAGAGACCGTTCATGATTGACACCGTAAGATAGCAACCAAATATGTCTCTAGCTAATGCTTTGTCCATCCCTACACCCATACATCCATACATAATCAATATGAATTTCATCCACAAGTTCGGCTCAAATGCATAACATATATACATTGAGTGGGATAGAAAAAAACCACTTGACGTAGCCCCTCCAAACACAAAAGATCCCGCCACAAAAAATAAGTCCCAGACTCCCAAAAGATGATTTATCCGTGTTCACCTTAAGCCACACTAGATAAGAAGGATCAACAACGGTCCTATAAAAATAGTTTTTGGGTTTACATAAAATGCAAACACTTATCTTAAAAAAACTGGTTTACAATTTTCAGTCAAACTCCTCATAATTTCAGATCTTTTAATCATCAAGATAGACCAGACATAATAATTGAATGTGGGGTTTCTTGAAATTAATAAGTGACATTAAACATGTATGTTCATGTTTGGTAGTTGGAACAAAGTTTTAGATTAATAATGTAAAAATCCTAAAAGTAAACAATTATTGGATAATCATTCTATTTTTAAAGGCATGGAGTCTTAACTTTTCTCAGACCTCATCATATATGTCATCTTCCATTGTTCAACTTTGGTTACCTCCCTCTGTCCTCTTCAACACCTCCCCCCACTCCCACTCCCACAATCTCCAATTTCCACTTTTCACCGCCTCCCATGAAAACAATCCAGTATTCCTTTGTGCCAAAAATAATATATTCTATTCCGACAGAAATTAGTTAAAATATGCTACACACGAGGAGAGAGAGAACTCTTGATTCTTTTTTGAACGAACACGAGCGACAAAGGGCTATACTCAACTGATTGTCGCAGCAAGGCTTGTGTTATTAAGAACCTTATTTACTCGTACTGCCTCAACATAGTTTCTAACTTATATCACGGATACTTCGATCATGGGTGTGTGTATGTGTTAATTATAGAGAGAGATCCAATTCTGCATCTATCTGCTAGTGCTGTTGAGGTTTACATCACAGCAAAAGGTATCTTTCAGCTGTTCTTTTTGCTATAATTCAGTTATTTATTCTTGCAAATGAACTCATCTTCCTAAGTAAATTAATGATTTCAGTAGATTGAATATCAAGGTAGAAGACAAGAAAATTGTTGGAGAAAATGACTGAGGAAGTAAATTTAGTTGGTTCCACTAAAAATCTAATCACTGGATCCAATCTTCCTCCCGTAAAGAAGAAGAGAAATATCCCAGGCAACCCAGGTATACTCCATTTTCATCAAATTCTGATTCTTTCTTTCCCTTTTTTGATCCGGCTTTGCGAGCCGGAGTATATTCATGGATATTCAAGCCTTTTTGTTTTTCATGAGTATAAATATTAAATTATATATTTTATATAGATCCTGAAGCTGAAGTCGTAGCCTTGTCTCCAAAGACTCTAATGGCCACCAACAGATTCTTGTGTGAAACATGCGGGAAGGGTTTTCAAAGGGATCAAAACTTGCAACTCCACAGAAGAGGGCACAACTTGCCATGGAAGCTGAAGCAAAGAACAAGCAAGGAAGTAAGAAAGCGTGTTTTTGTGTGCCCGGAAAAGACCTGCATCCACCACCACCCCTCGAGGGCTCTGGGAGACCTAACTGGCATCAAGAAGCACTTTTGTAGAAAGCACGGGGAGAAGAAATGGAAGTGTGAGAAGTGTTCTAAACGATATGCAGTGCATTCGGATTGTAAGGCTCACTCGAAGACTTGTGGCACTAGGGAATACAAATGTCACTGTGGTACTATATTTTCAAGGTAATGTATCTCCCCCAATCCTCCTCCTCTTCCTGTGATGAGAGTGTCCAGGTGAAAGGCTGTTAAAGTATGATAGAGGTTGTTTTGAGTATCTTATAATTAAGTTCAAAAAATAAGACCTACTAGAGTTTATTTTGCATATTATTCAAGTCCAGACATTTTTGTTTCTATTTATTGTATTTTGGTATGTAGTACATAGTGGATCAGATTTGAGATTCATAATAGAAAGAGCAAGATTTCAAGTTATTTTTCAATCTTAATAGTGTCTAAACTGAACAATCTGCCTTACCAAACAAGTCACGAGTATATTTACATGTTGGCTTGACTGATTGATTATTTTTCGATTTTTTTGTGAGCAGGAGGGACAGCTTCGAAACACATAGGGAATTTTGCGATGCTTTGGCAGAAGAAACAGAAAGAGTTACAGGGATATCTCACGTTAACAACCATGCACCAGACAATATTAATTATCATTTCATAGGAGCACCATTATGGCCTAACATGGTGCAGAACTTCTCTTCCATTCTCAAGCCAACCTCAAACAGTGACCAAAATATGGATAAAACGAGATGTGGTCTATTAAACTGGATTGGCCAGAGTCCCAAGGGCCAAGAATCCACATCCAGAAATTTTCAAGAGATGCATCAAATGGGAATTCCTATGAGTTCAGGAGCATTAAATTATTTTCCTGATCCTTTTGATATTAATTCTTATTCAAACTACCCACCATCAAGTTATCAGTTAAATTGGGATTTGGGGAATAAGCTTTCCTCAAATGGAGCGGAAGATTTAACAAAAAATTCATCACTCCCTTTGAATAATATTGAAGATGTTAGCAGCCCATCATTATTCAGCTGCCAACACCAAATTCACGGGCCATCTTCTGCCAACATGTCAGCGACAACTTTATTGCAGAAAGCTGCTCAAATAGGAGCCACAACCAATGGCCCTTCGTTAATCCTAGGAAACTTTGATTTTAAGTGCAGTGATAATACAATCCAAAATGAAAACAAATTCTATGGAGAACTGTATGGTACAAATCCAGTAACTTCTGGTATTGGGAGTGACGTAGAGAGTTCAGTGAGTGATTTTTCTGGACTAAATCAGCTTCAAATGTATCCTCCTTTGAAGCGTCGACATGTAGAGAATGACAAGATCACAAGAGGCGAAACAAGGGATTTCCTTGGTGTTGGGATAGAGTCCATTTGCCATCCATCATCAACCAAAGGATGGATATGATACATAAGAGAAGATAAGATAAAGGAAAAGGTAAGGATTTCTATACTTTGTAGAGAGGAAGAGCTGGCATTTTGATGAAAGCTAAAAGGTCCATAGAAATATCTATTCAAGAGTTCAAGGAGGAGATTAATGATTCTGTTGAAAAGAAAGCTGTTGCCTTTGAAATGGTAGCTTTTTTTTCTTTTTTGATAAGGATTAAGTTATTTGTACAATATTGTATCACAACATTGTTGACAATGTATGAATCGACAAAAAAATGTAAGTTGAAAAAACAATTTGTTGTTCAAATTGTCCAATGACAACATGTTACGTCTCATGTTGTCAACAAAGTTGTCATCCAACATTATACACCAAGCATGACTATTTTTAAAAAAAGTAGGAGTGTGATGGGGGCTGAGGGGATGCATGATGTCCCTTTTGAACTCCACTATTGCAATGTTTCATTTATGTTCTAAAATTATTTACTTCTCAATATTAAATTATAAATTATGTTGAAAACCTTAACATAGTTTAGGTAGGGTTTTACTTTCTTATTGTTCGTAGTTTAAACTTGTCTTCCCCCTCCCTCCCTCCAAGATTTTGCGAACTTGTGAATTTCTCATGTGGTTCCCACCCCTTTTTACTTGTTTAAGTTTTAATCTTCTTTCATGCGTACATATTTTTTGAAATTTCTTTGATATATGCCCCTTCCTCATTTCGTACTTTATATTTTTTAAATATTAGGTGATTTAATTAAAACTCACTAATTAGTACAAGTCAGATGAAAAAAAATATTGAAGAAAATTCCACTCAAAAGATATGACAACTTATTTAGATTAGTGGTGTTGATTGTACATGGCCACATGGGCCTGTATTACAGGGGCACCACTTGGCGTCCTCCTATGAGTGGGGCGTCGGTGAAAAATAAATATCGAAGAAAATCCCACTCAAAAAACTTTCCCAACGTGCACTTATGGTTAAAGATAGACAAATTTATTTAGGTCCTATTTGATCCACATTCATACAAAAAAAATGCATTATTTCAATACTCATTTTCAACTATACAATCTTCCATAAAAAAATATTACGCTCAAATTTAAAAATTTTCCTTCTTTTTTAACCACATATTTCTATCACATCACTATTAAATTTTTTTTTTCCTTAAAAATGTGTATCAAATAGAGGCTTAGATTAGTCATGCTTCCTGGGCTATCAAGTGGTGCCCCCTATAGTCAAGATATGACAAATTTATTTTGACTTGTGGTGCTGGTTGTATAGGGCCACATGGGTCCTCTACTATCGGGGTGCCACTTGGCGCCCCAGATAATACAATTATCAAAATTCTATTTAGATTGCGTTTTAAAGATGCCTTTATGCTTCTGATTGGCCTTATTATTTGATATTATAATTTATGGAATAATATTTTTTTGAAAAATGTGTGGTTGAAAAAGAAGAAAAAGTTTTTGATTTATATATTATATTATTTTATTGAAGAATGTGTGGTTAAAAAAAAGAGACAAAAAAATATATTATGAATTTAATGGAGTCAAACAGGAGCTATGTGTCGACCAAATTCATTTACTAGACTTGCATGTAGATATTTCTTAAAAATGAGCCACAAGACTTGAACTCATATCCTTTTCTAGTATTAGGGTCCGTTTGATTGTAGGGTGGAAAGAAAATATTTTATAGGGAAAAGATTTTCTTAGAAATTATTTTATTGGGAATTGTAATTAATTGTGTTTGATTAGTATAATTTTCTATGGAAAATGTTGAAAGTTTGTTGTCCGTTTGATTTCATTTTTTTTTTATGAAAATTGTCCATTAAAGTGATAATGTTTTCTATTATTAGGTTTAGAATTTGTTCCAATTATTAAAAATAAAAAATTAAAAAATTAAAAAAAAATAATCATTCCGAATACTATTCGTTTGACTTTGTTTTGCATGAAAATTGTCAATACAAGTGAAATTTTTTTTACCATTGTATCTATAATGTTTTCCAATTGCCAAAAAAAAAAAAAAAAAAAAAAAACTTGGAAAATATTTTCTCACTAAAATATCAAGAATTTATTTTCCTTAAAAATGTGGAAAATTTAGAAAGTTGGAAAGTATTTTCTCGAGAAAATTTCGCCAATCAAACACTACAAAAGTTGGAAAATGGAATGAAAAATCCGACCTATCAAACGGAGCCTTAGTATATTAAACCACCATCTTCTCGAAGATTAACCATTTCTTTGGATATTGTACAGAGAATTTTACTTGTTGTACATTCCATGGATCACATAGAGTTTGACACTCCATGTGAATTTAAATGCAAATGGGCGAAAGTGTGTAGTGTTTAAAAACTGTACAATCATGCTCCGACACGTTGCACAATATCAAAGTTGATGTACTTGTAGCATGCTTGTTATACAAAGGGGAGAAAAAGAACAAGACAAGCGTATTATACAATGGATTATTTTCAAATAGCAGGGTCCTTAATACAACCTAAAAAATTCTTACTTTTTGGTGGAATGATTGAACTCCTGTTTGACACACATTATATCAAAATAAATTCATTCTAAACTCATTTTCAACTACACATTCTCAATAAAATAATATTTTCCATCACATCAATAATTTTTCCTTACCTTTTAATCATATTTTTCTCATCATATCACTATTTATAAAAAAAATTATTTCCTCTATAATATCTATCAAACATCCCCGACATGTACAATTCCACAGTAAGCAGCTGTAATATCAGAAGGACCTGCTATTTTCCAAAACCTTGTCACCGTGTCGCATCTATGTTTGTCTTTGACCAATTGTTGAAAACGAAGACAAACAGGGGTCTCTTAACATGCATAAAACTTGAAAGGACAATGATTGTCGTGTGATTTCTTGGCTCTCCTCCTTTTAAGCAAAGAGATGATGAAACGGTTGCTCTAGTTTGACCTGTGTCATGCATTTTGATCCTCTCCTTTAAACTTCTTTTAGCAAGAAATTTTTAGGACCATGACAACCTCTTTACCTTTAAATCCATTGGGATTGCCTCAAATTATTGGCTAAACATTGGGATTGCCTCAAATTATTAGAAAATAAACGAATCTTGGGGAAAGGAAATTAACCATCAAAGTCAAGGGACCATGGTTAGATTGTTTAGATATAACAACAATATGGACAAATTTTTAGTTTCTTGGCTATGTAACAACAGTATGGACAAACTTTCAGTTTCTTGGCCGGGCTTGTAGATAATTCAGCCCAATTAACCTACCTTGGGCTTTTCTCAGTTGGGTAATCTATATCCAAATTAGTATGAAATATTTTCCAAAAAAAATTAATACTGCAATCTTAGTTACAAACATGTTGCCATTGTCTTTTTTTGTACTTTCATCCTTAGAGAATTCAATATAGAGGAACAAAAAATAAAGAGTTACCTTTTTTGGCATTATCTAGTCTATGTGCAATGTCTCTCTCTACGCTCACTATTCGCAAAGGTTTGATTTTGATACAAAGTTTTGTGGGGAAAAATGGAACAAAGCAGACTTGTCATAATATTGTAGAGAACAAAAATTCAAGCAGAGAATTGAACTAAACTTCTTACTATTGAGGCAATATATAATACATTTAGAATGTTTCATTCCCATTTGTGATCACTCTCCCATTGTTGAACATCAGGAAACATGTACAACTTTATGTTAACCTGAACTATGCAAATAAAGGTAAGCAATACAGAGATAATCATATTTTTACATCAAAAGCTAAAATATAAATTAATTAAGAAAAAAAAAATAGATTTACTTTCAACTACTAGTTTGAGAAGTGTATATATGTGAGCGTCGAAGTAAGACCTTTATGTTTGCTAATCATGGTGCCTTTATGTGTTCATGGGTTAAGTTGTAAGATAAGAGTGAAAAGAACGAACTCACCTACGAAGGTGCCAACTTACCTATTCGAAGACACCAAGTGTACGTTAATATTATCTTGAAAAAACCTTGTCCGAACCCTTCAGACAACGAAAGAAAAGAAAAGAAAAAGAAGTGAAGGAAGGATCAAGACAAGAAAGAAGTATTATTGACTTGAAAACTCGGAAGAACACGAGAAGATGACTGATCATTGTGCTCGAACTGATCAAACGAGATGAGAGAGGCTGGATTGTAGTATTGGACAAGATTGGAGGCGTTAAGATTAGGTTTAATCCTAGGAGAAGAATCCTTGACATTGGAACCACATTGTCTAGGTTGAGTTTGATAGAATACCTTTGAAACAATAAGCTCACCCTCCTTTTCGTCTGCATTGTTGCCAAGGTGGTACTGATGCATGACCCAATTTGTTTTTTCGGGTTTCTTTTGTTTCCCATAATTGGTGTATAAAACAAGTATTTTCTTGTATCCTTTACCTTTCCCTTGAACAAGAATTGGCCTTGTTTTGCCTGTTTTATGCCATCGGGTTTCACTACCATCCTCATCTGTATGAACTTTTCTTCTTTTTCTAGTTCCGGTGGTATATGCCTTTGATGGTCGATGAAAATAGTGTCGCACTTGCCCATCTTTGCTTGCTCCTGCAGGATTTCATTGATGGAAGATCACATGGTCAAGAACTCATCAATCTTCATTAGAAAACACAGTTCAAATCTAATTATGGTAAGAATAATCTGAATATGCTTGGGGAAATATTTGATGTATTATTACACAAAAAAGAAGATAAGCCTCTGCTGTCAAGTTAACCATACCAAATACAATACGAAGCATCGAATACATAAGAGTTGAGAATCTAAATCTATTACCAGGTAATTTCTCTGGGTGGGTGTAGCATATTCCATCGTCTCCTTCAATGGTCTGAATAAACTCATCAGTCAATGGATGAAGCTTCTGATCATCCAACCTCACTTTTGCCTCCAAATGTTCAAGAAGCTCCACATCACTCGGATCAAACTTCATTCCGGCAGGCAAACTGCTTAGATCATGTCTTGTCTACTCATTTTTTCCCGAATCCACGAAAAAAAATTATTTATCATAAAAAAAATTGAAATCAAAACTCATAATAGAACAATATTGCTAATTATTTGCTAAACCTTTTCTTGATGATTGACCGGATGACCACATGAAGGACAAGTAGGGCTTTCATTAATGGCCACTTGGCGATTACTGAGACAAGTCATTTCTCTGTGCTTAGTTTTCAGTTCTGTTCATCCTACTATGAACCCTCATTTTATTTCTTCAAAATTAACAAAACTTGTGAAGAGAGACAACAGGGTAAAAGAAAAGGAAAAAAGTGACTTGTCTCCTCTACACCATGTTCTCCCACAAGAGAATTGCTCTTATGAGTAGGCAAAGTATTGAATTCTTTCTGTGTGTTATTGTCCGTTGTACGGATGATCAGGACAACTCCTTTTATTCTGTGCCTTACTGTTCTTGCTCGAACTGTGTATTTGCGTTTGTGTGAGAGAGAGAGAATGGAAACTTTTGAAACACAATTTGCTTCAGAAATTGAGAAGGATCACTTGGACTTCACGTTTTGTTTTCAGAAAACGTGTGATTCAAGAAGAAGAAATGTTGTTGCAAGTCATTTTACACAATCAAGAATTGAAAAATACAAAGAGATTTATAAAGAACTGAATATGAAATGTATGCATATACACACCCACACAACAATTATATATAAATGGAAGCTTTGAGTCATGTAGATTGCTAGGTTTAAACAAACTCTGAAAAGAGAGGGAGAGGTTTCAGTTCTCACGTCGCCCTAGAGTGTTAACTAAGTTAAAAGTATCCAGACAAGTAAAAAATGAGACAAATATTTATATCACCTACCAGTTTTAGAAAGGAACAAAAAAAAGATTATAGAAACTAACATCTGTTTATTATTAATTTTTTGCACGTGCACTTTGCATGTATTGCAAGAAATCTCCCGCTAACCTCCCTTTACGCACAAATATATTTGTGGAAATGCTGTTGGTTTAAATTATTTATGAAATCAATGGTAATAGATACATGATTAGCAATTTTCAAGGAAAGAAGTAAATACTTTTCAGGGGACAAGTCGACATTTGACATTGTTACAAATAAAGTGATGTCAGTTTGCTTTGATAACACTTGATAAAAATAAAGCGACTTGTTAAAAAAATCGATTATTATTTGTTGGGTTTTGATACCGAATAAATTCAGGCGATGGTGTTAAATCGATTTTATTGGATTATACTTTATAGATCTTGACTGATGAGTGAAGTGAAATGTCGATACCACAATCGAACAAACCATTCCTACAACCTATTTGAGTCATTTAAAGTAGCCTAATTTCATTAGTGTTGCTCATGGTTCGATTCATTACTTTGGATGGCTTGTTGGTTGATAACCCATTTACTTGGTA
Organism: Fraxinus excelsior; assembly: GCA_019097785.1. Classification (NCBI taxonomy): domain Eukaryota; kingdom Viridiplantae; phylum Streptophyta; class Magnoliopsida; order Lamiales; family Oleaceae; genus Fraxinus; species Fraxinus excelsior. The sequence continues at coordinate 45,498,927 of CM032625.1, read as the reverse complement.
CCTTTTTGGCCTTATTATTTCCTATTGGGCCTAACCCTAAAAGCCTATATCCAACATTTATATACGTGTGCTCCAATACTGTTGTTATTTGGTGAGTGTGAATTGATTGGGCAGTCGTGAGTTTGAAAAGAGAGAAGAGAGGGTCGATTGGCTTGGTGCTTTCCCCTTGGCTTTGTGCCATCTTATTCTTCCTTTCTCTTAATCTTTGTGGCTGGTTATTGTGACTATAATATTTATCACCCTTTGCCCTTTGTGGGTAGTCTGGAAAGCAACCAGATTGGGAAGATAGGTTGGGAGAGTTTGGTTGTTATTGTGGTATCGATTAGTTGGTAGACTGAGCCTGATTTCTTGGTGGTTTGGAGCCCAGAAATCAACAAATGGTATTAAAGGGAGGTTGGGGTGGATTCTAGACCTTAAAATCGAGCAGAAATTGCCCAAAATTGCAGCCAAATCGAAGCAGAAAATTTTGTCCAGTTTTTCTTCAATTTTGCCCGGAGCTTTTTTTTTTTTTTTATTTTTTTTTATTTTCTGATGAAACCACTGACCGGTTGAAAAATTCAAGATCACCGACCACCGGTGTGTTCAACAGGTGAAGGCGTTGCATGGGTGGCTAGCGCGTGAGGTCAACACGCAGAGATGGTGGAGACGCGTAACGGCGCGTGGGGTTGTTTTTCGACGATGACGTCTTCAGGCATAATGTTCCTGGTGGCATGACAAACCTTATGGTTGTGTCCGTTTTCAGTTTCGGGTGATACGGTGAAAATTGGACGATTTTGCCCTTTAACGTTCGGATGTCGAGTGTCGTTTTATGTTGCTGTGGTTGTGGAGACTTTAGGACGAATTGTGACAATCCTAAAGTGGTGAATTCGCAGTTCTAGATATTTACGGACCTTCAGACATGGTCCACCCGGTATCATGTTATTTGCCTTTTATTATTGCAGTTATTGTTATCGTATAAGGTAACTATTTATTTTTCACATTAGAAGTCATTGTGTGGGGTAACGTTAGGTTTGAGGTTACCGTGAAGGGATAGCCATTGCCTGTTGCTAGACCTAAGAATTATTTGTGAATTAGTCGTCAATTAAATTTTTCACTATTAGAATTACACGTGACCTTAGGAAAGTTTACTTGATTATTTTGTGTGAATTGTGTAAGTACTTTACTTGTGGTCGTTGTTGGTTACATTTTGTGTTCTGTACGTTTTTTTTTTGTAAAATGACAATACATTATGAGTTGTGCATTTTTTAATGAAAAAATGTGATATTTTAATTTGACAAAATGAAAAGGTTTTTTCAAAAACTTATGATGGCAAATGTAGGTCTAAGGCAAGTGCAAAAAGTAAGATGTGTTTTAACTACAGTAATTTGGACATGCTTGAAATAGACTGTCCTAGGAATGATAATAAAATGAAAGATGATGAGAGTGGTGAGACAAATTATGTCTTTGGGTCAAGTGATGACCTACGAGAGGTTTATTGAAGGTAAACCTTGTTACTGCATATGCATCTGCGTGTAATCCTTTTTGCATGTGTGTAATTGCTCGATTCGGTTGCATGATTATATGTGCATTTTCAATGTGTTTGATATGTGCATTTTCATAAATTAGAGTGATCTTATTACTTGATGTAATTGTTTGCATGCATAGTGGGTTGAGATCTAAGTCATGCTCTGTTTTGCTCTGTAAGTGGTGTGAGAGAGTGTGGTAGTGAGAAGTAAGAGGGGCAGCCATTTTCTCCTTTATCTTTGTGAGCATATGTAGTCTGTCAGATTATGTTAGGCAGTCTGTGAGGGTTATCTTCGTTCTCTGTGTGAGCCTCTTTTGTGAGTGTAGTGAAGTAATCAACCCTTTCTTCTATTCTCTTTGTGAATGTCACTCCCACCTTTCCCTTTGTGGGATAAATTCTTTATGGATTTTTTGAGCATTGGCGTTAGAGTAACCTTGTGGTGTATGGGTAAATTTAAATTGAGCCCTAACCTCTGTGGTCGTAAAAGATGTTGATTTGCCATAGTGGATTTAGGATGCATTAACGGTGTTTTGTATGTCTTTTGGTAATGTGGATTATAGATGCTTAGGGGTACATTGGTGGTTTGTACTGTGGGATGTGGAGTGTGGCATTTGGATCACGAGTGGAGAGGTGATCAAATGTTGAAATCCTTTATCTGTAAGAGACCCCGATCTGGTGGAGTACGAGATAGACACTTCTATCACTTCTATTAGGTGGAGACCTATTATCGACTTAGGTTAGAGAAATGATGAGGTGATATTAGGTGGAGATCCATTATCCACTTAGGATTATCACGAGAACTTAGGATCTATCGATATTTACTAGTTGACATGAGTTGTGCGATTAGTCTAATGAGTATGGTGGGCGGTGAGGTGAGATATGTGTTCTCGAGGTGTGAGCAACACAGAATGAGATATGATAAGTGTGTTGAGATCTTCTTTGTGGGGTCATTTATGCATTTGTTGCATATGTGTTGGCCTGCTGATTAACTTGGTGTTAATTTGTTGTTCTGTGTGAACGTGTTTGAAAGATTTGTTTATCCTATATGATATCTCCATTGCATGTTTATTTTCTTTTGATTGATTGCTGTGATTATCTGTTTCTATTTGGATGTTATTCATCTTAGCCTTAGTGAGTACATTGAGCATGTATGGTATGTGTTTCGGCTCCGAAATACGATGTAAGGTCCGTGATACCAATTTTATTAATTATCTTGATTATGCAAGTATAAACTGTGTGTTTTGATTGCTTGCAGATTTATTGGGAATCAATGTGAAGATTTGTTGGGTTTTGATACCCAATAAATCCAGGCGATGATGTTAAATCGATTTTGTTGGATTATGCTTCATAGATTTCGGCCGATGAGTGAAGTGAAATGTCGACACCACAATCGAACAAATCATTCCTACAACCTATTTGGACCATTTGAAATAGCCTAATTTCATTAGTGTTGCTCATGACCTGACCCATTACCTTGGACGGCTTGTTGGTTGATTACCTATTTACTTGGTACCTTTTGGGCCTTATTATTTCCTATTAGGCCTATCCCTAAAAGCCTATATCTAACCTTTATTTATGTTTGCCCCATTACTATTGTTATTTGGTGAGTGTGAATTGATTAGGTGGTCGTGAGTTTGAAAAGAGAGAAAAGAGGGTCGATTGGCTTGGTGCTTTTCCATTGGCTTTGTGCCATCTTCTTCTTCTTTTCTCTTTGCCTTTGTAGATAGTTATTGCGCCTATAATATTCATCACCGTTTCCCTTTGTGGGTAGTCAAGAAAGTAATCGGATTGGGAAGATAGGTTGGAAGAGTTTGGTTGTAATTGTGGTGTCGATTGGTTGGCAGACTGAGCCCGGTTTCTTGGTGGTTTGGAGCCCAAAAATCAATATTATTATTTTCATCTTGCACATTATCTCATCTTTAATATTAATAATAATTTGCTTAATTTCTAACAAATGACATCAGAGTTATCATCGATTTTCTAACAGCCATAACAATACCAAATGAGAAAATACCAGACTATTGATCTCTAGGCTAACTGTAATGATGGAACAACTAGGTAGTTATATTTGTTACTAGCCAGTTTAATACTTGAGTTTTGATCAGAAAGTCTCAAAAAAGAAGAGTGATGCACGATGGTCAAAAGACTAGGCATGTGTATAGGCCTAGGAATGAATCTGTAGTTCTGATATCTCGAATGGGAATACAAGTTTTTCTAATTAAAAGTATACAATCAAAGTTTAGGAAGGGATTTTACACCTTCAGTCAAATTCAATGGGGTTTAGGTTTCCCGACCCTATTTTATATATTGGAAGAATTGAGTACAATGGGAGGAGGACATTATTATAAGGGAGTCCGCATGATTAGGAAATCAAAATGATTCAAGAATTATTCTCTATCAATCATGGTCTCATTGTCTATCAATTAATCTACTATGCATAGAATCTATTCTCTCATCTGATTGTAACGTGTCTTAATATAGTACATAAGTTAACTAAAGGAGGAATATACAAGGAGAGCATCATCCGAATGGTTATAGGTTTTATAACTGGACTGAAGGTCTCAATATAGTCAACGTCGAGGCATTGATTAAAGCCTTTCGCCACAACTTGACATCAATAATGCATTTCTTCATGGCCAACTGATTGAGATGGTGTGCATATCGCAACTTGCCAGATTTGTTGATCAATCTCATCCTGATTATGTCTATGCTTTGTAGAAATCTATTTACGGTCTAAAGCAAGTCTTGAGGGCCTGGTATAATGCACTGAAGATCTGTCTATTAGATTTGGGATTCTTCAATTCTAAGTCTGATAGCTCTCTTTTTATTTTCAACCAAGATGGGACTCTGTTCTTGTTTACATGGACAATTCAATTCTCACATGCAATAATAATCAGTTTTTGCAGCATGTTGTCAAGTCTTTGGGTGATAGGTTTTCTCTAGAACTGTGTGATTTGCATTTTTTCCTTGGAGAAAAGATCATTCTAGTCCAACAAGGGTTATTTCTCTCCCAAAATCGCTGTCTATGATCTTTTCACTCGGTTGAAGATGACTAGCGCCAAGGAGGTTCAGACTCCAATGTCTACGACTGCAAAAGTTCTTCTCCATGACGGTACTGCTGGGTGTAATGCTACAAAATACCATCTCACCATTGTGTCATTACAATACCCTTCTCTTACTCGTCTATACACTGGTTTTACATTGAATCGCCTTGTTCAATACATGTACAAACCAATCCTATTCTGCATGGATTTTCAGATGCAGTCTTGGCGGTAATCTTGATGATCGTAAGTCCATTACACGTTATATAATTTTTCTAGACAATAATCCTATCAGCTGGCGTATTCGTAAGCAAAAGGCAGTGACTTGATCCTCAATTGAAGCTGAATATCAAGCCCTTGCCACTGATACCTTGGACATTGCTTGGATTTAATCCCTGCTTGATGAACTCGGTATTAAGCTTTGTGCTCCTCCGCTGCTGCTTTGTAATAATGTTGGAGCCACTCAGCTTAGCCTTAGTGTTGTTATGCACTCTAGGATGAAACATATTGCAATCAACCTTCATTTTGTTCATGACTTTGTTCACCGTGGTTGTTTGCAAGTTGCTCATGTTCACACGGACGATTAGCTAGCAGATTTACTGACAGAGCCACTCGCCCGATCTCGCTTCAAATTTTATATGAAGCAAAATTACTGTTGCCGATGGCATATTAATTTTGAGGGGTCGTACAAGGGATTTTGCATGATAAGGGAATCAGCATGATTTAAGAATTATTCTGTCTATCACAGTATCATTTTCTATCAATTAATTTGCTATATATAGAATCTATTCTGCCATCGGATTGTATATTACTTCTTTAGTTAACTTATGTACTATATTAAGTGTCGGGTGTATGACCAAAGTCCCACATTGGCTAGAAGTGGAGAAGATCATGTGTTTATAAGTATTGACAATATTTCCATTGGTATGAAACCTTTTGGGGTAAAGTCCAAAATCAAATCCATGAGAGCTTAAGCCCAAAGTGGACAATATCATACCAATGTTAAAATATGTGGTGTCCATAATCCTTACAAATGGTGTCAGAGCCAAGCCCCAGACTTAACCATGCGGATGAATTCCTCGGAATGTTGAACGAAGGTGGTGAGCCTCGGTTTGCTTGCGATGGGATCCGTGGATGAGTTCTATTGGACATGCGATGTACTCTGGATGCTTCATGGACATGTCCTGACTCTAACACAGTGAAGAGGAGTTGACTTAGATAGAGCAAGCTCTCGAGTTAGGTAGTGCTCTCCGAATGTTTCATGGACGTGTCATGACCCCAACACGATGAAGAGGAGAGTGGAGAATCCTAGTTGGTAGAGAGTGAACGAATGGATGATCGTTTGAGGGGAGGTTTACTAGTCCTTTGTTCGAGGGGAAGATTGTTGGGTGTACGACCAAAGTCCCACATTGGCTATAAGTGGGGATGATCATGTGTTTATAAGTATGAACAATATCTCCATTGGTACGAGGTTGTTTGGGGTAAAGCCCAAAATCAAATCCATGAGGGATTAGGCCCAAAGTGGACAATATCATACAAATGTGGAGATATCAATTAAACAAATCAAAGTAATTAGTAAGAATTAAATAAAACTTTGAAAAGAATTCAAAAAATTAAAGAAGAAGAATAACTCAAAATGAAATGTTTTCCCCTTGTCAATTAGGCTCAGAAAACATCAATCCAACACTACAAAGGCACAATGAAGTGAGGAAAGAAGAAGACGTTTTTTCTTCAACTTTTTGGTGTGTAAAGATGAGAATAAGATACTCCAATTTATAGGCAAGATGGACAAACGAATTTCTAAATTTTTTGTCTTCAATATACAGTTCAAGAAAACTGAAATGTTTACCAAGGTTAAGAATATCATAACCATCTAACTTCCACGTGAAGAAGAAAATGGATAGAATTCCCAATTCAAGTTATCTCCAAAATTGGGTATTGAGCACCTAGCCCATTGAGCTAATTTCATCTAAATACCCAATAAGATTTGGACTACATCGTTTGTGGTGTGGATTTTAATATTCTTCAATCTTGAGCTTATAGCCTATGAAGTTAAATGGGCCACGATTTTTTATCATTGTTTAGGGGTGACATCACTAAAATACCCAACATTAAGACATTACAAAGGCATTGTACATGGTCATTTCGCCAATTCATTGTGGATATTATATAATGATTACGTTATGTCCAGAGATTACAACCAGGGAAAAGAGAAAAACATGTTAAAAACATCAAAATTTGAAGCCTTTTGAGCACTTTATGGACCATTCATTCTGTTACGCTATAAAATTTATTTATATTTAGTTTCATTCCATTATCTTTGTCTTTAACAATGTTAGGTAAGCAAAACTAAACACCACAATTAAATAATCTTTTTTAAACTTTCTTAAATGGTTAATTTTTTTTTTTGTCCATTTTGCCAAGCATGCGATGAGATTAATTATCCAAAATTTTTGTAGCCATTTTGCTGAGTTTTATTGTATACATGGTTTGCCAATTTTGTTGTAAGGATTCATAAACTTGTGGGAAAGGAGTTAAACTTACAAGCACTATGCATAGAGGTTACCAAGAGTGCTGTATAAGAAAAGGTTGGTGATCGTGTTATTTATTTCTTCCTTAAAATTCACAAACTATGTTTTTGTATTAATTTATAGTAGTTAATTTTTTCTTGTTCAATCAAATATTGTTCATCTTAAGTTACTTAGGGTCCGTTTGATAGAAAGATGGAAAATGGGTGGAAAGAAAATGTTTTACAGGGAAAAGATTTTTCAAGAAATTGTTTTGTTGGGAATTGTAATTAATTGTGTTTGATTGGTATAATTTTCTATGGAAAATATTGAAAGTTTGGTGTCCGTTTGACTTCATTTTTATAAAAATTGTCCATTAAAGTGATAATGTGTTCTACCATTGGATCTAGAATTTGTTTTAATTACCAAAAAAATAAAAAACAAAATAAAATAAAATAAGCATACTGCATATCATTCGTTTGACTTTGTTTTACATGGAAATTGTCAATAAAAGTGAATTTTTTTTTACCATTGTGTCTAGAATTTTTTCCAATTGCAAAAAAAAAAAAAAAAAAAATTGAAAAGTTGGAAAATATTTTCTCACCAAAACATCAAGAATTTATTTTTCTCAAAAAGGTGGAAAATTTAGAAAGTTGGAAAATATTTTCCAGGAAAAATTTCGCCAATCAAACACTACAAAAGTTGAAAAAGGAAAAAGATTTTCCTACTTCCCTAGAAAACTTTGCCAATTAAACGGGGCCTTATATTAAATCAAGACTATTAACTTCATAATTATAAATAGCGGACATGCTATGCACTATTTTTCTTGAAAAAGGTTGTCATCGATAACTAACAAGAAATGGAGAGAAACCATAAGCATTTTTGACTTCTCTCCGACAACTACAAGTGTTTCTTATGTTTTGAGGAAAACATATTTCAGTTTCCTAATCGATCATGTACAGACTTCTTCAGTTTTTCTTCATTTCTCACTTCCATGATTTTTGGGTGACTTTTCCACCATGTTCATGTCGTCTAAGGTTACGAACCCTACAAAAAATAGTAGGCAGTGATACTCTTTTCCAGTGGCATTGGCCTATCATGGTGTGGAAGCTGTTTAATTAGTTAGTAGGTTACTAGTTGGTTTTCTTTTAATAGTTTTATCAGCTATAAGTTGAGACCTAACTGCTATGATGAATCAACAGGCACTTGGTTGGCTCTAATTGCATAAACAGGGTTTTAATATCTTGTATAGAGCAGAGTGAAAGTTACATGAAGTGTTGGTACTCGTTATCTAGGAAAGCAAATAAAGAGCTTATTGAAATTAAGAGAGACTTTGAGTGTGTAACTTCTGATTATATACTTAGTGGATTTGACTAAGACAATTGTCCTATTCTTGAATATAGGATCCATCTTGATCTGATTCAAGTAAACTTACTGATGTTATTTCTATTTTTTTTCAATTATGTGTCGTCATTGTAGTTCTTGTTTGTGTGTGTCATTCTTTAACGCATGGAGATGTTCTAAAGGATCATGATGTTTGGAATAAAAAACTATACACTACGGCTCAACATGAAAAAAATGAATTTTTCAAGAATCCAGAACTCATGTGAGGACTTCTCCAGACCTTTCATTTGTTATACGTACAAAATTTATCCATGCATGCTTCACTCATTTTTTTTCTTCTTCTTATTCTTCTTTAATAGTGTTAGGCATGCAAAGCAAGATGCGATGGTTCAATAAATGAAATTTTAAGTTTTTTGCATTGTTAGTAGTGTCGAAGTGTATCTGGTATGTCCATCTTACCAAACACGAAATGAAATTCAATATACACATTTTTGCATGCCATTTTCTAAGTTTGATTGTATACACAATTTTTGTTCTTGCAGTAAGGATCTTTGTGTTCGAAGGGATGGAGTTAAACATGCATATACCATATGGAGGTTACCAAACGAGTTGATTACAAAAGTGTTGGTGAGCATATAATTTTTTCTTCCTTAAAATACTAAAACATAAGTTTTCCTATTCAATATTTTTTTCTCCCTCAATTTTTTTGTTCTACCAAATATTGTTGCATTAAATTGCTTATATCAAATCAACACATAAACATGCATTGCACGTCACTAGTTTTCTTGGAAACGGTTGTCAACACAAGAAATGGGTGGAAGTCATATGGCCTTCACATGTCTATTAAATAGTGAAGGGCACTATTAATGAATAATTGAGCCTAATATATAGGCTTTTTACATTTTTCAAAGTTGACGGGACACATTTTGCAAGTTGGTAGGAAAGTTTTCCTGCGCATTTAATGCACACATTATTATGCATTGGGTTTTCTTAAATTTCACATTAAAATTTTCATTTTCATTCTTCTATACATTTTTAATCACACATTCTTCAAAAAAATAATATTTTTCATCACATTCAACCATACATTTTCAATCAATCTATTATTCCAAAATAATGTGCCTTAAACACTCTATAAATTGGAAATGACATTCAGTTTACTTAATGGATATGTGAGCAATTGGAGCAAAATTGTCAAAAAGGAGAAAGATTATATATCCTAGTAATTCTCTATAAATAGAATGCATAGAGTGAAATTGAGAATGAAAATATAGAATGTGATTAGTATTATGTAGAAAGTTAAAAGGAGAGAAAATTGAGAGATTGCCTCTGCATAAGTAAATAAAATACAGAGAGTGTATTATTGTATTCTTCTTCTTCTCTTGTTGATATAGTGAAAAATTGGTGTGGATTTGTAGATGTAGGCACGATTGTCGAACTACGTAAATTCTTGTGTCGTACTTGCTCGTACTTTTTCTTTTTTAAATTTCTTTTTAGTTTAAATTATTTTGCATCCCATTGATCCCGACAGAATTAGTAGAATTTAATTCCTAACAACTGGTATTAGAGCTTTTGAATTTGAGTGGGAGCAATGGCGACAGACGAGACGATACCCAAAATCGATAAGTTTAATAGTACAAACTTTGGATTTTGGAAGATACAAATGGAGAACTACTTGTACCAGAAGGATCTGTATAAACCACTTCATGAAAAGTCAGAAGGATATCGCTAATGACGAGTAAGAGTTACTTGACCGAAAGGTTTTAGGCGCGATAAGACCGACATGATCAAAGTCAATCGCTTTCCAGCATGAAAAATGAGAAGACAACGACGTCTTTTTGTTTAGCATGTACGAACAACCATTTGCAGCAAACAAAGTTCATTTAATCAAAAAATTATTTAACATGAAGATGGCTGAAGGTGGTAGATTCAGAGAATACCTAAATGAGTTCAATGAAGTGACTGACCAATTAGACACAGTCAAAATCATTTTCATTGATGAAGTTCGAGCTTTGTTGATTCATGAGAAACTACCTAAGAGTTGAAATTGTACTATTAGAAGGTGTTTCCACTTCGGGTGCCACTTTGAACTTGGAAAGAAGAGGTAGAAGTTCAAACAGAAGTAAATGGCGTAATAGAAGCAAGTCAATGATTGGCAGATCAAGGTCTAGAAGTCCAATGAATACCAACAAATAAAAAACTATTGAATGTTGGAATTGTGGTAAGACCGAACACTATAAAAACCAGTGCCAAGTTTCCAAGAAATAAAATGAAAACAAGATCGAAGCCAATGTTGTAGTAAAAGAATTAGATGATACTTCAATATGCTCTTTGGAAAACAAAGCAGAATATTGAGAAATAGATTCTGGAGCATCTTTTCACGCTACCACAAATAGAACTCTTTGTGAATTACATACCGGGCAATCTGAGAAAGGTATATCTTGGTAATGATCAACCTAATGATGTAGTTGAAAAAGACGAAATACAGATCAAGCTTAATGGATCTGCATGGAAACTAAAACACGTAAGACACATTCTAGACTTGAGGAAGAACTTGATATACCAAAGTCTCCAATTCCTATTCCTACTCTCAAGAAGTCTTCTCAACGACATGTTCCGAATAATAATTACATAAATTACTTGTTACTTACCGATGCCGATGAACCTAAATGCTATGATGAGGCATGTCAGGGAGAGGATGAGATTAAGTGGGATCTTGCATTGAAAGATGAGATAAAGTCTCTTTTCTCACATGTTACGAATAATAATTACATAAATTACTTGTTACTTACCGATGCCGATGAACCTAAATGCTATGATGAGGCATGTCAGGGAGAGGATGAGATTAAGTGGGATCTTGCATTGAAAGATGAGATAAAGTCTCTTTTCTCACATGTTACGAATAATAATTACATAAATTACTTGTTACTTACCGATGCCGATGAACCTAAATGCTATGATGAGGCATGTCAGGGAGAGGATGAGATTAAGTGGGATCTTGCATTGAAAGATGAGATAAAGTCTCTTTTCTCTAATCTAACATGGGAGTTGATTGAGTTGCATATAGGAAAGAAGGCTATGCATGATAAATGGGACAACCGGGTCAAAGAGGAACATGAAGGTTCAAAGAAACACAAGGCCAGATTGGTGGTCAAAGGTTTTCAACAGAAAGAAGAAATTGACTACACAGATTTATTTGTAAGTAGTAAAGCTGAAAACAATTCGATCAGTCTTAAGTATTGTTGCAGCAGACGGTTTGCACTTAGAGCAATTAGATGTGAAATTTCTTTTCACCATGGTGACTTAGAAGAAGAGATATATATGCAGCAACCGGAGGGTTTCTCAATCAAAGGAAAAGAGAATTTGTACGCTTGAAGCAAACTCCGAGAGAGTGGTACAAGAAGTTTGACGAATATGTGCAAAGAAATGTCTACTAGAAGTGCAATGTTGACCATTGTTGCTACTTTAAAAGGTTGGAGTCTTGTTGCATTATTTTGCTACCTTATGTTGACATGTTGTTAGTGGCAGGACCAGACATGAATGAAGTCCAGAAATTGAAGAAACAATTGTCAATATAATTTGAAATAAATGACTTAGGTCCAGCTAAACAAATTCTTAGGATGAGAATTTGTAGGGACAAACAAAAGAGTATTTTACAGCTATCACAAACCAAGTACATTAGTCAAGTTTTGATGAGGTTCAACATGAATAATGCAAAGGCAATTAGCAATCCATCGGCTAATTGGAACAAAATTATCAAAAATGAGAAATATTGTCTTAAAAAATTCTCTATAAATAGAATGTGTAGAATGAAATAGAGAGTGAAACTACTGAGAGTGAGTAGCATTGTGCGGAGTTAAAATGAGAGAAAAATTTAGAGATTGCATTTGTGTACGAAAATAAAATACAGAGAGTGTATTGTTGTATTCCTTTCTTCTTTTGTTGATATAGTAAAAAATTGGTGTGGGTTTGTAGATGTAGGCACAATTGTCGAATCACGTAAATTCTTGTGTCGTACTTGCACTTATTTTTGCTATTTTTTAATTTCTTCTCAATTTAAATTATTTTGTGTCCCATTGATCTTGGCAGAATTAGTAGCGTCTAATTCCTAACATTGTTGCCATTTAATTATAAATACGAACAAAAAATCTCATTGTTCATTGTAAACATTACTACCATCACGATGTGCGTCCTCTACACTAATCCTGAAGGATTGAACTAAAACTATATCATCGTGATATGAAGATTTTGCTTCTGAAGGAAAAGAATGGTACTGTCCTAAGTTACAAGAAATATGCTCATTTGGTTTCAAGGGGAGGCCGTTGTATGTATACACTTATTTACCTTTGAGGTTGATTAGAACTAGCTACATCACTCGTGATTGAACCAGTGCCAATTTCTCGTGGAGGTAAGGTACCCTATTTGCCTTCCGACTCTAATGGCTCAATTACACAGACTCCACCATCAGTAAATCCTAATGCAAATTGGTTAGTCTTGTAAGGGTGCACAACAATAACTAAAGGACAGGCTCATATGTTTGGATAGGGAGGTAAGTGTGCATCAAAATTGATACGACATTTCAAACATAATGATGAAGAAGTAAAAACACATATACTTCCATTTTTAGAGCTAATGTATATGGATGGCCTTCTCAAGAATATGTAGTACACATGATTCTGCCACTTTCTTGTTGAGGCATTGATTGTATAAGGAATAAATTAGGTACTTTATGTATTGCAATTTGTATGTCTTGTAATGATTGCAAATGTGTTTGATCACAGCAGTAATATTGAATCGATCCAACAACCAATTAATTACACACATATGGTCTATAAACAGAGTTAATTTGTCAAACTTAAGGTTCGGATTCTTGTATAGATGATCCTGCCACTTCAAATGTGAACAGTTCGTTTGACTTTATTTTCATCAAGAAATTAAGGTAATAAACTCTGTACCACAAACACTTCAACTAGGGTAGCATGTCTGTGTCCGTATCAATACTTTTTTTTTAAATGCCAACACGTGTCCATGTCAGTGCATTATAAGTATTAAAAACACGTATTCTTTGTAGAGTAACCATATAATGGCTACCCCCTTACGCTCCATCCTCAAATCCTCAAATTTGGATTCTATGTAAAAAAAAATTATTGCAATTCAAAAAATTTACTTTTTCTATTTATTTATTTATTCTCTCAAATTTTCTCGTTCTTTCAAATCTTTGTTCACCACTAATTACTTATATTAAAACAACTCTATTAAGTGTATAATTGCAAATATTACATGGATTGCACATTCTGTAAATTTAATATGCACTAACTTTCTTGAAATACAAGTCATTATGGTTTGAGGAAACATTATTTTGGTTTGTTCTTCGTTTTAGAATTGATTTACTTAATCTTTCTTTCAAATTTCAAATTTCTTGATTTCCGGTTACTTTTTTAGCATGTTCATATCATTTGAAGAGACGAAGTACACTACCTAAAATGGTGTTCAGGGATATTCTTTTCCAGTGTCATTGGCCTACCAAGTTGATCTTGTAAATGATCCTAATCTCTTTTTTAAGATTCTCGGAACCTTTCATTCTGTTATGGGTACAAAAATGTATCTCTTATCCTAATCCCATTCTCTTCGTCTTTAATGGTGATTGGATTGTAATGCGAGACACTTAAGAAGAGAAAATCATAAATAAGTGATAAAGAGAAAAAATCAGGAAGATCTACAAAAATATACATAACTTTCAACTCAAATGTTAGATTTTCATCAGTGGTTACAATCTGGAAGCATTTTTCAATTCTGCACGTATTTTTTTTATGACGTCAAACTTTTAGGGTTGAATTCCATCGTTTAGAGATCTATTTTAGCATTTTTCTATTTTGAGTCAGTTTAAAGATATTTTCGTCATTTGTATAATATTTTAGTTTTATTCAGGTATGTTTAATATTTTAATAGTTTATTTGGATTTGTTTATGAATTAGAATTTCACTTTGATTAAGAATTGCTTTGAATCTATAAATACGTGTTAATGTTGTAAAATAATTCATTCGGTTCTTAATTACTAAAATATTTTAGTTTTTCCATTTATTGGTGAATTCCAATATTTATTTGGTAGATTGCAAATAGTCATCACATCCATTCGACGAAAATTCGGGCAAACATCCGTTCGTGTGTTACGAACAAGATACTTTTATTATTATTTAGGTTTCCGTCCTACATGAGGTGGTATCAGAGCCGACTTTCACATTTTTTTTTATTCATAAGCCTATGTGACGTACCAATTACTAAGGTGGAATTGGACGCAACAAATCGACGGCTTGACGATCTTATTACTAAGATCATAGAGATCCATCAATTGTTGATACGGGTTGTTGGTAACAATGGGCAGAAACATCAACTTGGCAATAAGGAAATCAACCATGAACGGATGACAGAGCCTATAGTTCAGAGAGAAAATAACAGGAAACTTGCAGTAGAAGAAAGCAAATTGGATGTCATAGATAAAGAAGAGCAAGATGAAGAATAAATCGATGAATTTTGTGAAGAAGAATAAAGAGATTTTATATGCATTGTGGAAAAAATCTTATGCTCATCCAAGCAGGAAGATCTAACTCAACCTGAGAAGATCTTTCAGGCCAATGATGCTGTTTACAGTTAGATCATAGACAGTTGCAGTTGTAAGAATCTGATCACGAAGAAGCTGGTGCATTATCTAAAGTTGCCAAACGAATCACATCCAGATCCTTATCAAATTGGATGGATTAAGAAGGGTTCATCTATTAAGTTTCTCAAATTTGTAAAGTACAATTGTCAATTGGGACTTTTCACAAATCAGAAGTTATTTGTTATCTTGTTCAGTTAAATGAGTGTCATATTCTGTTGGACAGATCGTGGCAGATTAATGTCGATGTCATAAATAAAGGTAGAGAGAATACCTACAAGTTTAAGTGGAAGGATAAAAAGATTACGGTTGTACCAACAAGAATGGCACATAAAGCTTCTAAAGTGGAAGTGAAATATTTTTTGACCATTACAAATTCAAACAGTGAGTTTTCCTCTCACGAGCCTTTGTATCTAGATGACAACTTAGGGTCGAGTTGTTTTGAAGTATAAGGGAATAATGCGAGACGATTAGAAGAGAAAATCATAAACAATTCGAAAAGAGAAAAAACTTAGGAGGACCTACGAAAATATACATAACTTTTGGCTCGAATGTCAAACTTTCATCCATGAGTACAATCCGAATACTTTTTTCAATTCTGTACATATTTTTTTATGGTGTTGACAAACTTTTAGGGTCAAATTCCGTCGTTTAGAGCTCTATTTTAACATTTTCTCTTTTGAGTTTGTTTAAGAGTATTTTTGTCATTTTTATAGTATTTTAGTTTTATTCAGGTTTGTTTAATAGTTTTTAGTCTATTTGGATTTGTTTATAGAATTATAATTTCACTTTGATTAGGAATTGTTTTTAGTCTATAAATTTGCGTTAATGTTGTAAAATAATTCATTCGATTCTTGATTAATAAAATATTTTAGTTTTCCCGTTTATTGGTGGATTTCGAATAGTCATCACGTCCATTCGTGCAAGATTCGAGCAACCATCCATTCATGTGTTACGAACAAGATACTTTTATTATTCACATTTCCGTCTTGCATCAAAATGCAAAATTATACACGACAATTCAATTAAAAATTTAACTTTTTGAAGAATCCTAAGATCTTGTGAGAACTTCTCTGGACCTTTCATCATATCACGCAGCTTTTCCTTCAAAAGGAAAAGAATTGTACTGTCCTAAAACACGAGAAACATGCTCATTTCATTTCATGAAGAGGCTGCTGTGTGTATACACCTATGTACCTTTGTGGTTGATCAGAACTAGCTGCATCACCTTTGCTTAAACCAGCATCATTTCCTTGTGGAGGTAACTGATACGTTTGGATAGGGAGGTAAGTATGCATAGAAATTGATTCAACATCTCAAACACATAGATGAAGCTGTAAAAACACCTACACTTCCATTTCCAAAGCTAATTTATTATGGTTTGGCCATCGTAAGAATATATCAGTACACGTGATTTTGCCACATGCCTGTCCATGTACCATCTGTATATTGCATTTAAAGGTAATTTGTGTCTCTTGGAATGCAAGTAAATGTGTTTGATCATGGTGAAACACTTCTGTGTCGGGGTACCAACTGAATAATGTATATCACATTAGGTACTTCATATATTGCTATTTTTGTCTATTGGAATACAAGTAAATGTGTTTGATCACGGTGAAATTGTACTTGGATACGCAAGAAGCAGTTGAGGTACTAGGTGGGATTGGCAAGAATTAACTTGTTTGCTTCTTATTACTCCATGTACATAGATGATATTTAGTTCCTGAAGATACAAGCACATTAAATGTTAGAGAAAGCAAGGCCAGTACAAGCGACTTATAATATAATTGCTCATTGATATCTCATTACAAGATTGCCACAGTTGTGGTACAGTATTTGCTCTTGCCTCCCCAGTTGGATTACAATAACTTTTTGGCCACTTTTAGAGTTGGTGTACAACATTAGCATATAGAGCCATATGGCATTTCCCCAATTGGTATATATCAACCTTGAAAATATCGTAATGTTAAGTGTCTGACTGTTAAACTATTTGAAAGTATCAGGGAATGACACTGTGATCGTTCCTTCACTTCTGTCAGTTTCTTGATTATGGATTTCTCAAAGGGTCATCAGCAACTTTGCTCTTCCCATCTAACATATTTAAGTTATCTCCCCTAATTGAACTGTGGATGTTGCTGGAGAAACTCGATCTTCAATGCTCAATCCAGTAGTAGCTTTAACTCGATCCAGAATCAGATTAATTAGACACATATGGTCCACAAACAGATGTTAATTTGTGAGGCTTAAGGTTCAAATTCTTGCAGAGATGATGCTACCACTTCAAATTGTGAAAGGTTCCTTTAAATTTCTTTTCATCAACAAACTGAAGTATTAAAAACATCAAGTTCTTCGTCGAGTGACCACATGCTGGCTACCCCCTACTCTAACCAAAATCCCCAAATTTCAATTCTACATATAGTTTTTTTCTTCCTTTCGTTACAAAAAGTTTTTCTTCCTTCCTTAAATTCCCTATTTCATATATTTTCTCTTTTAAAGTTTTCTTGTTCAACCAAATCTTGTTCGCCATAAATTTCTTATATTATATCAACATTATTAACTTTATAATTACAAATTTAGCACATGCATTGCACGTGACTCACACGTGATATGCAATAATTTACTCGAAAAAGGTAGTCACTAACAAGAATGGAGATAAATCGACGGCATTTTTACTTCACTCCAATTATTATTTCGATTTGTTCTTCATCGTAGAACTGATAGACTTATTCATATTTTCTTTTCAATTTTAACTTCTTTATTTTCAGGTTACTTTTTGGCCATATTCATGTCAGGGATACCCTTTTCTGGTGCCATGGTGATTTTGTCAAGGATCTTGATCTTTTTTTGAGCATTATCTGGACATTTCATTCTGTTAGGGGACAAAATTTATGTACATACAGCTTCTCTCTATTTTGCTAATCTTTTAACGTCGTTAGATCAGCAAAACTAGAAATGATCGTTCAATAACTAAATTTTAATTTTAATTTTTTTCCTATGTTTATACTGCCAAACATGCATTAAGATTCAATATGCAAGTTTTTGCATGCCATTTTTGCTGAGTTTTAATTTTTATATGTTTAGCTGGTATTGTTATATGGATTCATGTGTTTGGAATTTAGAGGGAAAGAACTAAACAAACACGTGCTGTAGAGGATACCAAGAGGAGGTGGTTATAACAACCTTCGTGAACAAAGTCACAAACTTTAGTTTTCCTATTTGTTTATTTTTGTCTCTTAAATTTTCTTGTTTAACCAATTCTAGTTCACCTTAAATTACTTATATTAAATCATCATTATTAATTGCATCATTATAAATACAATCCAAAAACCAACTGCTACTACAACCTTCAAATTACCTCTACGCTATCCCACATACATTGATGGAGAGAAATGCTTCATTTTTTCAGAGCAGGAGATGTCAAAGGCGGTTGAAGATTTGCGGTTTGCTTTGGTTTTAAAGTTTCTTCGATCATGACCCTCCATTGATGTCAACCATATGACAATCATCAAAACATGGGGTTTATCTGAGATACTTATGGATGGTTTCCATGTCCTTATTAAGATGAAAAATGAGAAGGATAAATACATAGTTGGGCGACAAAAGGTAGGTCATTGGCGGGCTATTTGTTCCGTTTATTCAGATGGACCAAGGACTTTAATCTCGAAAAGGAGCCCTCGCTTGCAACACAATGGAACTTTCTTCCAGTACTCACTCTGCACCTATACCGAGTTGACTACCTACAGATCCTTGCCATGAGGTTCGATAGATATCTAGGCACGAATAATGCAACCTTAAATAGAACTAGGGCGATAGGTGCACGCATTTGTGAAGAGGTGGACCTTAAGGGGGAACCAATACAAGGATTTCCAATTGTTATGGCCTCAAAAAAGTTATGGCAGGAGGCTAGCTATGAAAGGCTTGTATTTTACTGCTCCAAATGTTCTTGGCAGGGAAATACAACTACAGTTTGTTGTGCTAGAGAAATACACAAGAGGGAGATTGTGAATGTGTGAAAACAGGGAATAAGAAGGGAGATCTGGCATTGTAGACATAAAAAAAAATAAAAAAAAATAATGGGTTGGGTCAATTTAAATAATTAACCCAATTACACTAAAACCTACTAAGCCCATAAGATTTTTAAAAGCCCACCCTACTTTTAATAAATCCATAATTATTCAATTATAATCAATTTAATTGAACTAATTTGGTGATTACCAAAATTGGCCACGGATTTCCCCTATAAATAGGGTCGATGGTTCACTTCAAAAGAGGAAGCAAAAAGTGCAGAGAAAATCACGAAATGCTGAAGAAATCTCAAAGCCGGAGCAAGAGAAGAAATTCTCTCAAATCCAAATCCGACAAACACGAAGAAGATCAAAATATTCTTCAAATCAAACTCAAGAAGATCAAAGTCTTCTCCAAATCAAATCAAGTCAAGTCCAGGAAGATTAAAGTCTTCTCCAAATCAGATCAAATCCAAGCTCCGAAGTACAAATTCAAGCGCCAAAATTCAAGTGTCGAACAAGTTAAAACTCTCGACAAATCAAATTCTCAACAAATCTCGAAGTCAAGGATTCAAGCCACGTGGCCCCTCGTCTTCAAACATCTAGATCATTAATCAGATGATTAATTGCATATTTGCAATCATAAGAAGATTCATATCCATTTGTATTGTATTTTCTTTAAAATACAATTTGTAATGATTTTCGTATTTTAATATACGCGAAATCCATCGTACAGGCATATTAAACATAGCAATGAACATGATGCGGGAGCTAACACTAAGCGGACAAACGATTTGATGGAAAATTATGGGAATAATGTAGAGACTTTGGCTATTGTCAAAGACACAGAACCAAAGCAACTTGAAGCTATCAACTTGAAGGGAGACACTAATCTGGATAGAGTTGATAGTGATGTGAGAGAGGAAGGGAAAATAAGATATGAAGCTGATTATCTGATAGAAGAACAGATGGAAGGTAATATGCAAGAAGAAGGCTCATTGGAACAGATCCAGGATAGGATGGGGATTGGAATTGATGGGGATTTGAAAAATGGAAAGACTAGGAAAGAAGCTGAAGTACACAATAATTTTGAAAGAGGAAATTTTATTGAAAATGACAATGAAATGGAGAATGCTACAAGTCCAATGGCTGCTTCTGGAGCCACAATGCAATCTTCACATTTGGCTAAGGAAGTTGAAGAGGTAGTGGAGGTTTTTGCGAAAGATATGGTGATGAAGCTAAGGGAACTAGAATTACAGAGTGATGATCATGCTGCAGTGGTGTTAGAGGTGCTGGAGTTAGAAAACAATACCCAACTGCAGTTTAAAAGTTAAGAGGATATATAAGCCCTTTCTTTATTTGAGACACTTTTGGATGAGGATGAGGAAAATCCATTGAGGAGTTTGAGAAAGGATAAAGGCTACAGTTCCGATATAGATGTGAATTTTTCTTTGGGTAAGGCTAACAAGCAAGCGACAAAGGTAACGAGGACATCACAACGTGTGAATAGTCGCCCTTCTAAACTGAATTTATGATAGATAGAATTTTAGTTTGGATTAATGTGTGAGGTATATACACATCTAGGAGGTTAAAAAGTTTGTTTTGTAAACATAATGTTAATTTTCTTGCTATTTCGGAACCTTTTGTGGATGAAAGTCGGATGCAAAAAATAGCAGATTTCCTAGGCTTCGACAACTTTTATTCGAATGAAGCTATGGGTGGTAAAATCTGGGGTTTTTGGAATAATAATTATGAGTTTGAAATTGTTGGCATGTATGATCAAATTGCGATAGGATGGTTTCGTGATGAACAAAAGAAATTCCTAACTTCTTTTGTTTATGCAAAATGTAGGCAAAGTGAAAGTAGAAAATTTTGGAAGAACCTAGAGGAATCTCATATTGATGACTATCCATGGATAGTGGCGGTGATTTTAACATTATTTGTGAGGATAGGGAAAGAATTGGGGGTAACCCAAGATCTTTGTCAGCGATGGTGAAATTTAATTCTTGCCTTGACAATTGTGGTCTAGTGGAGATGAGAACACATGGTAGAAGTATGTCTTGGTGCAATGGTCAACGTGGTCAAGTGAGGAGCTGGGCTAAGCTGGATAGGATGATGGTGAACTCAGTTTTCTTGAATGAACATAATTCATGTGAAATGGAGCTTCTAGCTAGGAAAAGTTCTTATTATTGCCCCATATTAATTCATTATAACAAAGCTTTCTTGAGGTATGGTCCATCACCTTTTAGATTTAAGAATATGTGGAGTACTCATGACACTTTCAAACAGATGGTTACCGTGGTTTGGAAAGAGCCGGAGAATAGTGTGGGACTTTGGAAGTTGGCAGCTAAATTGAAAAAAATAAAGTTGGCTTTGCGAAGTTGGAATAAACAGATTTTTGGCCATGTTACCCACCACATGAAGAAGCTGGAGGAAAAGGTTGAGGTGCTGGAAAATCGGTGGCAATGTGGTTTTGATCCAAATTTAGAGATTGAATTTCTTTGCAATGTGGTTTTGATCCAAATTTAGAGATTGAATTTCTTGCCACAAAAGTTAGGCTTCAACTTTGGGAAAATATGGAGGAGACTAGACTAGCACAAAAAGCAAATAAGAAATGGCTTGCAGAAGGTGACCAAATGTAAAAAAAAAAATTCATACAGTTGTTAATCAAAATAGAAGGTCTTCACAAATCTCTTCCATGCGTTTGATTGACAGGACAGTATTAGCTTCCCCAGAAGAGGTTCATAATGGTGCTGTTAATTATTTTGAAAACATTTTGCATGATAATGGGACAAGTGAGCAGGGAGATTTGGCTTTCTTTATTTCTGCAGTTGTATCAGTGGAGGACAATGAACTTCTATGCGTAGAACCAATGGAAAAAGAGGTGAATGATGCAATTTTTTCTATACCAACAGAGAGTAGCCTCGAGCCTGATAGATTTGGAGCTAGGTTTTATACATCTTGTTGGGATTTAGTGAAGGCTGACTTGGTGGAGGTAGCTAGAGAATTTTTTAGGAGAAGCTCTCTACCCACATTTCACACATCTTCATTCATTGTCTTAATTTCGAAAGTGGATAAACCTGGGAGCTTTTATAAGTTTAGACCCATTAGTCTATGTTCTGTAGCTTACAATTTTTTTGCGAAAATCCTTGTCAAGCGTATGACACGGTTGCTCCCAGAGATTGTCTCTCCTGACCAAGGTGCTTTTACCCAGGGATAAGTATTTTTGAGAATATCACCCTTACTTAAGAAATGGTCCGCTCTTTGAACAGGAAAATCAGATGAGGTAATGTTATGCTAAAAATCGACATGGCAAATGCTTATGATAGAGCAGATTGGAGGTTTTTACTACATGTGCTTAAAGTGTTTGGTGGCTGAGTGCGTTACCATTCCTTGGTTTTTAGTAATGATGAATGGGACCTATAAAGGTTTCTTCAAATCAAGTAGAGGGCTTCGTCAACATGACCCTTTGTCTCCTTATTTGTTCATCATTATAGAGGAGGTTTTATCATGTCTTTTACGTCAAAGGTTTGAGGATGGCAGAATTGGGAGGTTATATCACCCTGTTGGGGCCCCTTTAGTTTCACTGTTTACGAATGGAGGTAGGAAATCTATGAATTTGCTCATGAAGACTCTGTATACTTATGAAAAGTGGTCAGGACAATTGATAAATATTGAGAAATCGACTATTTTCTTTTCTAAAATGATCAACTATACAAGGAAGAGAGGTTTGCTTCGATTAATTGGTTTTAATGAGAGGCAATTTCCAGTAGTTTAGTTAGGAGTGCCTATTACCTCTGGTCATCTTACAGCTAGAAATTTGGGGACCTTGGTTGCCAAAATTCGCACCAAGATAGCAGGTTGGAAAATGAGGCTACTTTCTCAAGGGGGTCGTCTTATTTTAATCCATCATGTTGTCTTGTATGGTGACACATTTATTGGTTGTGGTTAATGTGCCGAACACAGTTCTCAATAATATGAACTCTTTATTATCCACATTCTTTTGGGGTAAGAGTAATGGAAAACAGAAAAAGAAATGGCGTGCTTGGTCTACAATATGCATGCCAATAACAGAGGGTGGAGTTAGGGTACGTGATTTTGCTGCAGTTCAAAGATCTCTTCATATGAAACTTGTATGGCGTCTTTTGACTACTAAAATTTTTTGGTCTAGTTTTCTTCGTGCCAAATATGTAAAAAGTGAACATCTTTTACTGAACTCTAATAATAAAGGATCCAGTTTGTGGAAATCAATCTTAAAGGTTCCACTTGAGGTATATGAGAATTCAAAATGGATGATTAAAGAAGGGTCGACATCCTTTTGGTATGATCAGTGGTTAGCGAGTGGTCCTTTAAGTGAGTACATTTTGGAGGTAACTAACCCAAGACTTCAGGTTAGAGATTGTTGGATTGAAGATGGCTGTGATTTCACTTATCTTAAAGAGATAGTGGGTGAGACGAATGCAGCAAGAGTAGTTCAAACCATTAGGGCTAGAATAGAAGGAAGTGATATGATCATATGGAAGCCGAATGATAATGGAGAATTCTCAACTTCAAGTGTTTGGGATATTGTAAGGGTGAGGAGTCTAGAGATTCTTTGGATGAAATGAATATGGCATAAATTTCTACCCAAAAAAGTGTCTATTTGCATGTGGAAAGCTAAGTTTAACTATTTAAGTGGACTCTAGGGTGAGATCAATAGGGTTTGCTCTAGTTTCACGTTGTGATTGTTGTGATAAGGGACAAGTGGAAACACTTGATCATGTGCTCAACTCTGGTGATATTGCTAAAGTAGTTTGGAAATGGGTCTCTTTGGCCTTGGGAGTGCACTACATGGAGGCACAATCATGGTGGGCAAGAATTAATCAATGGTTTGCATGTGCAAATATGTTTCATAGCGTGGAATTTTAATTCGGCTAATTACCAAGTTTGATAACATGGAAGCTTTGGGGACGTCGATGCAAGGCACGTATGGAAGGGAATCGAGAATCCGCGGAGGAGGTATGGCTTGCTATAAAGGCTTGGTTGCGTCTCCTTGCTAAAGAAATAGTTTAGTTTCAAAGCTAAGCAAAACAGACTGAACTTCTCAAAGCTTTAGACCTGCCTATATGTTCTAAGGTGAATAAACCAACTCTTTTACTTTCTTGGAGGAAACCTGCTGCTGGTTGGGTAAAATTCAATGTAGATGGGAGTTGTGTTGGTAATCCGGGACCTTGTGGAGGTGGGGGAGTGATTAAGGATCATTATGGTAATTTGGTTGCTGGTTTCTGTGTTAAATATGGTTATGGAAGCAACAATGAAGCGTAATTGCGTGCTGTCAGTACTAGGGTAGAGATATGTAAAGAGATGAGTTTTCAATGGGTAGAGATTGAGTGCGATTCAGCAGTAGTGGTAAATTGGTTAACATAGAGTTTATTTAAGATTTGGTATTTGTGGGATTATTGGGATGAGTTATTAAACTTGCTTAATGACATCAGTTTCACTATCTCTCATCGGTATAGAGAAGGAGATCTTCTAGCCAGACAAGGGGTGGATGGCCTCACGATGAGGTACATGCACTTTGACCAAATACCAAATTTGTTAAAAGGTATTATTTGTATGGATAAGCTTGGTTTTCCCAACATTAGGCAATAGGATGTGTTAGTTTTTATTTGCTTGATTAGGGCCTTTAAGGCTTTTTGGCTCTTATGTTGTTTTGTTGGATTTGTTGCCACGGTATTCCTTCGCCATAAGTGAGGGGTGTTTGAATAAAATTTTCATTTAAAAAAAAAATGCATCACACGTGCCACACCCGTGCTATGCACTAGTTTTCTTGAAAAGGTTGTCACTAACAAGAAATGGAGGGAAATCAATGGCATATTTGACTTGTTTATGACAACTACTGGTGCTTAATATGGTTTTAGATAACATTTTTTCGGTTTGATTTTCCGGTTATGAACAAACTTACTTCTTCAATTCTCCTTTCAATTTAACTTTCTTGATTTTCCAGTAACCTTTCTGCCATGTTCATTCGTTCGAGGAGAGCCCGAAGTGGCTGGTGCAAATACCCTTTTTCAGTGCCGTTATCCTCTCAACATGGCCTACCATGGTGATGTTGTCGAGGATCCTAATCCCTTTTTTAGCACTATCTGTACTTTTAAATCTCATATGTGGTCAAAATTCATATATGTATATCTTCACTCCGTTTTCTTCATCTTTAACCGTGTTTGGTTCGTAAAACTCGATATGATAGTTAAAAAAAAAAACTTAATTTTTTTCATTTTTAATACCATTCAATGCTATCAGGTCCATCCATCTTACAAACATACGATGACATTTGTTGATGACAAAAATGATGGTGGCACTCTTCAATTAACTTTTATGGATTTGAACTAAATGAATGTGTTATATATAGTGCTGGAAGTTTACAATTTTACATAGAAAATCCACTAACAAAGAAGCTCCTTGTGCAAAGCTCCTAAAATGTTGTCGTTCTAGAATGCCCAATCTAAACTATTGATATGAACGTTTTGGACTTGACAATGTCAATAAAACCAAGGAAAAAGTTATCAATGGTAGTACCTCTTTCGAAACATGAAAAAAAAATCAAGAAGTGCAAAACAAATTTCCAAATATTTTGTTGACTAAAGTTGTTCTCTGTATTTAATGTTTTCATGATTTATAGCTCTTCATGTTATTTGTCATCGTGATCTTATTGGCGATTTAGACGTAGAACAATCAAAATAAAATATATATATCTCTACAATATATCATATCCTTCAAAAGTTTGACGTGTGAGGTTCATGAGCACATATAACAGCCACAATTCCGTCTATGAAGACGAACTTCAAACTAAAACCTATAGTTTCTGTTAAAATATCCAGCACATGCCATTCTACAGAATATTCCAGCTCATCATCAGATCACATGTTTAACATCTTCTCTCCAGATCACGTTCAACATATGGCTTCCTCCTTCCAGCCTCTTCTAGATCCTTCTTCTTGTTAGTTTGTTAGCTATATTTCTCTATAAATATACTAGTATGCTTTGTAATTTCTCCAAGTTGAATGAATAAATATTCTTCTTCTTCCCTGCATTTACAGCAGGTTCTATCTTCATTTTTAATTTCAGTTTCTGTCATTTTAATTTCTTAATATGGTATCAGAGCATAATGATGCTTCTGTCTGCATTTTCTTCTCTGTTATTTCCTTCTTCTTCAATAATCGAATCTGGAATGAAGCTTTCTAATCTCAGTGTTGGAATCGAACCAGCTGCAGAACATCAGGAATGGTTTTAGGGGGAGATTCTATGGTGCTTATGGGTAAGAACACCATGATGAAAAGGAGTGTAAGGATTCACGCTGAGAAGACTATGGAATGGAGATCTGACGTTCAGATCTCCCGTCGGAATCCGCCAGAATGTCTGCCATTGGAGGGAACTCGTTCAGCATCTGATTTTCACTCAGTTTCAACAGCTGATGTCCATTCCAGCTGCTCTTGAGTTTTTTTACTGAGCCTCCGGTTTCGATTCCTGCAACGGAGGATATCATCAGTCATCTCCATCAATGTGTTATTGCACCATTGATGATGTTTTTATCATGTTCGAATCCCTGCAATTATAATGGCAGACTTTGGATTCATCTTCATCAAGTTTTGGTTTCTTATTTTCCTTCTCGGCTTCATCATCGATTGTTCAAGGTTATGGATCAGATATTGCCTGCATCTGTATATCCTCTTCAATATTCAAGATGTTTCATCTTGAGGGAGGTGTGTTAAAATATCCAGCACATGCCATTCTACAAAATATTCCAGCTCATCATCAGATCACATGTTTAACATCTTCTCTCCAGTTCACGTTCAGTATATGGCTTCCTCCTTCCAGCCTCTTCTAGATCATTTTTCTTGTTAGTTTGTTAGCTATATTTTTCTATAAATAGACTAGTATGCTTTGTAATTTCTCCAAGTTGAATGAATGAATATTCTTCTTCTTCCCTGCATTTACAGTAGGTTCTATCCAGTTCTATCTTCATTTTTAATTTCAGTTTCTGTCATTTTTATTTTTTGATAGTTTCAGAACCACACTGCCAAAAAGGAAAGGGACCATTGCAACTGATTCAATAGGTAGGGGGCCATTGGTGCAGGTTTTATTTATAAACTGCATGCTACCTCCCTGTACAAAATTTATAATTGAGCAACAATGTAAAACGAATCAAAGATATTTATCTACTCTATTATCACGTGTACGGGATTAGGATATTTGTCCCTTAATTTTCATAAAAACAAGTTTTGCTAGATGATCGGTGATGTTCTCATAGTAATATTTAAGAGTATAAATAAAATTGCATCATATATCGTTTTGTCATTACTTATCAACAAATTATATAAAGATAAAGAGTAGATATGATACATAATTATTATAGGTTAGCGTTCCCTTTTGACGAAGAGTAGTAGTTAATTAATGTGTGTTGTCCTTTTGTTCAATTTTGCAATGAAGCTACCCCACCTTGCATTGACTGCTGGAATGATGACAAGCACTCTTTCTCTTCATATTTACAATCATCAAACCATCTTATTTCTGGTTCCCTCCCAACAACAACTTTGTGCATATCGAATCGACCATGGCAAAGATTGTGATCTTTATATTATTTGCAGTGCTCTACATTCCTATCTGTCTTGTTACATCTCTCAATACCTCCATCGATGAGACTGCTCTTTTAGCCTTCAAATCTCAAATATCTTATGATCGGGACAATATCTTGGCCATGAACTGGACTCGAGGAACCTCTTTTTGTAACTGGATTGGTATTATTTGTGGTGGCATGAATCAAAGAGTGACGGGTATAAATCTTGCAGATATGGGTATAGGAGGTACCATTGCTAAAGAAATTGGTAAACTCTCTTTTCTGGAATCCATTGTTATTAGTAACAACAATTTTCATGGTTTTATTCCTGAAGAGATGGGTAACTTGAGTCAACTTCTAGAAATAGATATGCAATTCAATGAGTTACGTGGTTTAATTCCAACGAATTTCGGATTTCTTGGAAAACTTCAAAAGTTGAATCTGCGAGGAAACGGTCTCACGGGTTATATTCCTGAAAGGATTTTCAATCTCTCTTCTTTGTTAGAAATTAATTTCAGAAACAATAGTCTCTCTGGGAGTCTTCCGATTGATATTTGTAAAAATCTTCCAAAGCTAGAGAGACTACGAATTTCAGAGAATCAAATAGGTGGAAGTATTCCTCCAAGCTTGGGATCATGCGGGAAGCTCATGATACTTTCTCTATCATTCAATGATTTCAGTGGAAGCATTCCAGTGGAGATTGGGAACTTGTCGACCCTTCAGATTCTCTATCTAAACAAAAATAATTTGATTGGTATGTTGCAAACTATTGTTCATATACACTCCCTTCCCCCTCCTTCGGTGTAACACTAAACTAAGAAAATAAGCCAAACAAAGATTATAACTCGAACAAGTCAGAAGCAGCTTACGGGTGGAAAACACATCCAATTCCAGAATCCAAATACACCATCTTTGTCACTTAAATTAAGGGTAATTAATTTGAAATTCTATAACTCTGACATGTTATTTTGCAGGAGATATGCCTTCAACTATCTTCAACATATCTTCTTTACTAAATATTTCGGTGGAAAACAATAAAATTTCTGGTAACTTTCCTGATGATCCATGCAGCCGAGCTGCAATGCTTGAGAGCATAGAGCTTCGTAACAACCACTTCCATGGAAGGATACCTTCTGGTCTATCGCGTTGTCATGCTCTTAAACTACTTACTATCTCCAAGAATGGACTCACAGGAAGTATTCCAAATGGCATTGGAAACTTATCAGCACTTCACTGGCTGCTTTTGGGTTACAATAATTTGTCTGGTACTTGTCTACCTTTCAGTTGGCAGTTTTGTTTTTTTCCACAAAATTTATTTTTATTTCATTGTCTTGACAAACATTACAGGTTCTATTCCACATTCAATTGGCAACATATCAACTTTGGAGAGTTTCACAATTCATGACAACAGTATCAGCGGAAAGATCCCACAAGAATTGGGACAACTGTCGAATTTAAAAGGGTTATATCTTTCTCTTAATAAGCTTGAGGGTGAAATACCAGAATCCATCTTCAACCTCTCCAAATTACAAGAACTTTCAGTTGTACTCAATAATATCTCTGGCAATCTTCCATCATCAATTGCCGATGGACTCCCTAATCTTGACCGTCTCTATCTTGGTGGTAATCGGTTAAGTGGAGTAATTCCTAGTTCTTTTTGTAATCTTTCTAAACTTATCATACTGGAGCTCAGCAATAACTCATTTAGTGGACAAGTACCCATGAATTTTGGGAATTTAAGGAACCTCCAGCTACTAGGTTTATCATCTAATCGGTTAATAAATGATCCATCAATGCCAGAGTTCGGTTTTCTAATTTCATTAAAAAATTGTAGGCACTTAAAGAACATAAAGATCAATGACAATTTTTTTGATGGAATGCTTCCAAAATCCTTGGGGATAGGTAATTTGTCTGTATCTCTTGAAACACTCTATGCAAGTTCTTGTGGCATCAAGGGAAGGATTCCAAATGAAATTGGTAATCTGAGCAACTTGATTTTGTTGGAAATAGGAGTCAATGACTTGACAGGAACAATTCCTGACACACTGGGCCAATTAAAGAAGATACAAGTGCTTGGAATTGGTGGAAATAAACTTCAGGGGCCGATACCTGTCAAATTTTGCAATTTGGAAAATTTGTACGACTTAAATTTGGAGGAAAACAAGCTCTCTGAACATTTACCAGGGTGTTTAGGAAATATTACTTCACTACGGCGAATTTATCTAGCTTACAATGTGTTGACTTCCACTATACCGTTGAATTTATGGAACAATGACAAAATTCAAATTTTGTCTTTGTCTCATAATTTGCTCATCGGTTCTCTACCTCTAGAAATTGGCAGCATGAAGAGCTTGAGAGTGTTAAATCTATCATATAATCAATTTTCAGGTGAAATACCAAGCACTATTGGGAAACTTCAGAGTTTGACAAACCTAACATTATCAAACAATAGGTTATATGGTCCTATACCTGAGTCATTTGGTAACTTAACGGAATTGCAATGGTTGGATCTATCTCAAAATAATCTTTCTGGAGTGATCCCCAAGTCATTGGAGTCACTCGCGTATCTTGCGTATTTTAATGTATCATTCAATACACTCAGTGGTGAAGTTCCGAATGGAGGACCTTTTAAGAACTTAACAGGAGATTCTTTCATAGGCAACGGAGAATTATGTGGAGCATCTCAATTCAAGGTCATGCTGTGCAAAGGTAATACGTCAAAATCTTCAAGCAAGACCAGATACCTAAAATATATTTTACCATCATGTGCCTTGGTAGCATGCATAGCAATTTTTACAGTTTGGTTTATGAGACGTAATACAAATAAGCCTCATCCATTTCAGTCAAGTTTCTCAATTGCCTTAACCGTGAAGAGAATTTCATATTATGAAGTTCTTAAAGCTACCAATTACTTTGATGGAGAGAATCTGATAGGAAAAGGTAGTATGGGTTCTGTATTCAAGGGTATATTCTCCAATGGGGTAGTTGCTGCTATTAAGGTTTTCAATTTAGATTTGGAAGGTGCATTCGCTAGCTTTGATGCCGAGTGCCAGATTATGTGCAACGTTCGTCACAGAAATCTCGTTAAGGTAATTAGCAGTTGCTCTAACCAAGATTTCAAAGCTTTGGTGCTTGAATATATGCCGAATGGAAACCTGTACGATTGGTTGTACTCTTCCCAAAACTGTCTAGATATAGTTCAATGTTTGGAAATAATGATAGATGTGGCATCTGCATTGGCATATCTACATCATGGGTATCCTGTCCCAGTTGTCCACTGTGATTTGAAGCCTAGCAACATACTTTTGGATGAAAATATGGTTGCCCATGTTGGAGATTTTGGCATTGCCAAGCTCTTCACGGAAGACCAGAGAATTTCACACACCAAGACTTTGGGCACCATTGGGTACATGGCACCAGGTAAGTATATTGCCTAAATTTAATACATATAGTTCTATATTTTGTGGTGAGGACTCATAAGAATAAATTATGTATATAAGATTTTGTGATGGAGTACTTAATGAATTGTGTTTTGGTTTTTCTATTATTGTTTTATAAAAGCAAGAAATTAACAAATTATAGTCAGTCTTCAAAAAGATTAAGCCCCTTTTGAGCACAATTTTGCTTTTTTGCCAAAATGTATTTTATTATAGGATGTATGGTTAAAAAGTAAGAAAAGTCTTTTAATTTACGTGTAAAATTATTTTATAGGAGAATGTGTGGTTGAAAATGAATTTTGAAAAAAAAAAAAAAAGAATTTTTGGAAAAATGGGGATCAAACATAGGCTAAGAAAAGTCATGTAGTGTTTTTTATTTTTTTTCCGGTGTTCCCTTAACCAGTTTCTCAGTTCTCCATTTATTTTCTATCTTCATTTTTTTCTTGTTAATTATTGATCGCATATCCAAATTTTGTAGAGTATGGATCAACAGGATTAATATCAACTATGGCGGATGTTTACAGCTATGGAATTTTGTTGATGGAAACATTTACAAAAAAGAAGCCCACAGATGATATGTTTGATGGAGAGTTAACCATGAGAAGATGGATGTTTGAATTATTCCCTGATAAAATAATGCAAATTGTAGACATGGATGTACTCAACCGAGATGAAGAAAATATTAAAATTAAAGAGGGCTACTTAAAATCAATTATGCAGCTAGCACTTGAATGCACGGTTGATTTTCCGGAGGAAAGGCTTAATATGGAACATGTTGTGATAAGGCTCAAGAAGATCAAAAGTGAAGTTTTTTCGAGCATTAGTAAGACAGAACAAGACTAAAGGTCTTTTTGTTGAAGTGTGAACGTTTTGTTTCCTCTGCAATATCACACAATTTTCTGTTACATGACTAGCTAGATTGATACTGTTGATGTCACTTGTTTACAATGTCATCAACTAGTTCCTTTGTTCTGCTAGAGTGAACAAATATTTTTATTTGTAATGAATTAGATTTAAAATTTTTTGTTGCATATAGTTATGTGATGGAATTATGTGTAGTGACTCTTTATTGATCCTTATTTCCTTATTACCTGAAATATAGTTTATCTGATTTGTCTCCATCTTTCAATTTCTAGAGACAGATTGGATTTCATGTCGATAGAGTTGTTAAATGTCGAGCATTGCCTGCGTAAATAGTATTATTGGTGAAGGTTACAAATGCCGAGAATTGTTCTTCTGCTAAAGAATAAGGCACACCTCAACTTTACCTTCAAAGTGCTTTGCCTTTTATGTTTGATACTGCTATAGTTAGATATTCGTGTAAGAAGACACGCATCAAATGTCTATTCTCAATAATTTTAGGTCAGTGATATGAGAATCAGACTGCTAAATCACTTGCATATGCATAATGTTCAAGTTTCTTTAACCTACTATTCGTGTTTCCGTGAGGTCTTTTCTACCTTTTTTCTATTTTATCTCATGCTTTATACATGAAATTTATTTATATATTTAACTAGACATAGACATAGAATCAAGTTTTTACACCCATACCATGAGGAAATTAACCTCACCGGAAAACTCCTTAAAACTTTTTAATCGGGTAACTAGCTTCCATTGCAATGCCGCATATCCCATCTTTATCAGTAGAATCACGCTTCATTTTGATATAACCTGCTTCACCCCAGTGAGCGCCCCATGAATTTTTCACTAGCCAGTACTTCTCACCATTTGATTCTCCATAGCCAACAGATGAAACGCCATAATTGAGATCTTTGCCACAATAACCAGAGAAGATCCCGCTAGAGACAGTTGAAAGTCATAGCCGCCAGCATCATGGCAACAGATACTGGTTGTTTTGCCACTGCAGCAAGTAGAGCTTCCTCACTACCGGCAGGTATCGCTTTATAGCTACTTATTTTCACTGCATGTTTTTTTCTTTCAGTGGTGTTACATCTGTCGTTTTTTTAAGGATAATCTTTTTCTGTTGTTATGCCACCAATTTTCTTGATGAAAGCAAATGCTTTTTCCATGTATCCACCTTCACAGCCTTTGTTATCTGTGTTGTAATCACAGTCAACGAGTTCTTGTTCGGATAAAGAGACTAATTTGCCAGTCTTGATCTTGTTGATGCCTTCTACAGCTGCTATAGCAGAAAATGCCCAACAACTACCTGCAATGAAATATATACAAGGTAACTAATATAAAATTTCAATTTTCTTCACTACCATGATTGTCTAGTTCATATATATGAATGCTAAAAATTTGAGATATAAAGAATTGGGATCACAACATGTATGTTTCAATGGTTTTTTACTGTGAGAAAACAGAAAAGTTTGTACCACAAGTGCCTTGATTTTTGACAGCAGTTACTGCACCCCTCTTTCTACAGTCTATGCTTGGTGGTAATAGAGAACTATCAAATGTAAAATTTTGTTGTCCCTTGCGTGAAAACCTCGGGCTCTTATAACCCAAGTAGGCAGTTCTAAATTCCAGGTTTGTAATGTCTGCGAATTCATTGTCTCTCAGTTTATAAGGAAGATTCTGAGAATTTATGTATTCAATAAATAGAAGATTGGATTGGTAAATCCCAAAGCGAAAATTCCATTCATCTCTGCTTCCATATTTTCGTCCATGTCGTTTCATCCATTGTCGGTACCTTTTCTCCATTGGGATTGTGACATTATTTTGTTTCGGGGTTTCAGAACATGCATCTGAAGATTGGCAGCGAACGCACATCAGCACAATCTCGAGGTGAAATATTTTCAATATAATTGGAGTTTTCATTCTTAAGCTAGAATGTACGAGTACAATGAGTTTATGATATTTGCATCTTATTGAGTAATACAAATGCCTACTCCATCCTTATACCAAACTGATTGGTAATTCAGTTGGGCTCATGTTTTTGTTCTTGTCTTCCACATTTTCTTTTGCTGGGACAAGTCCCTTATGGATCCTATTGGTTAAGCTTCGTATTTCGTTTACGTCTTGTGGATATAAATTTGCTAAATTTTATGTGCAAACAATATGTACTAAACTTCTATTAATTTAAGATCAGTTACATGAATCAGTTTTCTTTACTTGAAAAGAGCATCACACATTATAGACAGCAGATGTTGTCTCATTTTGTTATTTAAAAACGAATCACTCGACCTGATCCACGAATCTATTCTAACTCTCAAAGAATTCGTAGAAGCGCATTGAGTCCTTGAACAGGCAATATTGTTTCAATTCATTTTTCAAAACCTTATTGTGAAATACAATCAACCTTATAATTCGAAAATATAATATCAATTTATTCAGTTTGATATATTGATTTGCAATGCATTAAACAAAATTGAAAAGGATAAAAAGCTCAGATCTTGTAACTTTCTCTAAAAGCAATTTCGGAAGGAGGAGCTCATTTAAAAATTAGTTTCCAAACAGAATTTAAAAACAACTTATTCCAAAAGCTCTTTTATAGAAAGCAAAAATCATATGAAACAAGTCAAAAACAAAATTGAAAATAATGAAAACTTCAAATCTTGACCAATTTAAAAAGTGAGGATGCAAATACGTCCAAATTACCAAAGCAGTCATCAAGAAATATCAAATAACTTGATATACGTTAATAACATGTTTAACCTGCTAAATCATATTGCATTAAACAAGATTCAAAAGGATAAAAAATTCAAGTCTTGTGCTTTTTCTATTTTTTGATTTTTTTTCCAACTTTCTTATTTTTA
The DNA here is from genome assembly GCA_019097785.1 of Fraxinus excelsior. Taxonomy (NCBI): domain Eukaryota; kingdom Viridiplantae; phylum Streptophyta; class Magnoliopsida; order Lamiales; family Oleaceae; genus Fraxinus; species Fraxinus excelsior. The sequence goes on along the minus strand of CM032625.1, from coordinate 45,464,117 downwards.
TTTTTATTTTTGAGAAACGAGGATGCAAATATGACTGTTGGGTTGCTTTTTTGAATTGCAACGATCATATTTCTCATTATAATAAGAAAAAAATAGGAATCAAACAAATGCTAAATTGCAAAAGCCAACATCAAGAAATATCAAATGACTCGCATTACGTTATGAGTAGGTTTGATATATTGAATTTAACCAAAATAAACATAGATTAAAAAAATAAAAAATGGATCTCGGCATTTTAAAAACCGTGTATGCAAATATGTCTATAAAATTACAAGTCATAATAAATAAATATCAAATTCCTTGCATTACGAACTAACACGTTTGATATGTGAAATAAGGACAAAAGTTCAAAAATCTAATGCGCTTTAAAAGGTGATGAAGAAGTGAATGTCTACATTACAGAAGTTGACATCAAGAAATACCAGATGTCTAAACTACAAAAGCCAACATCATTAGGCAGCATTTGGACTCTTTACAATACAAAAATGAACAACAAAATAATAATGAACCACCTGAAAAAGCAAATTAGAAATCACTATTTGAGATAGCTTCTACTTCTGCTTTTTATAGAGGAGTTTTATGAGAACGTCACATTACACCAGCTTCTGCCAAACAAGCCCTAAATCAAAATTGTTCAAAAGATATGCAGGCAAAAAATTAACCGAAACTGCTATTGTGCCCACCATACTGTTTGGATCAATGCATGTTTTTCAAGCATTATCATAACATCAGGAGCTCTCTTACTTCAGCATTTATACACTGAGAAGGTACTGGAAAGATGTCAAATTTAAATTCAAGACTTTGCCATGCATTTGTACAGTAAACCAATAGTTCCAGGGCAGTCATCAACACTGTAAACAGTTCAAAATCAAGTTCTGCATGTATAGACTAACAAAGTACTTAGAAGCTCATAAAATTCAAATTCAAGAAGTTTGAATGTAAATTGTCAGCCGTCATATCAGTCACTGACAGTAAAAATATACTCCAAAAACAGTTCCTAGTCAAACCCTCCTTTCAAAAGATCTAAATTTTAATGACTACATTTTGTGGCCACTGTCTTGAGCTCCGCTAAATAAGTTACACAGGAACTCATATAGATAACTTGAGAAGTCATGCACCCTTGAAAGAAGTACCCAAGTTCCTACCACCATAAAGGAAGTGTCCCCCACAAAGTCATTCAACCCAAGTTGAAAAATATGGAGCTATTAACAACCTGTATACGAAATTTGAAGTGTCAATTTGAGAGATCGACATTTAGTTATACTTAAATGCAGTTTTAACCCAAGCAATAGCAGAACAGAGCGCCATGCGAGCTAACATATTGTTGACCATGAAGAGGTGGAGGTGACAATTAGATGTGCATTAACCTTACAAGAATACTTAACTCTGAACTCAAAGTTGTAATGGATATTCAAAATGTAACCAGAAAAACGTTTGGTTATTAAATATCCTGTTAAGAACAAAACAATGGTATGGAAAAACAAAGAGGAATTTCTTCAACTAGTCTTCCAATGTTCAACTATCAACCCAGTTCAACTAGTCTTCAGCAAGTTCAAAAGCATGAAAAGTCCCTTTGCATGCAAGTTAGATACAAAATTAGTCTCTCTCTATGTTTTAACAGTTTCCATTCACAATGAATATTGAAAGAGAATTTCAAAATTCAGTCCACATAATAACTACCATTCATATCCTTCCGTAGTAAAGAACATAACGTGATATGCATTTCATGATTTCAAGTTAACAAGATACAGAAGCAGAGCAAAGTGCGGAAGTAATGTCAAATGCTATTCATAGATTCACACAGGGATACATCTACTTAGTAAAGAATAGGATGTGATATGGATACGGAGTAATAAAAGATAAACCCCTAGAGCAATGTGAGCATATACACAGATCAAATATTTAGATCCATGAAAGAAACAAAATAAAAAAAAGCAACATTAATCGCCATATTTTTTCTCTCTTGTAGTTCAATTTTTCGGAAGTAATTCACTAATGAGTTTAACTGATATGACCAATAGGGGAACACATATTAGTTATCATCGCTAGATTGGGGGGATCATTGAAATGGTAGAAAATCAAAAAAAATTCGCAACATCTTTCATACAGCACTAAATGAAAATTTACAAGAGTCAGGGGGTCAGTCATTGGTTTTACCTGTATACCAGCAGAGCAAATGCTTCCAGAGTAACATGTCATTCATTTGGTAAAAGGTTCCAAAACATCAGAAATTTTTTCTTCAGTTTTCAGAATTTTCCCTTTTCTATTACAATCGATAAGCTCTTTAGCATCTGTCTCGAGACCTGTCAATTTCTTGTCTAACATATTAATCTTCTCAAGAAATGCTTCAAATTGACCAGTATAGTCCTCTTCTGCTTCCTTTGCCTTCTGTTCTAAAATTAAGCAATTCATCCGATGTTCTTCTTCTTGTTTCTCACGTAGCTTCTCTATTTCACCCGTGCTCAACATAAGACCACCAGGTCCAGCATCCTTGTATAATGGTTCTTCAGGAAGCTGAGCCCTTTGCCTGTATTCTGCAAATGCCCTTTGGGTTTCCTTTAAGGCCTTCCTATAACCATCCAATATACCCCCCATTAAATACAGCTCACGTTCATAACGATAAAGTTCCCTGTCTCTTTTCTGTATCTCTTCCAATTTAGCCTTATGCAAGTCTCCTATCATGTTATCCCGTTTCTGCAACTCATTAAGCAAGAGCTGCTGGTTTAGACTCAAATGCTCCTGAGCCTGTTCCTTCTCCTCATACATCACCCTAGCTCTTTCCATGAAATGCTGCATTTGCGCCATGCATGTTTCAAAATCTACAGGCTTCTGATCCCATGTGTCATCGATCCGTAACCTCTTGTTGCTATCGTTGAGTGAATGATGTGGGATATCATTGTCATGCGCCATCACCCTTTTTCCTGTGTTGTTATTATTAAAAAACAGTGCAGTAGAATCCATATGCCGCATATCAACCCGAAGATCCACCATAGCATGGTCACGAAGCTGCCCCTGTAAACCAAAATCCGTTAGGTTTGCCTCCATCGTTTGAAGTAAATTACCTGTGAGGCCATCCCTTTCAAGAGCATTGACATTTGATAAAATATTAAGCCCATCCTCTCCCTCCTCCTCTCCTTCCTCTCCCTCCTCCTCGTCCTCTTCCATATCTCCCTCGTCCTCCTTCCTATCCTCAAGGCTGCCAAACCCCCTATCTTCTTCCATACTACAACGCTCCATGAAATGCCTTCCCATGTTCTTCTTCCCATCCAAATCCCACCGTCCTTGCTCCTCCAACTCAGCACCGTCCTTGCACTTGTCCACATCTATCATCTCTGCATCCTTCATATCTTCTTCCTCCTCCACAACATCTTGTCCAAGTGTTAGCTCAAAGTTCAGCCCATCCATCACATTACCCTCTACTTCCGGCACTTCACGTACAACACCAAACCTCACATTCTCCTCATTAACCCTATCCTCCTCCTCCTCCTCCTCCTCCTCCTCCTCCTCCTCTGCTTTCACATCCTCCTCATGAACCCCATCCTCCTCTGCTTTCACGTCCTCCTCCTCCTCTGCTTTCACATCCTCCTTATGAACCTCATCCTCCTCCTCCTCTGCTTTCACATCCTCCTCATTAACCCAATCCTCCTCCTCCTTTTCCTTCACGTCCTCATCATTAACCCCATCCTCCTCCTCCTTTGCCTTCACGTCCTCTTCATTAACCCCATCCTCCTCCTCCTTTGCCTTCACGTCCTCTTCATTAACCCCATCCTCCTCCTTTGCCTTCACGTCCTCCTCATTTACCCCATCATCACCCTCCTTTGCCTTCACATCCTCCTCATTAACCCCATCCTCCTCCTTTTCCTCCACATTCAACTCCACCTTTTCTGTTTCTGTCTCTTCCTCCCTCAACAATAACACCTCTTCGCGCTGCGACTTAATCAAGTACTGAAAATGTGATGCATAGTAGCAATCCCCCAAGCGCTCCCCTTTAGTCAACTCCTTCTCCATCATTAACCAGAATAATGTGGCCCAATCCACCTTCTCAGGGTGCCCCTTCCTTATCATCCTCAACCAATTCACCACCTCAACTGGTGTTATCCATAGGTCCTCGTGCAAAAGCACACATTTGGACACAAAATCCTCAATAAAACCTTTTGAATCTTCCGATACAAGCTCGGAATCCACGTCCACACTTTCTACTCCACCCACATTCCCCTTTTCCTTCTTCAACGGCAACTTAAATGCACGTGCCATGTCAGCCCTATTGACCGCAATACGGAACTCATTAACGTAGCTACACCTCAGTTTTGGATCATAAGTAGCAACCAACTGTGCAACCAAGTCTACCCTTACATCCCTATCAAATTCTAGATGAAAAAAATCCCACAAACCAAGTCTCTTCAAAAGTTTCTCATGCTTAGAGAAATTAAGCATATTCGGTGGTATAGAGGGGATGGGATTCAAATTTTCCATCAAAGCTAGCAACTTTTTTTCAATCGCTTGTTGTTTCTTAACATTGGACTTACCCTTCTTCCTCTTGTTGACTCCCCTACGATTTTGAGGGTTGGGGGATGGAGTCGTCACAGTTCTCTCAGAAACAGCCACGTGGGGGTCTGTTATTGGTAAGACAACGTGCAACTCGGCGAATTCTTGTACCTTTGGGGCTTCAGGGTTTTCTTGATCTTCAGCCTGAGCTTCTTCTGGGGCCAAGCCCTGGTCGGGTTGGTTCTCAATTTCATGGATCTGGGTCTGGGGATCTTCCTCCATGATTAAGGGTTCTTGGGCCTCTTGCAGGTGCTGTTGCTGCTGTAAATCTTCTTCTGGTGGTGGCTGCGGGCATAGAGAAGGGCTTGACATGCTCGTTATTATGTGTGGGTTTCAAAAAAAAAAAAAAATCGACTTATTCTTAAGAGTTGACAAAAATAAAAGAAAATCGTCCAATCTTTTGTCTTTTTTCCCCCAATTCTTCTTTCTCAAGACACCCTAATCATTTTATGACATGGAATAGTGCAAACGGCAGTCAGAAATCGATTTTCGAAAGTATATAGAGGCAATGGCAGACCCAACACAAAACTTCAGTACGGACAGACCGAATGTTGATCGTTGACCATTGACGGTCGACAATCAACGATTGTAGGAGGATGTCTGAAGGTACGACATTGGATGATCATTTAACTATGTTCAAAAAAATTGTGGCTGATTTGGAGACATTGGAGGTTAAGTATGATGAGAAGGATTTGGCTTTGATGTTGTTGTGTTCGCTGTCACGATAATATGTGACTTTTAGGGACACTATTTTCTATAGTCGGGATACTCTCACCTTGGAAGAAGTCTATGATGCTTTATTATCTAAGGAGAAGATGAGACATCTTCCTTATTAGGTTTTAGTTAATTTTGTAATTGGTTAATTCTGTGAACAAAATGATTTAAATTATTAGAGTGTGAAAGTTCAAGAAGTAATGTATTAATTGCTTAAAGTTAGTTATTAAGTCTAGGGTTTCGAGTTTGGAATAAGGAGGAAAACGGTACGAATTTTCACTGGACTGTCGCCAAGGGTTGATTCAAGCTACAAAAGCAGAAACATTATCACTAGACCGTCGCCCCTGCTTCGCTCGAACGACACCATGTAGCTCGACTGTCGCTGGACATTCGCTCGAGCGACGTCTTTATACGGGAATATTTTATTTCGCATTTTAAAGGCTTTTTTCCTTGCTCATCTGTTTTCTACCATACCTATAAATATCCTAAAGCTACAGAACAAGAATCCTAAGGTTGAACAATAAGCAAATGTTGTGTTATCAATTTTCTTTCATCCTTAAAGCTTTCAACCTTCATGTTTCTTTGAGATTCGTTCTTGGTAGTCAGAAAAACATGAGTTTCAATAACCAAATACCAAAAATCAAACTTCCTACATGTCTATCAAAGGTGCTGAAGATCGAGGAAGAAGACTGGAGTTCCAGTTTATGAAGAACGGGTTGTTCTTCATAATCCACGGGAGATAGACGATTCTACCAAGCTAGGGGCTACTGTAGGATAGCGAAATTCTAGGAAAACGTTGGTTATTACAGCTTGAATTAGTGTAGGGGAGCACATAATTTAGGAGAGTTGTCAGAATTAGAATCGGGGAGATCAGATAGTTCGTGTCGTCATTTAGTTTGGTAGACTGTAAGTACAGAATCATTTATAGTGGATTGACTAGCAAAGTTAGTGGTGGCAGGCTCGGCTCGGCCCATGCCAAGACGATTCGGCTCGTCCCCGAGCTCGCCCAAACGAGCCGAGCGCTCGGCTCGGCTCGTTTTTTATTTTTATTATTATTTTTTTTAATACACATAACACACCGACACTAGTTTAATTGTAAAAGATATATATATACACATTTTGTGATTAATTTCTAAATATACATTTTCAAAAAAATTTATAATTTTTTTAAAAAATAAGAACAAAAATTATTTTGTTGAGTTACTAAGTTACTTGAGTAATAATGTAATATGTTTTTTGTTTACCATTTTATACTTAAACTTAAAAATAATATATATGTAAAGTATAAACACATTTTATAAACCATTTTTTAAATATACATTTTTCAAAACATTTTTATTTTTTATAAATAAAAAAATAAAGATAGACCCTCCTCCTTTATCCGGGCTTGTGACCGGCTACTTCAATTTTTAGTAGGCGGAGTTAAAAATTGTACATGAACAACTTGTTACGTGTACAATTTTTTAAAAAATATTATAAATGTATGAAAATTAAATTTTGTGATGATTATGGTGAAATTAAATATCACTTACTTGGTTACAGGCAATTTCGGCATATTTATCTTGAATTCGATAACTAGCGTCTTCCCAATCTTTCACGCACATTAACGCTTCCAAAATATCTTCTTTGAGTCGACTCCTGACCTCAGAGAGAACCCTCTTCCCTGCACTAAAAGCAGACTCCGAAGCTACAATGCTAACAGGAGGTGTTAGTAGATCTTTTGCTATTGCAGAAACTACTGGCCATCGACGTTCATTATCTCGCCAAAATTTAATTACCTCTTCTGAATTTTTCTTAACTTCTTTGTTAGTAGGCATAGTATGACGAAAGTAATCGATTAATTCAGATGGCAACGCATTTGGACTATTACTCGAAGTTTGAGTACATGCAGTAGATGACAAACTACTACTACTACCACCAGATGAACCACATGCATATGCAAATGAATTAAATCTATATGAGTTCATACTTTCGAATAAATCTAAAATTACATCGTCGTCATCCGTTGGATTAGTGGGAGGAGTAGATGTAGGTACACGAGTAATATGTGTACCCATTCGTGAAGCATATAATTCGTACATTTCACGTAATGTTTCTTCCAAATTCCTATAAGTAATAGGTGTACTAAAAGTTAAAGAATTTGAAATTTTATCAATTACAAATTTAGTACCCGATAAATTAAATCGGGGGTCCATGACGCATGCTAAAGGAAATAACATAGGTAATTCTTCCCAATATTTTCTGAATTTTAATTCCATTGAATATATAATTGCATGAAAATCGGGGTCATTTTGAAATCGACGAAAAGTCTTAGCAATTGCATAAAGACGTTCAAGAACCATACAACTTGTAGGATAATAAACGTCAGCCAATATATTTGTAGAATCATAAAATGTGGACAAAAAATGTTTTATTTTAAGAACTATATTCCAATCGGTTTCATTCAAAATAGTTTCGTCTTCATCTCTAACATGCCTATTGTTATAAAATTCAGTAATTAAATGTTCGAAACCTTCACATGATTTTAATAATAAGTAAGTGGAATTCCATCTATGGCCTACGTCAGTAATAAATATTTTTGTATTTGTCATTCCATTTTCTGAACAAAATTCTTCAAATGCTTGTTTTCGACTAGGTGTAATCGTGATATATATAAGTGCACTCCTAATTCGGTCAATTTCATCCTTAACATGTTTTAAACCGTCTTGTACTACTAAATTAAAAATATGACATACACATCGAATATGAAATAAATAACCACCAAAATCGGGTTGAAGTACTCTATCGAATTTATCGATAACAACTTTATTTACGGTAGCATTGTCGAAAGTAAAAGAACGAATTTTGCTCTCGCATTTATACTCTTTAACTATATTTATGATAGCATTAAATATAGTTTGGGCGTTGTGTGGGTACTCAACAATTTTAAAAGCAATAATTTTTTTATGCATAACCCAAAGTGGGTCTATATAGTGTGCAGTTGCAGTAATGTAACCTCTCTTATTAATCCCTTTCCCATATATCAGAAGTTAAAGATATCACACCCCATATTTCTCTAAATCATTTATCAATAGTTGTTTTGCATGAAGAAAATATTTAATTGTATCAGCACAGAGAGTATTTCGACTTACCCCAACGTACCTCGGCTGAAGATATGTTTTGACGTAGTTCACGAAATGTTGGTTGTCCGCTATTGCTAGTGGCAACTCAGACGCGGCAACAAATTTCACCATTCCCGTTCGAGCTTCCTCCTCTGAATACATCCATGTAGAAAGTGGCGTAGTACCACTGGCGCCTGGAGAACCAAACTGTAGTTGAGTTTGACTAGCTGGAAAAAACCCATGTTTGGTCACACATGCTTTGTAGTGACGATTGAGGTGGGTAGTTCCAATGCCTCTTTGCCATGCTAGTCGTTGTTGGCAGTATTTACATACTGCTTTGGTTTCGGGGATTCCATCGACCAAACGATCGGTTTGAACCAATTTAAAATGGTCCCAACATTTTGCCTTGTTCTTCCCCTTTCTTTTCCCTCTTGCATCGAGAATATTTGACGTAGGCTCTTCATTTTGTTCCAAATCAATTGGAACACTAGGATCAACGTCAACGTCATTCAAATCAATTGGACGACTACCTTCATGAACGTCGTAATCTTCAATATTTTCTGGAATTGGTAATTCATTGAGACCGGAGAATTCATTCCCAAATTGATTTTGGGCAGGTGTTTGTATTTCGTTCTCCATACCGAACAAATTTTCAACAAATGATCGTGAATCCATTTGTTAAGAATAATAGAAATTGAATATATAAATGTAGAAGATGATTATAGAATGAATGAATGAATGATATATTGATATTGTTGATAAATAAATGGAGATTTGAGAATGTAAATTGTATAGAGTTGAGAATGAGAGAATATAGATTGATATTGGTGGAAAAAAAGTTTGATTTAGGTAGGTATTTATAGAGAAAGAAGAAAAAAAAAATTCAGGGACCAAAACAGTCACTGAATAAATTCAGTGACCGTTCTGGTCAATAAATTCAGTGACCAGAACGGTCACTGAATACAACTATTCAGTGACCGTTTTGGTCACTGAATTTATTCAGTGACCAGAAACGGTCACTGAATTTAACTTTTTAAAATTTTTTTTTATTCCTTTGGTGGAACAGCCACGAGCCGAGCGGCTCGTGGCTCGTCAAAATTTTTTTTTTTTTTTTTTTTTTAATAAAACCCACGAGCCGGCTCGTCTACAGTGACGAGCCGAGCAGGCTCGGCTCGTCACCCGAGCGGGCGAGCTCGGCTCGTGCTCGGGCTCATTTTTTTACGAGCCCGAGCGGCTCGTGGGCGTGAACAGTACGAGCCGAGCGGGCGAGCCGACGAGCCGCTCGGCTCAATTGCCACCTCTAGACTGTTACATGCCGTAAATATGCCCTTAATTTTGTACATGTGAAGTATAATGCGAGACACAACTTCTCAATAGCAGAATAATTACATTCACATCTGGTTAACCGTCTACTTAAATAATAAATCGCCATTTCTTCACCAAATTGGTCTTCTTGTGCGACCATTCCAGCTATCGATTCTCGTTCAGCCGACACGTACAACTTCATTAGCCGTCCTTGGATTGGTGACACCAACACGGCGGACTTGTTAAGTATGTTTTCAGGCTTTCAAAAGCCTTTTGATGTTCTTCTTTCCAGACGAATTCGTCTTGATTTTTCAGCTTTAGGAGAGGCGAAAACGCTTTCGTTCGCCCTGCACAATTAGATATAAAGCGTCTTAGAAAATTGATTTGGCCTAAGAACCTTTGCAGTTCTTTTTTATTGCTAGGAGCATTGGCTTCTACAATGGCTTTCGTTTTATTCTTATCAAGTTCAATCCCTCTTTTATGTACTAGGAATCCAAGGAAATTTCATGCATTCACGCCAAACGCACATTTCAAAGGGTTCAGTTTTAGTTTATGCTGCCTCATTCGTTCAAATGAACATCGTAGTTGTTCAAAATGGTCTTCCTCTTTAACAGATTTGACCACTATATCATCTATATAAACTTCCACAAATTTATCTATCATATCATGGAAAATTAGATCCATTGCTCTTTGATAGGTCGCCCCTGCATTTTTTAGTTCAAATGGCATTACTACCCATTCAAAGCACCCTAAAGACTCAGGGCATCTAAAGGCAGTTTTGTGTACATCTTCGTCAGCTATGTAGATTTGATTGTATCCCGAATATCCATCCATAAAAGAGTACATCACATGCCCTGCAGTCGAGTCTACTAGAGAATCTACTGCAGGCATTGGATATTCGTCCTTGGGCGTAGCCAAATTCAAATTCCTGAAATCTATGCATACCCTCAACTTGCCATTCTTTTTTAATACTGGCACTATATTAGATAACCATTCCACATATCTGGTTGTTCTAATAAAACCTGCTTTTAGTAATCGCTCTATTTCTTTTTTGATTTCTGGTAATACATTGGGAGCGAAACGCCTAGGAGGCTGCTTATGAGGCTTAAAATTTGATTTAGTCGGCAACCTATGTTCTACTAAGTTTTTATCTAAGTCAGGCATATGTTCATACTCCCAAGCAAAATAATCTTTATACTCTTTTAATAAAGCGATTAATCTGTTACTAACCTCGTGAGGGAGCATCTGGCTGACAAATGTTGGGCGATCCTCTCCTTCCTCGCCAATATTCACCTTGACTAAGGGGTTTTGTGCTTGTGCATATCCTGACTTGGTGATCATCGTCGCTTCATCATCCATATCGCTCAGAGGTGTTTCCTCTTCCAGACAATCCACTTTATGAATTTCTCAGTCCAAGTTCTGCTCCATCTCGGACACTATTAATTTGTCCCTCAGCATCTTTAACGCCGCTTCTTCTTTCTTCACACATTCACATTCTTTATTGAAAGCCATCAACTTGGCTTTGAAGGCCTGAATCTCGGCCTCTTGCCTTTGTTGTTGAGAACTCATTTAAGGTTGTTTGGCTTCTTTTTTGCCAATTACTGGCTCCTCCAAGGCCACTATGTTTGGCCTCATTTGATTAAACATTTCAGTAAGTGCATCCACTGAAAACGGCTCTTCGCTTTGGGCAGTAATTTGAGTTTCTTCCCCATCTTGAACCACTCTGACAGGCCCATAATTTCCTTCGTACATGAACTTTTCTACTGAATTTGCTTCTGCCACAAAGGGTCTATGATCTGCTTGCACCACCTCTGCTTCACCTTTGTCATTCCAGAAGACCAAGCATTGATGGAGCGATGAAGGAATACAGCGACTGCCATGGATCCAGTCTCTTCCTAGCAACACGTTGTAGCTGGTGGGGCCGTCTATTACGAAGAAAACAGTAGTCCTGGTGGTTGTTCCTACAGTTATATCCAACGGCATAACTCCTTTTGCTGAAGTTGCCCCTCCTCCCCCGTTAAAACTTGTAAGAATGACTTCTGTTGGGATCATGTTGCTCTCTGTTTTAGCAAATTTCCTCATCATCCTAGCTGGAATGGTGTTTATAGCCGCTCCATTGTCGATAAGTACCTTTACTATTGGTATCCCATTAACCAAGGTTTTGACGTACAACGGTCTTAAGTGTTTGGTTAACCTCATAGTCGGTTTGTTGAAGATGACTTTTTCAGCAGCATCTATTTCCACTTCCTGCTTATCTTCTGTCGGGCTATCTTTTGGTGATAGATCGACGTGCAGCATGTCGCACTGAGCCTTCTTCCCTTGGTTTTTTCCTTCTCCTTTTCTAGTACTTCTTACCCGGTTACCCAACTTGTAGGAGGAGGCATTATTCTGGGGGATGATCCATATTTTTCAGAGCGAGGTACCCTCTTTTTCCTTTTGGTTGTCCCATACAACACATAGAAATCAAACGATCGGCTAGATGGTTCTCCCAACAGATCTACTTCGCGGACTCCTTCTTGGTGCTGTTGCTTCAACAGGGTATTGCGCGACACTCCTCTTTTCCTTTTCTCTGCTTCTAAATCAATTTCCTCTTCGATATCTGTCATACCATCATCCTCTTATTCGTCACACATTTCTCTAGATGCTTTGCCTTCATCGCAGACTAGTACACAAGTTTCTTCCTCACTGTCCTCCTTCTCTTTGCTTTTGAATTCATCGGCCAACAAGTAGTTATTAGCCATGACAGGAGGCAATGTGCCAAACTGGATAGTTAGAGGTTGGTCAAGATCATCTTCGTCTTCCCTGTTTCGTTCAAACTTTGATATCCCAGACGAGCTTTCTGGCAATTCTCCCATTGATTCGCCAGTGTCTGTTTCTTCACTATCTTCAAAAACATTTTTGTCGGCCATTCTGAGCGATTTGGGCGTTTTAGGGCGTGATTCTCCTTGCTGTTGCCTCATCATCCGTCCGTAATTACGTTGGAAACGCCTTTGTTGGGTCCTAGTCATTTCATTGAAATGCATCATTCTTCCTGCATTATACTGGAACGAATGCCATACATTGGGTTGGCGAGGCTGCGGCCTAAACGTTCTTCCTTGACTGGCCGATCCAAACCCCATTTCTCTAGGTAGTCCTCTGTAAAACGGCACCCTTTGCCCCATGAGAAGCTGAGCGACCGGCATGAAATCAGAGCGATGGTGGAATTGCCGCGTCATTGGTGACCCTGTATTTGCTTTCAACTCGTGTTTACATCTGTCGCACAGAACATCTTCGCCCTGTTTGGGCTCCTTCCCTTTGATGCGTTCAAAAACGTTGGGATGTGGTTTGGATTCTTCTTTTTCGTCGTCAATCACCAATCTGAACTTTGGCAATTTGTTTTTCAAACCAGTTGTTAACATGTTCATTGCCAGTGGCCGTGGGAAAGGATTTTCATCCACCGCCATCTTTTTCTTTTCTTCGAACGTGATTCGTCCTGATTCAATAGCATCATGTTCAACGACATCCTGCGTGAGTTCTCCCAGCAATGCAAGTATTGTGCGAGGGCTCAATTCTGTCATTGGTTCGTAGCGGCTGTGGCTGCTTTGACTTTGTCCATCTGTTCGCGGAGAATGTTGTTGCTCCTCATATCGCTCAACTACAGACTGGACTACTCCTTGACTTGCTGGTTCCTTATCGAAATTTTTATGAGGCATGATATCTTTTCTTTTTGTATCTTCACTTACAAAACACCAACTGTCCCACTGGGCGTGCCAAATTGTTTTCGCGTGTTTTCCAACCTGCCAACAATTACAAGAAAAGGATCAGACGATTGTGTAAGGAACAAACCTCTTGAGACAAAGTCCCAAAAAGGGGTGCGTTTACTAGTGAAGAGTTACAATTGGAAAGTAGACAAAACGCCTCCAAGGGGCGCAAGCACACGAGTACTGAGAAATGATTAAATTTAAACTAAGGAAATGAAAATTACATATTCTCTTGTCGAGAGTTTTTGATTCGGGGTCCTTTTCTTCTACAACTTCACTTCCTTTTATACTTCCCGAGCGTCTCTTGGTTAACGAAACTGTTTGGAACTGCTCCATTACCTTCTTGACTATCCGCTTCTTCAGTGAGAAGCTGCTTATTGGGGAGAGGTTACTTAGTAACTGTTGCCACAACTCTTGCCTTTTAACTACCCGTTTCTGGATCGTGGGGGGCGTGCCGGGTTTACTTGACAACTGCTTTCGTAACTGCTGAATTGGATAAACTACACCTTTTAGACTTGTCTGATTCTGGGCGACTTGAGAGTTTGAGCGATAGTGAGGCTATCGCTCTGGGCGATTGTGCAGTACTTCACTCGTTCAGCCTCTGGGCGTCCTACGGGCTTGGGCGATGATACTCATTCGCTCTCGGACTTTCAATATTCAGGCATTTTCTCAGATTTCCAGATTGGGCTTTTCTTCTTGGGCCTTTTAATTAATTTCCATTGGGTCTTCATCTTGGGTTTCTCAATTGGACTTCCCTTTGATTTTGGGCTGCATTTTTAGTGTGTCAACAAAACCTTTTAAGCTTAGCCGAGCATGCCTTGTAGATGAAAAAAAGTTAAAATCTTGTAATCATGATCGTCATGTCTAGTAGTATTCAATGCTACAAGTTGTGATTACTAATATTTTTCAATACTATCTACGTATCTAACATGTTCACATAATAAATTGGGCCTTAATATTGAAGTCTCGCATGCACGCTGATTTTTTTTAAGAGGAAATTACTCACACCCCTAGTTTTAAACTATACAATTCAAAATTCAGATTTAAAAGTCTTTTTTTCAAAAATCAGATATAAATAAAATTTTAAATATTAATAATATTATTATAAAAATTAAATTATTCTACATATTCAACCCACTATTTTCTAAACCAAACCCAAATTATTTCCATTGATCTTCTCTCTCTCTCTCCCACAACCTCTCTCTAAGTCTACTGGCCGACGACGACTAGATTTCTCTCTTCCCAGCTTCTCTCTGTTTTACGACCTGGCGGTGCACCCACCACCGTAGCAGAAAAATATGGGGAAAGGTTTGAGGCATTTTGGTCGCCGACAGAAGAGAAATTTGGGGGAGGGGGAGTTTGGGATAATTTAGCGATCCTCTGCTGAAATGGAGAAATCTGGTTGTGGTTTTGGTGGTTGTGTTGGGTTGGGTTGGTGGTGGTTTTGGGGTTGTTTTTTTTTTTTTTTTTTCCTATTTCAGATTGGGAGACGGTGGTGGCGGCGAGGTGGTGGTGTTGTGATGGTGAGATGGTGATGTCAGTTGCTATGGTTGTGGATCCAGATCGGATGCAGCGGTGGTTGTAGTGGTGTGTCGATGGTTGTGGCTATAATAATTTTGAATTTGATTATTTAGTGGGGTGATGTTGGTTGTTTGTTGTGGTGGTGGTACGGTGGTTGTTGTTGGGCGGCGACTGCAGCGATGTTTGGCTGCGGATGGTTTTACTGTGGGGATGTGGTGGTGGCAGCAATGTTGGCTGCAGGTGGATGGTTTTACGATCGGGATGTGGCGGTGGTGGTCTAAACGATGCGATGTGTGGCGGTAGCAGTGGTCGTGGGTGGAATGGGATTAGGTGGGCGTCCGACTAATTATTTGGTTTCAGATTTTTGACAAAGATGATATGTGACCTAAAAATTGTGACGTCACTCACAATTTATTAGGTTGTAATCGAGTCATGACCAACAAAAGTTTTGATTTTGTCATCAATGAATAATATGTGACCCAAAAAAGTTTTTAATTCGTGACCAAAAAATAATGTGACCTAAAAAATGTTAATTTGTGACCGTAATTTGATAATTTGTGACGGTATGATAAGTTGTGACCTATAATATCTGTGATATGTGATCGATAAAGAAATCGTGACTTTAAAGTTTTAATTTGTGATCGATGAACAAACTGTGACCTATAATATTTTTAAATTGTGACTATAAAATAGTGTGACACATAAAAATTTTGATTTGTGATCAAAAAAAATAATTTGTTACTAATAAAATGGTTCATTTGTGACCAAATTGCA